>JAGWCC010000005.1:2692500-3426454 GCA_022651775.1 Drusus annulatus | reverse complement strand
TTTTTAAAATTAGATTTGATAAACTTTTTTCAACTGTATTTAATTTCTAAGATGTATACATTTGTAATGGCTCCATGCAAAAAAAAACGAAATATAAAAATTACAATTTTATTTCACGAACGTAGCCGGTTAACTCCATTGCACACATTTAGAGCATCATTATAATATATTTAAAAAAAAAACAGTTTCTAGTTTAACCTCTCGTTTTTACAGTACAAATGCATAATGTCAACAACTCCCATTTGAAATCTATCATTTTAAGTACATGAAGGGTTGTTAAAATCCAGTTTATGTTATTGAAATTATAGGTACCATTTTATCCCAAAATCAGACCTAAAACACAAGTTTGACATTTTATAATTCTTTTGTGAATTCCGATGATGGTATAATATCATTTGAAAGATATTTTAATTTACAAAGCTTAAAAACATTAACGTGATTTTATGGAACCTTAGGCATCTTACAATTTAAAAAAAAAACACTGTTCTCAAACACTGGACATTTTAAAGTATTTTTTTTAAATGGCCAAAAAAAATAATAGAGATGCGTCAAAATCATCATAATAAAAAAAATATTACAAAGAACGACGAATAAACGTTGTCTAGGCATTCTGTGATGATATTTGTTTCAACTACTCATCACATATTAAATTACAGATATCTCGAAACCTAACTTATTGATTGTGGAATGTCATAATTAGAGGCTCTATCTAATCTATTGATTAGAAGTTAGTGTGCGCACGATCAGCGCATGAAAACCCGCTCCCCTATCATTTCCGGATTACAATCCGATACGATCTCCTCAATAATTAATCAAACTAATAACGCGGGTTTAATCAAATCATTGCCAATAATTTACATATCCCCCATTCCACAGTTCCCCGAATTCCCAGATTGACAGATCATTAGATCGAACTAACAGTATTAATCTGGCCGAACGATGAACGTAATTATTCTTAAAATCATTGTCAATACCGGCAGCTTATGTAGATTATAAACAGGTATTCATATTCATTTCCTTTTTACAGTTTTAATATAAACTATAACAACTGTTATTTGTATTGTATTGATGGAATATTGACGTAACCCTTATACAAGTGTTTTAAGAATTGGAAATATTTATTTAATTAATATACCATAAGGCTTTAAAAATATTTATGTTTTTTTATTTTAACCTATTGCAGCTCTTTTTTCTGCTAAACATGTGATATTTCTAATTATTAATGTAAATCGTAATAAAAACTAATTTTGTTATAAATGCACCCAGCATTTGAATCATATGTCAATTTTCTTGAAATGTAAGATTGGTATGTAATATTCCGGTTCCGAACTTGTGATATATAGTTGTTTTATCGTAAAACTCAGAAGGTGAGGCGAGGGTGAAAAATCAACATAAAAACAGCTGGGAGGAAATAAAATAATCCATCTACTTTGACTAGGTGGATAAGAAAACAAATACAAAAACATCAACATATTATTCACACTAAATGTTGTAAAGTAAAATGTATTATCAGAAAAACATAAGAGAACATCTTATTTGACTTCGGAACGCTGAGAAAACATCAGACCTTTTGAAATGGCCTAACTCTGTTGAAGGTTGCCGTAGAATGACTGAATTTATAACACTGGAAATATACCAAAACCCAAGTAAGACCTTGCGCTTAACTATTTTTTGTAAGATTATGAAGAGCGAGCATTAGACTTCTCCAACAATTTTACAAAAAACTGATAAAATACATCGCGGAGAAGTTCGAATTTGTTGAAATGCGATTTAAAACAATATGATGTAACCTGTTCTCTTTAAAGACGTTTAAGAGCGGAATATTCAATAAAGTGGAGCATAAAAACACTGATTCTGATATTCCTTTGAATGTTCGGTCTTTGACAGGCATTTATTTAACATGCCGGCGGTGGTGGAAATGCAATAACACTCCCTATCCACTACCTCCCGCCTAGACAAGTCCGCGATTTAATTTAAATTTTTAATATCACATCAACCCTTTCTACTTCTCATTCCCACCCCGAGGAAGGGTGGCATTCATGAACATATCCACGCGCTTAATTGCCTTTTCTGTTTTTGAACGTTGCTGATTGTATCGGGAAGGGCGGTCGATGCATTAAGGGGTGGTTTCTAGATATGATGGACGCTATCGCACTGGATAGTCAGATTTGTTATCGAAACCTTGTATCCATTACAAATTAATGATTCAATTAAAAAAGTATTTTAAGTCCATTTGGCTGTGCTTAAGCCAGAATGGTATTTTTTAAAAGATTTTTACCAATCTGAAATTGAGTTTTCTTTAGAGACAATAAACTAACAATGAATCTCTAAAAAGTACTTTGAATTATTATCGTCGTACATATATTTTATGTAATTTTAATGGACAAGAGAGAGAATGTTAGTTTGTTTGACACAATTTGTATATCTATTTTCAAAAAGAATTTAGATAAACCCTTGTTTGTATCGTCGAAGAATAGGTAATTGAAAATTAATGTTGGAATTAAGCTCCTCTGAGCCACTGAACTATCGAGGCATCTACGTGACATATTCTTTATTTTTGAAAAAAAAAAACTTGTATGTTTGTTAAAATCTAATACCCTCACATTAATACTCCAAAGTCACGAAAATTGCACAGGTATTCATTCTATCGGTAATTGCTAAGAAAACGTAACCATTATCTATCTTTGAGCTTTGAAAGATCTTTTTTGCCGTCAAAAGTAAAACAAGACGCCATATTTCAATACAAAATACTTTTTTTATTGTCATTTGTACAAAAAATACTTTCAAGAATTACATTCAACTTATTATGGTGTTGCGATTCAATGGTAGGAATGATATTTCCATAAACAACGCAAAACTCAGTCCTCATCAGGCAAATCTGGCGCGAGAATCTGGCGGGCAAAAGAGCGCCGCGGCCGCTAGAAGCCAGCGTCAGCCGGCGGCCGCTAGGCCCTGCAGGCGCCGCCGCCTGCACTGCGATTTCCAGATAAAAATCAGTAATTAGCGGCGGCAATTACACGGCGGACGTAACGAGCTGACTAGAATGCGAGCATCGGATTATAAAAGGGAGGCCGGATCGCTGCCGGGGGTTCCTAATGTTGGGGCCAGACACTGGCCATTAACTTTCTTTAATGCGGACCCTACAACTTGGAATCGGCTGAGAAATAGCGATTTTTTCACATTTTTGATACCCCATGTATTTAAACCAAGGGTGACGATTTGTTGGGCTGAAAAAATAGTAGTACCTACTTGGCAGATGCGTTCATATGTCGTTGACATAGTAATTACCGGGAGATTTAAACAGAGAATGATCCAACGTAGTGCCACCTTAAAAGGGAAAACTGGACAATTTGAGCTGCAAATAAGCGTCTCAAAAGCTTAGTACACGTAAGCACTAGATGTGAGCATTTCAGTTTCTTTTTTAAAATAACCGAAACTGTTTCAGTTTTTCAAAATAAATATTATCGCGGAACTGTTTAATAATAACGTAATTTTAAACATGTTTTAATCGTACTATATCTACACGCGTTCATTTATTGCAATAATTCTTAAATAATACAAAAATAATAAAGCGTAGCGTGGATCAAAATACATTTTTGGTCAAATAACTCGTCTGGGACGGGGTCGAGATCTGTTTTTAACTCAATAGAAAATAAACAAATGACTGTACACACTTACTTACTATGAAAAATATCAAAGAAGTCGGTAAATAACACAGATAAGATCGTAAAACTGACCTGATTAAATTTCACATTGCATACTGAATTTTTTTTACGCCAAGTAAGTCATCAGTACATATTACAACCAAAATCATATTACATATTATTACAAAAATATTTTAATTTAAATAAAAAATAATTTTGTTTTAAGCCACTTTATTTATACACATAACAATTCGACCGGTTTCGGTTAGACTTAACCTTCATCAGGAACGTATAAGTATAAAATCAGTTTATACTTATACGTTCCTGATGAAGGTTAAGTCTAACCGAAACCGGTCGAATTGTTATGTGTATAAATAAAGTGGCTTAAAACAAAATTATTTTTTATTTAAATTATAATGTCAAGCTACAAAGTGTTTGCTTCCTTCGATAAAAATATTTTAATTTTGACAAACCTGAACTGCTGACTACAAATAGCTACACCTTTTCAATTGGCCTAGCTTTAGTTGATCGGAGAAAATATCACGTTTTGCAATCGGGAAGATTCAGAACCGAGTATTTTTAAGTATACTATGAGGCGTTTTCTTCTCAAACGATTTCTCAAAATAGCTGCTAGTCATATTATATTATGATTTACCCACAAGAAATTAGTACATGAAGCCAAATCATCACCAGCACTTTCGGAATACAACCACATATCACTAACCTTCCTGTGTTTATTTGAAGAAAAGTCTGAACGGATTATTGATTAAAAAAGAAAATTAAAAAACTAACTGCAATTTTGTACAGAAAAAATAATGACTGAACGGAAGTACTAAGATGTAATAACAGGACGATGTATTTTCCACAATAAAAAATTGTGGCCGTTAAGTTACTGCCTTAGAGCAATAATATGCAAGAGGTATAGCTGTAGATCGATCTGTAGTCAGTTTTTACTAGCTTTTACCTTGAAGTAACTGACTCGGTTGGAAAAGGGCGTGGCTAAGACTGGGGCTACGGTATTTGTATATCCATTCACAGCACATGTCGACATAATGTTTTTGTTTATTCGTATAGCCACTTTTTCACAGTATTTTTATCAATAAAAATATAGCATATAAGCAAATAAACCGTTTAGTTGTGTCAAGTTTAGTGCCATAATAAAAAAATGTGGGTGGAGTCCCGCGGTTGCCCAGTAGCTTAAGATCATTGCGTCACTACGTAAAAGCGGGGAATTAAATTTGCTGTCTCTTTCTCTCTTATGGTGTACGATGTAAAAACCCGGAGAAAGTGTTTTTTCGCAAGTTTGTGTAGGTTGGGTAAAAATAATTAGCTATCCCTCCATATATTGTTACTTCAAGGTTACTGCGATACTTAATCAGTTTGTCGACAGAAATATTGATTTCAATACAAACGATCATGATCCAGAATTTTCTATTTAACAAAAATCATAAAAATACACTCTGGCTGAACAATCGAGGTCTTTGTTTTCCTCGTGCTATATCACTTATAACTAAAATGCTTGACCCTTTTTAAAATGTATTTTTTTATTATTTATAATTTATTATTATTATTTATCGAAAGGGTTTCGCTTACAGCGAAGTTCACGTTGTACACGGGTGTTAAATATTTTTGTAGCGGTTTCGTAAAGCGTTACACAGGTTGGCAAAGTGTTCTTATTTTTCCTAAAAAACTTTTTTTAAACTATTGGAAAAAAACCGAAAAGTATTGGAATTCCGTCATTGCAGCAAAGATACCAAAACTTGGGTGAAATTCACCCCTGGACTAGAGTGTGGGTAGGCAGGTACATTGAAATGGTTCACCCTTTAATCGGGCTAATAATCTGCACTTTCGCACAGCGCTGAAATAGACCGTTACATTGTAATTTATAAGTCAGCCGCGTCACACATGCAGCGCAAGCAAGCAACTCACGAAGTGCATACAAATAATATCTTTAATATTTTGGTAATTAACATATTAGTACTAGAAATTACGAATCTGTCAACCTTTTCAAACACCCGCTATAATTTTATATTATTTGTTATGAGAAAATGATAAATCTTAAGAAAAAATAAACACTTAAAAAAAAAAAATTAAATAATAATAATAAATAATGAAGATCTTCATATGTACATTGCAATAAACTAATGATATTATAATAAACTGGTTGTTACCCGTTAAAAAATATGAGATCTAACTTGACTTCCCTAGAAAAAATATTTGTTCCCATTTCAAATATAAAATAATGTAGGAAGGTATGGATTCGAAAAGAATATATTTTTATTTGACTATTTACAATTAAAATCAGTTCTAAATTTGAAAAGATCGCACTCGTACAAATAAACGTACTTACAAAGGAAATATTTAATTAGCCTAAAGGTAAATTGGATTTTGGATTATTACTACTTATTATTATTACTTATTATTACTGATTATTACTATTATTACTTATTTGACAATTATTATTATTATTACTTATTATTACTAATTATTACCATTATTACTTATTTGAAAATTATTATTAATATTATTATTCCTTATTATTACTGATTATTACTATTATTACTTACTTGACAATTGGACCGACGAAAATTTGTGAAATAAGTTGATTTGTTTTGTATTCAACTTGATTTAAACACGAAAACATGTATAAAAATAAACATACTTTGTGGAGCTATAGAGACATTCATGGAAAAAGAGGATGTTGAATACGTAGGAAAATGTGCTAGACTGTTATTAGTTCTAATAAAAGATATAATTAAGTGTATTTTAATTAAAAATTACAAAACCATTTTTAAAAGACCATGTACATAATATTGCCACAATCTATGTTTTTTTTTCCATAACGTTTATTTTAATGATATTTTAGCATGTTGCTGGATTACAAATAAATTAAACAGAATTCTTATTAACACAAAAGGGTAAAACTAAAAGCCTCCTTGCTTTAAGTTAAATTGTAATAATTTTAAAACATGATACGGGAGGTAGGTGAATGTGTTTTTTTTTTTTATTTGAGACGCTCATATTTTGTTTTCTTGCAAATCAATGCATTTGATAGGGTTTATTTTAGTTAAATACTCATACATATAGCCTTATGGTTTTGGTAAGGTTCCTTACAAATTGAACTTACATGTATTTATAAAATATAACTATATTCCAATGAGCAACGTGATTATAACTCAGATTTCTTCTTGTATCGAATTGAAAAGTTAATTTAAAAATGGTAAATAGAAATAAGCGAAGAGAAACGATATTGCGGTGAAAAAATGTGATAAAACAAATTGTTATTTTATCTCGACAAAGGACAACATAACAGTGCTGCTTAAATTAAGTAAATAAGTGAATTATAATTGCAAATTTCTAAGCGACTTATTATTATGCAGGATTCTTGATGCAGTGACGGTTCGTAAATGTTCCAGAAACCTCTTTAAATTTCCATGATATTGTAAAAAGTATTGCTCAATTTTATCATCTGGTTATGTAAAATAAGCGCTTTAAGATAGATTAGTATTTTAATCTTCTTCAGTATGTGATGTTTCTGAAAATTTAGTATTTGCAATATCCGGATCGTGATGGTAAAAAAAATATTATTACATTGACTTTAATGTACATATTTGTGTTAGTAACAATTTAATTCATACGAAATCTGTGTATCAAAATTCAAAAAGAGCTTAATACGCTCCGACATCTTTTGAAAGATTCACAATAATAACGAATATATACATTTTTTAATGTATGACCCAACATAGTATTAATATATTTCATTAGATTAAACCATTTAATTATTTTTTTTAAATTAATACACGATTGGCCTAGTGAGCTATGAAACAAATTTCTTATTTTTTTCCAAAAACTTATTAATAATAATTTGATAATTGGATAATTTGAATAGCGCCATCTTTATGTAAAAATCATCTTAAGGGTACCTTTGTGTATCTTTATATGATGAAAAAATTTCATTTCAGAATATATAGTTAACATGATAGACCAGTATGTAGCCGGGTGGAAAAATGCGTCGGGTTTCCATCCAAGCTTTGCAGGTTCAATTCTCCTCACAATCATTCAAGTCCTTCATCATTGCTCAAGCAATATTTTCCCCTTATAATGATGGCGGTAATATGAAAAAAAATATTGTCAGGTTACGCTTTAGGAAACTAGAAAGTATTTATTTTCATGTCCTGGTATTACGTTTGTAAATATCCACATTGCAGATAATTTTGTCATATAAAAATATATTTTGGTAACAAGTTGTTCTTCATTTTATGTACGAGTATAAACATCAATGTGTTTAATGTTAGCATCTGTTTCACTGTAATCGAAATTTAGTTCCTCTGATATTTTAGTAACTTTTGAGTATCCATTTCGCCTAAGTATAATTCTCATTGCTCTTTTTTGGAAAAATTAAAACTTGTTTTGTGTTCTGTCGTTCCACAAAAAAAGATTCGTTGAACAGTAATAAAAATATTAAGCAATGATGGAGTTGTAATTTGTAATTATTATTTTATTATTTTCTTTTATGTTGTTATGAATCCATAAGAAACGATACTTTTAATTGTTTTTATTAAGTTTTTAGCTCCACCACTGGCGCTAAGTGTTGGTGGTATAAGCTTCCATAAATCAGTAAAGGAAGGTTTTAATTACTCTTTTCTACGTGGAGAGCCGTTATACCGGTTATATCGCCATGAATATACATTATGAGCTACCCGGCCGCCTACTTGCGCCAGCGCCCGTGTTCGCAGAATGTGAATAAGCACTTTAGGTATAAAAGTGGAGGAATATTTGCGTGCATTCAACACAGGCCCGGGTACCCCTGGCGCAACTAGAAGAAATGAATCTTGTTAACTGAATGCTTTATGGCCCTTAGCCAGGGCTGCCACACACCTAATTAGGGGTGGGAACTTGAAAGTGAGCAGGGACTTTGTAAGTAACCGGTTAAAACTATGCGAAACATACATTTTTTTAAACGTGCACAATTGTTTTACATTAAAAAAGCGCCATTGTTACACATTACCAAAACACGAACAATGAAAAATGCTTTGAAATGTTGTGTTTTGATCAAAATAAAATTTAAGGCGTATCAAATAAAATACTACTAAAAAATAAAATGACGAATATCTAACATAACTAGCTGACCATCATGCCGTTTCCCCGAAAGGGTAGGAAGAGAGAACGGGCCGCCATACAACTCTGTCTTCACACATTCTTGCTTCGTTCATATTCATACATCGTCTCATACATAATCTTCTGCTATTCTGACTCTTCAGATGGCCCAATTCAAGTATTTGATTCACTTCATCGTGCCATGTCTTCCTCGGGTGTTCTTGACTTCTTCTTTCATTCACTTTCGCATCATATATTCTTTTCACAATCTTTTCTTCGCGCGTTTGCTCTACTTGTCCAAACCATCTAAGCGTCCCTTTCTTGATCCTATTCATTACGCTTACATCAACCTTGCATTCTTTTCGGATATAAACACGGTCCCTTATCGTCCGTTTACTTTATTGATTACCAATTTCGCGATCATTCTCATTCCTTTCTCCTTCTCCAGTCCCCCAGTTTTCCTAACCTAACAACACTCCCCAAATGAAAAATCCTTATTTTTACTATCTTTGATCGTTTGCAACTCTTATGCAATATGTACTTAATAACTCCATCCTCCTCATTTCCTTCCTCTCCCTACTCCCTTCAGTCTCATGACATATCCCAAATAGGAATTCCATAGTCCAATTGGCTCTGGACAGTTGGGACTCATGTGCGGTATTCGCGTAAAAAATACACGAATGCACCCTTCATATTCTTTTAACTTTAAATCACCGAGAAACAGTTAACGATCAACTTATGTTGTGTAATGAAAAAAAATCCTATTGGTAAGAAAGCATTATATTTCCCCAAGTGATATCGATGAAAATTATTTCAGAATCATTAGTAAGGGATTAATCGTTTTTTTGCATCACCCTCTAGGTCTCTGTTTCAGAGTAAGCTATTTTAAATGTAACCACTTATTAAGGCTGTGTTCCACCTCTCTCCCCTCCCCCCAACTTCATCATCCCCTAATTTCCACTTTAAGCTTCCTCAAGTTTCGGTCGGCGCACGATAACAATCCTTACTTTGTCTTATAATAAGGGCTTCCTTAATAAAGCGGCGAATTAAATTGGAAATAAAATTAAGTACTCCGGAGGTAGAGGATGGGAATTAAGACATTAGGATGTTATTAATTGTCATTTGTCATGAAGGAAAATCTTTACAGAGACGCTTTTTTTAAGCCGGTTTATTTTGATTAATGTTTGGCTTTCTTAACCTCGGTAATTAAAAATAAGCTCTTGATAAATTGATTTGTATTAAATTCAGTTACTTAATCATTGAAAACCTTTACATTGATCTTATTACGTTGTTGGAATGATTTTCTTGAATTTATATAATTTTTCCAGAGTTTAAAGCTGTTATAAAACTGAATAAGTTATATTTCGTTTCAAAATACCAGAAGTCAGCTCGCCACGTGAAAACTTTTTCATGTTTCATAAAAATATAAAAACCAAAACTTTTTTTTTCTTCTTTAGGCTTTTAAATATTTGTGTATTTAATTAGGTTTGTATATAAAACATTATAAGATTTTCACTGTTTTAATTTTACTGTGTTTCTTAATTTTTTTATTGCATGGATAATAATAGATAAATCGATTTACTTTTTAAAATTCATAGTCGAAAATTAAATCAATACTCGAGCTTTAAACTATTTAAGCACGTGTATTTCAAGAATGAATTCTATCGTCTGTCTTTCAATTTATAAATGATGGAACTGTGCCTCAAACTCCATTTTATTTTTTAATCAATTTAACTTACAAATTGCAAAATGGGACTGGATAGCTTGTTTGGTAAAGCACTTGCCCAGATAACTAATGATACAGAATCGTAAATGTATTTATTTTTAAATTAGAGTTAATTTGAAGCCTTTATTCTAATTATTTTTACATTATTTATTAAAATAATATTAATAATCTTCAAAGTAAATATGAAACGGAAAAAAATATAATGGATGGTTTATCCAAGACATCATCTAGGTATATAATATGTGCTCGAATAGAGCTTTGTATATCATACAAAGATGGTAGCCAAATCGAAAAATTAATATTGAAGAAATGGAATTAATAATTTTCTAATGAAGAATGAGATCGATTAAAAATGCCGGTTTCTTGTAAGGTCTCGGTGGCTCAAAGGGCAGAAAAAAGAGTTGAGGTTCCGAGTTCGAGTCTTGGTTGCGACTACTTTTTTCTGTTTCATATTTACGTTGAAGATTACTGATATTATTTCAATAATTAGTATTTATTTTTATTTTACGTACATTTTCGCCAACGTAAAAAATACTTGCATAACAAAGCTCGAGAAATCAATAATACTGTGTCGCAAAAATCGTCGCCAAAATAAAACGGTAGTAAACAAAAGTAGCAAATGGAGTGAGGAGAAAAGTTTATCTTTATGTACAAATACAGGCGTAATATTTTTTTTCATAAAACGTCGCCATTACGCTTCCTTTCGCAGCTTTCACTTTATAACTTTGTCTCTTCTTTATCTCTTCTCCTTTATTATATTCCGGCATTATACCTCCGGGACTCCATTACACGGAAGACAATGTAGAAGCAAGGAGGTACTTTGCGCTACGTCATAACCGTCTACGACGTCGTAGAGCCCGCTACGCCGCCGAGCCCGGGACTTACAGGTACTTGTGGAAACGGCTTCAGTGGAAATGTTTTTCTACCCCGGCGTTTAGCTAAACAAAAAATCAGTTTTCCACATGGAAAACGTAAAGTGGGAACAAGATTATTTCGATCGTTCCCTAGTTTTCTGGTGATAGTCAGATGTTTCCATAAAGCCTAATTAATACATTTATTGATTTGAATGTACCAAAAAGGTGTTCTTTCATAATTAAAAACATGGTTATAGTTTTTTTCTCTATGAAACAGAAATCAATAATAAAAAAACATATTTCTTTGTATTTGTACCCTTTATGTATTTAGGGTTGCTTGATTTGTACGTTTTTTTTTTTGACGCTGATTCTTTATGTTTCAAAAGAGTTGACACTAGCAGTTGTCCCCGTCTTAATAAAAATTAAATTTAAAGAGGATTTTTTTATTTTTTGATATCGATATTATACTGAAATTATCATATAAAAGCAGTCATTAATCTTTTGACTATCGAAACATATATGGAAAGCATGTTTAATCAAATTTTCAAATACATGAAAAATTCCGTTTACCGGCTTAATGTATGACAAAAAAAATACAGTTAAAAATTATGTTAAATATTATTTTCATGTGATTTTTGACAGCATGTGGTTTTAAAAGAAATAACGAGTACATATTATTTGTGAAAATGACGGCACTGATCGCAAAAATGCTTATATTTTGATTTGTGACACCGACAGCTTAAAATCTGAGATTTACATTGTTAGGTTAGGTTAGGTATTAAGGAAAATCATTATTTATCTTATCAAGTACTGTCACTGGTTTGAATTCTGCTTATCAATACTTACGATCATCTTAATGGCGTAAAATTACTTTGATAAACCAGCCTTCATAACAGCCTGTTTTATTTTGCTCTTCAGTCGAGATAGTAGGTATCTACAGCAGCTGAGATAAGAAGCATCCCTTCCCCACCCCTCCTGCCCCAACCGCCCCCTTCTACTTCCTACACAGCCTTCAGAAGACCCCGCCCCTGATAAATAAATGACTAAACAGGTGTCAGAGAGAAGTTTGGAGCCAGACGAGAAATAGAAGAAGAGATTAAAATTTCAAGACATGATGTAGATTTATCTGTTTTCCTCAGATATATGTAGGAGTCACAACTTCAAGGTATTAGTGTGTAGTGGCGGATTCACACAATTTACTGACAAAACACATTAAACTTTTAAGGCGAAGAAATGTTCCACTAACTATAGGACTTTATTTGAAACTTGAGATTTAAATCAAAATAATAAAGTGTATTTCAAAATTTTTTTTGTGCCCAATATTAATAATTGAATTTTTGTTCGAAATTATTTTGGGTTTGCTTAGTTAAATATCAAGTACTCCTAAAATTTCTCGTATCCATTGTATACCCCTTAAAATGTTTTTTTTTCAGAAAATCGGTCATTTGGGGGTGTCATATTCCCGCCCACCAATTCCAAGCTGTGAAACTCTTATATTGTGTTTACATAAATAAGCCATTAAACAAACAAAAAATACTATCATGCCATGTTTATTATACCTAGTGAGTAGTAGAAAAATATTACAATATTGTCATATTTCAAAAGACGTACGATTTTCTCTGTATTTATTTCGCGAAAGTTTTTTGTGGATTGGACATGTATACCATATGGACAGAGAAAAAAGTGCCAAGAGATTACATAATGTAACATTAAATGGCAAAGCTACGATCAGGTAAATTAAATACTTCAGGTCATGTCATGAGTGGGTCTAAAAAACGGAAAAATATGAGACGATAAATGATTTCGAATAAAGCAAAGATTGTGTGGCTGTATAATCTATCTGCCTACGAAACGTTTTGACGATGTGTTAGTTAATTAAAATAATTTTCAATTTTCAATCATTTGAGAATATAATTTAACATTATAGTATACGTTTCTTGACTAAGACTTTGTTTTTCTAATTTGTTTTAATTTTTTTGAAACGTTCGTGTTATAATGTTTAAAAATCAGTTATTATGTTACAGGTAACTTAACACATTAGTTTTTATGCTTCTAAAAATTAAGAAAATATACCAAACTTTTTTATAATATGACATTTTATAAATTATTTATAAATTGAATGTGTGTTAACCTCAATTTGTATGTTAGTTGAAGTTTGTTTTTTGATTGTTAAAAATCATTTTCTTAATATATGCATTATATAATACTCACTGATCTTTTTGTTGTTTTCTAATAATCTTTTATTTTCGTTATGTTTTACTTTGTTACAAAATGTACATTTGTACCACCAATCAATTATGACATATGACAGACAAGGCAAAAAAAAACAGTTGAAAACGTAGTTTCCATAAATTACAATTATCTGTCGAGTAAGCCACACATCGAATTTTTTTAAATCAAATTTTAGATTTTGTTTTTTAATACCCAACTCTTTGAAAAAAATACTATTGCCATCAATTTACGAATAAAATCTGTTCAAAATCAATATAATATTTGTCTTTAGTTGTGAATTTAATTTTTAGTATACGAGTTGTTTTAAATAATTTGAAAAAAAAAACGAAGCGAAAGAGAAATTAATGACAATTAAATAATAACTGTGTATAACCACACAATATGTATTTTTTGTTCAGTTTATTTTTTTACCTGGATGATCCTTAGGCTAAGCGAAACCGGTCAGCCATAAAAAATAAAATGAAATCTGTATTTCTTATACAAAGTTATTATTTCATTTTCATTAAATATGTCAAACCACGAAGTTATTACTTTCTATGATATAGAGTTTTATGGATTTCATATCTGTAGATTTTGTGGTAAATGAAAGGTAGAAAATATCGATATGTATTTGTTCTACGGGTCACATATAAGTATAATAATTTAGTTATACTAATGGAACCTCTAACTTACCTTTCAGTTTTATTTGTATTTTTTGCGACAAATTTCATTTAGGCCACCTTTTTTTAAATATATGTCTAAATGTTAACCTTTTCGATCATTGTGAATCTTATTTTTGATATTCAAATTCTGAGATAATTTACAAACATGCCGAAATTTTTCCCACACTTACGACGAGGATAATAAAATATTCATCAGTCGATATTGGTAATATACCAAGTTTTGTTCCTCCATTCTATTCAGTAAATTCACATAGTCAAGTCGAGCTTAGAAGTTTAAGTGGCATTACATAATAAGTTGGTTGCTTCGAGCCACGCCCAGTCGGTAGAGTTTTTTGCTCATTTTGTCCCTTCAGAGCGGGAGGGGCGGGCGCCAGGGGGCGGGCCCGGCGACGGACCGCCCAGCCGCCCAACACCCGCCCAAGCGATACGCCCACCAGATAGTATTTAAAACGCCCAGCTGAAGAGTTCGCAGAGACAAACTTGGCTTAATTTCTCTTCTTAACGTTTATTGGGGGAGAATGTTTGAGATTAGAATTTCTAAGAACTTTGCAGAATTGTGAAATGGGAACCTATCCAATTTTTTTTAATGTATTTTTGAAAAAGTTTTTTTTTTTTTTTTTTTTAATTTACACATATTATTCGCGATGCCTTAATTGAAATTGACAGCTAGTAGAATTTGTAATCCAATAGACGAGAAACGTTGTAACTGAAGGATTTGCGAAAGTGGTACAGACCTATGACCTCACTTTTAAGAGTTGTTTTTAATTTTAGAAAAGTCTCAATGTAATATGAAGATATTTAATGTTTTGGGGAATGTTTTCAAAGCAATAATTACTCTGACTCCTATCATTGTTTAAGTACTGCGCTGACTGCTCCATAGTTAGGAGGCTCTAATTAAACGGTCCCTTTGTAATTAGAAGTATAGGTATTCGCCACTTATCGCGACACAAGTACGGACAGAGTACAGCTGAAGAGATTTCCCCGTGTACGGGTAATGTTACCTACGTTACCCGGGGCGTGGGTAATTTTTTCCGATGTCGACATTTCCAGAAATAGTGTTTTACATTGGAAAACTTTATAAGATAAAATATTATGAAAACTAACTGACTATAACGCAATTTCTGCACACACTTCTTACTTCATCAACATACCTAGAGCGTATAACTTATACATTTTTGTCAAAAATTAAATTGAATTTCGAAAAGCATAACATTGATTTTACCATTTCACGTCTTCTTGTGGCACTTTTAACACCTTCTTCTATTCACTTGTGCATCGAAAATATAGACACTTCTTTCAAAGATAAATGGCTCTACATGTCAAACTATCAAAGCAGCTGTTTAGTAATCTTGTTCGTTTTGCTTACATTGCTTGAATTATTTTCCTTATAATTAATATATATATTATATAGTCAAACATGGTCTTACCCCACATACAGGTATGCCTCAGGAATCTCATTTCTTAGCGATATTTTATATTTAATATAAAGACAAATCCTTATATTAGTAATAACTAGAACCTGGATTTGTTAAAAAAAAGGTTTTTTTTAATGTAAAACATTTTTTTTCATGGAGAATTCTAAACCGTTTTTCTATTCTAAAGAGTTTTTTTTCTTAAAATTTAAAAACGATGCTATATATCCAAAGATTTCTAGTATGTACCTTTTTAACAAAGCTAAAAATAAAAATAACCTCATATACGAATAATAATAGTAATAATACATGGAAAAATTATATTGCGTGTTTTGATTAAATAAAAATAAAATATCTTCAGATGAGCCCCCGGTTTGCAATAGCAAAGCCAGGTCTTAGTAATAACCTTCGTGAATAAGTTCTATTCTCCCTACGAAACGTTGATTTGATTTTGTTATAATACTTAAGACTAAAAGGTATGTTAACTTTACTTTTAAAAATGTATCAATACAGTCACGGCACGCCACTGGCAGCCGATGCTTCTATGCGCTACTCCGCGTTACCAGCTCCTTTTGGCTAAATGATATGGGGTGACATTTGACTTCAAAGGGTTAATTCGACACTTGAGATGTAACCCAGGCGGAAACAGTATAGCCCGTATTATGCTTTGTTTCGCTCTATGGAATTCAACGAAGTAATTTTTTGATATGTGAAAAGGTAAATTAGTTTCAGAAAGTATTTTAAGATAGCCATAATATGGCTAATAATGGTTTTTCAGTGTACTTCGAAATGTGACTCATAGCTGTCGTGGGCTGAGTGAGACATACATTTTAGTCAAATATCGCACTAAGAGCAGCCTGGAATATTTTTATTTTTTATTTATTATTTATTTCACATGTTAATTACAATCAGATAATGATACATTTTTTTTTTTTTTAATATAATATAGTACTCTTCCATTAGAAGCAAAAGCTTGTGTATGGAAGAGGAGTGTACATTAATTATTATTGATCAAAAAATGCGCTATGGTACATATTGTTAGTAAATGGGATAAAAAGATTCATTCATTCAATTCAATTTAAGACTTTTTTGTGGAGAATGTTTTTAAAATATTTCTTAATAGAGTTGAATAGTTGGCTTTTATCATTAATGCTTCTGATTTCTTCTGGTAGTTGATTGAAAAAAGATCGTCCTCGGTAAGTATAATGAAGTTGAGCAAATGAACTATTTAGTTTTGGGCATGGAAAAATATATTTAAGTTGAGTTCGGTTTTCAATTAAAAAATGGTATTTGTCTTTTTCTTTAATGATTTGAACTATTGAATTTTTAATGAATAGGTTTTTAAATGTAGGTACTTGAAATTCTTCAAATAGGCGATCAGTTGGGTAGTCTGAAGGTTTTTTCAATATAATTTTAATAATCAACCTTTGTACAATTTCTACTGGAATAAGGTTAGATTTATATACGGATCCCCAACTAATGATACCATATTGTAAAGTGGATTGCACCAAGGCATAATATATTAAATATAGGTTTTTTATCGACAAAAAAATTCTGATTCTTAAAAATATATATATTAGTTTTCTGATTTTTTTAACAACTTCACATATTTGATTCTTCCATTTCAGATTTGTATCGACAGTTATTCCCAGATATCTAATTTTATTTGTTATTTTAGTATTATGCAATTTAAAAAGCAATCATTTTTATTGTGAGTTGTAAAATTATCGTTATGTATGATTATGTCAAAATGTTTGGGGGTATCGTTTGTATGTATTGCTAATGGAACTGCAAATGTTTTATCACTATTTAGTGAAAGCAAATTAATGTCGAAAAAAGTCTTAAGTGTGTTTATGTCTTCAGTGGCCTTTGATTTTACGTTATCCCAAGTATTATCATTTATTATCAGTACTGTATCGTCGACATATGAGGTAATTTGTCCATGTAATGTTTGAAAAAAAATATTGTTAACATTTATTGTGAATAGGATCGGTCCAAGCACTGTACCTTGGGGGATTCCAAAGTCTGAAATTTATTGATCACTATTGACACGATTAATTTTTACGATTTGAGGGCGATTTTTTAAGTAGTTGGTAATCCATTTAATTGCGTTGTCTTTTATTCCAATATTATTTAATTTTTTCAGTAGCAATTCATGAGATATGCTATCGAAAGCCTTTCTGAGATCGATAAATATACCCGCACATTTCTTACCGTATATGTAAAGTTTGTTGACAGGTCGCTCTTAGCATCCAAATTCTTTTAAACCGAGCTTTAAAAGTAACTGAAAAAAGTGTTTTATATACTTTGACAAAACGAAAATAAAATTTACCTAGAATATTGAACAAGGTTAAAATAAAGAAAGATGATAAACATACATATTACAAAAAAAAATCAATGGTATTTAGTCACTTTACGAAAATATGAATATTGACGGGTTAGTAGTGTGAAGTGGACAATCGTGCTGGATTACTATCCGGGCGTCGTGGTTTCAATTCCTCTGCTAGCCAAGTCCTCCATTATTGCACAAGCAACATCTTCCGCTTATTATAGTGGCAGTAGGAGTTTTCCAAATATTGTCAGGTTATTCGTAACCCGGGAATGTTTGTTTAAAAAAAAAATAATGAAAAAAAAATAACTAACATTAATGAATAAACACTATAGCTGAGTGGGAAAAATTTCAAGTGCATTGGAAGGAAAGAAGAAAAGGTACGAGAAAGGAAGAAAAGCATATATTTATATTGATCTTAAAGAATTCAAAACACAATTAAAAAAACACACTGAAAACTTAAAATAAATATCTTTGAAAAATCATTACAGCAAATTATTAGTAACTAAATAAATAACACCCCCTCATACACACAAGCATTGCTTTTTTATGAGGGTAATTTATAATTTATAATGAAATGTTTAGATTAAAAAATATATATATATATTGATATAACACTTGTATAACACTACTATGGATTATGTTTGATAATAAAAAAAATAATAAAAATCTAAAAAAAAAATAAATAATAGATGGTCTTACGGTTATTTAATCATAAAACGGCGCTACACAATTTTACCAAAAAATTATAATATATTTTGAATAATATGATGTATAATATTAGTATAAAATAATATAAAAATAACAACAACAAAAAACAATATCTTAAATATTTTTTTAAATAAAATCTTTCGTGGAATTTATAAAAAGGTGAATATAAAATAATATGTTTTTGTGTTGGCTTGTCCCATTCGGACCCAAATGTTTTTATGATTTCCCATGCGGTATGGGTTTCAATTTGAATATAAAAATATAAAAACCAGCGTCTAAATTTCTGTGGATTTATAAACTAGTATACAAAATTACCATGGAACTCCACCACGATTTTTACGGTTTCAATAACACAAATCACAAAGCTAAGTCAGAGGTATTCTGAACAATCATTCCAAAAACATAGCTCTTAGATTTTTAAAAAATATTGTGAATATCCCACAAGAGTCCCAACTGCTCCCAATGGTCTGAAGTCAATGGGACTATGGATGCCCAATTGAGGTATTTTTAAGCTTGAAGGTAATGGAAAGGAAAAATAAATGGGAAAAGGAAAGAAGGATAGTACCGGACTATTCAGATCTGGTCACCAAACACGGCCACAGCCATTTCAAGAATGGTGGTATTTCACCAGGGCGAGACTGTGAGTATATACCACTCCAGAACGTGCCTCAAATACACTTTTTAATGTAATGTGAGATAACACAAAATCATAAAAAAAAAATAATTTGCGCAAGCCGGGATTTGAACCCGTGAATTCTGGATTCGCAGTAAATTAATCGTGAGATATTCGGTATTGAATATGTTTACATTATTAATTTTGCCCCTCCCCTTTATTTTGTCGACATGTTTTACTCTTGTATGTTAACATTTGCTATGATTATTCGTTAATTAACTGTATTAGTTATTAATATTAGTATTAAAGAGTGCGTTGAAGAGCAATTTTCATTTAATTTACAACCAAAGCGGAGAAGAGGATCGTAAAGCTACCGTCAACATTCAAAAGCATTCGCAAGTTTCACGTTAGGGTATTGTATACCTTACCTAGGAATCCACATCATCCACATACACCCATATTACAATACACGTACTGCGCATTGTTCAATCTGTTTAGCTTAAATCGGGAGCATTAAAGCTGTCTGGACTTGAGAACTAACCGCCCGTCGGCTCATAACTTTCGGCAGTGCAAACTCTAAACCGAAGCCAAAGTTGCGTTAAAGGTGGTAGTTAGAGGAACTAAGATTATGTTCTCCACGTCATGCTGCATCAGACACAATCCTCGGAATTAAACCGAGCCTCGGTGGTTCGGAGCTAACGATAGTCTGGCATAGCCGGGAAGCCGTTCGTTTAAATGTGCCCCTGAAGGCTTTGAAACTTGTGTTACTTGTTTAACTGTTAATTGTTAACTTTAACAGTTAAAAAATGCCCAACTTCAATAAGTTTTAAAGAATAAAATATTGTTAAAATTATACTTACTTTATTACTTACTAAACATAATTTAACGTAAAGCTTAAGTCGTGTCTGAAAGCTTTCTGATTTCCAGTTCACTTGAAATGCCTTATATTGTTCTGGGATGTTCATAATGTCAACTTAAAAAGCATAATCTAATATGTAACCAGTCCCTTGTCCTTTTGATTATTTGGGTATCGGGGTATTTTTTGTTTTTATTTTTGTTTGCATTTTCTTATGACATAATATTTTGTTTTCCTAGAAAGCAATCACTTTGTGGTTTGACATATTTGATGAAAATGAAATAAAAACTTTGTAGGTCATGGCAACAGATTAAATGCTTTAAAAGCACTAGAAATAAAGAAAGTAAGTAAAATTAATAGTCATATTCTTAAGAATCAGTTGAATTTGTCCAGTAGTTCAATAATAGGCAATAAATATCCCGTAAACTCGTAATTTTTTTCATTATTCTGTAATCACCTTTTCTGTTCAAATAAATCAAATACTTGAATGGGGTTATGTGAAGAGTCAGAATAACAGAATAGTATGTATGAGACGATGTATGAATGCGAATGAAGCAAGAAGTGTGTCCCAAGACAGAGTTATATGGCGGTCCGTCCTCTCTGCCTACCCCTTGCGGGGAAACGGCGTCATGGTTAGTTAATTAGTTACCTTTTCAGTTGAAGTTTTGCCTCGTTTATTTCGAATAATTTGTCTCTTTTTCTTTGTTCCTTTGTTATAATTCAAATGTTATTTTATTGTTTTCTCACTGTTCTCTTATTTTATTTTATATTGTGTTTTTCCTCTGTATATGTATATAACCGCACACTTTGTATGTTTTTGTTTAGTTTAATTTTGAACCCTAGTGATGCTTAGGCTAAGCGCAACCCGTCGGTCATAAAAATAAAAATAAAATCTATGGTCTTATACAAAGTTATTATTTCCTTTTCATTACATAATATTATAGTATTTTGAAAATAAATAACTTTGGTGAAACGGTATTAAAAATACGTCATCACATACAACATGTTATGAAAACAGTGTTGCATACAATAAGTTTAACATTTTTTTAAAGTTGTTTTGTAGCGTCGATTTCATTTATATTTTCCTTTGAGCCGCTTAACCAAGATGAAATTTTCAAAAAATATGTTTGTCCTGATATTAAAATACATTGAAGCTTTTATGAAAAACAACCTTTAAAATAACTGTTACAAAAATGCGACACAGTCATCTTTAGAGTGACAAAGCAAAATAAAACTTTGTTTGGGAGATTTTTTCTAAAAGGAAAAGTTACCTTCATAATAAATAGTTTTGAAACTCTCCGCCATTATATTCCTACAGGAATTCAAACTAGAAAATATGCCCGAAACAAAACAGGAGGAAGGTAGTTAAATATTTAACAGTGCGCTCCTTGATTAGGCATTTAAAATATTTCTGCAGGTATTTTGTTCAAAGGCTTTAACTCTTCCTAGATCCCTGTGGAATGTACCCCTCGCAACATCCCTTGCATTCCTTCGTTGGGATGAATCTTTGAAGAGCGGTGCTTGTTAAGTTGTTACCTGCCGTAATTAAAAGGTTGAATTACTTCGTCCTGGAACATAACACCTGTAGCAGATTGAGCAGAGGATATCCTAGAATCTAGCCTTAACTGATTGGGTTTCTTGTTTATGGTTTCAGATTTGTTTGAGATGATGTTGGAGTTATTTGATACAGGTATTTGTTGAAGTCGTAAAATTGCTCAACGGCCTAGTAATAATCATGCTTATTAATATTAATTTCACCAGTGAAATATTGAAAAAGATATCAATATGAAATGAGTACACGCCTTCATACAGCTGCGTTATAGCTTGATTATAAATAGTTTTTTTTGTATCTCCTGGTGATTGTTAAAAAAAGGGAGGAATTTGGTGAAACATTTAATTGATTCATTTCCATACTAGTTGTTACCCGTAAAAATTCACAAGATGTAATTCGAATTACTAAGAAAAATATGAGTTGCTTTAATCCACCCATTTCAAATATAGAATAATGTCTGCTAAAATACACTGCAAGTAGGTACTTTATTAGGTAGGTAGGAATTCAAAAACTTTTTTTTAAATTCTATACTTTCAATTAAAATCAGTTCCAACTATGAATAGTTCACAATCGTACGGTCGTACGTACTTGCTAGAAAATTTTTTTTTAGTAATATGAAATAAAATTTTTCGAGAGGAAATATGAATTAGATAAAAAATAATTGAAAAACAGAAATCACAACTAAAAACTCTTTGAAAACGATGAGCTCTGGCGTTTTAAATTAGAGCAACTTTGGTCTTAAGTTTCTATGTCAACACAACTCTTTCAGCTCCCAACGAAATTTGTATCATGATCTATTTCTCTTTGAAATATTCATGAATGTTTGAGTTTTGTTTATTTTACGTGTATATTAGTTACTTGCACATTAAAGTTTACAAAATATCTAATTGGTTCATTTTCTTTTTGATTTAATAATATTTTAACTTATATAATACTTATTATTTTTTGACTTATGTGTATTTTAGATAGTTCTTACAGGCTATTTTCAATTTATTGATTGGCATCATTTTGATGGTTTCGGCAGCGTGTTAAAAGATTTCATCCCTTTATATAGTAATGATGGATGTGTCATAAATAATATGAGTATTTAAACTTTGAGCAATGCCGGATACTGTAAAATACTGTGATACTATGTAACCATTACACTTAATGAGTAAAATAAATAAAATATATATATACAGTCAACAAATCACAGTAATCTTAATCTAAATTTGGATCCTCTTAATTCAGTAAAAAGAGAATTTATCTCTGATATTCAATTCATCCCGACGCAATCTGACCGCCAGGATCCATTTGGGTAAAGCAAACACGAAATTAAAGCCTGGATGTGTGAAGGGGCGGCTACAATAATTAGTCTAACAAGCCGTGCATGATTTATTTGGAAAGGATAATCGTCCTGCCAAGTTACTGTACAGCCTCCGCTGTGGACCTAATCCCGGGATACCGAATCGTAATTCCGGGATCACGAATAAACGTTTACTTTGCCGCGTCTGTACGACATTTTGACGGCTTGTTCGCAGGAGATAAAATATGATGGAATATTACAATCAATGTGATTGTACTCTGTAAGCAATTCCTTTAGTAATATTTGCTTTATAATTGTCTATCTTTCTTTTTATGATGAACAGTTATATTATTATTACTACCCCTTTAATGTAACGACATCAAATATAATTAAAACTTAAAAAAAAAAACAATTTTCTCAAAAGTTTCCATGATTAGTTCAATATATTATATTTTCGTAAAAAGCAATCACTTTGTGGTTTGAAATATTTAATGAAAATGAAATAATAACTTTGTATACGACCAAATATTTTATTTTATTTTTATTACCCTTGCCTTTTTCAATTCATATTATCTGTCTCTTTCTCTCTGTTCATTTGTTATAATTGAAATGTTTTTCTTGTTTTCTCACTGCTTTCTTATTTTACTTTATATTGTGTTCTCCCTCTGTATGTATATATAATCGCACACTTTGTATTTTTTGTTAATTTTAATTTTCTACCCTGATGATGCTTAGGCTAAGCAAAAACGGTCGGTAGTAAAAATTAAATAAAATCTGTGGTCAATACAAAGTTATCACTTAATTTTCATTCAACATATATTATTTATAGTATGTATGAATGTAAATGAAGCAAGAAGTGTGTGCCAAGACAGAGTTGTGTCGCGGTCCGTCCTCTCTGCCTACCCCTGCAGGGAAACGGCGTGATGGTTAGTTAGTTAGTTATATTATTTTGATTACTGCAAACATTGTGTTTTTGGGAGAAGTTAGGAATTTATTATATTTTCGGTCATCTATCGTTTGATATAACTTGGTAATTCTAAATTGTACTCATTAGGGGACCTAGCACGAAACATCGACATAGATTTTATCGACAGTGTCGGTAATTTGGAATCGTACCCGAGCCCGACTGCAGATCGCCAACGAACAAACAAAAGTTCACATCGACTAAAATAAGCATGTTTAGACGACGGGAGTTGTTGATAAAATCTTCATCGATGTATAGTGCAAGTGACAATGGTCCACCAAACTAAACTAAACCATTTATACTTATTATTTACGACTTACAGTTTTTTTTACGGTTCTTAACTTTTCTTATGAGAAGTATATTTTTCACTTTAATAATATTTTAAAATAAAACAAAAATTCATATTGACCGTTTCTGGCCGCGGGTTTCCAGAAAACATCCATAAATACATATATATATATATATGAGTATATATACTATGTAAAAAAAAAACATTATTATTTGAATATCGAACTATCAATGTTTTGTATTCATCTATTTTCAAAGTGTTTTTTTTTTCAGACAAAAAAATTCTAAATTCAAATATTAACGATTTTCTCCAGTTACAGTGAATAATATTGTCTAAAATACACCCCTCTAGTTGTGAATTCCAATTGAGTACGGAATTCATTCCCAGTACACGCTGGCCAAGATATAGATTCGTGAAGCATCCGTGAAGGTGCCCTTAAGGAGAATCTGCCAGGCCGTTTGAGGGACAATGTCCCCCGCGAGGAATTATCTCCCTTTAAACAAATAGACGGACCCGGGCCTTCTGTCCACGTGTGTAATTATAATCAGCCTACCTTCAGATACAGGACTCAGAATACACAGAACACGAGGATACACGGGGGGGGGGGGAGCGTACCTGACGTACAGGACACACAGACGTCGTGGGTGATTCGACTGCGGGGTGGGCCCATATGAATGGACGTATGATAGGGGTCTTATACAAATAAGGCAGTTGGGAGCGCCGCTGGTTAATCTGGTACACCGAAGACAAAAAATTTCACGAGTTGCTTAATTTTATAAAAAATTTTTGTTTTATATCGCGACGTTATCCTTTTTTTTTTGGTTAAATTCGCGGAATCGCACGGAGATAAAGGCGAGAAAGAGGCGATTATTCGTATGATGAAATTGAAACAACATTAAAAAATCTTCGTCAGAAAAGCGTGAGATTTTATTTTTATTTAATTACTTTTTAAAAATTATTAATTGTATTATTGTTTCACCTTCTTTGTTGCAACTCATCCAATTCAACATTCCTTGCCGTAGACTCAGAAATAATGAATTGCTGTTTCTCAATCATCACTCTACTAATTATTGGTACCATTCTCCACTGTCCGTAATGTTAATACTTGTTAACTCAAGCCTTTGTCTTGAAATTTTTGGTACCAGCTTAAATACTTTTTGTCATTGTTTGCGACTCTGCCGAAACCTTGACTTGACTTTGGCTTTGACTTGAATATTCTTTCCAATATATGTTTTTGTCTTTGCTTCATTAAAATATTATTTAGGTGTTGTTTTTACTCTGTTGCAGTTTTTACCCATTTCGTGTTATGTTTTTGTAATTAGACAATAGTCCGTTAGTATATAAATAAATGAATAATCAAAAAGACTTAACATTGTGTATCAGTAGATACACAATGTTAAGTATTTATTTAAGGCGTTATTTCACATTTTTGCAAGGAAATTTAGGCCTTGGTGATAACATAACGGTCATGTTGTTATGCTCGACACCGTATAATAATTTGATCAAATGCTGAAACGGAGCAAAAATCGGTGGTTAACGGAGGCGATTATTTAAAATAGTAACGGTAAAAAATCATAACGGTGCTAATCATCGATTTGCGACGGTGTAAAATGTGACAGTGGTTCAAACTACTAGGCCTAAGTTTGCTTGCGAAAAAAATGTGGAATAACGCCATTGACCTAGTCAATATACGTACCTGCTTTGTACATATTTAAAAAAATTCTTTGACAAACAACTTTCGGTTAAAATTCCGTCAGAAACTTTCACATGCTTAATTTGCATATTTGACAATGAACTTGCGCGTAAAAGGTAGAATCATGCTATTATACGTAGGCATCTACTTTACACGAAAGGATTTAAAGAAAATCTTTAAATTTTGCAGTATGCTATTGAATTTCATTTAATATAAATTATTATTCAACAGATCTACAGAATGGGTCGAGTGTTCCCGAAATGAAGCGCGGGTACAAATTTAACCCTTATAAGCACCCGTTAGAAATTTACTAGTGAATTTAGCTCGCCACACAGAGCACAGAGGCGGTGAGTGCTTTCACTGCAGACGCCTGATTCAACTACAAATATGGCCGTGTGACACCTAATTGCAATCTGATAAACGCTGCATTTTGAAGATTCGGAGAAGCTTGTTTATATGTTGTATCTTTTTCCGCTAGCAAAATATTTTATCAATTAGGTAGTATGTTTGTATAAAAAAAATATGTTGGAATTATAATATTTGGATGATTTTTTATAGCGCCGTTTTTGTGAAAAATCACCTCAAGGGCGCTGTACAGATCTTGTTAAATTGTAATGTTTATGTAAGATGGGATGCGGTCGCCCTAACAGATTTAGACCAACGTGGGCGAATGTCATCTAGCTGTCATCTGTAAGGGTGTCACTTGGGTGATTTGTTGGATGCCTGGTTCGTTCGCGTTCGGGAACAGTCGGTCGAGATCAGCACTCCCCGCCCCCCATGCCGGTTCCCGGGCGGTCGAAGGGACACATCTGGACAAGGGTCAAAGCAAGTGACCATTATCGGGCTATTGCACTGCATTTAAAATACTGATATTTAAAGACTAAAATATTTTCTTAAAAATCGAAATTACGTCGAAACTAGTCACTTTAAAATTATTTAGAGTTTATTCACTTAACCTTTACACAACAACGGTAATTTGAGTGTAATTTTAAAGAAGTAATTTGTGAAATATCCTACTTATTTGGCGAAAAATAACGAGAAAGACAAAAACACGCGAAAGCGCCACGACGGTTTATGTTTTACCAAACTTAGTCTGTAAGTCTTATTGTACATTATATTATATGCAAGTGGCCTAATCGCGTAGAGGCAAAAGAGAACTACAAAGAAAAACTTTTCCATAAATTGTTTTTCTTCTATAATTAATAAAAAATTAAGTTTTACCAAAGCGTGTTTAGGTGGTGTTTATATAATATTATACAATCCGCCATAAATAAATTTAACATAATATGATTGTAATAAAAATATTTTCAACACAATATTTAAATAAACAAGGAGTAATATAATTCAAACAAGATTTTTAAGAGCCATTAACAAACGTCGTTGAAGCGCTCCAGTAGCGCGGGGTCCAAATAACAATTAGATTTATCGCATTAAACTCGTTATTTTTTGTGCGCGGTAGTTAAATTATTTACTTTTGGTTGAAGATGTCAGTCGCAAAAGCAAAAAGGAATTATTCATCAGCAGAATATTTCTAAATGCTTCAGTTAGACTTTTTTAAAGGCTTCAAAAAAGTGTATTTTTTGATGAGGTTACATTAAAAATTCCACAATATGATAAATTCATCTTGTCGCCTGCAATGCAGTGTCTTTTCGTCCACGTATCCATCTGGATTAAGGCCTCCAGAGTGCCAATGCGAGATAACCAAATATCAACTCAATTAGTCTAGCGAAGGGGTTGCAGACAACTAACCCCACCTTGCAACAACTTCAAATTACGACTGTCACAAGTGAACTGTTGGTAAAAAGATATATTTTTTTATGTTTGTCTTATATTTTTAAGAGTGCGATGAGTTGGTATTTTTTTCAAATGTGCTTGTTACTTTATTTGATATTTGTGTGTGAAGATGTGTGCTTTTTGCTGTCTTTCAGCCGTACTCATGTGAGCTTTGTTAAGACGGAGAAGTTCATCTCCTTTTTTTAATTGAAAGAAATTTTATAAAATCGTTTGTCGTCCTTTGTAAATGAAATGAGATATTACTTAAATATTTTGAAGGAATAGAATGTTAAAAAAAAACAACAATACAATGTCAAATAATATTTTCAAATTAAAAACTTCATTATTTTTTTAATTATAGCACTTTGTTTGTGGTATTTATCTTTCTCTCCGAATTCTTTGCCCAGTTAGAAACTAATGTTAACTGGCCATAATGTATTCACACTTGTATTGCAGCTTACCCTCGACACACTTATGTATATACCTTGTTTACATTTGGCTTACGTTTTTAAAAGTATTTCATTGTGTATTATGTATTAATTTATTTTTTTTTTACCCTACGAACATGTATTCTTGTGTATTATACTTCCACAGAGTAAATTTGTAATTAAACTAGGCCAGGTTAGGTTATTGTAAATTGGTGATGAAAATGAACTTGGTTGGATGGTCGTAAATTAGTTATGAAACTAGGCAAGTTTAGGTTATTGTAAATTGGCGATGAAAATAAACTTGGTTAGATTGTCGTAAATTAGTTATGAAACTAGGTAAGCTTAGGTTATTGTAAATTGCCGATGAAAATAAACTTGGTTAGATTGTCGTAAATTAGTTATGAAACTAGACAAGCGTAGGTTATTATAAATTGGTGATGAAAATAAACTTGATTAGATTTTAGTAAATTAGTAATTAAACTGGGCCAGGTTAGGTTATTGTAAAGTGGTGATGAAAATAAACTTGGTTAGATTGTCGTAAATTTGTTATGAAACTAGGCAAGTTTAGATTATTGTAAATTGGTGTTTAAATAAGCTTGGTTAGATTGTCGTAAATTAATGATGAAAATAGGCCAGGTTAGTTTATTGTAAATTGGCGATGAAAATAATTTTGGTTAGATTGTCGTAAATGTGTGAAAAAGGGTTATTAAGTTGGGTATTTTTAAATTAGTAATGAAACCAAATATATTAGGTAAGTTTTTGATTGGTTATTGTTAATAAGCTATATAAATTGATTCGCTTTGGATTTTTTTAGTTTGTCAGGGAATGTATAAAATAAACATGACCAGTATTGGGTAGGTTAGGATAATGGCTTTTAGTCGTGTTTGGTGACCGGATCTGGATATTCAGGTAATTCCCAACCTTCCTCTTCACCATTTCCTTCCTCTCCGCACTACCATCAGCCTCACAACATACCCCAATTGGGGGTGCAATAGTCTCACTGGCTCTAGACGACAGGGAGCAGTTGAGACTCTTGTGCGGTATTTACTATTAAAAAAAAAAGAAGAAAAAAAAGTATAGTTAAGGTTAGATAACTGTGAAATAGATTAGATTAGGATAGTTTAGTGATTTAGCGTGAAATAATGTTTGTTTTCTTTGCACGTGTGCCGCACACAACAATCTGTTTATGATGTCGGTAGTACGTTGCAAACTCTGTTACGAATTTAGATTGTTTGCGCCAACTTTCGGGTTACTAGGTGTGAAACAGACGAATACCATATTTTTTAAAAAGTGACTCCTGAAATGATTTCACACCACGCTCTCATCGTAAACCTTTGCAAATGTAGTTTTCAAGTGCGCCGCGGGGTGCAGGTGGCGCTAGTAAACCCCATCACTACTTTAAGGTTCCCTAACATCACTTCCCGAGGCCTGGCGTCATGTTAACGCTGTAACACTTCAGGTTTATGCGGCGCTCTTCTTCAGGATATCCCTGTTTTGAGTAGCTCTAGATTATATCAATGGTTATGGCATGGTTATTGCCGAAAGCGATGGTATTGTCGATTTTGCATGCACATGAAAATGATGTTAAAAGATATTTTTTTATGCAATGGCAGATGTTTACTTTTTATATGTTTACAAATCCGATATCTTCCATTTTATATATATTTGAACCATGTCTACGGAAAAGATGTGGGTTTTCTTTTCAGAAACACCTGAATGTAAAAATATCTTTAAGATTTTTTTTATACTACCTACTCGCATGTAAATAATATAAATAATTAAATTACCTTTAAATTTATTTTTTTTTTGCTAATTCTATGCATAGCTTTTAGGATTTTCCTATGTATTACCTTAGATTATAGTAGATTTAAAAAAATACCCAAAGACGAAAAAAAATTTTATGGTAAACAAATAGAAAGCAAAAAGGTTGAGGCGCCATTTTGGTAGGTTTACACCAAAGCACTTTAAAGTTATTATTGTTTGTTTTTCAATGAAATTCATAAGTCTTCAGTACCTTCAACTAAAACAGTACTTCTCCACCTTCCTGTTCCCCATCTTTTTCCTCCTCCACTGCCTTCAACCGCACAACATACCCCAATTAGGGGATGCCATAGTCCAACTGGCTCTAGACGGTTGGGAGCAGTTTAGACTCTTGTGCGGTATTCACTATATTTTTTAAAAATTTTTTTAAATTGGTACCTGTTTGGATTTTGATAAAAAAAAATACTCAGGTAACTCAATTCTCTCACTAAGTTAACTGAAGCGATAAAAAATTAAAAGGTCTCAAGCTTGTGTCGCTTTAGTCAAGCCTTCTCCCAAACGGAAAAAATATTTTATATGGCTGAAAGGCCACAAAAGTTTTCAGAATCAAATGAGAGTCAAAGCATTCGATGCAGAAAATAAAAACTGATCAAAACTGCATACTTAAATTCATTTTTTGACCAAGGTGTTGCTTGAACCCTTTTGCCTTTCCAGCGACTATATACATAATAACCTCAATAGAAAAAGGACATAATATACAAAATGTATACCTGTCAATGTTGACTTTGTATTATTATGAGGAGATGATTGTTTAGCAAAAAAAAATGTTTGGATAATATCTGTGTGCGAAAGGAAGAAAGGGATAATAATTCAATATACGCAGATGTTCAGGAAAGCCAAAACAAAGTTCAGGAATTTTGTTTTTTGTGTGTAATTATGTCATAATGTCACATGTCCTTTTTCAAAAACTAATAGCACCTTATTTTATTTTCTGACTCATCTAATTTTTTCCGTGGTAGATACTCGTATGTATCTAAGGAACAATTCTGCATAATTAACTCAAAACTCGATTTTATTGACACATCCCTTTCTTCCTTTCGCATACAGCTATATATGTTTAATATTTTATTGTTGAATATATGTATTTTATACAAAGGTGTATATTTAAATTGCCATGTTGAGTTATTTTTGGAATACATCTGTGTTAAAGCGGTATTTTTCTCAGAAGGTTTTGTGAAAATGCTGGTTAGTTTTTTAAACAATAATAATAGTTTGAATAAATTGTATAGTGCCTATTTTTGTTTAAAATCATCCAAAGAGCGCTGTGCTAACACACTCAATAACTAATAACAACAACTAATAACATATATATTTTTTTCAATATTTTTTTCTTCATATCCCCAAAATATTTTCCCGGTTTTCATTATTCTGCGAACATAAGAAAATATATATTTTTTTTTTTAATAAAGGTTACGAATGACCTGAAACTATTTGAATTTCTTCTATTATTGTATTACTATCGTAATAATAAATAAAAAGTTGCTTGTGCAACAATGGAGGGCTTACTTGTAGCTACAGTGGATTGAACCCGCGACGTCTGGGTGGGAACCCGACGCTAAGACCGCTCGACTAACTAACCGGATCAATTACTTTTATACATAAAAAAACTCTTATTATTTCCAAAAATAATTTTCCGTGCAGCATAACACCTATAACTAACCACTTATAATTACTAACATTCACACATTTGGGAGATCCATTTTGGCGTTTTCTTTTCTTCATCGATTAAAAAAATATTAAATGTAACAAATCGATACCCAAACCAAAATTTGTTCATCTTAAAATAAGGTCCGGAATCTCCATAAGCGACAATTCATGACATTATTCTAATTTATCCGAGTGTAAAGTGGGAGGCGTGAAATCTGTCCATTTTGAAATTTAAATAAATTCCCATGGAGGAATGTGCGAGGCGATGGCGAATGATGGAGTAATATTTAAGTGAAAACATATTTGGGATTCAAAGAGGATATTGTACCGCCAGATGGCGCCTGCTCTGGACCGACAGCTGGCGATGGTCATTTCAGGCCAGTGGCGGCTTTACATCGAAATGCCAAAGGAGTTCCATTTTGATTTTATATAGTTCTCAAAAACTCATATTTTTACTTTCGGTATCCGATAAAATACAAAATTTCTTGGCTACAGAATACCGTATATGACAAGAAAACGAGATGTGTTTTTTTAGGTGTTACTAGATGTTGGATTTTAAATAGAGAATTTGTTAGGTTATCACCTTTTTGTTTTTTATCCAGTTTCTACCTATCCCGCCATTTAACAACACTGTAATATAAAAAAAAGAAGAAGAGATTGTTGGTGAACTTTTCGTCGTCGGTTTTGTTGTTGCTCCCAAAATAATAAGTTAAAAAATAAACTTGGTTTCGTAAATTAAGAATACATAAAACATCAATACAAGTGTTTCAAGAAGATTTCAGAATTCTAAGCCATAACTTCATCGGTGAGTGAATTGGCTTGAATCCTTAACCTAACCCACATATAAAATCACACTTTCATCAAGTGGTATTAGTTTATCGTTTTTTACAGTCTATTATTACGAATTCATCCGAAGCTGAAGACACATTCGGTGTTTAAAGTATTTAAATGTTCTACGTGCCATCGCCGGAATCCTTTAATTTTGTTTATAGTGAATACCGCACAAGAGTCCCAACTGCTCCCAGCCGTTTGGAGCGACTGAAACTATGGAATCCCCACTAAGAGTATATTGTGAGGCTGAAGATATCGAGGAGGGAAGGAGATGGGGAAGAGGAAGGTAATCTGGTCACCAAACATGAGTTATATGAATTAAATGTGTTTCGACACATATTAATTAAACAAAAGTTATTTGCGTATACCGGGTTTGAACCCGCGACGTTTGGGTTTGTAGTCGAGCGTCTTACCACTCGACCATGGAGGCCGTCTCTTTTAATTCTCTTGTGCCATGAATTATAAATATCCATCTGAGCACTTTACCCAAATATTTAATAAATATGCAAAATATTGGATTATTGTCATACCTATAGTTGTAGAAGTTAAATAGTGCTATTTTCTTTATGACACTTACATTATTCGTCCCAGTACAGTCTTTGATAAATTTACATCTTGTTTCGGTCTTAATTATGTCTTTAAACTTGTAATATATTGAAAAATGATTTATTATAGGTTGGTTTGAAAAAATATGAATACGTAAGCAGAGACTACAATGAATATTGAAATATTAAATGTATCCATGTCTTTACGCAATGTGCCAGAATTTCACACAAAAACATGTTAAATTGGGATTTAAAAACATATTATTGATTTGTGAACATGTATAAAATATACAACTACACAACGTCACTGTGATTTTTTGAAAATGCCCGATTTTTAGATTGAAATAGACGAAAAGGTAATATACCTAAGTATATATTATTAAGTTGTGGTATTATGAAACCTCTTTTAGGTTTCGTTTGTTGGTGGTGTTAAAAATAATTGGAAGAATTATGAATTCAGAAAGATTTTTTTATTTTTTTTTATTAATAAGAAAACACAGATACAGACACAAGATAAAAAAAATAAACAATATTAAACATAAGACAGAGAATTCGCCTGTATCCAAACAATTTCTCACACTTATGAGCAGCAATATATGAAGTGAGGTAGATGGCGTAATACCTACATACAAATAATTTATATACAGATATAAGTGATGGTAAGTGTTATCTGAACATATCTAAGTGTGATCAACGACCTCACAAATTTTTAACCCCTTATGTGATAACATTTTTTTTTATATACCTACATTTTCCATGCTGCAAAAAGTCAACGTTTTTTTCACATACCATAGATGTATCTTTATATATTAATTCAAGGACGTTACAAATATATGACACGTTGTAGCGCTCTCAGAGTGGCAAGCAAAACCCACGCTAGTTGGTGTGCTCGGTGTTTAAGCCGATTTAGTACTAAACTGTCACGCATCGCTTGAGATCATTTACTATATCTAATCAAATTGCAAAAATAAGTGCCGAAATGCCCTCTTGTGTTATGAAAAAGTGTTTCAATTACACTACAAAGACTACTAAAAGCCAAGGAATAACATTTTATTTCTAAATACGCGCAAATTAATTGTTATTTTCCACAACACAACTATCTCCATTGTTGACCAACATAATGAGGTCTTCGCGTAAGCGAGTAAGCGAACTGCTATTTCATTCTTACCAGAGCATTCCGATCCTACATCTGTTTCGTTCATACACACTTATTATATGAATGTCTATCTTTGTCATACATGACCGATATTTAAATGATGAATTTACTGGTAATATAAGTGTGTTTGTGTTAATATTCTAAGGCTGTAACGTGTATATATATATATTTGTAACGTCATTGTATTCATTTGTAACACTAGCAATATTCCAAAGCTCAAATCTAGTTAGTGGTTACACCACGGCCGCACTGATTAATTATCCAGTCCGTCCACCGTTCAAAAACACATGAACAAATTAACAAAACGGTGTCCTTTGGAAATATCAAATTGCAATAATTATGAGAACCGAGAGCCGAGAACAGCGGCACGGCGGGGACTCGAAACAGCGCCAACGCGTCACTGCGCCATCGCGCCACCGCGCCGGCACAACAGTATCGCATAAACGTCATTAAACCAATATCGTCTGTTGTAAACTGTTTGCGGCACAATGCTTACACACTGATTAATTAACGGTGGACCGTCACATTAATTGACGGTCGTACTACAGGTAGCTGGTTGTTACACATTGCAGACTAACTGTACGGCGGTATATGGGACCACCTACGGCTACCAAGTTGTTAGCATTACTAATATACGTATGTTCTACGTGACGTGTGTGTCAAACAACGGTGGTGTAGCCACTCCTGCTATTAGTTAAATAATTATCTAAAACATTACTACTTGTTATTTAAGAAGATAAAAATATTCGCCGTGAACACCGAAAAACAGAAACCCATTGATCATACATGTTTTCTATTATTCAGATGCCAGTTCCGAGAGAATCAAATAATTCGGAGATCCACCTGAAAATAAAATAAATAAATACTGGTAAAATTATAATCAATATATAATATTACAACATACTATGTCACCTAATTTGTTTGCGGTGGAAAATTATAGGTTTACATTGGTAACATAAAGATATAATTTTTTTTTTTTTAACGAATAATTTTCATACACTGAATTCAAAACGTTTATTACACAAACATGGTCATAATTAAATAATTTTGTTTGAAAATTGACATTATATCGATGTCAGGCAAAAGAGCTGAAGCGCTATTTTGGAAAGTTTACACCAGAGCACTTTAAAGTTTTTTTTGTTTTACAATAAAATTCATAAGTCTTCAGTACCTGCTTGGATTTTGAAAAAAAAGGTAACTCAATGCTCTAACTGAGTTACCCGGAGCGACAAAAAAAAGTCCCAAGCTTGTGTCGCTTGATTCGAGCCTTCTACCAAATGGTGAATATATTTTGAATGGCCGAAGGTCACAAAAGTCTTCAGAATCAAACGAGAGTCAGAGCATTCGACGCAGAAAAAAACCTGATCAAAACTGCATATTTAACTCATTTTCGACCAAAGTGTCGCTACAGCCCTTTTGCCTTTCCAGCGATGATATGTTATACAGAGGTGATTTGTGTTAAAAAAAACATTTGTACACAAAATTTAAAATAAAACGCTGTTTATTGTAAAATAAATTACTTATTTTCACAATAATTAATTATCTTATTTTCGGGAAAAATTTAAGACAATATTATATCTTAGCATATAACAAAGACATGTTGATATAGTGCTTATATTTCAGACATGCTAACATTTTCCAACGTAACATTGCGCATTATTAAAATCTGAATCACGCATATAAACACGACGTATTGCAGCCAGGCCTAGTGCAGGAGAAACAACTCGTATGTTGCATCTGTTTCTATTTCAATTTTATTTAATAAAACATAACGCAGAGATAAAAGAGGTTTATGGTTTCACCCAGAGGTAAAACTAATTATTCTGTGTGCCCACCATAATAAAAGAGAATAGAGAAGGATGTTAGAGAAGCAATAGTAGATACCTACCTACCTACCTGATCTAAAAACCTATGTACCTAACATATCGAAATCGAAACCTTAATGAACGTTTAAAAAACACATTTCAGAACGTAATTAGATATCTTCACATCTGACCAAACAGATCTGGACGTATTTATCGATGGGGTGCCACGTACCCCTATCATTTGTTTTAGAAAATAATTAAAATCTTCCCTCCGATGCAATCCCCGTGGGGTGCGTAGTACGCACAGCCATCACAAACACATAACCCCTTATCGGGGAGACCATCCACATGCATATATTGTTTTATTTGTGTGCATACATACACGGGAGATGTCAATAAACAAGAGGAACAAACACAAATGCAGTTGAACGAAAATGCCTTCATTATAATTCCTAAAATAATATTTTCGAAAAACTTTCATGATCAACAATCTTTGACGATTTTAAACTTAATTTGTTAATATTTTAAACTCTTTAAAGTAAGTGGAAAGATTTAGGAATACAGACAAAAAAGTTACAATTATTTGCCATGTACTCGTAACTAACTTTTGACGGACAAATATTATTAAGTTTGTCGACTGGAGAAAATAACTAGCTTTGATGCTTTAATAAAATTTTACCTTCTGACATACTTTATTTGCATGCAGAATACAGTAAACAAAAATATTATTTCTAATTTTGAAACTAATAATTCGTGGTGGAAGTCTATTTTAATGATTTTAATAATGAAACATTTGTAAGTTTTTTCCAGTATTTTTTAAAATTATTTAAGACCGTTTACACCTTATGACGGGCACCTTCAGACTGATCCGTCTGTGTAATATTCCCGTCATAAGGTGAAACCGGTCTTAAATAAAAAATAGTGGAATAAAGTAAAAAAGTTGGTATTTTTAAAATCGTTAGAATGCAAATACCCCAAGAGTTCCGACGACATTTTATAGACAATGAAAACCTTGCCAACACCGACCACACTTTTTTTAGACTGTCTTTTTCAAGAAAAAGTTTCTGGGAGTTTTTGACTCCCTATTGGAATAGGATATAAGCTTAAACAATATATTTTTAATACAAATGAAAATGAAATGATAACTTTCTACTTCAATTATTTTTTATTATAATCAGGGTACAAAATTAAAGTTTAAAGGCTAAGCGAAACCGGTCGGTCATAAAAATCAAAATAAAATCTGTGGTCTTTTACAAAACTATTATTTCATTTTCATTAAATGTGTCAAACCACAAAGTGATTGCTTTCTACGAAAACATAATTTTAATACATTCATAATTTCCTGTATTTTTGTATTAAAAAAATCACTATATATTTTGTGACTTGTTCATACAATATACCAAGCTCATGTCAAAATTGTTAGCAAAATCGATTAAGAGATTCAAACCCCAAACAAACGTGGCCATAAAACAAATGATCATTTTTACAACCCTCAGTCCCATTCATTGTCTTTGCAATAATAATAACTGTTATTACCGCAATAATGTTTATAACACGGCCGAATCAAAGTTTCAACGCAGCGCGAGGGTAGAAGAGATTCTGCCTCAGATCTCTCTGAAAACGATACCATTCCTCGCATTAAAAGTTATATGTCGGCAGAGCGGGGGTAGATGCAGATACTGGAGATGATATAAAAGGTGGGTGTGATCAAATGAGAGTTTTTTTTTTAAATCTTGTTTTACAAATATAATTAAACTAACGCAACTGAAGCGTCTTTGTTTTAATATTGTTCTCGCCCTTAATGTGATATTTTACTAAACTGGTGCTATGAAAGTTAATCTTATTTCAGGATCTTGACATCGCTATATATTTACTTAAAATTAGTATCGTGATATCGTCATTTTAATTTATCTTAATCTATTTTTTATGAAGAGTCATCAATAGCCTGGCCAATGTTGGTTGGTTGGTATATTTTATGGAATATACATGGAATCTTAATAGTGGACAATGTTTTGAATATTACCTTTGCCTTTTACGTTTTTTGAATTTTTTTAATAAACAATTCAAATCGGACAATCTTTGAAGTAAGACAAAAAAATCTTACACTACCTAACTGTTAAAAGAGTCATCTCAAGAAACGTGGATTCAGAGCCAATTTTAAAACATAGGATAACCATAAATAGACTTTTTGAATTGTAAAGGTTGTTTGACACAGGTACACTTTCAATTTATAAATTCTACCCCAAAAGTCTGAACAACTAAATTATTGTTATGTATGTTTTTATTTTATTTATACCACCGATGGTGGTATTAATTATTTTTGTGAGGCACCCTCGATATGTTTTTTTAATATTTAAGCATATCATGGCTCTAAAAGTTATGGTTTGTCTTCTATAAAAATATGTGGAGGCAATACCCCTTCTATTTTCATTGTGATCTCTTCGACATGATATTTCCCCACACTTGTATAATCCAAAAAGATCCCGGTATCAGTGAGACGTAAACTCGACTGGGTGGCGCGATGTTTTATGGACTGAAACTTCCGCACAAAACGCTATTTTAACAGTCTTTTGCCAGTTTAAACATTCACAAAGGTTTCCCGCACACAAAATATAATACCAAATCGCTCCATTCAAGATGTAGTATGGTAATTCTGTTACTCGATGCGATACGATCACTGGAGCGAATGGTTAGGTGCTTTAAACTTATTTTAAGATTGCTAACTTTGTAGTACTTTAATACCTTTGCTCATGTGTGGGACTATAACACTGAACGCCGAATTTGAAACTTCGTGCATTCGAGTTTAGCGTTTTCAAATGAGGTTTTTCGAATTGTTTTATGTATCTTTAAAAATGAAAATCATAGAGAGTGTTTAAATTTGTCGATTGGTTCTCCCATAAAAGTCTTCTATATTGCACTAAATTTACTTTACTATAAATAAAAAAATCTTTATGTTATGAACATGTCATAAAGTATTTGCCTAGTCGCTCTTTCCGGGTGAAGGATGTTTTTCCCATCCAAGATATTATTGAAAGAGATTAAGTAACGTAAAAAACTATATTGATTATATATCTATCCATTGAGGCGATAAGTAGGCTTCTGCATTACTGACCAGATAAACATCCGACAAGAGACATCTATGGCCAATATACTAAACACTCAAGCTGGAATTTAAATCAATTGAAAAACAGCACAGCGAAATCCGTTTTGCACATTTTATTTATGATATTCAGTCTTCATTACTTGTTACCGCAACCATATAATAATAAAATATTTATATTTGAGACATCCACTGTTAGATTAATATGAACTTACACTAGGAATCTAGCCGATTTAATTCGTTTTGAGACTCAAAAGAAGAGTCGATTAATTTTTTATTTAATTCGTCTTTCAAAGTAAATTTCACACTATTTCGCCAAATGAGATGTGTCAATTTATTTCAAATCAAATTTTATTTTTCAAAAAGAAAGCATTCGACACCAGCCTTGCGTAATATCTGTAATAATAATAACACCTTTTTGCATTCATATAAAGATGGCGACTTCAACACATAAATACAAATAAAAATTGTCTAAACCTAATATTACGACATAAGTTGATCATTACTCATAACTCACACATAACGTGATAAGAACAAAATAATATTGCAGTTAACATATATTATTCAGTTTAAAAACCACTTCAAAGGATCAAACCCCTTGGAACTAAATTGAAGCTAGGAGGGTGAGGAAAAGTGACCTGGCCTCGGAAAAGATTGTAGATATTCAACGTTACAGACTCAAAATCTTACTTTCCAAGATTAAATAAGAAGAGTAATAATAAATCGAAGTTATCTCCAAAATTGTGCGATAAAATTTCATTTGAAATCCAAAGCACACAATTTCAGATCAATGCAGCTTTAAGCTCATCCAACACATCCCTTAAGTGTTTCATTAACATTCTATCCAGGGTATTACCGATACAAGTATATTTAAGTATAGTTAGGAAGGAATCGCAAAGATAATTCCTGCAAAGCATTAATATTCATATCACCTTTCGGATACTTGAGCTCTAGAACTTTTCGCCAAGCGAGTCTAAGTGTAGGGGTAGTCAGTGGGGGTGGAGGATAGAATGGAGCGAGAGGGATGAAGGGGGAGTAAGAGTTTTGTGACAATAAGCCAGCTTATGAAAGTTCGAGAAGGAAATTAGTGAGGAGGTAAGCTCACGTGCATGAGAACAAGTTGCCTACTACGCACATGGAATAAATTTTGTACGCTCACCCTTAAATGAAAATAATCAGATTTAAAATACGATTTACGATGACACCATTTAATGCAATTTAACAAAACCTTAAAAATTTTATAAGGTAGATAGGTACCTTGCTTTACTACTCGACATTGCCAGAGTTCCAAAACTATTTTTAGAAATAAATATGACGTTAATGAGTAAATAAATAAATATGATGTTAATGGGTAATAAGCACCGTTTCGTCTCATTTTTAAATTAAAATTATTTCAAATATTAAAAGCTTATGATAGAAATTCCGAAACGAAAATGGTTGCACCGTATTAACAATTCTAGACAAAAAAAATCTGTTGAAATTTCTTGACGCCAGTTTGAGAGTTTTTAAATAATCAGATACTTACATAAGTACAATAAAAACATAATTGTTATTTTTCAAATAAAATAATTATTGGTTTGTACGATAATTTATTATAAATGTTATTTAAATTACCAACCCATATATGAAACTACGTATATTATTTTAACATAAAATATTTTAAGAATCTTGTTAACTAAAATTGTCCCAAAAGCTATTATATTATTTTGAGCCTTAAAAAAATCTTTCCAATCTTAGATATTGCTATACAAGTAAACAATATGGTCCACTGACGGGTTTTCTAAAAAAAATAAAAGTTAATCGTTTATAGGTAATTAGGTACTTACTCACCATTAGACCCGTTGAAAATTCTAATTTGGCAATAAATTACATTATATCTGAATGAGAACAAGAAATAACAATCAAATTAACAAAAATTGGGGGCGTCTTTGTAAGAAAAGCGCTCCAACTTCACAACAGGGGTAGGTGGAACTACCACTTGTATGTGTGGAATAATTGTGGACACAACAGTCCTCACAATAGAAGTTCCACGAGTGAATTCCGCTTTCCACTTCCACTTATTCCTCGCGATTATAAAGAGTAAATTCGGTCTCCCTCCAAGTTTAATTGCCGTCGCATTGTTTCCGTTGATTTGATTTTGTATCTCTATAGAGCTCGACATAATAATGAGGGGTAATAAGGATTCGTCGAATAGTGTACAGTGCTGGGACAGAACGTCGTATGCCGTGTTTTTGGATTAAAGTAGATGCGTTTATAAATTTATTTTGTATTTTGGTAAACGCAATCATTGTAATTTCGAGTTTTTAAGTCTTATTTCAGAAAGCTATGGCTATAGCTGATGATTCATTTTATTTATTCGGAATTAAAGTTGAAATGTAAAATAAAATTAACCAGGTCAGATTTTTTAAGCTTTTGTTGTGTCATCATCGTCTCACTATCGTGTTGTTGCACGCACCAAGTTTCAGTTGGATTAATGGTTATTTTTTTGTGGATAAATGATTCCTAAGCTTTATTGAGTACACCATACATATTTTTTTTGTGGACGTATGTAAATATTTTGTTTGTGTTTCATAAATAAAATTTCTAGATACTAAAAGAAGAATCATTCAATATCTTGGTGAAATCAAGGAGTGAATAAAATACTAAGAACTGGACTTCAGGAAAATGAAGAAGGTAAAAAATAAGACAATGCAAATCGATGATATGAAAAATAAGTGTTATTAACGATTAAAAACCATATTTACGAAAAAAATAATAAATTATTTTTACTCAGCTGCTATTGTTAGTTAAGTAATTAAAAATCCTATGCATTGTAGGAAACATCTTAAAAATACTAGAAAATAATAAAAAAATAACTAAACGTAACCACATAAAAAGGAAATCGGAAATTATATTTTACCCTCTGAAATGGATTTGAGTAATATTCATAGAGCTAAATTAAATACATATTATATAAACAATGGTATGATGTCAAAGATATTTGTTAGAAAAAAATACATTCTAAGAAAGACGAGACGAGAAATGCGAAATGCATAAGATTGCTTTGGAGAAAAAATTAAGCACCCAAAAACCACTTATAAAAAAACATTCCAGAAGAAATAAGTCAAAAAGGTTTTTTTTTGATTTCGAAAGGAATAAAAAAAAACTTTGCTTAACCACTTTAAAAAAATAATCATTTAAAAAGAGGATTATTGAAATTTGTAGGCGAATAAATAGATGTTTGAATGAAACTGCGAAAAAACTTTTTTTAAAATTAAGTTGCCACTTGTTCAAGTATTTGAAATATCTCTAAAACGATTGAATTTATCTAATTCGATTGTAGGTTAAGTGTGTTTTCATAGCCAGAGTAATGCTGGGTGAAGTTTTGTCGCAACAGTGTATACTTTGTAGGTACGGTATAGGTACAGTGTGGCGAAGAAGAGCTGCGTCTATTCATTCGGCAAATTCTAAAAGCCAACAACTTTCTGTCTAATTGTGTTTCCTCTGTTATTGAACCACGAACTACGCTGAACCGAGCTGCGGGAAGTGTTAGAGTGTATATGATTAGAGGATGTGTAAGTAGCGTTAAAAGAAAAACATGTTTAAGGGTGAAAGTAATACTATGAGTACCGACGTTAGCGGCTTATAAAAACCATTATTTAGCTGCCCATCTTTCTTTTGTCTCGTAACATTGACTTACCAAATGGGGATGCCATAGTCTCCCTTGCTTCGGGCTATTGGAACTTTTGTGCGGCATTAAATAATATAAAGATACAAGTTAATTTAAAACTAAATACTCATCAATACTATAGTTTTTTTTTATAGTAGGCTTATTTAAACAACTGAATGTTAAATACCAATATATATATATACATATTATACTTCATTACAATCTGAAACGACAAAAATATTCCAACGATGAACTCTGCGATCATAAAATTGATACCCTTTTTATCTTCATTTTAAAAGGAGACAACACTATTTCTATCTCATGATATCGTTTAAACTGTGAACAATGGTGCTTTTAGATGTCGGATCAATTCTAAAAAATAGACGCCATATTATTTTTCAGTATTATTCATATAAAAATAATTTACTGAAAATTGTCTTCAAAGTCAGGCAAGGTCGAGCCGAGATAAGGTATTACACCAAAATTGATATTTGAGCTTCCTTGACCGGTTAATAGATGAGTGAACAAATACGTCGGGTTCTTATCATAATGTTGTGGGTCTAATTCCTCTGCTAGCTAAGTCCTCCATCGTCGTACAAGCAACATTTTCCGTTTATAATGATGGTAGTAGGAGTTTTTCAAATATTGTCTGGTTATTCGTAACCCAGGAATGATTGTTTCCTTAAAATAAAATAAAATCTCCATCTCTCCAGTAATTATTTCAAAAGGAAAACGGCTTTTCAAACAATATTTCTGCAAAATATAGAACCATGAAGAGTTTTTTTTTTTTTACAACTTATTGTGTTTATATAATATTTTCATTGCTGAGTCGTATCCTCCAAACAAAAGAATCCCATCGTTGAACTTGTTGGCTCTGAGAGCGTATTCATTTGCATCAAGTATTTTGTTATAACCACTAATTCTGGCAAAGTCTTCATTCGTCTCTAAGTGGTTCTTTCTCCTTATTCCGGGAACTCAATAACTGTGTTACGGAGTTAATTTATCTGAACAATGTTGTTACTCGGGAATTCTATTACGGATGTAAGGAGTTTGAGTTTTGTTTGTAGAATAATTGAAATAATTTTATAAAAATGATACGTATCAGTATGATATGATGGATATAGTTATTATAACAAAAATATTAAAAAAATTATAACTTGTCTTTTTAAGTATTTTCGAGGTTATTCAAGTTGAAGTTGAAAGTTCTTGAAGTCTTCTTACACAATTGAAATATTAACGAAACGAATAAACCGGACTGGTTTAGTCTTCTTATTCATAAAACACCACATTTGTTTTATATTATTTGGAGATCAAAACAATAAACCGACAAACAAGTGGAAAACCAACAAGCACCACATTTTTCACATCAAACTCTTCTGTTTGATGTTAAATTGTTGAAAAAAATACGGAAATCGAATAGGGAAATAGTTGGAAAAGTAAGGAACTTGGGTGAAAACTATCAAACCTAACAAATTATCACTTTGAAATCCAATAAACTGGTTGATATTAATATCTCTGATATAAATGTGTAGTAAAACCATATACGACCATATTGTGACTGAGAAGATACGGGTACTGAATAAAATGAAGGAAGAGATGTTGAGTTAATGACTTGAACGCGAAGAGCGTAAAGAATGAAAAGAGTGAAAAGAAAAAAAATGTGATGCAAAATAATGAAAGAAGATATGAGGTACGCCCCAGGAAGACATGGCACGATTAAGTAAAACGAATTGTTAAGTCGGGTCATGTCGGGAGTCAGTATAACATAATAGTAGGTACGCATGAAATGTTTGCATGTGAATGATGCAAGGAGGTTATACCTATACTGTGGCATTGAGTATTGTGGCTATCGCATCCTCACTGCCGACTCCTGCAGAGAAATGGCGTGATGGTTAGATTTAATTACAAGTTTTTTAAATCCGTTCTCTTAAATATGGAAAATTGTGGATTGGTACTCCGACAAAAATCTTCTGTATCGCATTGAGTTTATTATTAATAGAATTTTTTTATGATATAAACATTCCAAACTCAAAGTATTTGATCAGTCGTGAATGTCGTTTATTCGTTTCAGGAGATTTTGGCATAGAGTAAGTAATGTGAAAACATCGATATCATATATTTTGAATCCATAAAGTCGATAAGTAGGCTACTGCCTTACCGATCAGATAAATATCCCATAAGAGACATCTCTGGCCAATATACCAAACTACCAAAGCAATATTGTTTTTAATAATCGCAAAATTGTATGGGTAGGTATAACATAATTTCTATTATCAAAAGTGATATTTGTATTTTTTTTAATTTTACAAATTTTAGATGTTTTATTAAGTCGCATTGATTTACAGCACAAATTCGTCATCGTGCTTTCAGTTCGATGGACATCTATGCATAAACTATCCTGCGACTTGCCACCGCTCCATCCCCAAGCCAAGGTATGCGCCAAGGATTTGAGCCTTAATTAACCCCCTGGGCGGCGGGGCCCTGGAAGGGTTGGCTGGCTGGTTGGTAGGGGCCGCTAGGAGGCCCGGCTGAAGGGCCCGCGATATGGGGCTAATTTGCAGGCGAAGGGGCCGGGCTCCAAGGGTAGGGGTCCTCGAGTTAATTAACCAAACACCACTTTTGTGCCGACTGACGTGCGGGCGATGGGACCGCCTGATTCAAATGTGTAAGGATTAAAGCGATTTTCGATATACGTAGTGCAGTAGCGAGCGGCTGTCATTTTGTTAGACGTCTGGTTGGGAATAGAATGGATATTATTACAAAATCTATCAACAATACATTACTCAAACTACCTTTGGCTGTTTCCACTAACATATTTCACTTTATGGTTCTTTTTAGATCAATTTTCTTACAATCGCTGTCTATGAAGTGAAGATAAAATGGTTGTCACGCGTAAAAATAAATATTTCGCAAACATATTTTTTAATAAGAATGATATTTCTTTGCAAAAATGTACGCGCAATGCATCTCCTGTTCGATATCTCGACTCGCAGTCGAATGGATCTGGTCAATACCACAGCAGGTTTCTTACCCCTTTTTTAACCAATGTTTTTTTTCTTGTTCAAAAGTTACGTTCCATAAATCTCAGGGTTAGTAAAATCATGGTGATTATTTCTTTCCTCCATCATAAAATAGAGACACATTGCTTTTACTTATTTTTCGCCATTCGGTCACCTCGGTTCAGACTTTGTCTCTTCTCATTTATCCTAGTTTCTGTAATTATTTTCGGCATCTTTTTATGGGATTACTAATTGGACGTCTCTCCTCTACAATAATCCAACCATACGTCAATCTATTTTTTTCTGTAGCCTTGGAGACACCACGATGTGATATGGTTGACTCCCCACATCTTAAAAAAAATTATTTCAAAACACATTTAAGAAGATTCTAAGTCTTTTGATTTGAGGATTACAGTTTTGAAAAACTTCAGAAAGAACCCCCTGTTCACGGTGCAATCCAGTTGTAATGATTTTAATAATTGTTGCAAATGAAATCTTCATGCCCTTTGGTAATTGAGACAAAATGTCACTCGACATTTTTAAAAGCTCAGGATCATGACTTCGGTTTAGCGAGTGCTTTCCGACGACTTGTCACAGGTCTAGACACAGAAATAAGAAAGCTTTAAGAGAACTAATAAAAAGCTCCATTCAAATTCAACGTCTCTAGATTTTTTCGCATTGAGTATGCGCCAATTTGATGAGATGAAATAAATTGCTTGATCTACAAGGTTGTAATGAATAGGTAGGTGGTCTAATTGGTGCTTTATTTCTTTGTAAAAGTAAGGAAGTCAGTTTACGATTCGCTGTGCAAGGTGATACTTCCATAGCTTTGATGTAGATTTAATTACGGGTGTATTTTGTTTTATTTTTATGACAGGGATGCTGAAAATTTTACTACATAAAACGGTTAGGGTTTTTGTATTCTTTTTTGTTGTTGTTGTTGGTTTGCATGATTTCGAATTTTAACTTGTTATTATAATTAAACTTATTTGTTAGCCGTAAAATATTTCCGAAATGTAATTTATAGTTTGGGGAAATTGGATCATTATTTTGTTAGTTTTTGCTTAAGAAACGCGGAATTTGTATCATTTTTTCGGCAAAAATGAACTTGTACAATGTTGAAAATATTGTAAAATTTTGGGTGTACTTCGGTGAAATCAATAATCTTACAGTGTTGTTAACTTTTATTGATAAAATTTAAATTTCAGTGTGGAAAATTAAACAAACTACGTTATTAATCCAACAACCCGATAAAATGATCCACTTGTTAAAAATACAATTGTTGAAATTCAATACCAAACGGTGCTATGAAAAATATCCAATAATAATAATAAATATGTGTAATACGTGATACTGTGACTTAGACAGTTGCATATAGTTTTAGCTTCCACCAAAATACAAAAGCTAATATAGTTAATTATAAATAATAGCAAATATTTTATTTTTGGGAAACTTAAAAAAATAAGTCATGTGTGAAAGAAAAATTATCATTGACATCCTTTCACAAAAAAATATCACATTTCTGAATGGTGAGATACGCCCGTTTTGGGATATACAAAGATTGCACTTCTTGACACTAACTAAAAGAAAAGGATGTTGCAAACTAAATAATGTTGAATTCCAGACAGAAAAATGAACAAATTTTATTTAAAAGCCAACGCTTTTTGATACATTTTCGTGGATTTGGAAAACAGTTTCTCGCTTTATGGATCCGATTTTCTAATCACTTTTACAACAACATCAAATGTGCATATTTCAGTAGGTAATTAATTAATTAAGCCTTCAAACTCTCAATAAATAGTCCTGAATAGAATACTAAGCGAAGTACCAATTTAGTTTTGGAGTACTACGCGTGGAGAGCTAATTTCCGCTGTCAAATAAATGTCGGATAAAGAATATGCGGAATCCTGTTCAGTGGCGGCCCGTAACTAGAGTGGCTGCTAATTAATACTCTCGGTCGCTAATTGGAGGTGCCTTCACCCCAGCAGCCTTCTCTGCTCCTGGTGGGTGGGCTCTGCGCCACCCACTTGTAACACCTACCCACCTTTCCATGGTAGCTAGCCTTGCTTCAGCCTCTGCCCCGTGCGTAAAGTCTAGCGATACAGAAATGGTTTTTTTTAATAAATTAATAAATAAACTTTTTCAATATTCCATTTCGGTAGCTGCTTCAGAATGCGATCTCTGATTCCAATGATCCATCGTCCACCTTGTTTAAATCTTTAAAGTGATTGATTTAAAAAAATAGCATTATTTGTTATTTATAGAGGCAGGTATAGCTAGCGCAACGAGAGTTGAAACAAACAATACATGCATGGCGTTGGGTTTATTGTGTATCGGTATACGCTCCAGTGGCAATGTATTTACGATGTGTCATAAAAAAAGAGACCTTTGTCTTGTTTACGCCTACTTATTGTCACTAGTGGAAAAGGGACAGCGAGTGTTTATGTTGATATTGTAAATGCGTGTCATATTCATTCAGTTCGACACGTTGTACGTAAGCTATGCATCTGTGTGAGTATTGGCCGGCACCAACTCTCGTGGTGAGACCTATAAGTAGCAGTGGTGTGCAAATTACTTATACTGAAAAGCTGTGCGTACCCTAAGGAAATCAAACACAAACAAAAAAATCCTAATAAAATAATTTAAAAAAACAAATTATTTGAATAATGTTAATTTAAAAAAAAAAACATATTCATGAAACCTTTTTTAAATGTCATAATCAATTTAACTAAAGAGATTTATTCTTAATATATTAAAGTCGCAACCTGACTTTCATCCATACGTTAGATCTATTCTATTCAGTACTTTATGTTTACTAAACACAGTCAATCACAGCCATCGTGACTATTTTGGTACATTCTGTTTTAAAAGCGAGTGTGAGAAATTAAGGCTTTGGCTAGTAATTTTAGTAAAAGAAAAAGTGTAAGTGAACTTTATTAACCTTTCCGTACTTGGAAGTAAAAATCGAACGTACGATCCGAAGGGGGTGATGTAGTTACCCCATTTCATCTTGCTTATCAAAACGTTTTTACGACATAATCTCAGGTACTTTGATTTTGGTAATACTTAGAAAGACGAATATTCATAATATTGCAGTAATCCTTATCTAAAATATCGCACAAAAAGCTCGTTTGGGGTTACATTAGAACCACGGTTCGAAACAGGGGTGTTAAGCATTGGGGTCATTGCAATGTTGGTTTTATGCTTTTTTTAAGTTATTCGTTTCAAATAATCAAAAACCTCACCGATAGGCAGCCCTTGTTCCATACTTTTGAATAATAAATCATAATAAATCACCCGTTTTGGTGCAATTCATTCTTAACAGGAATGTAAAAAATAAAAAAATTATATGTAAAATCGAAATATTCACATAAAATTATAGATTTACGAGGATATATAGTGAAAAATAAAAAAACACATAATCGATTTTATTTTAGATCCGCCTTTATTAAAAACATAAGTTTCTAACATTTAACATTTTATAAATTAAAAAATATTCGATTACAAAAATTAAACATATCGTTTACCAAATAGTTATGGCAAACAAATATTCTTATTTCTTTTTAAAATTTGAGTATGTAAAATTTCTGTAGTAATTTCTGTTGGAATTTCTAATTAATTTTGCGTGTCTCGTCCCGTGTCCGTGTATCTCGTAATTTTTATTTATCCTTACTTTTGATTTTCTTAGGCATCAGCCCTATAGTAATTTTATGTCTTAAAATATAAATATTAAATAATATAATTTCTTCAATGTCATAAAATGTAGCTATTTCAACATATTATATTATCTCTAATCCGTGTTTATATGTGTTATTTATTCATATTGTTTTTTTTTGCAGTATTTCCGTGTCATTTTGATTGCAAAGAAAAAACAATGCCTCTACAATAGTCAAAATGCAGTGATATTATTAAGTAAATTAAAAAAAAATTAAATACTTTAAAAAAAAAAAGTGTGTACGGCATTGTGTAATACATTATATATGGTCTTACTTGTTTCTTTATTGAATTTGTTTCTTATTTTATCGAGAAAAGTTTTTTTTGGCATTTACTTATTTTTTTTATTAGCATTGAGAATTAGCAATAATGACACCATGTATTTAGTTTCAGTTTTTTAACAAGAGTTGTGGGTAAATACGCAATTAACATGTATAAATGCGCACATAATAAATGAACATAATAATTCGAATCCATTATTATATATTTAAACAGTTTGATCCATGACGTATTAACATCGTTTAGTCTAATTTCGTCTGGCACAAATATTGCGCGGGTTACGAATATGAGCACGGATTGTAGCGCTGTTTTAATCGTGCGTTTAAACAGCGGCGGGACAGGACAGGACAGGCAGCGCGGTGTGGGGGGTGGGGTGTGGGAGGTTGGGGGTGGTGTATGGACGCGGATTATAACAGGTGGATGGGAGAAGGTAATATGGATTATTATGACGTATAGCTTAATGCTTTCGGTTACAGAAGTGAGGAGGATTTTAAATTTAGAACACCGATGAAATTCTGTGTGCGCCAAAAAAATAAATTGGAATTTTGTTGTTTGTATGTAATCATGTCATTGCATAAATGAAGCTTCGTTCAAACGACAAGCATTGCTGCTATTTATGTAATTATTCCTTGGTTTTATTTTATTTATTTTTTTATACATAATTTGGATGAAAAATTATGTTTAAATTGTCTTATTTTTTATTGTTTTATTTTTTACTGTCTTTACTTTGCATTCATTGCAATTTATATATTTTTAGAATTAATTGTTTTATATTTATGAATATTGTGTATTAATACACTTACTCGTTCTATTTTAAAGCGCCTTAAAATAAAAATTTTGTAACGTTTTAAAAATAATAAATAAATAACTGAATATGTCACGTGTCGTTTTTTAAAAAATAATAGCCCCTTATATTATTTTCTGACTCATCTCATTTTTTTCTTGCTCGATATGTCTATGTATCTCTAAGGAACAATTCTGCATACTTAACTCAAAACTTGTTTTTTTTTTACTCATTCCGTTCTTCCTTTTGAACACAGAATTGTTCAATGCGTAGAATGGTAATATCTTTACATTTCCGGTTCCTTCAGTTTTTTAAATTGAAATTAGATGGCGTAAAGGGGTAGTAATATTTGACTACAGAAAGAAATCAGCTTTTTTACATACTTGAACTACGAACATCAAAAAACTCTTTTGCAGTGTAAAAAGATCAACCCTAGACTGCTTTTGTTTTCTTCCTGATCGAGAGGTGAGAAAGACTACAACATTCCCGGGTTACGAATAACCTGATAATATTTGAAAAACTCCTACTACCATCATAAAAAGCGGAAGATGTTGCTTGTGCAATGATGGAGCACTGAGACAGCAGAGGTATTGAACCCACGACGCCCGGATGGGAATCTAACGCATTTGTCCAATCAGTTACCGACCGGCAAATTTATGATCATCATTAGAGATGGTCGATATTCCCGTCCCGGTTAAAAGGAACCGGTTCCAAGCCGGTCACTGGATCCGTCGATATTATTTTTCCGAGGATCCGGTCCCTTTTTTGGAAATAAATATGACTAGTATCCATTTTTGCTGAAAGGTATGGTTACGGTCCGTTTTTGGCGAGAAATTCCATAAAAACAGTATTTTGCAAGAAAAGAGGAACCGGTTTCACAGCTCCAGTGTTTGTCGTTCCCAGAATATCGCTAGCAATTCCCCCCCTGAATAATGCAAACAAAACTTCTTAATATAAAAAATCTTTTTCGTGTAACTTTTCTAGCACCAGAAACCGGTTCCAAAAATAACTGGATAAATAACCGGTTAATCGCCAGTCACCGGTAACTGGAACCGCAGGTACACCCAATTTCCGATATCAACCATCCCTAGTAGGTAGGTACATGCTTATCAGACTCGCATATTGAAATGTTTGTAATTTAAGTTTGTAGAACAGAGTTGCCTTCCAAACTTTCTTGAAAACTGATGGATCTCACGTTTAGTCTAAAATTGTCGACACTAGTTAGTTTGCTTTCATGATTTAAAAATTGCGGAAGAAAGTCGAACTAATTGACGGGCATCTTGAATATTCGCACCAATAAATGGTTTTGCAAAGCACATATCCTTTTCATTGCGTAGTTGTTGTGTCACACAAGGGGGTAGGCGACCAACGCACGCGCTAAAGTTGACAACGAGCGCCGGATGGATTAATCCTGATTCATGTGGAATGGACCTTATCTAATAGGGCTTGTTTTTTTATTCCCATTTATGCATAAAATATTATCAAAATAACAATTGCGCGGTTAAATTACAATATCTGTCCAATTGTACTCGTATATTGAACCAATATGGCAGGTGGCGTAACCATTTTCGTATATCTGATAATTGTACATCTCCAAAATAGTAGTACTGCTTACTGGATCTCGTTGTTCTACTGTAAATTAAAATGAGATGTAATAGTAATAAATAGCAAACAGTATATAAATAGATTTTTATAACCACTTTTTAATTCAAAATTGTTATATTTTAATATTGTTCTGATGATGGAACGGTACTTGCGAAACCGGTAGACATAATATTGAATAAAAAAGTGGTTATAAACAAAGTGTATGTGTTCTATTTATAAATATGGCAAGCCACAAAGTAAATGTTTTTTACGAATAAGTATATATATATTTTAGACGTATGAAGGGCTACAAAAGTCTCCAGAATCAAACGAGAGTCAGAGCATTCGATGCAGAAAAAAAACTGAGCAAAACTGCATATTTAACTATTTTTTTACCAATGTTTCGTTTAAGCCCTTTTCCCTTTCCAGTGACGATATATCTCAGGAGTTCTTAGTCTTATGTTCCTGTTATAAATATTATCGTTTTTTTTATTTTGTTTCATCTTGCATATGAATGCACACTTTTCGTTTCACATGTGCTTTATTTAAGATTATTTTTACCTTATCTTAATTGTGCAAAAGGCTTTCATTCATAGAAATGTTCTATGTTTTAGTTAATAAATCCCCATGCCTTGCAATAGCATGGGGTGCACATATTGTTCTGCCACTGAGAGCTATATTAGTTATATAGTTACATGTGCCTTTATAAAAAAAACGAAAGCTGACAAAAGATTTGTAATACTCCAACGTATGATATCATATGTTCATATTCATGAGTTAATTTTTTTTTCTAGATAGTTTTTTCCGTGCATCTTTTAAAAACCCAGATAAAGATATTTATTTACCGGGGCAATTGTTTTTCAAATTTAATATTTGGTAGTTGGCGCACGAAAGAAGGGTGAATGCAGGAAACTCCATTAATGGAGGACTGAACGCTGTTGGGGCAAATAAGAAATTGTCCAAAGAAGCGAAGCTAGCAGTCCACAATGGAGTGCTTATACCAACCCTGATGTATGGCAGTGAGGCATGGAACTGGCAGATGAAAAATGAAAGTAGACTGAATGCTGTGGAAATGAGATCTTTGAGACGTATGTGCGGTAAAACCATGCATGACCGTATTACAAATGTGGATATCCGGAAAGAATGCAAGGCTGATATGAGCGTAATGGATAGGATCAAGAAAGGGACGTTTAGATGGTTTGGGCATGTAGAGCGAATGAACGAAGAAAGGAGTGTGAAAAGAATATATGATGCGAAAGTGAATGGAAGAAGAAGTCGAGGACGCCCGAGAAAGACATGGCACGATCAAGTAAATCAAATACTTGAATCGGGTCATGTGAAGAGTCAGAATAACAGAAGAGTATGTATGAGACGATGTATGAATGTAAATGAAGCAAGAAGTGTGTGCCAAGACAGAGTTGTATGGCGGTCCGTCCTCTCTGCCTACCCCTGCGGGAAAACGGCGTGATGGTTAGTTGGTTAGTTAGTTTAGTTGGCGCACATAGAAAAAATGTCCAAAGAAGCGAAGCTAGCAGTCCACAATGGAGTGCTTATACCAACCCTGATGTATGGCAGTGAGGCATGAAACTGTCAAAAGAAGTATGTGCGGTAAAACCATGTATGACCGTATTAAAAATGTAAATATCCGGAAAGAATTCAAGGATGATTTAAGCGTAGTGAATAGGATAAAGAAAGGGATGCTAAGATGGTTTGAGCATGTAGAGCAAATAAACGACGAAAATAATGTGAAAAAATATATGATGCGAAAGTGAATGGAAGAAGAAGTCGTCGACGTCCGAACGACATGGAACGATCAAGTGAATCAAATACTTGAGTCGGGGCATATGAAGAGACAGAATAACAGAAGAGTGTGTATGAATGTGAATGAAGCAAAGTGTGTGTGCGCCAAGAAAGAGTTGTATGATTGTCCGTCCTCTCCGCCTATATAATACTATATTGGTTTATCATTATTTAAAAAAAAAAAAAATGTTTCACGCATGTGATTTTCATGCGTATTTCGCAAAATATATTCACAGCCGTCAAAGAAGGATCATAAAAATGACGGCATTTTAATTCGGAAATGTAAAAGGCATAAACCACTGTCATTTTAAATCTCCATTGATATATTTATCACGGCAGTAATTCCACCTTGATTATCACGCCACGTGACGGGGTGTCCGATAGAGGGAGCTCATTTATCACAGGAATATTAATTGACAATAGTCGGAAATATCGCTAAATCATATTTTAAAACGTACGAAAACTTTGGTAGAATAAATTTATTATTTTATCCATTCTTACGTTATCTTCTAAAAAATAGATTTTGCAACACAAGAATATTCTTGGACATAGATTTAATTTGAGAGTGATATCAGTATGTATTATTTATCTAACGTGGTATTAAACTATATTAACAACTCCGGTATATCTCTTCCATCGGAGTTCATATCTTATTATATATTCGTAGAAAGCAATCACTTTGTGGTTTGACATATTTAAAAGAATAACTTTGTAAAATACCACGGATGTTATTTTATTTTTTAATTAATTTAAATTCATTTTAGTTTTGTCTCTTTCAATTTCAATTCATATTATCTGTCTCTTCTCTCTGTTTCTTTGTCATAATTCAAATGTTATTCTATGGTTTTTCACTGTCCTGTTATTTTATTAGATATTTTGTTCTCCCTCTTATATACACGTGTACATATAACTGCACACTTAACATATTTTTTAATTTTAATTTTATACCCTGATAAGGCTAAGCAAAACTGGTCGGTCATAAAAATTAAAATAATATCCGTGGTCTTGCACAAAGTTATTCTTTCATTTCTTTAAAGTTTAATTAACGTTTTATTGAGAGCATTAGAATGTCAGTCTAGATCTAGAAGCTAACTTCTTAAATTATTACATAAATAATAAAAATAAATCTGTTTTTTCTTTCTTTAGTCCTTCTTTTGACCGCGTGCACAAATAATAATCTCAAATCAACTGTATTTATATAATATATTCTTAGTCCTTCCTCTTACGATATAATTTTTAGAATTTCGAAATATTATTCGTGTTAGATTGTAGATCGACTGTACTTTTTTTCAACAGTAAAATGTCTCTTTATTCAACATAGCTCAATACTGAAGTAAAACGATATTTTAAAATTTAAATACTATTGTTGAAGTCTGAAAAGTGGTGCGGTTGTATGTCTTGTAATTTTTATAATTATATGTAACGCTGCCAGAATGGACTCCCTCTTGATGGCGTTTTGCAGAAATGAGACCTAATATCCTCCATTAATATTTTGTACATGTATTATTTCAATTAAATTTTTTTCTTGTGAAATTATGTTTATTTTTTATTATTATTATTGTGTGTTGGAATTTTTATTTTATTGTCGTTATTACTATATATTATTATCAATTATGGAAGGTATTGGATTGCACTACTCTTGCATACCTTCTGGAATAAAAAAATATTATTATTATGTGTAAATTATGATATATAAGAAATATTTGTATATGAATTTCGTACCTTAAAGTTAACAGATCATTTATTTTCACGTTTAATGAAATTTCTTGCCGAAAGTTCGTCATCATCATGATATTATTTAACCGATCAAATAAAACATTTGTTTAGTCAACCCATACATATGAAATAGAAAATTTAATAAGTACTTCCGTATATTTGTTTAAAAATCCCAACACATTGAATAATGGCGGGATTAAACTGAAGTTCAACAGACGACATGAACATTTTTCTGTTTAACAGGCATCTATTTAGAACGGTAGGATTTCCGGAAATTTATGTTAAAAATCGGTAAAGTCAACACACAGCAGAGGTGCGAGAGATATAAAACACCAGCTTACCGGCGCGGCCGCTAGGTGTACCTTTGTTTACATTTTTGAAAAAAATACAAGATATATGAGGGTACAAAAATGTTTTCTACAGATTATTGTGTTAAAAACATACACACAAGTTGTATACAAACATGTTCGAATGGATTAAAATTGGATACTAGAAACATCAATTAGTTTAATTTCCGAAAGGTGATGATAAGTATTCACCTGTTCATCAAATAAATAAGGTAGCGTTCAAATAATTTACATTATTTGCAAAAATATATTGATGTTTTATTCCATCCTGGTTGTGTGATTTATGCAATACACAACCAGTAATAATAAAAAACATGATTAAGAGCAGACAGTGTTCCGAAATATATATTTTTTAAGTTAAAAATATTTAAACATAAACACTCCACGGTGACATTTAATGTTAATTACACGCGGGATTTGGTGTCGGAACACCTAGAAGCAGGAGTTAAAAAATTTTCTTTAGTTTTTAGCTTAGAGTATACTAGAGGTAGCCCAAGCCAAGGCAGTGAAGTCAGTTTTGGACTTGTTTTTGATGATTTTAACATGACTCGGCGCACCTGGGCGTGGCTAAGACTAAGGCTACGGTATTTATACATCCATTCATATCACATATCGACATAATGTTTTTGTGTATTCGTATAGCCACTTTTTCACAGTATTTTTATCAACAAAAATATAGCATCTAACCTTAAAAACCGTTTAGTTGTGTCAAGTTTAGTGGCATAATAAAAAATTTGGGCGGAGTCCCGCCGTTAACCAGCGAAGATAGCCAGCTTAAGATCATTGCGACAGTATATAGAAGCGGTCCAAGAAATTTGTTGTCTCTTTCTCTCTCATGGTGTACGATGTAAAAACTCGGAAAAAGTGATTTATTACAATTTCGGATGGGTTGGGTAAAACAAATAAGCTATCCCTCCATATATTGTTACTTCAAGGTTTTTAGATTAAATTTTCAAAATTATTAATAATGTTAAAATATCTTTTTTTAGGGCTAGATAAAAAAAAACACCATTGAAAAATAAAATAAAAGGAGTTAATAATAAAAAAACAAAGGTAAGAATAATTCCTACGCGTTATTAAATTTAAAAAAAAACACATATCATTACCATCGACAGGTGAACAAATTATTAGACAGACTTCGAAGTCAAAACCAATCATTATTCAATGATACGAATTCATCGCTAATCGTTATTTTTGAAATGAATTATTAACATTTTAATAATAATAATATTTTTTTCCAAATTTTATATTATTGTTAGTAAATTTTGCTAGTTTCAGTTTTATTTTTTGTGACAACTGCTTCGGCATTCAAGGTCATTATCGAATTGTGATTAGGTCACATGTAAAGAACTTATTTATGTGAAATATTATTGGTTTAGTAACTTGCTTAACTAATAATATTTTACTGTGATCATTAAACAGTGAACTAAAATCATATGGATAAATCGTTTCCATGTGGCCTAGCTACATTTTAATAATTGCCTTGAACGCCAAAACAGCTGTCACTAAAAATAAAAGCTAAAAATAGCTCAACCTAATAAGGAGGTTTTAAAAATTATTACAAAAACTATAAATAAAAATTGATTAAAGAAATGAAAAATTTACTTTGTATTAGACCATAAACATTATTTTAATTATTATGACCGACCGGTTTCGCTTAGCCTAAGCATCATAAGGGTAAAAAATCAAACTAAAAAACTAATTATAATTATGCAAAGTTATTTTTTAATTTCTTTAAATGTGTCTAACCATAAAGTAATTGAATTCTACAAAAACTAAAAAATTAATTACTAACGTTCTTCGTATTTCACGATGGAATTTATGTAATAATTTGAAAAAAAATTCCCTGACCTAGAAATTCAAAACAGAAAAGCGTTTCAAATTACATTAAATTTCATTCACCGTTGAGAGGTTTTGCTGCTCTATACAATCAAAATTTTAATTTATGGTTGTTAAAATACATCAGTTAAATAAAATTATTTCATAATATTCCGTAGTATGTATAGTATATAGGTGCTACTCATATGGTGTGGTTTGGCCAGACATAATTGGCCAACTCTGTTCGGTTGTAGGTAGATATTCGGCCGCGGCTCTAAGCCGTAATTTATCGCTCTGAATTTGTTAAATCCTTTGTCTGAGCGAGACACATTTCTGACAGAGCATTTTATTGGTGTACGGACACATATGCAAACGTGTTTGCGAGACTTACAAGCCGAGCTTTTGGGTATCATATCCTAGCAGGGCCGGGGCAAGAAATACAAAATATATTTTCCTGTTTCAACGTACATATCTGTAAATGTTTTCAAAAATCACTTTTGAATTAAGGATTTTTCTGTTGTAAATAAATCATTAGAAATTGTCATTTTTCTTTATGTGCGTATCTATACTACATATTTTTGACGAAATAAACAAAAAAATGTAAAAGACCACAGATTTTATTTTATTTTTTATGACCGACCGGTTTCACTTAACCTAATAATCATGGTACAAAATTAAACTTAAACAAAAAACACAAAGTGTGCGGTCTATATACATACAGAGAGAGAACATAATATAACATAAAATAAGAGAACAGTGAGAAAACAAAATAATAACATTTAAATTACATAAAAAAAAATTAAAATAAAATCTGTAGTCTTATCAAAGTTATTTTCTCATTTCATTAAATATGTCTAACTACAAAGTAATTTCTTTCTACGAGTAATTTATTTTATTTTTTATTTATTTATCTATTTTTTTTAAATAATTTTTCATTATTTTGATTTCCTATTCATTTATCATGTTAATATTTTGATACCATCATATTTTACTATTTTAATGGCAGATTTTTTTTAGGAAATTTAAAACACTCGTATTTCATAACGTCAAAACTTTTGTCCCATTTTTAATAATACTTATGTATGCATTTTTTTTAAATTAAATTTAATATTATTATTATTGAGTTCTGCTATTTTTAGTGACCGCTTGTTTTAGTGACGGTCATTATTAAACTGTCTTAAACGGATTTAAACGCCGAAACAGCTGTCACTAAAAAACTAAAAATAGCAGGATTCAATGATAATAATATCAAATTTAATTCAACTGAATTACGTAACAACATGAAAAATAGAGTTCTACAAATTGAACACAAAAACTGTAAATACTCATGTATGAATATTTAAATAAATTAATTAATGCTGAAGGCCGATCATCCGGTAAAAAAAACTTAATTGAAAATGAGAAATATTTAAGGTCCTCGCGATTTGACGAATAACACTTTACGTACATTTTTGTAACTACTAATTTATTATTTTTTGATTACGAACCATTGTTCTTCATCACTTTACACGCAATTTCTCCCGCATTTCCAGTCCATCTTATACCCTTATAATCCCGGGATCCCCTCTATCCACCTATCCCGGCCATCCCGGGTGTCATATCTCCGGGCAGAATAAGTTAGCCATGCGGGCGCCCCCCCTCCCCCGGGATTAATCCCTTAATCTGCCCGGCTACCATATAATATGACATCCTCCACTTAAAACGTTAAACTCACCAGATTTATGGGCGGGACAGGGCCGCAGCGGGTAGGCGGCCAATTGGACAGGTCGGGACAGCCCCGGGATTCTGAAAAAATACCAAGTATTTGTTTTTTCTGTACGATGTATTTTTCAGATATTTTCAGGCCTTCTTTTGTATTCTACGTAATTGCTGGGTGTTACGTAAAGAATCAGACTCACGTAGTTCGGAAGTACTGCTGTACAGTAAACAGTCATAACTCTGAGCTTATTGGCACTTGGAGTAGCTTGAATTTTCGCTTGTTTTAAATATAAAATAAAAGGATAAGCTTTTGCTGTATTATATTTAAATTTATCTCTTACTAGGCCTTCGTTCATTTTTTCTGCGTTGCATCGTTTCAAAAATTGCTGATACTTTTTCCATACTGTTTGTGTAATAATTATAAATCAAAGTGACGACTTGTTCAAATTTCAGTTGAAAAATGCGGGTCTGACTCCCAACCATAAAGATTAAAGGTTGTTTACTAATTATTTAAAAAAAAAAACAATTTAATCTTTTAAAAGTGTGAACTGTCGATTTCAAAATTGTTGAAAATTATATATTTGTGTGAAAAGGGAAGAAAAAATTAGTTTGAAAAATCTAATTTAAATGTCTTTAAAAACAAACAAAAAATTCCTTAAATATAAATCTAGCAAGGAAAAGTGAAATGAATCAGAAAAAAAATAAATAATGTGCGATTATTTTTTTAATAATATAATTTTAAATATTTTTTAATAATAATAATTTACATGAAAAAAACAAAAATCCTAAATTTTGTTTTAGCTCTTCTGAAAACCTGCGTTTTTTGACTTTCGCACACAGATATTATAAATGAAAAATCATGATTTATAAGGGCAGGCTTTCCAAATAAAATATAAGTGTACCAAGGGAAGAGGATTTTTCGGGATGATTTTTAACGAGATGACGATTTTTAGAAGAAATATCGAAAAAAAAAATTCCCCTATTAAAATAGCATTTCAGGAAAGCATTTTTTTAGAGAAAAAAATTGCCTCTAAGCTCTGTTGGGTTTATCAATGTTTGAAACGTGCACAACTGGTGGAAAGAACTGGGGGAGTGGAAGCGGAAAATAAAGATTTGGGGCGAATGCGGAACACGAATTCTCACAACGTAAAGACCGGAAACGTTAAGTGAGATAAGACTTCCATGGAAATTTAAAAAGTTTCTTTAGCTTATTTTTAAGTGTTCCTCTACTTCAAGGGTAACTCGTGGTTTGTTTCGTGTAATTCCGAAAACCTCAATAAATGTTGTTTTATGAATCTAACGCAAGATTCAATAAATTTAAAGAAATCAAAAAGTCACAATAGTCTGACCGTAATCGCAACTCACTACTTACATCGCTTTTATCAAGAGTACCTTCCCATTTTACAGGCCACCATTCAGAATCGAAACGGTGCTTAAAATGTTTTAGCTGTGTTTGGCGATCAGATCTGATTAGCCAGCTACCTGCTTACTTTCCTCTTCCCAACTTCTTCCGTTCCCCACAACCTACAGCCTCACAACATACCCCAATTGGGGATGCAATAGTATATTACTCTCTTTTAGTAACATTTGTCAAGTTAAAAAAGCTTGTGATCAGAACGACAATTTCAAAATTTCTTGAAGAAACAAATATCCGCTGTATTTTTGTAATGTGATTAATGCCCAGGAGTCTCAGCTGTCTGGAGCCAGTGACAATCGATTTGAATAATGTTGTGAAGCTTAAGAAACTAGGCAGAAGAAGAAGAAAGGAAATAAAAAGGTTTGAATTTACGTGGCTATTCTAATCTGGCCACCGAACATGGCTAAAGCCATTTCAAGCAACACGTTGAAACGTGTCGATTCTTAATGGTGGACCCTCATCAGAGTGTATAAATACTCAATTTATTATTTTAATCAAATATGTGTGAAGTAAGCCACCTGAAATAAATGAAATGTAACTTATTTTCTGATTTCGAACCCGCCAATAATTCTGTCGATTTTCTTTAAATCAGAAAAATCATATTTCTCCACTGGATCTGGGCACAATAGACTCTAGAGGTGGAATCAATAAAAAAATAACATTTTTCCATATCACTCATCTTCACTAAAATCAAAAAGAAAATTCATTATATTTATGTGTTTATTTAATGCCCTGCTGGGTTTTATTTTATTTATTTATAAATAAATAAATTAAATCAACATCTGTTTTGTTGGTCGCTTTGCATATTAAAACAATATAATAGGCTATTTAAAAGAGCATTAAAAAAACCTTCAAAGCATACAGGGACATAATATGTTGAACAATATTTTTTTAATAGAAACTTAAATAAAACATAAACTAAAACTATGTTTTTTATTATATTACCGAAGTAACATTGCTTACGCTCAAACAATGTGTAGGATTTATTAAGTGCTGGTTTAGATTACGGTACATTCCATAAATGGAGTCATTAAATATATCAACAATACCCCAAACTTGTTGCCCAGGTCATGCATTTTAATCGTTAACGAGTGTAACTGATAGTTAGGTTAGGTTAGGTTAGGTTAGGTACATGTTGCAGAAAAATGTTTACATTTTGCCTTGTGTTCCTGGTCGGTACGTGAAATTTTATAGTGGTGACAATGGCAAGGCTGTCAATTCGGTGGTTAGTGATTCTATATAATACAAACACAACTAAAATAATTCCCCTGTAATTGGATGCAATTGATTCATTAAACATAATTCACGTTTTCAATTAGAATTTTACCCTTAAAATTATTGAACTCAAGAAATCTGTTTAATTTAAATTTATAATATTTTATGTTTGTTACTTATAAACCGAATAAGTGAATTATACTTGACTTTTAATTTTTGAAATTTAGAGAATTTTTATACACTACAAGAATGATAAAAAGTGATGCTAAAAAAAATCCTAACGACCACCTAGACCTCCACAATTATTTCAGAAAATGTATAACCCCGCCACTGGCTCCCTTCCGAATCTCTAGAATTTAAATAAAATCCCGCCATTAAGTATATCTTTGTATATTTTTCGAGCAGATTCCGCCCAAGTCGTGTCGGGGAGGGTCCAAGTTGAGGAACGATCCGAAGAAGTAATTTAATATATACAAATAGGTATCTTTATCTATTTATCTGTGACACTAAACAGCTCAGCCCTGCGAGAATCCAATTTTACCGAAGTTGTTTTCTTCAAAATAAAATCTAACCTTTATTTTACCTGGCCATTTAATAAGCTCTCCCATTTGCTATATTTGCAATTCCAATTAATAATAACAAATCCCATTTTAGACGTCTTTACTATCGAAAAAAATTACTAACCACTTACAGTAATATTTAAAAAAAACAATTTTTGTGTATGATGCATTATTTGTCTGTGAAATATAATTGAAGACCCCGCGGCAAGAACCTGTTAACTATCATTACTTGAATTTAAATGAGTTAGTATTCTCACTAAACTAATTCTGGTACGCTCTATCCAATGAACAAACTTTCAGATCACGCAAATGGCATGAACATGGAAAATCAAAGAGTTGAACACGTTGACTACAAATTTTGTTATTACTGAAATATTTTTTGATGGCAAGAACATATTGTTATCTACAATAATAACATTGTATTGCAGAAATGCGTTACAATGCTAAATTATATATTAAATTAAGTATGTTGGCTATAACATTCGTGAAAAATAATTAGTGAATTTGTGGTGGTAGACACTTTTTTTTAACAAAAGACTAAATATCTCAGAATGATTCGACAGTTGGTTGACAGGTTCTTGTCGTGGGTCTTCAATTATCAAATTATTTATTATTATGTTTGAATGATACATACCAATAAAAATGCTTCTTCATTTGCAGAAAAATATCTGCTTTCTGAAAAGGATCATTGAATTTTCATTTAAAAAATTATCTGATTTGGATATTTTTCTTTGATACTATTTTTAAACTTCATAAAAAAATTGAAGCTCCTATTTATAAAAGCTTTCAATTTGATGTAATAATTGTTTGTAATTTTTGTTCTACCTGTTTATGACCTATTTCATAAAACCTATTTAAAGATGTGTTATTTTTAACCCAATGATTTAAATCAATTTGGGTTTTTATATGTTCTGCCTACTTAGGTGATACCTAGAAGTATAACCTGAACCGATTTGAAAGAAAAATGATGTCGTTAATTTACATAAGATCTTCCGACTCCTGGGCTACAGAGAGACCCAAAAAATTGATTATCTGTTCAAAAAATAATTTCTGTAATTGAAAATGTTTGATCAATTAGGAGTAAGGAAAAATTGAGCTTACTTCGGACACGGACAAGCCCATAACACACATTTTTATCAGTATTTCTGCCAGTTATATATGTTTACACGTGACTGCTGCATGTGAAAAAAATAAAAATATTTTCCATTGAAAACCTGAATAATTTCAAATAATTTTATCGTAAGTAAGTTGTTAAAAGTCCCCCCATTCTTACTTCAAGTGCTATCTCGCTACCCACTTAATAGTCGTTTAACGGCCGTTGAACGACGTGCATACTTTCTTTATTCCTTCTAAAGCCACTTATAACGATTTTGTCTTTATGCCGTTTATCAAAACGTTTACTTGCAGGTCGTTATCGTTGGACTTACAAATTTATCAGAAAGAAGAATGACTGGATTACCACTTTTAACTTTTGTGATTTTTCTAACGGGGGTTAGAGATGAATAAAAAGGGATGAAACACATTTAGTTGTCCATGTATCTGAGTACGCGTGCTGTACAACAAGGTTTGTATTAAAACATATTATTATGTATATTAATTAATATCTAAAGCAAAGTGTTATGTTTCAATGATATTCTACATAATGCCCTGAATGACATCAATTATAATATGATAATATAGCAATTAAAATAATCTAATAAGTGTGGAGTCTGAACGCTGGAATACAGTGATTTTTGATTAACTGAATGAACCTTGTGTTATAAGAAAACTGAGAGACCTAGCGCAAAAATGGTGAAGATGTGGTTAATAAACGACAATTTCATGTACTTCAAAAAAACCTACAACTATATTTACCAATAATTTATTAAGACAAAATATATAATATGTTCGAACCTGGCAAAGCTGCCACATATGTGGCAGCTTTCCATGATTTTATTTATTGTTTTTGTAAAAGCTGCTTTAATATATTCTTAAAAATCTTATGCACTTTATATATACATTCTATAAAATTCATAAATACCATAAATTCCTAAAATTCTATAAATTCTGAGAATTCACTAAATTCCTTCAATTCTATACATTCCATAAATTCAATAAACTCCATTATTTTTATAAATTCTATTAATTCTATTAATTCTATTAATTCTATTAATTCTATTAATTCTATTAATTCTATTAATTCTATTAATTCTATTAATTCTATTAATTCTATTAATTCTATTAATTCTATTAATTCTATTAATTCTATTAATTCTATTAATTCTATTAATTCTATTAATTCTATTAATTCTATTAATTCTATTAATTCTATTAATTCTATTAATTCTATTAATTCTATTAATTCTATTAATTCTATTAATTCTATTAATTCTATTAATTGTGTACCAACATAACAAAAAAATAATCGATAATCGAATGTACACAGCCCGCGAAAATTCAAAATTCACCTTTTCTTTTGAACAGGCCTCTTATACTGGGACGTTAATTATAAATAATTTAATTGTGTAATATTCACAAGGAAGCGTTTTCAATAATTTCATTTTCATTCCTACAAATAAATAAGACTGTGTCACTCCTGACGCTACTTGTTCTAAGCTCTTAGCCCTGTGCCAAAGTTGTTGTCTGCACCTGAAATGGAATTCTATCTCAACCTACGCAAACGTTGGTCTTACTTTTTATTCAGTTGCTTGAACCACAAAATGGCAGTGATTGAAATACGGAAATTCTAAAAAAGAGCGAAAAAATATAATAAAGCGACCATCAAAGTTTGAAATTAAAAGTTATGACGAATATCAGTAAACAAATGTGAGTGTACACAAAAATATATAAGTAAACCAATTGACTTTTGAACAGTCCTTTTTTTTATCGACTCATAACACTTAAAAATCAAATACGAAAAAACATTTTCATATTTAAAAAAATTGTATTTAAAAAATGTGTCAATAAACGAATCGAATGGTGTAGATTAATGAATTTGCAAAGTCCGACATGCCATTTCGAACTCAATTAAAATAATTATCATGGCCTGCACTAACTAAGCCAAATTGAACATTCTAGTGGCAATCCGATCTTAGCAATTGACTAGTTAATTTCTCTGAAGTCTGTGGAGCTCGGAAGTACGTCCTTGTGCCTAACGATACCTGCATTTGCTTAGAGGGTAGTTCAAAATCAAATCTGTCTGCTATTTATACAATAATAGTTTTTAGTGCTAGGCTGTTACATACAAATAAATTATGTCGAATATTTGAGATTTATTGTGGTTCCTTTTTATCCACATTTAATTCCGAAGAAAATTTACAACATTATACAATGAGTAAACAAAAAACAAGAAGCCGACCGTTCCAAGCGAATACAGTTAGAGAAGTGATTATCATGCGGTTGGCTAGTGTAGCCCTATAGAAAGCATGACCAGGGAATGAACATGTACACCAATAAATTACAGATTCACACACTTACCTCTGCAGTCGGTGGCGACGCTAGGTGTAAATTTTGTGAAGACAAAAAATTTATTGATTTAAAAAAAGTTTGTTGAGTCGCTAGTTCCACATTTGGCCCCCTGCAAAGATAAAAATTTCGATATTTGTAAACATACAAGATGCTGGTGGCGTAATCCGTGAACCGTAACTTTTCCTCTCCATCTCCTATCTTTTCCAAAGCAAAAAGATTTTGGTTATTCAATCAAGGTGAAGTGATTTTTCACCAAAACGGCGCTATACAAGTCATCCAAATATTATTATTATTATTAAGATGCGATTTTTTTCAAAACATTTTCACGCCGTTCAGTAACATTTGTATGTACCTATAAAAATATATATTTTTTTTTTAAACATGTTTAGATTCGTTGGTAAGGTAAATCACCGCCTTCAGCCTTTCGTTTCAAAAGGCTTCTTTTACAATCCATTCCTTCATAACTTTAGCGAAAAAGTTCAAAAAAATCAAAAAATACAGCATAATGTCACTCGACAAGAGTGCAGTGGGTGAGTGTTTTAAAAATGATTCAAATTATTAAAATTTAATGAAGGAATCGACCATTGCTCAGTGCACGTTCCTCCGGTGGTCTTCTCTCACAGAGTGTAGCAATGCGGATATAATTAAACAAGTACAGACGGCCCTGGGATTACCGCAATCCAGGAGATTCCGCTAATTGAGAGCTGCTATTCATATTGCTTCATTTACAGCAGCTCTTTTTCTTTAATAAGTCCGTGGTATTAATTACAATTCGACGGTAGCTTTGGCCAATTCTAAATACCCGAGTAGCTCCCAACCATCCTTTTCCCCATCTTTTTTCTGGCAGTCGACACTCTTACGTATTGAATTTCCCATTTGTCCTTGAATGGAAAGAAAATTACAAAAAACACTGGATTTAAATGTGTTTTATTTATTTATAAACTTACAAACCATTGTCTAATAATGAAAAAAATACATAACACGAAATGGGAAAAAAGAGCAATGGAGAAAAAACAGCACATACATAAATTATAATGAAGCAATGACAAAAATAGGACAAAATATACGTAAGAAAGAACATTCAAATCAAAGCCAAGGTCGAGTCAAAGTTTTGGTAGAGTCGTAAAGAATGACAAAAATCATTTAGACTGGTACCAAAAATTTCAAGACCATGTCTTGAGTTAACAAGTCTTGACATTCTGGAGAATGATACCCATAATTAGTAGAATGATGATTGCGGAATAGCAATTCATTGTTTCTGAGTCTACGTAATAATTTTATGTAATAATGGAATTAAACCTACAAGCAATGTCTGGCGGAGATCAGAACAAACGTGATCTTTTAATGTAATTTCTTAAAATGAGCCGCGTTTTCAAATAAATAATGAACTTTTCTCAATTTTGTTTACAAAGGTAAACCAATCTAGCGAAAAGCATTGGCCCGAGGCGGCTGGAATACGTTTAATTATTTACACCGGTTACTCTCGTTTCATTCGTTTACAAATCTATTCCCGAAACAAAATATGAAAAACAAACAGTAATTGGATTAAACGATGAAGACGTGAACCAATTTACCTGTAAAATTAAATAAATTAGCGGCGATTCTTAGCGGATCGCTGGCTCTTTGAGAAAATCCTGACTTTGTACTTTCAACGAGACTTCAAAAGGCTCTTATACCCTATTACAATCATATTAAGAAGTCTGTACAACAGACCTAGAAAAACAATCAACGTTATAAATATCAAGCTTGAAATGTTTGAAATGAAACACACATTTTTATGAAATAAATGTGTAAGATTTTTTAATATCATAACTCTCGGTTGCATTCAAAATATTAGTTTGCACATAAAGTTATAAAAATGAGCAATAATACATTTAAATTGCTTTATTTTATTAACTGTAATTTTTTTTTTGAGAAATGTGAATAAAACCTACTAATTTAATTATTTATAATAATATTAGAATTTATAAAGGATTATTGTAAATGATGTTGAGTTGGATAATATTTCGAGTATAATTGATAGCGGATGTGCGGTAAAACTATGTATGACCGTGTAAAAAATGTGGATATCCGGAAATAATGTAAAGCTGATGTAAGCGTATTGAATAGAATCAACAAACGGACGCTTGTGACTAGAAAATATAACGCGGAGGTGAATAGAAAAAGTCGGGGACGCCCGAGGAAGACATGTCACGATCAAGTGAACCATGTCAAGAGTCAAAATAACAGAAGAGTATGTATGAGACGATGTATGAATGTGAATAAAGTAAAATGAGGAGTGTGTGCCAAGACAGAGTTGTATGGCGGTCCGTCCTCTCTGCCCACCCTTGCGGAGAAACGGCGTGATGGTTAATTAGTTTGGTTAATATGATTAACCAATATGTAAGGATGTTAATATTTTTATCCTTCGTAGTATTCATCTGAATCTGTTTTCATTTTTTATTATTATTTGACGGCCTCCGTGGTCGAGTGGTAAGACGTTCGACTACGAATCCAGAGGTCGCAGGTTCAAACCCGGCGTGCGCAAATAATTTTTATTTAATTACATGCGTCATAACTCATAACACATTTAATTAATATATAATAGTATAAAGTATATTTGTGGCACGTTTCAGAGTAATAGATACTCTAGTGAAAGACCACCATTCATAATTGAAACGTTGCTTGAAATGGATTTAGCCGTGTTTAGTGACCAGATCCAAATAGCCAGGTACTTCCGAACCTTTCTCTTCCTCATCTCCTTCCCTTTTTAACTACCTTCAACCTCACAATATATCCCAATTGGGGATTCCATAGTCTCACTGGCTCTAGACGTTTGGGAGCAGTTGGGACTCTTGTGCGGTATTCACCAAAAAAAATAAAAAAAACGAACTCAATAAAACAACAAAACGAGGTCCATTAAATAAAATTGTAATGCAAATAATCTAGTCTTTGGAAACCTTTAAAAACTCAACTAAGGCTGCATCAATGAAAGATATAACCAAACATATCACCTGCAATTGTATCAACACCTGGATTGTTAGGGAAACAAACTCTAGGCTTTGAGGGATCAATCTCTCTCCAACTTTCGGAGAGTTTCCAAGTTAGAGAAATTTCTTTAAGTTCTATGTAAATCGAGGATTTACTACCAATCAATCAACGGTTTAGACTCGTTAGGGGATTGGCGCTCGGAGCCTTATTTCCTTACATGTGTTATTCTAGTTCCTAAGTTGGGGGAGGGTTGAAAGGAAATGGATAAAGGCAAGACTCGCCGCTAATGGTTCTCGCGGGGGTAGTTGCAGAATGGAGCTTCATCTTAAGTGGGAACTAAAGGGCTGGAATAGATGAATAGAAACGAAAACCAGGAAGAAATACATGAAATAAAGGATGAAAGTTTAACTGTTTTTATTAATAGACTAGAAATTAGTTACTACCGCGTTTCTTTTACAGTGCATACGGCATAAGAGTCCCAACTGCTCCCAACCGCTTAGAGCCAGTGAGACTATGGCATCCTTAATTAGAGTATGTTATGAGGCTGAAGATATTAAGGAGGAGAAGGAGATGGGGAAGAGGAAGGTTGAAAGGCTCCACTACGAATACAAAGGTTGCGGGTTCAATCCCGGCGTGCGCAAATAAACTTTATTTAATTAATAAGTGTCAAAACACAGTAATTCATATAAAATAATATATTTGCGGTACGTTCTAGAGTGCTAGATAATCTTAGTTTCGCCCTGGTGAAAGACCACCATTCAGAATCGAAACGTTTGCTTGAAATGGTATAGCCATGTTGGGTGACCAGATCTGAATAGCCAGGTACTTTCCAACCTTCCTCTCCCCACTACCTTTAGCCTCGCAACATACCCTATTTGAGGATACCATAGTCTCAATGATTCTAGACGGTAAGGGGCAGTTGGGACTTTTTTGCGGTATCAACTATAAAAAATAAAATAAAAGACATAATGACGTAAATTTTATGACGTCAGAGCTCACCGCTTTGACTGCTACAGCACACAGATTTTCTTTATAATAAAGATGTGATTTAGTGCGACATATGCAATAACGTCATTGGGCATATGTGTTATTTTCTTATATTATTTGTAACATCACATTCAAAATATTTGCTTTAACGTAATGTCTTGTACGATTTAAAAAAAATAGTGGTAATTTCAGATCAGGGTTTTTTTTATTAATGATGGCATCATCCCAGAGTGATATTGAAAGCATTTCACTCCGGAACGAAATGCATATAATATACATACAACTGAATATTCGTCAAGTTAATTACAAATGACAAGAGAACATAAAATATTTGTAACACCATTTTATTACAAGCCAGCGACACCGCTGAATATGCAACACATCTGTATTCGTAATACGATCATAGCCGACGGCTCCGTTACCGCACAAGACAAGTCGTTAAGAGACTGCGGGTAAATAGAGTGACATTATGCGTGCGTAAGTCGTTATACGTTAGTCGTTATCCGTTAAACGTCCCTCGGCCGTTATCCAACCAGACTACCAACCAAAACTTTGATGGTGTCGTAATCGCAGTTGTATAATCCCCCAGCTTTCTAAACCCACCCTCCTCGATCTCCCATGCACTGGAAATTGATCTGCGTCAAATTCCCACCGAAGGGCTGTAATCGGTTGAGGGTTGGTTGTGTTTCAGGACGTTGTGGTTTTGGGGAGAGCAATTGTAACGAAACCAAGATTAGCTTTAGTTCCTCGGGTACAATATTTGCAGATATGCTGAAGCAAGGAGACTCTAAACTGTTGGAAAACAATGCACAAGTGTTCTTGTTGTTTAGGGAATAGTATTAAAATCAACACAGCTGTTTTTATTGTTTGCTACCCGTGAAAAATCACGGGATGCAACTTAACTCAACTTAACTGAATATATATTATGATATAATAATTAGGTTATCTGACACATTGATCTAAAACATAGGATCTAGATTAAATATCACTTTTTTTTGTAAAATGTATTACAGGTATAATAATAATAATATTTTGATAATTTGTACGGCGCCGTTTTTGTGAAAAATCACCCCAAGGGGCGCTGTAGAAATCTTAATGTCTAGTTAATATTAATTCCTAATTTATGTTAATATTTATTTAAATTAAGTAACAGAGTAAATATACAGGAACATACTTACCAGGCAGGTCACTTCTGATAAACACAAACACTTTTTTTATAATAACATAAAATTTGAGCTGATTATGCAAAAATAAAAATAAAATTAGAAAATATTATATGTCGTTCAGTTATTAACAGATAAGCATGAAAATCTTCTAATTTAATTACGAAATGTGAGTCTGAAAAGTTTTTGTACCTACTTAATCGTTTATTTGGTTTAATAAGATTTTTGTTAATTTGACTACTTACATCATCAGTGATACTATGTCATCCCTAATTGTGGTATGTGTGAGGCTGAAAGTTGTGGAGATGGGAAGAGGAAGGTGGGGAACTATTAAGATCTGGTCTCCTAACACGACCAAAACATCTCAGGTGACGTTTCAATTCTGATTGGTGGTCTTTCACCAGGACAATACTGAGTATTTTCTACTGGAATGTACCGCAAATATAGTATGTATTAAAATTGATTTGAAATTGCATCATTTTAGATTTAACGAGACGTCAAGTTTTTTTTTAAATGACAATCTCAAATGCATGGATGTCAAAGACCGAGATGCTATAAACGGGTTTGTATTATTTGAGAAATTACTTGTAAAAAATACAGAATCTAAAAATAATTGATTTATTTTTCAATGACCGATTATTATTAAATAATATTTTTCATTAATAAACATTTACTAACCATTTTATAGTCTAGTAATATCTTATACAAAAATTAAACAAATCTGTTCATTTTTCTCTTCATCCACCCAAGGAAAACTGGTCGATAATTTTTAAATGGAACATTATTTCAAAAATATTCAATCTACAATGACAGCTGCAAATATCTCTTTGAAAACTGCATTGCGTTGTTTCTGCATCTACCCAAAAAGAAGCATATACCTTTTGAAGTTACCAATTAATTTATTTATTTATACTCAAACGTTTCCGTGCATCTTTAAGACCCGAGAAGACATCGGCCCGGTCATCAAAGGACCGTTGCTCGGTGGTAAAGTTGTCTGAAGGCGACTTTGTTGACTAGGTTTTATTGCCGCAATGGGAGACGGGAAGACAGTAGACATGGCCGCACACGGAGATACCAACTGAGGAAGTTAAAAAAACAAACAGAAGTTATAAGAAACTAACTGGGGTCCTGTGCGACTCAAGTTTGGTGGAAGAATGACTAACCGCCCAATAAATATATAACAAAGTACTTATTGGGTTTTACGTGTCTGTTTCTTTTACATTTCGTTGAGTTTTTAGGAAGCTTTCATCTTGAGATGAAAGTTACTTGTGTGAAATGGAAATGATAACCCTGAGGTGTATGTGTCGTAAAACAAAGTATGCAGGTAAACATATTTCGAAAGAAGAGATAATAAATTAAACCAAGGCTGACGTAAGCGTGTTGAACAAGAAATGGATGATACGGTAGTTAGGGCATGGATGAGCTGAGGAATGAGGAATACGTAATGGTTAAATGGATGAAAATAGAAGTCTAAGAGGTCCTAAAAAGATATGGCATGATCGCGAGAATCAAACGCATGAGCCAAATGTTAAAAAATCGGACTAACAGAAGAGTATCTATGGCTCTAGATAAAACAAGGTGTTTACGCCAAGACAGAATTATGTTATATTCCATCCCTCTACTAAGCCCTAAGCATAAATCGAGTTTTGTTTCGATTTGGGAAAAAACAACATCACAAATTCTCCTCGTGCATAAATATAAATCAACTCATTATACCTGCTTTTTCAAATGATTTTATTTATAGTGAATACTGCACAAAAGTAACTGCTCCCAACCATCTAGAACCAGTGAGACAATGGCATCCGCAATGGGGGTGTGTTGTGAGGCTGAATGTAGTGAAGATGAATAGGAGATGGGGTAGAGGAAGGTTGGTAGGTACCTGGCCAATCAGATCTAGTTACCAAACACGGCTTAAGCCATTTCAAGCAAGTTTTCGATTCTAAATGGTGGTCTTTCACCAAGGCAATATTTAGAGTATCTACCACTCTGCCATTACTACCGTACTGCCACTACTACCGTGGTGCCTGGAAGGAAGCTTTTCAGTAACCGAAAAAAAATGGTGTGTATAGCGCTGTTCACAGATGTGCTTACTCGAGTAACCTTTCTGAAAACCCGTAAAAAATATTAATCACGCAGGTGCGGATTAATTGGAAATACCGCCAGTAGTATGAGAAAATTTTGAAATATAGAAAAATAAATAGATTTGCATGGCATTACATTCCACCCTGCCTACCTCTATAACAATTACCTGACCCTCAATTATTTATTTGAATTTCCTTGTTATTCCTATAAACCCCGTTATATAATGGCACTTCAAATGACCAGACAATCCGAGCCATTGTAAACCTTTCCCGCTAGTCAGCAGAAATAGTCGACAGACTAATCAACGACAACCACATCTCTGTCCGGCGCGTGAGCTCTGCACCCCCGCAGCGGACACGGTGCACGTCTCGCCAGACAAGGTAACACCCTTCAGTTAAAAACAAAGACTCGCGCTGAAAGTATTAGTAGTCGGAAGGTATTTGTGGCGGTTTTTTTTGAAACTGCTCCAATTATAAAACTCACCTTGTAAGCTGAAAATAATTACGAAAACTTGGAAATTCCTGGTGGGCTAGTTTTATGACTTATGGTTTCTTTTGCTTCAGACAAACGGATTGTCTGCTTTAAAAATGAAATAATTAGTAAATTTATCGGTCGAACCGGATAATTCGTCACAAAAATATGGCCTTGCATAGCTTTTTAAAACGAAGTTAAATGAAATTAATCGGTGAATTACATAATCATTCTTAGATTCTTAGCGAATAAATATTTAAAAAATACATATATTGATTAATAATACAGTAGTTTTTTGTAATGGTACTTTATGCAATGATTATTACTGGCAGGTAACTACATAATATCGTTGCCGGAAAGGCAAAAGGTCTGAAGCCATTTTGAGAAGTTTACACCAAAGCACATTAAAGTTTTTTTTGTTTCATAATAAAATACATAAGTCTTCAGTACCTGGTTGGATTTTTAACAAATTTTAACTCAGGTAACTCTGAAAGAGCTCAGAAGCGACAAAAATCTTTTGAAAAAGTCTCAAACTGGTGTCGCGTCAAGCCTTCTCCAAAATGGTAAATATATTTAGATAGCCGAAGGGCCACAAAAGTCTTCAGAATCAAACGAGAGTCAGAGCTTTCGATGCAGAAAAAAAATGATCAAAACTCCACATTTAACTTATTTTTGACCAAAGTGTCCCTTAATCACTTTTGCCTTGCTAGCAGGTTTTCCAAATGTTTCTTTATCTGATAGGTATCTAGTAAATAGGTATAACTTTTGGTATAATTACAAAATGTTAGAGTAATTATTTTCCTGTGAAAATGCATAATCATCGCGTGTTACCAGCCATCGCTTTTCATTTAAAAGCAATAAGGTTTAAAATCACGCTCCCGTAATAATTATTATTACAAAACTGTCGGCCTAAATGATCAAAGCCTTAATTGGTATAATTATCTATTTTGACAATACACACGACATTTGAAATGCAAACTACAGACTGTTAACGACAACTACTGCAGAACTACGTATAGGGGTAGCTACCTGCCTCTAACTGCAGCAGCTGGGTGAGCTGGAATATTGAAACTCACCAATTAGTTAACTAGGTGATCAATCCGATACGTCTGTTTATGTCAACCCCTTAGGTTTTCAATGTAGTTCTAATAAATATCATCTATTATAATCAAAATGCACGAAAATATTCACTAGTTATGAGTGGATTTTATCTATACTTATTTATTATAATTACGAAAATTTAATGAGGTACTCATGTAAGAAAATCGGATACGTGCAATTTACTAAAGAATAAAATTCGAAAACACTAGGTCAATGAAATGGTTTCAGCTATATTTAGTGACTATATCGAAATAGCCAGATATTTGTTAATCTAGGTAGTCATTTTTTTCTTTCTTCCTCTACATACTTCAGGTTCATATCACCGAAATGAGTTTGATATAATTCCACCGTCTTCTAATAATTATTGTGACCTCCATGGTCAAGTGATTAAGATCCTTGACTTCAAATCTAGAGGTAGCGAGTTTGAATCCCAGCGTACGCAAATAAATTTTGTTTATTTAATGTCTTATTTCACATTTTATTTTTTTTTTTTATATTTATGCGACACGTTTCAGATTAGTAGAACAAATCAGTATCGCCCCGGTGAATGATCACCATTCTGAATTGAAACGTTGTTTAAAATAGTTTAACTATATTTGGTGACTAGACTTGTATAGTCAGGTACTTCCTAGCCTTTCTCTGTACATATCCTTCTCTTCTTCACACGTTTCAGCCTCACAACATACCCCAAGTGGGATGCCATAGTTCCACTGATTCCGGGCAGTTGGGACTCTTGTGCGGTATTCACGTAAAAAAATAACATTAAAAACGATAAAAATAAATCAATGGCATAATTTTAAACAATGGAATGGGTGTACAAGCAAAGACAGTTAACTCAAAAAACTTTTGTGGTTGCCTTTTTAAATGTTTAAATGCTGAGAATATTGAATGTTAAAATGATAACTTTTTTTAAACTATTCGAATCAAACTATTGAATTAATTAGTTTCACAATTTAAATTTCTTTGTATTCGCAATTTTTTTTTGACATTTTGGAGATTGCTATATTTGCTTTAGAACTCATATGTGGAACTTGAATGAAAAACTAACCTCTGAAATCACTCCAAAGTTTTTAGATTATCTTACTTAGTAGCTATTAAGTGTATACAAGTAATTTTCAGAAAATAAATAAATTAAAACAGGATTGGTACAGTTCGGGAAATCAACATTTTAATAATTTGAATTCTCAACATATTCCTAGGTTTATCTATTAAGGCGATTAACTAACTTCAGTTACGTTTCCCATGCATACAAATAAAAAAAAAATAAAAAAAAGAATTTAAATGGTTTAATTGCCTTATCAATTTTGCATCAATTTTATTTAAAGCTGATGAAATGTGTTATAATATTCTGAAAGGGCTTTTAATCGACCCATCGCCAATATTGCATCGCATCGGCTCTCCATCCTTGCTCGCGAGGGGGTTTGTTTTGTTCTCGTATCCAATTCATTTAAAGCCTATCAAATATGCCAGATAATGGGAGAGCGAAATATCCAACCGGACTTGATAGTGCTTGAGAACGGATTGATTTTATCGGCATTTTCCAAAAAATTCAAATTAATCAATGGTTTAAATTGAGTTCCAGCATTTTAGAACGGATCAAATAACCTGATGCCTACCCTTTTTTTTCAAAATTAAATTTCTTACCAGGAACTTTTTTAACCTTAATAGGTACTATGAATTTATCAGTGCTTTTAAACAATAAATCTTAAATGACTATTATGTCAATTCTCCTTGTGATTATTTATTTTGAAATATTTTTATTAATATCACGTGCAAATATTTTGCCTAACAAATATCTTCAAATATCGCGGGGCTGGAAAAAAAACATTGAACCAATGTACGTAATTTTATAAGGTATTAATAAACTTTTTTTTTTTAATAATTGAAAATATACAAAACTAGCTTTTAAAGCTCCATAGCTTATGATGTAAATGAGGATGCAGGCTAACGTTCAATCAGCGTTGACTTAGAAATTTCAAATAGAAAATCTTCACAATTTTACCTCACTGTTCTTGATTTTTTTCTGCTTCAGAAAACAATTTTTCAATTCTACAGTTACAAAAAAAAGACTTTGGATATTCAAATATAAATTATAAAACGTTCAACGTAAAAACACCTTTATCAAAGACATTATATAGAATGTTCGGGGCGTTCTACAAACTGATTTAAGTTTGTGCGGAGTCATAAAAACACCTAACAATAAGATCGTTAATTTCAACAAAGTTTTAAATTAGTTTTTACCCCTTTTTCGCGCTCCAAAAATTAAAGGGGTAATTTAAAATTATAGATAATGATAGCAAAAAACAAGCGAATAAAAGTGTGGAATCTACCCCAGCTGGAGGTGGGGTAATTAAAGTACTTGGCGGCTCCAGTTCTTTTCTTTAGATTACACGCATGTTTAACTTCAAAGTTTGGAACAGAATGGCTTCGGAACCTTTTAGAATAAAACTCATTGTGATTCTTTGAATTCAATATTTTTTTAAGAAATATTTTTTACTTTCTTTGACTTCAAATATTGCAAAAGATAATTTGAAATTTCAAATTATTATTATAAATTCATTTTGGTCATTGAAACCAATAGATAAAAGGGGGAGATTGATGGAAGTCGTGACAGAGAAAGACGCCACACTTCTTGACTTGTACAAGCGTAGTTCGTCTGAATTTTTCCGGTAGTAGTAGGTAGGTGTAAAATGCGCTGATGAAATATAACCTACGATAGGAAAAAACACCAGAAGAATAAGAATTGAACGTTATATGAAGTTCAGAAATATTCCCTGACTTAGTGGAAATTTGAGATGGGAAAATTATATGTTGCTTAGTTTTTAAAATTTAAAAAAATATATTTCTTTAATATTTTGTATGACTGGTATCCCAACATAAATTAAATTCACATCAACGATATTCCGTGTGTAATAACAACTATAAAATAACCATATCAAATAAATACGTATACATATTGAGTAATGAAGCAAAAACAAATATATTATGCATCATCTTCCAGTTATTAGTTTTTCAACTCCCTTAAGATAGATCAAATAATAAAAACATTTTCTAAATTAATCTGTTCCCAAAACAACAATTTGCATACTATTAATTTATTTTTTAATTAGTTAGAGTTAAACTAATATCACTTGAGCAATAAATTACCCCAAACTTTCCGATCCCCGAAAATGGTGATTAAGGCTTTTTTTGCGAAAATAATTAAAATCAAATAATTACCTAAGGACGATGAACAAAGAGGCTCACCCCCTCGCGGTGCTGGTAGACAATAATTATTATTCAAAAGACTTAAAAGATTTATTTATAATCTCAGCGGTGGGATCTTATCAAGTAATAAAATACATTTTTAATTCCACTGTGAATCTGAGCGCATCCCTCGACCTGCGCCGCGAGGGGGTGAAGACTGAACTACATGGGCCAGTGAAATTAAAAGTACTTATTTTTATTTTTAGGTACTTTGTGTCAACATGTAGGTAATTTTTTATGGGACATCACACAGAGGTCTGTTTTCAGTAGCTAGTATAATCACCATCAAAAACTTCAGAAAAGATAGTAAGATAATACTAAAGGGGAAGAGGTAGGGCCAGGTCCCTTATCATGGCGATTCTTAGAGTATATTCCACATTTGTGTTTTAACACCCATATCTAAGATAGCTAATTCAATGCGACATGTGGATAGATGTTTTTTTTATAAATATAGTTCACAATTAACGAAATCTGGAAAAAAAAATCGAAGAAGTATTGAATAGAATAGTATCCTCTGATTATTACAAATATGTGTAATGAATAAAAAATTACTACTGCGGTGAACATTTTCATTAGACTTTTTAAGTCGACTGAGTGCTTACAAGTTTAATATTGAGGATAGGTAAGATTATATTAGATTCAAAAATAAGCAAATACAGTATATACACTTATCGTCATCTACTCACTGAACTAAATTTGGGTTTGAATCCTTACAGTTCACCGCATATACACAATACAACGCATTACGCAATGAATTAAAAGCTCCCAGTTACGAACAAAAAAAATTTGGCAAAAGCATTAAAAGGATATTTTCTCAACCATTTTATAAATCAGTGATGTATCCTTTCTGTAAAGCCCTTGTGTGTGTGAATATCTTTCTTATTGTATTTGTGATGTTTATGTAACTAATATCTACTCTTATGAGTCTCTTTTTAATGTTTTTTTACTCGCTTGTCCTCTTCGTTTGTACTTCCTTTCAAAATTTAGGTCTTTTAAAAAAATATTAATTTTTCTTATTCTGATTTTGTTCTTCCCGGAATGAGTTAATTTCTAACACCTTGGGAATAATATACGAAAAAATGTATTTATGTTCTATATTTTCACTTTAATAAATTAAATAACATGACATTTGCATCAATAGTAAGTATATAAAAAACAGCTTATGTATTCATGATATAAATATTTAATAATAATAATTAAATATTAACTTTGTATAAGACCTAAGCATTATCAGGGTACAAAATTAAACTTGACTAAAAAATATAAAAAAGTGTGCGGTTATATATACATACAGATGATGCTTAGAATTAGAAAAACCGGTCGGTCATAATTTTTTTAATAAAATCTGTGGTCTTATACAAAGTGATTATTTCATTTTCATTGAATTGGCAAACCACAAAGTGATTAAAAAATATATATATACATATATTGGTATGTACCTAGTTTTAAAAATAACAATTAAGTGCTAATACGTAAACCTTTTGATTTCTTTTAATGGTTAAAAAAAAATCATCCCTGTGAAACGGGCTTAAGAAGTTAAATTAAGGCGACCCCATTGTGGTGGCAATTTTAATTAGTCTAAGATCGTAATTAAGGACATTTTTCATTATTATCATTATTTATCTTGTTTCTGTAGTCTTAGAGTCGGAAGATGTCCGTGATTTATTGCTACAAAGTATTATCATTTTTAATTTGGTAGCTTTCTCGGAAATGTTTGCTTTTAATATATTTTTTATGCGTGTACGGTGGCACAGAGAGTCATATATATATATATATATATATATATATATATATATATATATATATATATATATATGTAGTCAGGTATATCTTCGGTTGCCGATTATTCAGATACTTGTTGGTTTTTATTATTACTAATAGTGAAAACTACTCGGCTACTGTTGTTTATTCAGGAGTTTTAGACATATGCCACTTCACTTGTCACTTCTTGCCACCTACCCAAACGATAAAAAATATCACAACTCCAATAACCCTTGAAAACGAGAACAATTCTACAGAGTCTTGAACTATTTTTTTGAAAATATAGCATACATTTTGAAACACCAAACAAAATAACGTTACTGGAAAGTCAAAAGGGCTTAAGCGATACTTTGGTCAAAAATGAGTTAAATATACAGTTTCTACCAGATTTTTTTTCTGCATCGAATGCTCTGACTCTCTTTTAATTCTGATTTTTTTTGTGGCCCTTCAGTCATCTAAAATATATTTACCATTTGGGAGAAGGCTTAACTCCAATGACACAAGTTTGGAACTTTTTTAGCTTTTGGTCGCTTCAGGTAACTCAGTGAAAGCATTGAGTTACCCGAGTTAACTTTTTTTTTCAAAATCCAACCAGGTACTGAAGATTTATGAATTTATTGTTAAACTAAAAAACTTTAAACTGCTATGGTGTACACTTCTTAAAATGGCGCTTCAGCTCTTTTTCCTTTCCAGAGACGATATGTATTTACCAAGCCCACAGAAAATTTAAGGAAAATATTTGTTAATATATTATTATGTTTGAGCTTCGTCAAGATCGACCTCGCCAGATCTCGCCTCAAAGTTAAGAACGAATACCATTTGGTAAAGAAACTCGTTTTTTTTTGCTTAATGCAATTAAGTATGCAGTGATGCAGAATCACCCATCAAGTTTTATTATGGTTTACTATGAAGGGTTGCGTACCAAAAGAAAGGGGTAAGAATTGGTAGGGAGAAAACCTTCTAATTTTTAATAAAATATGTCTTCATGTTAATTCCAGTAAAAAAAACCTCCATCTTAATCTTTTATAATCCTCTATTTTTTCACTTTTTCTAGTATGTTAAAAATAAAAGTGATGGTCGATATTCCTGTCCCAATTAAAAGGAACCGGTTCCAATCCAGTCACTGGAACCGTCGATATTATTTCTGTGAGAAACCGGTTCCTTTTTTTGGAAAAGAAAAATCGATATCAATTGTTCGAGGAACCGTTTTTTTTTGTTGATTTGCTAGTATTTTTTTTTGTGGGAGGAACTTTTGTCGATTTGCCAGTACTTTTTGATTTCAAATCTACCGACTCGTGCTTTTTTTCGGAGAGGATTTTTTTGTTGATTTGCCAGTACTTTTCGATTTCAAATATCTACCGACTAGTGCTTTTTTGGGAGGAACTTTTGTCGATTCGCTAGTACTTTTCGATTTGAATATAAAAATCTCCTTCGTGGAACTTTTCTGGCACCAGGAACCGGTTCCAAAAAAAACTTGATAAATGACCGGTTCCTCGCCGGTCACCGGTAACTGGAACCGCAGGTACACCCAATTCTGATATCGAAATTTTTACTTTTACGCTAGCAGTATTTCAACAGTGTAGAACATATGAGTAAATAGGCTTTTAAGGGGGTCGCGCTACACTCAAAGCGGAACAAGTGGTAGTAAAATTAGTGTTGTAGAAAGCATTTGTAATTTTTATTCCCGATTCAACCACCTTACCACATATGTTAGACTACGTTATATGTTAAATTTCTTGTAGTGATCTCAAACTGGAGCAGGTTTATCTGAAAATTACATTGTTTTTTATTAGCTTTTAATATGGCGTAACACACACGGAACATTAAAAATTCTACATTGCTCTTTTGTGATCTCTGAAGGGGGTGATGGAACACTCTGACGGAATCAAGTGATAGTATGTAAAGAATAACGAAAACGTTTGATTCAATTCATTGAAATCTTAATTAGAAAAGTTTTTAGATTTTTCTGTTTGACCACTTTAATAGCACGGAACATCCTATCAGCTTTGTGATTTTTTTTTATATGATTCCATACTGATGAGATGAGAATACTCCGATTAGAGCAAGAAAATTTGTTGTGGAAATGCTCGATATACCTCATTGAATACTTTTTTTTATTAAATTGTAAAATTCATTAGCCTTGTCTGCGGCCACTTAATAGTACGGAACATCTACATAGCAGCGTAGCGATCTCTTAAGGGGGTGGTGGCACTCTGACTGGAGCGAGTAAGTACTCGGCTGGCAAACAATATTATCCCCACGTTTGACATTTCACACACTCGCAGTGCCGTAAAGTCCAAAGAGTCAACACGCGGCCCGAAAGCTGGAAATTACGCTCAGAAGGGAAGCGGAGCGCTTCCAGAGCGGCCGCTGCGGCGGGGAAGAAAGGGCGCTTACGACGTTGCGTTGCACCGCGATCGGTGTGATATAAGTGGAAAATCGATTTATAATACATTTTCTTCTCGAAGCAAAAATTGCGACAGGGGCGTACCTAGGAAATGTTGGAAATATTCATTTTATTGACACCTATATTGTCTTTTGGCTGAATATATTTTTTATCATTTTTGTTTTGCAGAAATATTGTTTATCATTAAAACTGAAAACATTTTTTTTGTGCTGGTTATTTTATATGCAATAATTAATAAACCTATGTAGTGGACCCGAGGAAAATGAAAAATCAGTAAAAAAAAGTTCGAAACATCAGGTCTGAAAATTGTGAAATTTAAATCATTTTTTTTTTTAATTTTTATGCTAAAGTAACTACAGTATTACAGCTCACAACTTCATTTTCATCATGATCTATGAAATTTAAAAAATTCTAATTAACTATTGAAAAAGATTATGTCTTTGTGTTTGTTCTATTTCTTGAACATTTCTGAAAGCTGACAAAGCCGTTTAATAAGTACTATTAAAAATAAATAATAACAAATACAGGTATTCGTCAACTTACGACCAATGCGACTTACGACTGTTCGACTTTTCGACCACAATCCGCGATCGCTTGTTCACTTGCGCTGAAGATGGCGCTCGTATTTTATTTGGTCGACATATTTACTCGTATTAATTAGAGATGGTCGATATTCCTGTCCCGGTTAAAAGGAACCAGTTCCAATCCGGTCCAGGAACTGTCGATATTATTTATTTGAGGAACCGGTTCTTTTATTGGCAAATAAAAATCGATATTATTTGTTCGAGGAACTGTTTTTTTTGTTGATTTGCTAGTACCTTTTTTGGGGAGGAATTTTCGTCGATTTGCTAGTACTTTTCGATTTCAAATCTCTACTGACTAGTACTTTTTTTTCGGGAGGAACTTCTGTTGATTTTCTAGTACGTTTCGACTTGAATATAAAAATCTCCTTCGCGGAACTTTTCTCGCACCAGGAACTGGTTCCAAAAAGAACTGGATAAATAACCGGTTCCTCGCCGGTCACCGGTAACTGGAACCGCAGGTACACCAAATTCTGATATCGACCATCTCTAGTATAAATGGTATGTATTGTTTTACTATGCGCGCTGCGTCAGTGTTGTCTTGTCGGTAGCTTCGGTTGCTGCGGTCGTTTGTAGTAATTTAGGTTTTATAAAAAACTGAAGAAAAAACTTGAAAAATGGGTTCCAAGCCTCGTAATTAGGTTTTTGTTTTTAGCTTCATCTACTTCTTCTTCTTCTTAACCGTGTTGCATATTTGCGACAAACCGCCCCTGGTGCTCCAGTGTGTGGGGGAGCTTCTCGCCACGCACCTCCATACAATATTGATATTGCATGTATGAGAAACTTTTCATTTTTCAATGTTATCTCCAAATTGGATCGCCACGGGGTTATTTAACTTTTTCCTCCCCCTCCGAGCGACGCGTGTTCCGCCAGGGAATAACACGCTTTATGGACATTGTATGAGATTCGTTTCACGATTTCTCCGCGCATAATTCCTCTAATCATAGGAAGTGACAATAAATCTCCGGATCCTCAGCGTTATTAAAGAAGCCTCTTCCATTTAGATTTTCACGATGAGCACAATATCACAGATTTATTTGAGAAGCTTAAGAACGGGATGGCTCTGCTAGGCAGATTTAGATTTTTTGTTGTTTTTCACCAATTTTTCGCAGGAACTGGTGAAAAAAAATCGCTTAAGAGGCTTTTTATTTAATATACCTACGAGACGAGGGAGTATTGGGAGGTCTAAACATAGGTTGCTGGACGGTGTGGAGGCGTGCACCGCAGCTTTAGGCGTAAGGAACTAGAGGGAAACGGCAGAAGACCGTTGGGAGTGATGTCATATCTTAGAGTTGACCAAAATCTCTTCAAAGGGTCTTAGGGCAGATTTAGAATTTTTTTACGATCTTCATGGTCGAGTGCTAAGACGCTCGACTACGAATCTAAGGTCGTGGTTCAAAAATATTATTCAATTTATTTGTTTTATTTATTTCATGTATTACTTAAAATATAAAACATAACTTCGCTCGAAAAGGCGAAAGGGCTTAAGCGACACCTTGGTTAAAAATTAGTTAAATGTGCAGTTGTGATCAGTTTTTTTTCTCTGCATCGAATGCTTTGACTCTCGTTTGATTCTGAAGACTTTTGTGGCTCTTCAGCCATCTAAAATATATTTATCATTTGGGAGGAGGCTTGACTCAAGCGACCCAAGCTTGGGACTTTTTTAGCTTTATGTTATTTCAGGTAACTCGGTGAGAGCATTTTGTTATTTTTTTTTTAAATCCAACCAGGTACTGAATACTTTTTTTCTTTCCAGCGACGATATGTATTATATGTGTTACCAAAACATGAACTCTTACCATAATATTTTTTTTCAAGAAATGGTCATTAGGTGACTTGAGGTGATTTTTCACAAAAACGGCGCTATACAAATCGTCCAAATATTATTATTATTATTATTACATAAAGTGGGCTTTTTTTATTATTCCTTTGGCCAAAAGTAAGACTAGTGAGTGGATTGGAAGTAAGATAAAAGTAGCTCCAAATACAGTCACAGAAGAAAATGAAAAAAAAGTTATTCATTTTATTTAGATTTAATGAACGTTTTTCATCAAAAGTCGCTAAATAGTTTATGCCAAGTATGTTCCATTGAAAACGTCAAAGATCGATGCAGCATTGCAGCACAAACGCTGTGTTGATGGAAAAGTTCTAACAAACGCTTGTTCGAGTTGTTTGCTGCATAAAACGGTTCACGCAACCCCTTCCACAGTCCTCGTATCTGTTGGAAATGTACAAATTAACCTCCTTTCTTTGAAATGTTTAACTTGTAAAAGTGTGGTTTGTCAACAAAATAATAACATTATTTTCTTCGATTTTTTCTTTATTTAAACATCTTCTTTATTAACTTCACGTTGTTTGTTTACGTGTTTAGAGCGAATATAGTCTTAACACGATTACATATTAACCATAATTTACATAAATTCTAATTTTATACAATAACAGAAAATGTGTTATTTTACTATGATATTTTGTGAAACGAAAACATTTGTTTTGTTCAAATCACAGTTTGGAATCGGTATGGTGTAACACACAGCCAGCAAAATCTACAAATAAAATTGACTTCTACCGAATTTGCCAACAAATTTTGTTTGAATGTTTTGTCCGATATACTTTAAAGCAGGGGCAATAAAAAGTTTTATTCGGAAACATTAATTCCATCGTCTCGAACAAAGCCAGGTCCCGAAGAAAAACTTTCACGCGAAATCTCTTCGGGCAACTTGGCAAGTCTTATCAGAAACAATAAGCTATTAAATTTAGTAAAATTCCCCTCGACGGATACTCGAAATTAGCAATGCATAAGAGAATTACACTTTAGACATTTAAACTGGCGGAAAGCGGAGGAAAATAATGGGGAAAACGCGGGAAACTTTCACGAAAGGTGTTTGATAAAGTCTTTAATAAGGGTACAGTCGTCTCAGAAGCGCAAACCCATCCAACCTACCCTCACCCCCGTTAAATCTGCTAACAATTTATACTCACTCTCCAAAAATCCCTCCCTCTTAATTGTCAGCTTTTAGAAACCTGCCCTGTTGCGGTGATTTTTTGTCTCGGTGCCCATTTTTATAGGAAGCTGAAATTGCTTAAATTCGGCTTAAAGGTGACCCGCCTGGAAAATTAAGGGTTTGGAAAAGTGGCGTAAATAAAATTGGATAGCCGAGTTTAAGTGAATAACTCAAATTTGTATTCAGTGTTCTGGATATATTTTTAATCAACTGAAGATTTTTAAAAGCATTTTTAGTTTTATATAGTCATATAGTATTTTGTTCTTTATTAACAAAGTAACTAATTATTAAAGAAAATTAGTTTTTATCAAAAAAGTATAAATTGAAGAAGTTGTGGTAGATACAAATACATAGACATACGAATATATACAAGTGCATGTTTACATAAAAACTATAAAAAAGAAAAACAGAAAGAAGTAGACGGCTCATTGTAAAAAAAACATCTTTAGATTTTGTTTTAGTATAAAACAATAATTATAAACAGTTTGTGATTTAAAATACACACAAGAGAATTTTTTTTTGTATTTTGAAATGATTAATTTTCAACACTTTTATTGATGTATGCACATCAAATATACAATAATTTTACACTAAGTAAATAGCGTGTTATTCATATATATATATAAGTTTTAATTTATAATTTAAACGCCACTAGTTATTAGTCTTAGTGCTTGAGTTGCAGGTTATGTTAAGTTGTAAAGCGCCCTTGAGGCAGAGATGGTTGATATCCGAATTGGATGTACCTACGGTTCCAGTTACCGGTAACCGGCGACCGGATATTTATCCAGTTCTTTTTGTTACCGGTTTCTGGTGTCAGAAAAGTTCCTCCTAGAAGATTTTTATGTTAGGAAAAAAAATCTCGCCGCCAAATTTTTTTTTTTCATGGGAGGATGGGGGGGGTTGTCAGCGATGTTGAACAAACGAAAAGAACTGCATCTGTGGAACCAGTTCCTCGTCAAAAGGTTTGTTATGCCAAAAACCTATTGTGCCCAAAAGAGGAACTGATTCCTCGGACAAAGAATATCGATTTTTATTTGCCAAAAAAAGGAACCGGTTCCTCGGAGAAATTATATCATCGGTTCCAGTGGAACCAGTTCCTTTTAAACGGGACAGGAATATTGACCATCTCTACCTTGAGGTGATATTTCTTTCACGAAACGGAACTATAGAAATCAACTAATTATTATTATTATTAATTTATCATTTTTCGAATGTATTTTTTAAATATTAACTTCAAACAGAAGGCCCTGAGAATTCTCTCGGTGCCTATGTCATCTTTTGGGATCCTATGTAGATGATATTTACCTTCTATATTACATTATCTGAACGTTCAAAATGTTTTGAAACTCGGTAAAGCATTAACTCGAAGCTTCCCACCCCATAAGAAGTATATTAAAATCTGTTTATAACACAAACTCGTCACTTATTCTTCGGCAGCTCGCGAAATCGTCAACAGCTGTTGCAATCTCATGCCCAGCTTGCATTTCCTGAAAACTCCAGCATTAATAAGGCGAGGAACAATTCGGCGTTACTTAAGCGAGCGCTTAATTTAAAAAGCTTACTCCGAAGCTCACTTTCCTTTAATACTTAATGCTTAAGTTACCACCTTGTTAATACCTAACATTACTTACTCGTGGAAGGGACCGCCTAATCCCGCAAGGTAACTTATACTAACTAATGGCTCTGCTTAACTATCAACGTACTATGCTGAAGTACGCAGGAGTGAACGACGATTTAAATTAAGTGGATGGTGTTAAGCTTGCAACTTGCATTTACGAATTTAAAAAAATCTAGCTTTGTTATGTATTATCATTTTCGGTAAAACCCAATATTTTAAATATTTAAATAATGTTGATAATCTAAAACACAAACACGAAACAGAAAAAAGCCAGAAACTAAAAAGAACAATATTCATGACCGAGACTCGAACTCGGAACCTCTACTCTATCCGGGAATAACACTATGCCAACTAAGCCATCAAGATCTCATAATCATGCGGCATTTTTAAACGATCTCATAATTATGTTGGAAATTATTATATATTTTTTTAATTCCGATTTTAGGCTGCCATCTTTTGGTGATATTCAAAGTTAAAACATAAAAATAGCATTCAATGTACTGCGTTTACAAAATAAATAAATTAAAAATGTTTTTTTAGAGAAAAAAAACGGTTTAATATTATATCCCATTGATATGTTGCGCCCTTGAGGTGATTTTTCACAAAAACGGCGCTATACAAATCGTCCAAATATTATTATTATTATTTATTGTTATTATGTTCTTCTGAACAAACGCTTTTATTTTTAGTTAATTTAAATGAATATATTTTTTAAATAACGTGTTTTAAATAATTTATAGTAAAATAACGAATATTAATTTTCCAAGAATATTAACGTGCTGAATTTTTTTTTTTTTCATTGGTAATTCTATTGTGAAATGTCCAATAAAAACTGATTGTCCAGTATGTATGACGGCCTCCGATGACGATCGAGTGGTAAAACGCACGACTACGAATTCAAATAATTCATAGTTGCTTAAAAATATATTCCCCATTGGTACAAACGCACCGAATAGAAGTCGAACAATGACTACACAATTTGAAAGCTTAAAACTTCTCCAGCAGGCCCTTGAGGAACGCTTCAAGTTTTACACCCTTCCCTCTTCTCGCGAGCCCTTCATACTTAATTTGGCAGCATCTTACCATCTCGCCATCTCACCATCCTACCACTCTACCTGCCCATCATTAGCATGCTAATTCCTCCGCCAACCCGTGAAAAGTTGCTCCATTTATTTTTTGTACGTTTTAATTTTGAGAACAAACACTCGCGTTAACGACAGTTTCACTCGCTGCTGAGGGGAAATTCTTTATTGCACTTAACTACGAGTTTGATAACGCCTCCTTGTGAAATTGTACAGAAAAAAAATCTGCTAGAAGGTGCTTATTCTAATTGTTGCTTTAAAAAGTTTTGAAGATATTTTTTTAATGGTCTTTGTTAATTTTATGTGTCTTTAGAAGTTCTCACCTTTTTAAATAAAATTGTGTATTGGCAGGTTTTTTATGATGATTGTTCCCCGCTAATGTATGACGCGAAAGTGAATGAAAGGAGAAGTCGGAGACGCTCGAGGAAGGCGTGGCACGATCAAGTGAATCAAATCAAAGTGACTGGTTAGTAGCTGAGTGGACAAACGCGTCGCATTCCCACTCGGGCGTCGTGGGTTCAATTCCTCTGCTAGCTAAGTCTATCATTGCCTAAGCAACATTTTCCGTTTATTATAATGTCAGTAGGAGTTTTTCAAATATTGTCAGGTTATTCGTAACCCGGAGATGCTTATCTTTCTTTTAAAAAGAAAAAAAAAACAAATATTTGAGTCGGGCCATGTCAAGAGTCAGAAAAATAGAAAAGTATGTAGGTTTGAGACGATTTATAAATGTGAATGAAGTAAGGAGTGTGTGCTAAGACAGAGTTGTATGGCGGTCCCTCCTTTCTGCCTACTCCTGCGGGGAAATGGCTTGATGATTAGTTTATTACTTAGTTAGTTGTTCCCCGCTTTAAAACGTTTTCTACATTTTCCTCCATAGGCCTTCTGATTTCCGTTTTTGAACAAATGCCTCCCTCAATCAATGTTGTTGGTTGTTTTGCAACTTTCGGAGGTTCTTCTCAATACAAAATTTGTAGTTTTTTTCTGATTATTGAGGCATTTCATATGTGGGTGACTTCATTAGACATTGTTAGAATTCCAACGGTTAGTCGTGCTACGTGACCAAAATATTCCCTCTTCAGCGTAAAAATTATGACGGTAATGTATAAATCGTCAAAGATTCAATCGATTAGCAATGAATCGCAAAATAGTTCAAATGCAACACTGCTACCTTATATTTTTTACTATCTACTTACATGTCTTGGTTTCGTTCATTTAATTATTTAATTTTTATTCCATTTCATATTTTGTATTTAACTTGATACGATTTTCTGGTAACTTACAATATTATCATACAGATAATAATAGAAAATAGATGGCATTTAAATCCCAAAGTGAGAGAAAAATTACTTTTGAGATTTACTAATTGAGGTGGCGATATGTTTATTTATTTTATTTTTTCAACAGCAGTTTTACACCAATACATTGCAAAAAACACAAAAATGGTAATCATATTTACACAAAGTTGAAGGTAAAAAAAGCAAAAAGAATAGTTCTAGTTCTTAATTTTCTCAAGAGTGTTTTTGCAACTGTGTGATGTAGCTTCATCCACTATTTAACGTTCAAATGAGTAACACAAATCATTTTTAAAGGCGTTTAAAACGCTTTCCCGTAGTGACGGGTTTTTATTTATGGATAACTACAATGGATAACTCTACAGCCGACTTATCACTCCTACATACCTATCATAGGGTATCCTCAATTAGGAAAAAAATATTGCTATTGGAATGTATTGCACATTTTCCTGTTTGTTGACTCAATGGATTGATGGTCACAAACAAACTGTCCGAAATGTTAGTCTAAGAAGAGAAAGTAAACCAATCTCAGCGATTTAAAATCTGACATAAAATCTATGATTTTACATACAACTTACCCAGTAAGTGTGCATTCCATTGAATATACAAGAAGCAGTACCTACCTATGCTATCCTTGAACTTATTTGTGAGTATCTACGTTGTGATTTGTGCAAAGAAAATAATGAAAAATCTATCGGACGGATATGTAGTAAATAAATGACTTTTTGAATCTTCCGCTGAACGAAGATTTTTCTCAGATATCCGGTTCCGCTTGAGATGATATCCGTTTCCGCTTGAGATTCTTGGACTGTGGACCGAATGAAGTTAATTTAATTTTGTAGAGCTGATAGTGAACTCAGTGTTCGGGAGGGTAAAAACAAATTCAAAAACTAATAAATCCTCTCTGTGTTTGCAAGGAAACGGAGAGGGATAATGCAGAACCTCGTAACTTGTAAGCAAAACAATCTGTTTTCTTTATATTTGGCAATTACTTTTATTTTCGAATTCACTCTTTCAGGAAATCATTTTTTTTAGATTACACGATTGAAAAAGATAAAGCAAGCAGTATGGCGTTATGTTCAGCATTATTTCTAAGACACTTAAATGAATATTTGTCAAAGATCCATAGAGCATTTTGGAAATGACGTTGCGAGCTTAAAACAGTTCCATTACCGTAGAAACTTCAAATAGAAAAACATATGCAAATTTCAAGATATTAAAGCTCACCGTTCTAAAGCATTTTCTGCTTCGACAGTCAGAATTCTGCTTCAATGGTAAAATAAAACTCAATCAACATACTTTCAAAAACAGTTATTTTTAATGTGATTTGTTTCTTGTTTTAAATAGATTCTATAAATATTGGTTTTGAAAATCTGAATAAAGGAAGGTTTTGAACGTATTGTACAACCAACTAGTTATCACAACCAGAGTTGACACGGACACAGTACTCACACAAATGCATTGTTTGCATACAGCATGTTTCAAAGTTGTCATTCGATTTCAGAAAAGAAAATAAATTAAGACAATTTTTTATTTAGTAAAAAGAACAAACTGTATATCTTTTTGAATAACTTTAAAAGAGTGTACACTAGTTGTTCCTTTCTCATTAACAGTAATAAACAGGAGTGAGCAAGACAAATTTTGAGGTATAAATATGCACCAATACACACAATCCTAAATGTGTGTTGCTTGGGTCAACTCTACTTGCGCGACATTAACAAAAATGTTGCTTTTCCATTGTGAAAACATACATGTATATTATATTTATATAAAAAAAACGAATTAAAAAATACGTATTTTATATATACGCGTTTAGTTTCGGCAAAATATTTTTTTTATTTTATTTTCAGTTTACGTTAACTGCTTTGGAACGGTTTTAATTTTATTAAGTCTCATGTGATTTACTGGGTTCTCCATCAAGGAAATAACATTAGACATAAAAAGAGAGGGGATGCTGTATTCCATTACCCTTTCACTGAGATAAGTATCGGGAGACGAAGACCCTCTCAAAACCAAAACTTGCCCAAGCTTACCTATGATGTATAATACGTTATTCTGATATTGCCTGCGTACTCGTTTTGTAAGGTGCCTATACAAAAATGATATTAAAAAAAAAAAAACAAAAATATATTTGCCAAATAATACGTATTTGAAAATCACCCGAAAGAATGTGTGATTTCTGTGATTGAGATTTTATTCTGGGATCTGATCCGCTCAAGTTCAGTTCACTAGAGGCCTTCAGCTGATATTTATTGCACACATATTGTTGCACGAAATTGATAATATTACTACCACCACTAAGAAAAAAATATTTGTTTTATAGGTAGCTTCAATAGCTCAGTGGTTTGGAGCAGTTGCGTATAGACAGAGGTCTCTGAGATCAAATCCTGGTCGCTGCAATAACTTTACAGGTGATGTAATTTTTCTTTATAACATTTCATTTGTTATAATTACTCTAAAACAAATTAAATCAATAAATATATATACCTACCGCAACATATTAATCAATATTCACTTTATTTGTTTTAACTGACCTTTGTGGTCGAGTGGTAAGACGCTCGACTACGAAGTTGCGGGTTCGAACCCGGCGTGCAATAATAACTTTTATTTCATTAATATGTGTCAAAACACATATTAATGAAATAAAAGGTATATTTACGGCACGTTCCAGAGTGGTAGATACTTTAAGTATCGCCCTGGTGAAGGACCACCATTCAGAATTAGAATCAACCGTGTTTGGTGACCAGATCTGAATAGCCAGGTTCATTTTTATTCACTTCTCAACCTTCCTCTTCCCCATCTTCTACAACTACAACTAGTCTTCAACGCCGCGGCAAGACTTATCACCGGCGTATTTAAATATTTCCATATCTCAGAGCACCTCAAAAATCTTCACTGGCTTAAATGTCCCGAAAGAATCCAGTTTAAGCTTTGCTGGATGGTTTTCAAATCAATTAACGGAATGGCTTCGGCTTATTTATCGGAATCGTGTATTCCTGAAGATTCCAATTCGCGACAGTCAACTCTTAGATCGGCAATGTCATCGGCTATCGGAAGGTTGAAAGAACCAAAGCGCACAACAGACACTAAGTTCGGAGAGCGCGCCTTCGGAGTGTCAGGTCCTAAAATCCTGGAATGGACTACCACATGATCTAAGAGTGATAAAAGACTCAACAGAGTTCAGAGCCAAACTCAAAACTCATTTTATCAGAAAATCATATCTATAATCAAGATGCAACAAGCCCAATAGAACCAAGAAAACTTTTCAGACCCTCATTCCTTAAATTCATTAGAAGATTTTCACCATTATCTGTTCTTCACTACGAAAAATTAAAAATACCTCCGATATACTTAATTTTAAATTTGCCCTCATGCCCTAAAAATGAAAAATAATAATAAAGAAATAAAAAAAAAGAAACAAAAATAAAAAATAAACAAAAATTTAAGTTATTCTAAATTGTAAGTTGTTATGATATGGTGATTTTGTCCTGCCAGAAGTGACCTGCCAGGTAAGTATGATGCTGTATATTTATATAAACTAAGAATTAATATTAAGTAGAAATTAAGATTTGTACAGCGCCCTTGAGGTGATTTTTCACAAAAACGGCGCTATACAAATTATCCAAATATTATTATTATTATTATTATTATTCTTTTCTTCCCTAATACCTTCAGCCTCATAACATATTGGGGATGCCATAGTCTCACTGGCTTTGATCGGTTGGGAGCAGCACTCTTGTGCCGTATTAACTATTATTTTTTTAATAAATAAAACAAATATACTTTGTTTATAACCACTTTAATTATTCAATATTATGTCGACTGGTTTTGGAAGCATCCTTCCATCATCAGGACAATATTAAAATTATACATATTCATAATTGTATTATATATAAATAGTTATAATTATACATATTTATAAATATGGCAAGCCACAAAGTAAATGCTTTTTACGAATATGTATTTTTTTTTGTTTTAAATAAAACCATAGTTAATCCGTGAGAAATAGTCGGGATGCAGGAGTATTCTCCAGGGTGTATTATTTTTTACAAATTACTGTCTGTATTTGTGTTTTCTCCTTAATTAAAAAAAAAACATTTAAAATACAAATATTTCTTCAATTAAATTTTTAAAAGTTAAAAATCATTGAACGATTTTAAACTAAAATTTCCCCACATTAAACATTGATTAAATAAAAATAAACTGAAAAATATCTGCGCTGTTAAAACGTCAAGTTAAAAAGTACAAGACGGAAAATTGATTGAATGCAATCACTAAGTTCCGGAAATAAATCGAAAATATTATCGGCGGATTAAAAAATATACATCATAATGTGCCCTGCAGAAAGGTATTCAATTGTAACGGAAATTATACCAGGGAGATTATTTATTTTGATCTTTTTTCAGTGCTTGATATTTGTGTACTCTTTTGATTTGTCGCCCTCTCCACCCTCCCACCCTTTGTCCCGGGCACTCTCACCCCTTCTTTTCACCCTCGATACATAACATTTCTTATTCATCCGATACACCCTGTGTAAGTTTATAATGTATCATTAAAGCGTGACTTATTTTACGCGATTCGTGTCAAGAAAAAGTAATCAGCTATTAAAGCATATATATAGTGTTTTGTGATATTGGTTTTCTAATGATTTCGTGTGGGTAGTTATTTACTTAAAGAAATGAAAAAATAACTTTGTTTACGACCACGGATATTATTATAATTTTTATGACTGACTGATTTCGCTTAGCCTAAGCCTCATCAGGGTACAAAATTAAACAATGATTACCCTGATGATGCTTAGGCTAAGCGAAACCATTCGGTCATAAAAAAAATTAAAAAATATCCGTGGTCTTTTACAAAGTTATTTTTTGTTTCTTTAAATATGTCAAACCACAAAGTGATTGTTTTCTACAAAAAAAGTTAAATTTCATTTTACTAATAACACTCACTGTTTTGTACAAAAGATATAGGGTTATGAAAGAGAAAAAGCTTCCACGTTACTACTAAAGGAGATTTTTACTAATAATAATACTAGCCTAATCGTTAAAGGGTAATTTTAATGTGATACCACCCAAATAGTACTTTACAAAAATAAAAATAAAATAATCTAAAACTGTAGTGAATTACAAAAAAATAAGGTGTTAGACTTAGATTAAACATATATAGTTATAATATTTAACATATATTTTCAAGACCGGTTCGTAGTTGAATGGACAAACGCGTCGGATTTCCACCCGGGCGTCGTGGGTTCAATTCCTCCGCTAGCTAAGTCCTCCATCATTGTTCAAGCAACATTTTCTGCTTATTATGATGGCAATAGGAGTTTTTCAAACATTGTCAGGTTATTCGTAATCTGGAAATGGTAAACTTTCTTTAAAAAATAATAAAAAATGTATGTCAAGAAAAAAATGAACAAAAAGATGTTAAAAATGTGCGCATGAACACAAGTTAAAAACACGATATTATAGGAGGCAGAATGTGTTATCTTTGCTAATTAAATAATAGTGACCATTTCAGGGTAAAACAAAAATTGCGTCTTGCGAAAGATATTGACCTAAATTTGACCAAGGTCACCGACATGCAAAAAATGAATACAATTCGGATAATTTGCATAGCGCTGTTTTTGTGAAAAATCACCTCAAGGACGCTAAGAAAAGAATACTTGTGGCGCCTCGAGGAAATCGATCATATTATAGAAACGTTTTGTTTGATCTGAATAGATTTAATACTTTATTACATATTTTTTTACAAATTTACACTTAATATTTGATTTACAAAGAAAAATAAACACGAAGTTAGAAAATAAAAAAATAATAGAACTAAAAAACAAATTGAGATTTTTTTAAATCTGGCCATTATAAATCAAAAAGTTTTGTTGAGTAATATGTACATACTCGTAAGTAAACATTTTAGCATCCCTTTTCAAGTTATTTTTATTTTATCTTTGAGATAATCCACGCTGCAAGAAATGGGGCGTAGTTTATTTCAGAGTCATCTGTTTTATTTCTACTTCTGTTTTCCTAATACATTTTCCGATTTAGCTAACAACAAAAAACTTCTAAAAAAATAAGTATCAAATGAATTAATAATGGCGAATACCCGCAGACTGAGAATATTACTAGCGAGTACCTACTCAAATGTATACAACACATTTTGATCCCTGAAAGCGGCACATTGATTTTATTTAGATCTACATCAGGCATACTCAAAAGAAAGTTTTAAGTTTCAGGTTCAGAGGTCTGAGAAATCTTTTTCCCGAGCGTACACATTTAAAAAATAATATAAAGACAGCAGTTTTCATGTGTGTTGTTTATTATCAAAATAAATAAATAAAAACTATTTTTAAACGTAATTTTCTAAGGTAGTTAAAATATTCTAATCTGGATCTTTAAAATAGCCGATGTAAATATGTGTGCTCAGCTTGTTATAATTTTTTTTAGATGCTATCAAAAATAATATTCATGATTTTTAAAATGATAATTACAGTATTCAAAAAAAATCTAAATTCCGTAACCAAACGATTATTTCATCAGGCATGAAATTTCTGCATCTCGCGTACCTATTTATCTATACATACACCAGTTTCCCATTTAATTGAAGTTCGTAAAGGCCACGGGTTCAAATCTCGGCCTGCGTAAATAAATTTTATTTCATTGAAATGAGTGATTCACGTTTAATTTATATAAAATAATACATAGTTTATATGCGGAACGTTCCAGAGTGAATATGCGGAACGTTCCAGAGTGATGGATATTCAAAGTGTCGCCCAGGCGAATAACCACCATTCAGAGTCGAAACATTGCTTGAAATGAAAATAAAGTAATCAGACCTGAATAGCCAGGTACTTCCCAACCTTCATCCTTCCTATTTATTTCCCCTCCCCACTACCTTCAGCTTCGTAACATACCCCAATGCCATAGTCCCACTGGCCCCAGACGGTTGGGAGCAGTTGGGTCTCTAGTGCGGTATTCACTTTTTTAAAATCATTACATTTACAATTATAAATAAATTGTTTTCTTACTCTTTTTCAAATCGAAACGTCGCAATACCTTCGAAATTTCTCCACACAATGAAACCATTTAACCCCGAAATTCCCGAGCAGTACCTGGGTGGCAGAAAGAAGAAGGGAGCCCCCCCTCCGAGTGGTGGCTAGAGCTCTTCTCAGACGCCGCCATCTCCATCTGACATAACAAGCACCTATATATGTATGGCCAGATATGTTGTGTTTAGGTTACTTTGAAATTAAAGATGGTTTTGATAACAATTCCATCATCAGCGCGAGAGGGAGGGCAGATACAAAGCTCGGCGGACGGAGCGAGCAGGAAAACTCAATTCTATAGGCTAAAAGGAAATTGGGGTGATTTTTCTCTTGCTTTTCTTTCTTGTGGCAGGGGTTATCAAGCGGCCGGCAGGGGCAAGCGAGTGTCACTTTTCCTTAAATGGCTTTGTGCACAAGGGTGGTGTCAGAATGGAAATTTACAACAAACATTTATTTATTTTCACACCTTAAAATATTTTACGTGAATGTCGACTTGATAACTATTTTATGTTTGAACCCTTTTGGACATTGTGATTTTTTTCCTAGAAAGAAAAATATAATTTTTTTAAACCTTTTAAGTAATCGCTTATTTTAATATATTATAATATGAAAGTGTTCTAACTGACCACGAGTATTGATGGATTGCGAAAATGATTTAAATAAATTAAAAACATTGTTATGTTTCATATTGCTATTATTGCCTATATGTAACATGAAAATCTGGACACTAAATCAAACATTTATACACAAAATATAAGCTTCTAAAATGAACTCATGATGACGATGCTGAAGGATTATTTTTTTATGTTGACTATATTTAGTATTTTTTTTATCAAACGATGTGCTATTTGACGAATAATAAAAAAAAATATTAAAAAATCTAGTCAATATTAAAATAAATTACTTTGGTATCGTGATCAAATAATAAAACTTTGGGGCAACAAATGTAAGATTGGCCAAAAACCAACCGGGGTTGTTGATTGATAAAAGACTAGTTAAAGAAAGACCAAACCATAGCCTCCGAAACCTACATGTCTAAAAGTACTTACTGAGTATTATATCAGTATAGCAGAGAGAATCAGAAGAAGTGGAAAAATGTTGTTGGAAAATATTAATCTCATCATTTTTAAATTTGCTTGTTTAAAACCTTAGGTACATTATTATTCGAGAAACAAAGTATTAAAAAAGGTTTTTAAGTCAAGGGATTAGCTAACCCTGCCTGTTATGATAGGTACGAGTATCGTATAAATATTGGGTTGTATATTATCATTATTTTCACTGTTTTTTCTTTACCCGGAGACTGGGGAGTGCGGAGGAAGCTTACAGGTTTCAGGGGTGGCGAGAGGTGGTTGCTTAGTGGGTGGGGTAGTGGTAGACGGGGAGGGGGAGAAGGTTATAGGGAGGAGGTTTGAGTGTGTTTTACGCATTGTAAATGGCCGATTAAAGAATCCTACCGGGCTGCTAACAGGGTCGAATGAAATATGATTTTTTTATATATAAATCGTATGAAAAATCTTTCGTGGATAAATATTAAAATATTTTTCTGAAGGAGCAAAGCATCTAAAACTCTCGAACGGTGAAATTTGGCGTCATGAAATTTGCACATTTTTTTCTGTCTGGATCGTTTAGGTTAACCCAACTCCTTTCAGCTTGATAACTCATTTCCATAATTTATATTTGAATAATATTTAAATAAACTCCCCGTTCAGCCCTGCTTGAGGGTGGTTTGCCATTTAGCCAGTTGATTCAGTGTTGAAGTGATTTTATTTGCGTCTTGAACATTGTCCTAGTAGCGTGTAGACTTCTATTGTTAATATAAGAGGGAGAACTTAATAAAAAAAGAATAAAAGGTGTGAACTGTTTCTTGACATCAATAAATTAGAAACTGGCTTTAGTTATGGACCTTTTTACAAAGTGTTTTAGTACGTTTACATGAGGGTGTTTTATTTTTGTGGTCGGACATTCTATTTTTAAAAAGAAACTTATTCAATAGGGCCCTGTAAATTAAATGAAAAAAATGTCTAATTATTTGTTTATTTGCAAAGGCATTTTTATGAATGGAATGTTTAAATATAAATCAGACGACAAAACAAATAGATTCTAGAAACAAGTACACTAAACAAAGCATTTACATCATGAAAAGAAGCTTTCAGTATTACATAATATATTCTGGAGAACGTGCCACAAATAGCTATTATAAATGTTGATAACTAACTGCATATTAATTTATTTCATTTATTTAACAATGTCACACTTCATTTTTTTAAATATTTTCGCACGTCGGGATTCGATCCCGTGACCTGCGGATTTCTAGATGAGGATTTCAACCGCTCGCCTACGAATACGGTCGAAATTCGCATGAAAGAAAACTTCTGCATATTTCATAATACCAGTTTTTCCTGCTTTAGATTACGCGGATTTTAAGCTTTATAGCTAAGAATGCTTATTTTATATTAAATTTACTGGAATGCATTCAATACATACATGTATGCATCAAAGACGAAACAGGATTTGTGATGGTGCATTAGGTTAAAACATTGGACAGCCCTTTGACCCCCATAACTCCGATTCAATGGGATTTATTTCAGATTATGTGAAGGGTAGGCAATAAAACAAATAGCCTTATGGTGTAGGTAAAAGGCACATAGCTAATTTAATATTGTTTTAGAGCGTTCCCGGCGAGGGAAAGAAAAAACCTTGGAGAACGGGGAAAAGATTGAGCGGAAAGTCGGCCCCCGACGTTTAGGGCAGATTGGTTTATAAAGGGGAGGGGAATGAATTAGGGAACATGAATCACTGATATAAAAACCCATTTTTTCTCCTTATTTGATATATTTTCATCTTGACTGATGACTTCAATTATTCATCTTGAAAATTCGATTTCGTTAACAAACAAGTCTTTTAATGCAATCATTTTTATGGGGATTTTAAATGGCGATATTTGTGTTTGACGTTCTCACGGATATAATTAAACTCATTTTAAAGTTGTAAGAATACGAAATCAAAAAGATAGTGGGGATGGGTGAACTTTTTAATTGTGTTCTATTTATAATGGGTTCAACTCCCGACAAAGTTTTTTTTCACAAATATGTAATTAAATATGGATTTTAGATTAAAACTTTTAGTGGACTTCCTAACTAAAATTATAAGAGCAATCGAAATAATCAACGAGAAAAGAAACAATAACTCCCTGAAAACGACATTTTTTTCAATGTTGAACATCTTATTTATCAGGCAACGCCTCTGTTTGCACGACCCACTAAAAACTCTCGAAAGAGAAGCTCGAACGTTATGAAACTGTTTTTTCTATGTCGACGCAAATGTTTTCAGCTCACGACTTCATTTTGATGATGAGCTATGGAGCTTTTAAATGTTCACTAAGCAGTAAAAAAATTGATATTAAAAAGTTAGACGAGATCTAAAAGATAGATAGATTTGACCCTTGACTCTGTGCAGAAACGGGCGGTCCGCTTGATAGATTCTCCTATCTTAACAAACCGATTGCAAACTTTGGAGCATAGACGTCAAGTGGGAATGCTGTCCTTGTTCTACAGGTATTTCAATAGAAGATTCTCCGAGCAACTCGCGTCATTGATCTCTTCGGCACTGGTGCATATTCGGGAAACTCGCCAAACGAGTGCCCAACATTTGTACACGGTTGACATTCAATACACGAGAACGGGTCACTTTTAAAACTCGTTTTTATGTTCAACAGCTCGGCTATGGAAAGATTTGCCGGCCTCTGTGTTTCCTCCCTCTTTCAACATGGGTTTCTTCAAGACCCAAGTTCACTCTTTCCTTTCCTAAAAAGACCCTCACACAGCATCTCCAAAGATGTCAGGCCCTGAGGGAAATTATTTCCCTCAAGGCCTCCTGTGTGGAATTATTGTAAAAAAAAAAAAAATCATAAACATTTTGTAATCCTAAAACAAATCTTCTTAAAACTCGGGCAAATCCGGATAGTAAAACTAGTTATACTGTAAACATAATCGTGACAGTATATTTTGAGGCACCGTGTACACGAGTATTTACTTCCGATCTCATTCGAGTGGATTCGATAAACAAGAAACCGCATTCCACAGTTTTAAAAAAATAATTCGATCACTGTTGGCGGAATGTTTGGATGACTCCTGGCAGTGGCTCCAGTAATGGCCAATATTTCCAGCAGACTGGCTCCTAATGGTACGTACTCCCCCCCGACCGACTCGGCAAACTGTATTACCCCGGAGCAGATTGCTCGGAACACCCTGTCGTTGGTGGGGTAGCCCGCACTAACACTATCGATATTTTACACCAACTAGTGGGTACCTCTTCTATTTTACTTTGCGTTTAAAGAAACTCTTTACGACAGAGTGTACTTTTTATCCCTGTAGTTTGTGAAAAGTCAACTATTTTATCGCAGTGTAAAGCTTCTTGGCTCTGGACTCGCAGGTTCGATTCCCGGCGTGGGAAAATAAGAAAAAACGATTTATTTATTTATAAATAAAACAGATAAACTTTGTTTATAACCACTTTTATTATTCAATATTATGTCGACCATTTTCGGAAGCACCCTTCCATCATCAGGACAATATTAAAATCAATTATAAAAATCTAACCATTACGCCGTTTTACGCAGGGGTAGGCAGAGAGGACGCCGCCGCCATATAACTCTGTCTTGGCACACACTCCTTGCTTCATTTACATTCATACATCGTATCATGCATACTCTTCTGTTATTCTGATTTTTTACATGACCCGATTCAAGTCTTTGATTTACTTGATCGTGCCATGTCTTTCTCGGGCGTCCTCGACTTCTTCTTTCATTCACTTTCGCATCATATATTCTTTTCACACTCCTTTCTTCGTTCATTCGCTGTACATGCCCAAACCATCTAAGCGTCCCTTTCTTGATCCTATTCATTACGCTCACATCAACCTTGCATTCTTTCCGGATATCCACATTTTTAATACGGTCTTACACGGTTTTACCGCACATACGTCCAAAGATCTCAAAGATCTCTTTTAAAAATCAATATTAATATTGCCCTGATGATGGAAGGGTACTTCCGAAACCAGTCGACATAATATTGAATGATAAAAGCGGTTATAAAGAAAGTTTATCTATTTTATTTATGAATATGGCAAGCAACAATTTAAATGACTTTTTACGAATATGATTTATTTTTATTTTTTTTTACATTTTATAAAAACATAAACATTGTCAGTCGTTCAGTACGCGAAGATCTCAGTACCCACTACAAAAAAAAGTGTATAATTATTTTTTTGCTGTTTGGTGACTGAAACTGAAGAGCAGGGTACTTCCCAATATTCCTCTTCCCCCTAATTCAGTTTCACAATAATCCACAGAAAAGGCGATCCCACATTTGAATAGTACTGAATTTCAGCAGTTTGTAGTCTTGTGCCGAACTACAATACAAATGTAATACCTACGTGTGTACCTACATTTTAAAGCTGACCATTTTAACACAAATGTGAATTTATAATTTTGTACTAATCGCATTTAAGAATTCACATACATGCTGTTCACAATAATAATAATAATAATAATATTTGGACGATTTGTATAGCGCCGTTTTTGTGAAAAATCACCTCAAGGGCGCTGTACAGATCTTACTTTCTATCACTACATATTAATTCCTAGTTTAAATAAGAATATATACAGGAACATACTTACCTGTTTTTATTTTTATTTATTTATTTATTTTTTTATTTTTTTTATTTTATTTTATTTTATTTTATTTTATTTTTTATTTTTTTTTATTTTTTTTTTCGATTTAGGGCATGGGAGTGAAATTAAAAGAATGGACTTTCTGAATTTGTCATACAGTACAGGAATTTTAAAGAAGTATGGAACATACTAACCTTTCGTTCTTGCATTTGAAAAATGACACAACTAGTCGTGAAATACTCGTAGATAGCAGTTACAAAGAGAATGAGGATAAGCACTTGTTCTTGCATCCTGCTTGCACACACGCATGTGGGACGGCACAGATATGCTTAAATTCACCGCACGCAGTAGTAGATGACTCAAGGTCGGCGAAATTTTTCTTTTACAACTTTTTTTTCCTGATTTTTTAAACACATTCAAACAAGTATTTGTTCCACTATTCTTCGACAGAAAGCTTGTATAATATTTGAATTTTTTTATAATTGATTCGTGTTATATTTATCGATACCTGTATTTAATTTCTTCCGTTTCTCTTTCTTTATAAATACTCATTACGTACAATATTAAATATTCAATGTTGTATCTTTAAAAATGGCTTAAAATGTGAATTTTGTAAAATCAAAAAAAAAAAATGGATTAAAACTCACTTTAAAATATTATTAAGAAAGTATTTGAAACTACGAAGGTAAAATGGGATTGTCTCAAATAAAAAGTGTTTTTTGCATATATTTAATTATTTTATTTTTCTTTGGTCAAATCATTGGTATGGTAAAAAGATAGGTGGGTTATGATGTTTTATTAATAAAATTTACAATTTTGGTATGAGAATTTAAAAGTCAGATCGTTTTTTAAGACGTAATATCAGAGTCATATGACTTAGTAAAGTAACATGTTTTACTATTTTATATTTACATTAGTCTCTATGTATGTTTAAATCGTTTTTCGTAATGTTTTAAAAACGTCATAATAATAAACTTACTAACCAGAAGTTGTAACATGTAACAAGATGTAATAACACAATTTAAAACATATTTTTACTATTTACATTTTTTTCTCTAAAAACAAAACATTTTATTTCAACGACATGAATGTTATTCAAAAATATTATGAGTATTTACAATTTCTGTTTCTAAATATCACAAAAAATTTTTTTATGAGAATTGCATGATGTTGACTTTTGACTTTATGAGAATTGCATGATGTTGACTTTTGACTTTATGAGAATTGCATGATGTTGACTTTTGACTTTTTTGTTGTTGTTTGAGATTATAAACTCGAATTCGAAAATACAGAACAATAATAATAAAATATAATTTAAAAACATAACATAATATGGCACGAGCTTCTTCAAACAAAGAAATTGTATCTTATATTAGATATTATCAAAAAAATATCCTTAAATCAGACATCGGAATGTACGAAGATGCATATTTGGGCCCTTTTCAGCCACTAATGCATATTTGAGTTATTCTTTTTATACATTTTTCTATATTATCCAGTGAAACATAAAATAAACTAACACTAGAAATCTGTTGAAACTCAAAGTAAAAGGATAAAAATTAAACGGAGTTTCAACATTTTATTTGACATAAAACTCTAAAATTACCCATAAAATACATTAAAAAAAAACAGTAAAAGAAATATACAAGTTTATTTTCAAAAGATTTTAAAAATAAACTTGGGTATTTTAAAAACTGTTTTTTTTTTTTTAAATATTTTTGGGTATTTTTTTTCCAAATCATATACAATATTGGTATTATTTAGTGTCACATAAACCGACGTCTGTTAAGAACATGTTTTTTTTTTTTAGATATACATATCATTAAAATCGAAAATGCGCGAAACCGATTGGCCTGCATGGTAAATTAACAAATACAGGTTTATTTATTAAGCTTAAGATTATAATTCTTCTAATCAAAGTTACATATTATTACAATCATTAGTACACACACGCAGATACATATTATCTACGAGTAGGTACATAAAATAAGTACTATTTCTCTCAGAAAAAAAAGTTTTGAAAATTCCAGGTTATTTTTTCAATTCATTTGCATGAAAAAGTTTTGGAATGTAATCGTAGAAATAGATAACCTTAAAATACATATTTACAAATCGTCTAGATTTATTTTAAATATTTACACTTTTTTACATCTGTGTTGATTATATAATTTTTTTTCTTTTCATTCTGTCATAATCAAACATGTCATAAATAAACAGTTTTATTTTCACGTTTTTTTTTTAATTACTTTTTTATTCGAATAATATTTTTAATTAAATAAATCGTTACGTGTTAATTTTAACCACATAAAAACTGTTTAAAATCACTGACCATTCAAAATACTGAATATTCTGCAGACTTTTCACAATGTGTCTTGAAAAAAAAAGGTTTTTTGGATCGTTATGAATAAATCATAGATAGTTTTTTGAATGAATGAATACGTCAGTACTCTCGTATTATTAACGATTCACCACTTATAAATGCATTGATTACTTGTATTGTTTCAATCGACGCACTTTTGGAATGTTATTTATTTAAATGATTAATAACAACCTTTTCAATATTTAATAATAGTATCCGCGATTATTGTACAGACCATTGTACTGAGCCTGGCTGGCTGATTGATTAGTGGATTGATTGGATTGATTCGATTGATTCGATTGATTCGATTGATTCGATTGATTCGATGGATTGGATTGATTGGTCTGATTGGCGTGGGCGCGCCCTCAGTGATCTCAGCTGGGCGTGCCCATCCCCATACCGAGGCCGTGCGAGGCCCCCTTGGGCCCCATGTGTCCGGGCTGGTAGTGGCCCTGGGCGCCCCCCGGTTGTCCCTGCTGGGACATGTTGTTGTTCATGTCTCCGGGGGGCCTGACCCCGCCGCCTCCGTGGCCGTTCATCATGGCGTGCGGTAAGCTAGTGTTGTTTTGCTGAAAAAAATCAAACAAATTAGTCACACGGTCGAGAGATTTGAAATATGATAATGACATAGAGCTAAAATTTCTAATCTAAACATTTTTTAGTGGCACACGAGCCTAGTTAGAACTTTGTATTGTAATATCACTAAGATCTCCCCTGTCATCATTCTGCTCATGGGTCGAGCGGTACCTTGAAGTAACAATATATGGAGGGAGAGCTAATTTTTTTTACCCAACCTACACAAACTTGCGATAAATCACTTTCTTCGGGTTTTTACGTCGTATACCATGAGAGAGAAAGTGACAACAAATTTCATAGACCGCTTCTATATAATGTAAAGAAGATCTTAAGCTCCTGGTTCGCGGCGGGACTCCGCCCACATTTTTTATTATGCCACTTAACTTGACACAACTCAACGGTTTTTTAGGTTATATGCTATATTTTTGTTGATAAAAATACCGTGAAAGAGTGGCTTTACGAATAAACAAAAACATTATGTCGATATGTGATATGAATAAATGTATAAATACCATAGCCTTGGTCTTAGCCACGCCCAGGTGCGCCGAGTCAGGTTAAAATCATCAAACACAAGTAAAAAACTGACTTCACTGCCTTGGATAGATACTACTCTACCAACTCTATGAGCGGTACGGACCTTTAGTCATTTGCTACTGCGTGCGGTGAACTTTTATATGTGGTGTCGAAAGAGAGACGGGGAATAGATCGGCGCGTGCGTAGTCAGGAAATTGTTGTGGAAAGTGGGTCGTGTGTTTTTGGTTTTCGTTTGATAAAAGTTTTTTAAAATTGGTAAATCGTTAAGGGAAGTGTTATACCTGGCGTATTGAAGCTGCTTCACAGCAACATCCGGTTCCGCTCAGTGACGATATTGTTCCGCATGAGAGCTTATTGATATGGTATGAATATCAATCAAGGAGTATGTGCCAAGACAAAGTTGTGTTGCGGTATATCCTTCTGCCCACCCTTGTGATATTTAACTACTTAGTAAGTTAAATAATTATTTTGAAGTGTAAAAATACTTACATCGCTGATTTTTTTTTGAAACCATTTTTTTATCACTAAATAATATTTTTATTGATTATCAATTATTAAAAATATTATTTAGTGATAAAAAAATGGTTTAAAAAAAAAATCAGCGATGTAAGTATTTTTACACTTGAAAACAATTATTTAACTAACTAAGTAGTTAAATATCACAAGGGTGGGCAGAAGGATATACTGCCACACAACTTTGTCTTGGCACATACTCCTTGATTGATATTCATACCATATCAATAAGCTCTCATGCGGAACAATATCGTCACTGAGCGGATCCGGACGTTGGTGTGAATCTACCATTATTGTGACATAAACAGTTGAAGATTATTATAAAGGAATGGCAATATTATGATTTGATATACTTCGACAAATTATTACTCACAGGTGGTGGCGGAAGGTGGGTGGTTTGCCTCTTCAGATGCGCCAGCGGCGGAGGGTTGTAGGCCATGTTGGCGAACACCAGCCGCTCCTCGTAGTCGTACTCGCACAGGATCTTGTTCTCGCACAGGTAGAACCTGTCGCCAACGCAGAATCTGAAGGAAAATAAACGTTAAAGATGAAAAGGAAAAATTCAAGGACTGAATAGGTAGATCATGTTTCAGAGATGGTGGAGATACTCTTATAATAACCTTACTATGTTGTCGGTCAAACAATGGTTTATTGTAATAAGACCAATAAATCATACAGAATTGGACGTAGTTATGCAAAAGCATCCAACTCAAAAAAGATGAAACCGGGAAGGCGTTTGGAAATATGACGATACAAAAGCATGAATATGCGTAATCGGAATTTGAAAAGTGAATATCAGTGTTTTTTTCTTTATAAAAATTATTATAAATAGGTAATTTACAATCTATCAATGTATTTCCTACGTTAACATTTTAATGTTTTTAAACTTCAATTTAAGTCAAATATCTACAATGTGCATTATTTAAAATGTTAATTTCCAAAAATCTATTGCATTTAGAGCTTAGATGTTTTTAGGAGATATAAATCTTGTATTTATCTATAGGAAACTATGTAAAACTCGATTTTAACAAATTGTGGGTTGTACGCTTTCTGCATAACTGCGGCCAATTAGGAGTGTTTTTTTCATAGAGTTTTAGTTTTATTTATGCTATAATAGTTTTTTATTTTAAATAAATATAAATTATAAATAAATATACATAATATATGTTATACTTCCTAATTAATATTTCTTTGCATAAATTCATTACTTCATTTTTTTTTATATTATCCTCTAATTTAAAATGATTTGGTAATTCATCAAATATATTTATAGTTCCGTACATCAATGACTTTTGAGTTTGTGAATTTTTTTCTGAAAGGTAGCCTTATTTGGATCCTTTTCGTCGTATCCTGTCTGTGGTGACTGTGTTGAATATTTTTATTTTTTCACAGAAATTCAAGTGAAGTATGGCTTTTAACTATTTTCAAAAATATAGTGTTTATAGTAAATAATTTGTTTCAATTAAAAAATAAATTTAACTCCTTCAACATGTTCCCGATTTTGTATATTTATTTTTCTTCGGTATAATTCCCATAGCTCTATCGACACTTGCTTTAAAATTAAACGTTATTTGATATTAGATGTACGAACTGAGTTATGTTTTATAAGTTGTCCATCGGGTATAAAACATTTTAATCAAACTTATCTGATAAAAGGTCATTTACGTAGTCACTAGTCACGAGTTCTTAGATACGGGTGAGAGTTGGTTGTTAAATCAATTAAATATATATATATATATTCGGGCGAAGTCGGGTAGTATATATAATTATAAATAAAAGCAATAGTAGTAAATCCAACATTATTTGGCGTACCCCACCCTTGACACCATTTTATACTTGTGTCCAGTAGCGATGTAACCGCTCTGTGCGAACCACTACAAAGAACTACTTCATTTTGCGGCAGTTCATATTTCATACATTTCTCACTGTGCGAATACTTCAATACTTGAATATTTCAAAAGTAGTTCTTCATTTACTCTTTTGACAAATCGACGAACTTTTGTGTAGTGTTAAGTTCGAGAAGGAATGTATGAACTGCGAACTGATTGCACAAACAAACTATGTAGCAGTCTCTAAAGTTCCTAGATCCTACACTACACGCTACAATACCTACTACAGTGAGAATTGAGCGATTACACTGTTAGTTCACTTGTAGTTTCTGAAGCCTTCAAAAAACTTTGAAGTTTTTCTCATCGATAGTGTCTAGTAGCGTTGTGACCGCTTTGAAAGAACTGCTTCAAAGAACTACTTCTTTTGGCAACAGTTCGTAATTCATTCATTGTTCATTGAACAAATACTTCAATTGAAGTCGGTAGTTTATTATGGCGTTCATTCATTTTAATAACTTCATTTCATTGAACAAATATTTCAATTGAAGGTGGTAGTTCATTTTAGCCTTCATTCATTTCATTAACTACATTTCAATAACTTCATTTCAGTGAACCAACACTTCAATTGAAGTTAGTAGTTCATTTTAGCCTTCATTAATTTGATTAACTTCATTCCATTGAAAGAAGTACTTCAATTTGAAGCAGTACCGTTGTGAAGGCATTGAAATTTCAAAATTAAGGAACCAGTTTCAGTTCCTTTCGTTTTGAAATGTCTACCGACGAGTACGTGATTTTTGTGGCGAGGAACCAGTTCCAGTTCTTTCGATTTTTAAATCCCTATCGACTAGTAATTTTTAATTTGGCAAGGAACTGATTCCAGTTCTTTTCAGTTTTTAAACTCTACACCGACTAGGCATGTGTTTTTTCGACGAGGAACCGGTTCCAGTTTCAAAGCGCTACCGACCAGTACGTGATTTTGGTGGTAAGTAAGCAGTTCCAGTTCTTTTCGTTTTCAAATCTCTACCGACTAACCAGTGCTTTTTCGGTGAGGAACCGGTTCCAAAAAGAACTGAACAAATAAACGGATAAATTCAAATCTCTTTTTTGCGATTTCGAAGTGTTCATTTCGAAGGGTTCTTTTTAAAGAACTAACAATTCGTGAAGCATTCACAAAACATTGAAGTTTTTCCCAACGCTAGTGTCTAGTGAATAAGAATGACGATTATAGTGACAATGTTATTTATTAGACCGCCTGGATTTACAGTAAGTATACTCGTATAAGTGACAGGAAGCGGATAATATAGAATAAAGTAATATTGAAAATGTTAAGTAATCAACCCAAAGACTCTTTTAGCAACAGAGGGTATTTGTTTAACACGTTCTTATTATTCCAGCTTTAAAACAATAATGGAAGCAAGAATAACAATCTCAGCAATAGAGTTGGAAGGTCTGTAAAAGTTAACGCTTGTATAGGTACGAGTACATCAGACAACGTATGTAAATACAGTTTCACACCAGCTCAATTCTGTCGAGAGAATGATTCCCTGCAGGCATTTTTAAGAATTCAGGTCCTGTCCGACTCCATGAATTATTGTATTGAATCAGATGGGTTTCGTGTGTCATATAACATCAGGATCCCTGGATAAACAAGGCGTAGGGCGAAGGTAGGGGAGGGGCAGGGGTTCGGGTCCTTTAAAGCATTTTACAAGTCGTGTGGGAAATCATGGGGCCAGTTTCCAGCGTAAACAAATTGCACAAGCAAATATATTTCAATCTGGACGTGGTTCCAACTGAAGGACGATTGAAGAAATAAACGGATGAATATGGAATAGACAAGCAACACTTTAGGCGGGTTTCGTTTACCTGATTTGATCATGGTTCAAATACTACAGATTACATGTAACACAATAGAAAGTTTGATTGACCATGGATAACATTTTATTGAGGGATTTAATAAATTGTTGGTGATGAAAAAATACGTAATTTTAAATGATCAAATACCATAAATTTACCAAGGGTTTAAAAAAGTCAAAGAACTAATAATGCGTTTCAAGTATATAACTCACAAAAAAACACTAGTACAATAATGTACTTATTGATTTTTTTACTAGCCTCACCGGAATTTTTATTGAGAAATATGAATTATATTGTGTTTTAAAATTTTAATGGATTTTCCAAGAGCTCTATAGTTAACAAAGTGTAATTGACGTCGAAGGTTGTAACTATTTGCGTTTTTTAACGAAAAATATTTGCAAATTTCATGACGCCAGAACTCACCGTTTGAGAGTTTTTACTGCTTCAGAAAACAAATTTAACTTTGGGTAAAATAATTTTAAAATAATAATAATAAAGTTTTAATCCGGAAGGTATGCAGGAGTAGTGTAATGCAATACCTTCCATAATTATAATAATTTAATTTTAAATAATTCATTTTAAAATGATTTTTGTGAAATGGTCTCGGTTAGTTTTTTTTAACAATTTCAACATTCTAACGGTGAATCGATTTACAAAATTTAATGCACATAAAACCTTTCCGAAACGTTTTAAAGAATTCAAATTGTAATTCAATATTCCAAGGGAAGAATGAAACCGTTCTAGAACAGTTTGATTCAAATTTAATAATATGCATTTGAATGAAAAACGCATCAGGAGACCTCCGCACTGGCCGGATGTAGTAACGTCCCGTCGGAGTATGCAGAGAAGGGGTGTGTGGAGTGCGCCTCCATTATGAATAAACAATCGACGGGTCCCGAATAAATTTGAGTTGATGTTCGAAAAGGTCGCGGAAGATAGCGCCCATCTAGTGCTTCTTGTTTACTGCAATCGGGAGGTGGAAGCCAAAAGCAATAAGGAAAATCTTTACTATCAACTATCTATTAGAGTCTTAAAACCTTTACTGTTAAATGATAGTATTACCTATACTAGTGCGGTTGGTCAAATTGTTTGTGACTTCAGTGGTAACTAACCTTCTTACACTTTGGATTAGCACCAAAAAATACACATTTTTTGGTTTTCTAATACAAGTAATACTACAAATTATTTATCTGTTTATTGTATGCGGATAGTTAAGGAAATGTCTAAAGTTCCCAGTGAATACAATTTTTAAACAGTAATCTTTTAAATTATTTATTAAATGCCTACTAGAATTTCAGGTAAAACATTCGAAAATGGCTGCGCTGGTTTTCAAACTGCACCTTTTACTGACATTTTAGTATGTTTTTCATTAAATTTAAAAATTAACAGCTTTAAATTTTTATTCACTGCCCATGTAGAATTTACAGATCAATCATGCGCATATTGCTTGTGTTAGAATTCCACAGAGCATTTTGGGTGCTGAGTCTTAATAGTAATCTATACTCACCACGTGCTAGAGACGGGTCAGAAGGTATGCTGTAAAGCGCCCTTAAGGTGATATTTCTGTCACGAAAACGGCGCTATATAATTCAACCAATTATTATTATTACTAAGGTGGTTTTGATTAAAATTCACACAAGGAACCGAAGATTGATACACCAAAATCTGTGGAACTGCAGCTTTAATCACCAGTTCCTAAAACCCTGACAAACAACCTAGCCTTTCATACCATAAGAAAAAAGAAAAAAATAATACTTACAGACTACGATAAAAAAGTATAGATTTTAAAATACTATCAAAACATTGTATATGTCAATTGTAAGGAGTCATATCGAGTACCATTCCACAGTTTGGTCTCCAAATTATGATGTCCATTCAAACACGATTGTAAGAATCCAACATAAATTCTTAAGATATGTAAATTTTAGAATCGCTAATCTTATAGAATGACAAAATTACGATTACTTACGGTATTCATTAAATTGAATAAAATCGTCTGAACGTAGAATTATTTGCGATTTAACGTGATTGTTTAAAATTATGAATTTAATGTTTTATACCCCTGAATTGTTATATTTCTTTAATTGCATTTCATGTACCTGGCAGGACAGTTACAAGCTGGAAGAAAGAAAGTATGGAGAGAGAGCTAATTATTTTTACCCAACCGATACAAACTTGCGATAAATCACTTTTTCCGGGTTTTTACGTCGAACACCATGAGAGAGAAAGAGACAACAAATATAATACTCCGCTTCTACGTACTGTCACAATGATCTTGGGCTCCTGGGTCACCGCGGAACTCCACCCACATTTTTTATTATGTCACTAAACTTGACACAACTAAACGGTTTTTTAGGTTAGATGCTATATTTTTGTTGATATCAATACTGTGAAAAAGTGGTTATACGAATAAACAAAAGCAATATGTCAATATGTTATATGAATGGATGTATAAATACCCTAGCGTTGGTCTTAGACACGCCCAGGTTCGCCGAGTCAGGTAAAAATCATCAAAAACTGACTACACTGCCTTGGATTGATACCACTCTATATACTCTAAGGTTACAAGACAGTACCTACAGTATTGTTGTGACAATTTTACTTTAACCACACAATATTACGCTCCTATGCGACGAATTCAACATCTGGGAAACAAATATTCCGATGTTGTTAATATATTTAGTACATCTATAAATATACAATATGTTCATTGTTCAATATATAAGCGTTTTTTTATATGTTTTTTTCGTCTAGTAGAGCTATTTATTTTATGAAACCATTTAACTCTAAATGTAGCTCTTATTCACTTCTATTTTTTATTTCTTGTATAATATGTTTGCACTGCTTACTAGGATATTATTTTTTTAGTTTAAAAATATTTGTGTAAAAGCCGTAAATACATAAATAAAATGGAAACTAAAAATTTCTCGTAATCAAGTTATTCATATTTGGATTATTTCTTTCCAAAATGAACAAAAAATCGTCGAGATAATTTTGTTTGTAGACTGCATTAATCGAACTCACATTCTCCGGAAGTCAGCATTCGCATCAAAGTGCATAAATGCGAATATTCAGAACCTCCTAAAAACTATTTTTGAAAAAGTCCTAAAACCTGATATGGAGCATCGGAGCCTATTCTTAGTTTGCTCCCTTCGTGGCGCCAACCTACGATTTGAGAAATATCCCTTTAAATCTTGCTCAGAAGTACCTAACATTAGGTTCTAGTGAAAATAGGGTCACATCAATTTTTATGAAAAGCTCTCGCCATAAATAAGTGCAGGCCTCGATACACAAACCGCCTGATTTAGTGATGTGCCGTGCTTTATTGTTATGGTCTGTAAATCCCTTACGATTGGGCACGAAAAGCGGTTAACCTAACTTGCTCATATATCACTTGCAAAAACTCTAAAATTACCAAATTGATGTTTGTATGTAAGAATATATGAAGTTAACTCTCTGAGACCCAAATTAATTCTTGATGTCGAAATACGTCTGGCAATGATAAAATAATTCTAACGAATAGATGAGGTTTACAGCTCGGAATAAAATATAGTTCTTCTCGTATGGTGGTAACGTTAACAAACGCATGCATAATTCTATGTCCAGAATGCTAAATAATTACGTACCTTACTGTGGACAATACAAAAACTTAAGCTGCTTATGTATTGGTATTTTTAAAAATCAACGAATCAATGATTTTTGCAACGTGCAGTTAAAGCATTATCAAGAACTTGCTCTTACCAATATTGTTATCGAACCCTAGTTAAAACGTTGGCATATGAGTGTAACTCCTTGCCTCCGGCCTCCATGGTCGAGTGGTAAGACGCTCGACTACGAATCCAAAGGTCGCGGGTTCAAACCCGGCGTGCGCCAATAACTTTTATTTAATTAATATGTGTCATAACACATTTAATTCATATAAAAATAATAACAAGTATATTTGCGGCACGTTCCAGAGTGGTAGATACTCTAAGTATCGCCCTGGTGAAAGACCACCATTCAGAATCGAAACGTTGCTTGAAATGGCTTAAGCCGTGTTTGGTGACCAGATCTGAATAGCCAGGTACTTCCCAACCTTCCTCTTCCCGATCTCCTTCCCCTCCCCACTACCTTTAGCCTCACAACATACCCAATTAGGGGATGCCATAGTCTCACTGGATCTAGACGGTTTGGAGCAGTTGAGACTCTTGTGCGGTATTCATGTAAAAAAAAAAAAAAAAAAAAAAATTGCTTAAAATTTACATTATTTTAAAATGACGTCAGATCTAAAACAAGTAAATTTATTTGAACATTATTTAATAAAGAAAGTAGTGTTCAAAGAAAATGTGTTTATCAAAATTTGTTATGTCTAACCACAAAGTAATTGCTTTATGTGAAAGTTCAACATTCCCTGCTGTAGACTCAGAAACAATGAATTGCTATTCCTCAATCATCACTCTACTAATTATGGGTATCATTCTCCACTGTCCAGAATGTCGAGACTTGTTAACTCAAGCCATGGTCTTGAAATTTTTGGTAATAGTCAAAATGATTTTTGTCATTTTTTAAGACTTTTCCAAAACTTTAACTTGATTTGAATGTTCTTTCTTATGTATATTATGTCTTATTTTTTTCATTGCTTCATTATAATAATATAATGTATGGGCTGTTTTTTGCTTTCTCTGTTGCTCTTTTTTGCCATTTTGTGTTATGTATTTTTTTGTAATTGGACAATAGTTCGTTACTTTATAAATAAATAAATGAAGTTAAAATTTACTTTAAATCACATTTTAAAACACTTAAAAAAAATAATTATTTTCTATTTCATTTCTTTATTCCTGTAAAATACTTTCTATAATAATATGTGTTTTCATTTATAATTTGATTGCCCTGAAGATGTCACGAGACGTGCCTAAACTAGTTGTAATTCAATTATAATAAGTAAATTGTAATTCGTATTGTTTTCGTGAATCATTGTTAATAGAAGAGACTGCTGTAAGGTTCGCATAACTATCTCTTTATCATAAACACGCATGTTATTTGAGCTCTCATTGCAGAACCATACCGACATATTACATATACCTACAGGGAAGTTGTATTAAACAGATAAATTGAAATATGTAAAATAAAACTATATTTCGAAATGTTACGCCCACATAACAGTCGATTTTCGATAATTATAATCGATTTTTAAATGCGTAATTCAATAATTCGTGTCAGCATCATATCGCAAACTAATTACTTGTGCATTCTCGGAATTACACGACATATCGTTCAGCTCGCATAAATTACTGATAAAGTAATAATGGTACAAGTGAATACGAAAAACCTCCATCTTTTCAGCTGCAAATGGAATACCCGTGTTCGGAATGTACGGCGATTGTACGCCGCTCCACGAGCTTGATGTTAATTACATGACGGGACAGAACTATTGCACGGTGTGGGGGGGGGCAATCGAGAGATGGCTTTGAGCATTATGATGGCCATATCGAAATTCAGAGGAATCGGATTGAATAGGCTCGAACTGAATGTGAACTCGTATAGATGCGGGTGGATTGTCAGATTTCTAATCGGGTGACACGCGTAGTTCATTTGTAACACAATGTGAAATGTTCTTGGTTACACTAGAAGTGAGATATAGGTATACGCAAGACCTGTCGACAGAGTCGACTCTTGGGTCTCTGACAGATCAATGAATTTGATTGTGTGTTGTCAAGAAATAATTTCGATATTTTAAAAAGTTTTACCGGAAGGAAGGAAACGTTGAGCTCCTTCGGGCACACGGACACGCCCACAACACAATCGGAAATTCAACTCGTAAATGATAGAAACGCAGTCGGCTTAAAGGACAGCACTCAAAAATGACGCTAAACGTTACTTTGTAACATTCTAATACAAGCAATACTCCAAATGATTTACCCTTGAAGTAACAATATATGGAGGGATAGCTAATTATTTTTACCCAACCTCCACAAACTTGCGAAAAAACACTTTCTCCGGGTTTTTACATCGTACACCATAAGAGAGAAAGAGACAACAAATTTAATTCCCCGCTTTTACGTAGTGACGCAATGATCTTAAGCTACTGGGCAACCGCGGGACTCCGCCCACATTTTTTATTATGGCACTAAACTTGACACAACCAAACGGTTTATTTGCTTATATGCTATATTTTTATTGATAAAAATACTGTGAAAAAGTGGCTTTACGAATAAACAAAAACATTATGTCGACATGTGCTGTGAATGAATATACAAATACCGTAGCCCCAGTCTTAGCCACGCCCTTTTCCAACCGAGTCAGTTACTTCAAGGTAAAAGCTAGTAAAAACTGACAGAAGATCGATCTACAGCTATACCTCTTGTATATTATTGCTCTAAGGATTTACCAGAAGAATTTTGAGATTTCCGGTGAATACAATATTTTAGTTTTGTTTGAACTAGAAAGCTTAAAAGCGGGTAGTATTGAGTGCTGACCCTTGACATCAATCCTTGCCATTCATTTCACCATCGAGAAATTCCAAAAAATAAATTGTAGGTATGTAGATATTTATCTTACCTACTTACTTACCTAGTACATACTTACCAGTGACCGTAGCTTTTTTATCAATATTCACATTTTTAATTCCTAGGCTAGCTAAGTCCTCCATCATTGTACAAGCAACTTCTTCCGCTTATTATGTTGGTAGTTGGAGTTTTTTTAAATATTGTCAGGTTATTCGTAACCCGTAAATGTTTGTCTTTCTTTAAATATATATATTACATTTCAAAACATCGTCATGCAGTTCCTATAACATTGCGTCAACAAGGCAAAATTGCATTATATCGAATTATGCATAAAGATCAAGTATTGTTTATTGAGTAAACATCTGCACATTGCTAGTATTTGTAAGACCCAGATTAGTTTTATTCGAAGGCAAAATCCAGTATTATCAATTTGACAGTCGGTTGCCGAGTATCAAATTCATATCTGCAAATAATTTCAATAGCATTTCCAATAGCGCGGATATAAATTATGAATCCTACAACGCTTTAAGCTCACAAAACCGAACAAAAGCTCGCATCTCCATTGAATGCGGCTGCGACGGCGATTTCAGCTTTCAAATTAATTAGATACTATGACAAAATTAAACTCGGATAATATGATGGTGGTAATTCAATTCGGCGTCATGAAATATTTAATTAGTTTAGACAGTCGTGGCTAGAATTTGGGCGGCATTGTTTAATCCAAATGTATGCGATAACATGCGAACTGAATGCAGTCCGCTTTCAATGGTTCATAATTCGGCCGATCGATGTACTGCTATTTATTACAAAAGGTCGTTCATACTCGACGGAAAGTTTTAATTGGACGTATTCCCGATATTTTGGATTTCCGTACACGTTGTAGGATGGAAAATGTATAGAAACCGAGACACGCTACGCAGGGCATACGCGAGCTGTCACGGACGTGTCATCGGGAATATTTTAAGGGCTTCAAAAACTCTACGAAATTTATAACAACCCGTCCAATTGCGTAGTTACAAACTCGCGCCCGGGCAACCCTGTAAACTGGACTCGCTTATCACTGCAAATATCAATAAAAATAATGCCTATGCTTTTCTGTCTACTCAATACCAATATTAGCATTGTATAACTGGCCGCATATACTTCAATCAAAGTAACAGAGTGCTTCAAATAGTTATTTCATATTGGTTAGCTGAGTGGACAAACGCATCGGATTCCCACCCAGGCGTCGTGGATTCAACTCCTCCCGGCACTACTTATTGTTCTGTCACAGAGGTGAGACATTTACTAATGAATTCAAAATTACCTTCTAGGAAAGCCAATATCCATGCCAGAATTAATCTAAATGATATTCAATAGTGGCACTCTTTCGACAAGAGATCTTCTCCCAGTGAGACAGGAATGGAAACAACTATTGTATTATTTATGGTATTAAAGTTTATTTTTTAGAACTCCATTTTAATTTTTAGGTTTTAAATTTTTTTTCAAACAATAATAATTATTATAATTTATTTTTTTTTAAACAATTTTTAGTTAAAAGCTCTGCGATGTAATTATTTTTACGCGTGACAGCTGTTTCGCCTTCTGAGGGCATTATCAAACTGATAGTTTGATAATGCCAAAAATTAAAAAATCAAAAAAAAAAAAAAACTATTATATTATTACTAATTAGTGACCGAGTGGACAGATACGTCGTGTTCCCACCCGAGCGTCGTGGGTTTAATTCCTCCGCTAGTTTAGTCCTCCATAATTGCACAAGCAAAATTTCCGTTTATGATGATGGCGGTAGGAGTTTTTCAAATATTGTCAGTATGTTAATGAATAAATATGTTTTTCTTTAAAATAAAATAGTTATAACACGCATCCCGGAAACAATAACACGTGTTTTAACTCCTGGAATGCCGGATTCCCGCAAGGTACAATTTCCGTCGTAATAACTCACTTGTGTTTTACAAAATGATGTTTTTGTCAATTAATAATGTGTTTATATTTTTTCATTATTAATTGTGTGTTAATAGTATACGTGATGTTTCAGGAATAGTTACTCATATTCGGATAATTGTTTTTTTCCCCTCCATGTTACAAAAAAAAGTTTTATTAAGAATCGAGGAGATTTTACTGTATTTTCGTGCGGTTGAATATATTTCCTTTCAATTAAAAATACTATTGATTGAAGTATTCTTGAAAATACGAACAGTAATATTAATTTGAAATCGTTTTTTTTTCTACCGCACTGACGTGAGAAAATTTCAAAAATGTATTACTCGACTTGTACCGAACCTAACGCAACGCAAAATATCTCTATGGATTGATTATTTTGTTGACAAGCGATTACGGTTCATTTAAATATGCAAAAAACAGGACAATAACAAAAACTCCTGAAAAGATGATGATAAATGATCAGTGACTATTGGCACCTCCGGCACACTAAAGAATAAAGAAGATAAATAACTAACTAACCATCAAGCCGTTTTCCCACAGGGGTAGGCAGAGAGGATGGACTGCTATACAACTCTCTCTTAGTATTCTGACTCTTCACACGGCCCGACTCAAGTATTTGATTCACTTGATCGTGCCATGTCTTCCTCGGCCGTCCCCGACTTCTTCTTCTTTCTTTCTAAAGAAGATTATCGGAGAAAATCAGCCCTGCAGGTCGGTTTTCTTTTTTATTCATGCCTATAATTAATATTTATATTGTGCATTCCAGATGGATGCATTTACGATTCGCATTGCGAATTTACGTACATTCCTTCGAAACTAGGGTCTCCGGGAATGAGCCCAAGTCGCTGAGGTGGAAGTTACGCCACTGGTTACATTGCTTAAAACGGAAATGTTGTTACGATTATAATTTTCACTGATAATGTTCTGCAAAGATCAACCTTATCGACTCAAAAGATCCGGTCGCTAATTCATCGACTTCCCTCCTTCTCGCAGGTCAAAATCCTCTGGATACAAATAATAGAACATAGCGGACAAAGAGTTCATCCACAATTGAACCTTCCGGGCAATCCAAATAGCTGCGACCTATTGTGCAGCCAGAATGAAACGTAACCTACAATGGCCAGAGTAGATCTATATAAATAATACCCCCATTGAAGATATGATTTAATACACCAATTAACATTTCAATTCTTTGTTTCTGGCTATCGAATGAAGACCGGGGCAGGGGTTATAAGAGGTTCTTTGATTAATTATCATTGCAGAGATTTGATAGCGAAAGGGTCTCGCTTTGAGCGTTTTAATTTTGTGAAGAGTGATACGTTATCGCCTTTATCGTTCGACGATTATATTGAAAGCGGTGAATTATGTCGCGCAGATATATTCAGAAAGGGTGATTACAATAATATAATTTTGTCCATGCACAGAAATTTAGAAAAGATTTTTAGTATTTCGAAAGGGAAACTAGTTTTTATGGACTTACCTATGGTTACATTGTTGGCAAGCAAAGCATTCTAGGTGATAGACGTTATTTCTTGCCCTCATGACCATTTCGAAAGCGGGAATCACTTTATTGCACGCCGCACAGTAGCCTGTATTTCCGAATAACCTGAAAGAAAAAAAAATACATTAGAAGTTGTACAGATACTTTGAAAAATAAATATATTGTGTTTTAACTATTAGAACTTTCAATATGAAAAATGTCACGTTAAATAACAGATGCATTTTGCCAAGTATTTTGTGTTACAATATGTAGCGCATACTATAAAAAAGATGTACGGTCATGTCTTAAGTAATTTACTTTGTTAAGACGTTTTAATATGTTTCTCAAATTGAAGGTCGTGATAAAAAGTTGTTATTGAAGTTTTAGTATTTCATGGTACGTCAATAGTTTTGAATTATCAACTAAGAGATAGGTGGTAGATACTACACATTTTAGATGATGTTAGGATTAAATAAATACATTTTTAAAACAATTTTTGTAATTTGACTAATTGCTAAACGCCCTTGACAATATAAAATAACATTAATACTTTTTACTTGCCCATACATGAAAACAATTGACATAAAACACCCAAAATTGCAACGTGTTAATTAGCTGCTTATTTTTAGTAAAAAAAATAGTTTTAAAAGAGTATTTTTGTATTTTGAAAAATTGTGAATTAGATAAACCTATTTATTCACGATTCAAAATGTAATACTAATATAGTACCAACCTAAAAGTATAAATGGTTTTTTTATATTTTATTTTTATTACCTTAGATAATCTCTTTTGCATAGAATAAGATTCGCCTTCGTATAGAGGGTGGAGCCCACCTCCCCCAAGCGGCAGTCGCAGCAGCCGCACTTGAGGCAGTCCTCGTGCCAGAGCAGGTCCAGCGCCTTGAGCAGGAAGCGCTCGGTGATGGGCTTCCCGCAGCCGGCGCACTCCTGCGTGGCGGCGGCGCTGGCGTTCTGCGCCTGCGCCACGGCGCCGGCGCCGCTCTCCTTGGAGGCGTCCATGGTCATGGCGGTCACGGGGCTGCTTCCGTTCGCGACCGAGAGGACTCGCCTGTCACTCTGAAACAAACATATTCACTAATTAGATAACTGATTATTTATTCCAAACTTTGAATTTATTCTGTACATTTAACACTGCTGCACTTCCGCTGTAGTCACAATCGTTTAAAAAAATATATAGCCTTCAGGATTCTGATTTTGTTAAGTAGACAAATACAAACTAAAAACACATCGTAAATAATTTCCCCTTCGTGAGTTCTTTTGAACCAAGTGTCTTCTGATGCCGTCGATGCCTGAATAACCTCATCATCCCTTGTTGACCTCCACCAAACGAAGAAAAATGCCTTAAATACAATAGTTTAATGAATTTCGTGCACCATTATGGAGTGAGAAATAGGGGTATGAATGTGTTTCACAGAAAGCTTTAAGGTTTCTTTCGACGCCTTTGTTGGGTCAAAGACCTTTGGGGTTAACGTGTGGAGGATATAGGTGGAAGAAATTCAAAATGCCGGAAAATCATACAACCATCGAGCATAATGACGTTTTCATGTGACATGTCTCCCGGCTGTGCATCTATGATGATGGAAACAATGACACCAGTTTGAAAAATCATGAAAAAACACTGAAGTTCGACATTACAGCGCGAGACATAAAAATATACATAATTTATTTTAGGTGATATCAGTTTCGCTTTGAAATCTGTTGATTTATTTTTCGTCGTAGCTCATACTATGCAAATCACTCTTAGCCCAAAGGTCTGATACTCCGAAAGCATTTCAAACTCCAAACTCAGTATCTGGAGTTATGGAGTTAGCTTAGGTTCTATCTTCCGATAGCTAAAGGCTCACAACGCGACGTAGCTAATCTAAAACTTGATTGACGAGAAATGTTGTTTTTAGAAATGCACCATCCATGTTGACACCGAGAAGTGGAGAAAGGTTGGTATGTCTTGAGCCACCAAGAAACGTTTCAACTTTGTATCTAAAATATTTTAAGCTGAAAATTTTCAGTAGATTTTGTTATTTAATGAATTCGAATACGAATATAGATTTAATCCCACATGATTGCTGATTCGGTATTTCCGATTTCTACTTCAAACCCAGCAATTCAAACAATACGCTAAATACCTTAAAATAATCTATGTAATTACGATAACAATATGTTGTAGTGCGGAATTAACTATCCATTCGTTGAAAACGTTTCGACTTAATACTGAAATCATTTGATTGAATGTGAAATTCATTTGAGCTTACGTGGAACAGTGCGCATAATTTATTCGTACGAATGTATAAATCTGGAATATTAAACATTCGTTCTTGCTACCAAACGATTTTATTTAATTTTCATATGTGGTGGTTTGTATTGAAACAGAAATGCAAGTAGCGATGTATGTGGTTAATAAAATGGTAAGCAAAATCATATCTCTATCTCGTAGCTACTATTAAAGTAGTGAAAAAAATATGTACGAACTAAAGTTGTAAAAAAACTTTCAGTTTTCTACCGAGCGTTGTTTTATTAATTGACACAACGTTAAATCAAAACAAAGTGTATTGTATGTTTTCCTATCACGTAAATGAAGCTGATTTCTGCGGCCTTCCTGCTCTGACTAACCAAAGGAGTTATAAAAGTGAAAAACACTTAATAATTAAGTTAAAAAATTAAGGGTCAATATGAGGTTAGGTTAGGTTAGGTCATCAACCAAAGACTTTTGAAAAAATAATTAGGATCAGTGATTCACAAACATATTTCTATTTCTATTAGTTACGTTCTACAATTTGATATCCAGTGTTTCATTTTATAGGTACCCCGAAAAGCTCCATTGTTATATAATTTAAAGCCAAAAAGCAGAGTGGGCGCTTCCGAAAACAATATTTGGAATCTGAGTATACCAGGAATCAAAGCTTATCAGACCAGTATTCTAACCGTTCTACCACAAATTTCAATATGGGCATATGGGAGTGTTCAATTCGATTATATTTTTTTTACATTGAATACCACACAAGAGTCTCAACTGCTCCTAACCGTCGAGATCCAGTGAGACTATGGCATCCCCAATCGGGGTATGTTGTGAGGCTGAAGGTAGTGCGGAGGAGAAGGTTAGGGGAAACGGAAGGTTGGGAAGTACCTAGCTATTAAGATCTGATCCCAAACACAGCTAAAGCCAGTTTAAGCAAAGTTTCGATTCTGAATGGTGGTCTTTCACCAAGGCGATACTCAGAGTATCTACCACTCGGGATGGGTAATGGACAATAAGCGTTTTACACAGCTTCTACAGCCTCCACGACTTTCGGAACCTAGCTGACTGTCCCAAACGCCAATAAGAAGCCTTAACGTACTTGTTAAGGGTTAGAAATCTAGTTAATCTAAAATATAAGATGATGGAAGAATTTTCGGCGGTACACACAATTCATTTGAATCGATAAGACACGAAGAAGAGGAATGAGTTAATAATGTTTAAAGAAAGCAAGAAAAAAAAATCTGTCTGTTTTGTAATGGAAAAACACTTTTTTTTTTAAGGTTTTAAAGTTTATTTTGTAGAACTCCATTTTAATTTTCAGGTTTTTTAATTTTATTTAAACAATAATTATTATTATTTTAATTTAAAAGCTCTGAGATGTAATTATTTTTACGCGTGACAGCTGTTTCGCCTTCTGAGGGCATTATCAAACTGTATACATTACTTCGCAGAGCTTTTAACTAAAAATTGTTTAAAAAAAAAAAAAAAATTATAATTATTGTTTAAATAAAATTAAAAAACCTAAAAAATAAAGAATAAACACTTTTCAGTGCAATTTGAAAGTGTTAAGGTTGGACAGGAAAGTTGACTAAAATAGGCTTAAAAGAGCACGGTCTGCATTTAATTAAGGTTATCTAAATGAATCAGTGGCGTACGCAATCTGTGCAGTGACAAAATAATAATTAACTCACGACAGTAGCTCCGCTGAGGCATATCACCGTGGAGATTGCTACCGATTTAAATGATAAACGGCATACCGAAATACATACGTACGAGTATATTATCGAAAATTATCCTGAGAGAAGCTGCTGAATTAAGTATGTGATGATGTCACAAATAAGATCCACGAGGTTTCACCGTAGTTAAATCTCTTTTTTTTTGTCAATATAAGTTACGCCTTAATACAAATCTACTCAATTTCGCCATGCTAATGACTCTTTTAAAAAATTATAAATTATTTTTTGTTTATTTATTAGACCAATATTAAATATATTTCCTGTAAACTCATAAAATGTATTGTTAGTCTTTAATCACCTTCTCAGTTGATGTTTTGTCTCTTTCAATCCATATTATCTGTCTCTTTCTCTCTGTTTTTTTGTTATAATTTAAATGTAATTCTATTGTTTTCTCATTATTTTGTTATTTTATTTTATTATTTGTTCTCCCTCTGTATGTATATATAACTGCAAGCTTTGTATTTTTTCTTTAGTTTAATTTTGTACTCTGTAGAAGCTTAGACTAAGCGAAATCGGTCATTCATAAAAATAAAAATATATTTATGGTCTTATACAAAGTAGTTTTTTCATTTCTTTATTTTTGTTTACTTACAAAATGGTACCTGATTTGAATTATTATGAAGAACGTACAGAATATTTGTTGCTAATATATCGTATTCAAAGATATAGTTTTTGCTAACGCCCACATGTATACAGCTGCAAATAACATTAAGATTTAAAACTGTGCAAGAAACAGAAGATCGGGTAAGATCTAATAGAAGGAAATACTGAAAAGCAGTTCATATGTTGGTCGTTTTCATTATGTTTATCAAAGTATTAGACGCAACGCGGTTTTACTACAAAATATTCAAAACAATGAGAACAGACCAAATAAAGAAAGATAGTTTATAACAAGAATGATAAAATATTATGGACAATATAATAAAGATATTTTAGCAGGGAGAAAACAGAAGCTAAAGAATTCAAGGAGATTTGAAAAATGTGGGAGATTATTATTTAAATTAAAACTAATTTCGGTCAGCTGTAAGAAATAGGACAAATCCTTTAAGCCAAACCCGTTGTGAATTATATCAAGTTAATTTTGTACTGTGATATTTTTTTAATTTGAGCTTGCAAATTAGCTCATAGTATCATCCACCTTCCTATAACATCCGTGGCCAGTTCTCTTGTTGTATTCTGTTTGTGATGGGTTAAGCCTGTCGGAGCTAATTAATTATGATTTGTAATGCCAGACGACAGAATCAATCACGTCCACTCGTGTCATTGGCAAGTAATTAACTATATTTAATGGCAGCCGACAGGGAGGCTTCGTGCAGACGGGCAGATACGACAGGGTGGAAAATAAAGCCACTAAAAAAAAGATTTTGAATCAGAAATACTTTTAATATGTACTCGTATAGATATTTATTGTTTTTTTTTTTTTAAGTGAATACCGCACAAGAGTCCCAACTGCTCTCGTCTGAAGTCAGTAAGACCATGGCATCTCCAATTGAGGTTGTTGTAAGGCTGAAGGTAGTGGAGAATAAGATGTGGAAGAGGAAGGTTGGAATCAGCTCTGGTCACCAAACAAAGTTAAAGTCATTTCAAGCAACGTATAGATTCTGAATGGTGGTCTTTCACCAAGGCTATACGAGTGTCTACCACTTTGGAACGTGCCGAAAATATAATATTTATTATATCGTATTAATTGACGGCCTCCATGGTCGAGTAGTAAGACGCTCGACTACGAATCAAAAGGTCGCGGGTTCAAACCTTAATAACTTCTGTTAAATTAATATGTGTCATAACACATTTTAATTCATATAAACATATTAAAAAGTATATTTCCGGCACGTTCCAGAGTGGTAGATACTCTAAATATCGCCCTGGTAATAGACCACCATTCAGAATTGAAACATTGCTTGAAATGGCTTGAGCCGTGTTTGGTGACCAGATCTGAATAGCCAAGTTCTTCCCAACCTTCCTCTTCCCAAAATCCTTCCCCTCCCCACTACCTTCAGCCTCACAACATACCCTATTTGGGGATTCCATAGTCTCACTGGCTTTAGACGGTTGGGAGCAGTTGAGACTCTTGTGCGGTTTTCATATTAAAAAAAAAATGTTAAAAATATTATTCATAATTTAAAATAAATATTATACAAACTTCAACACAACTTAATTTTGTTTTCATTTTTAATATTCAAAACCATAAAAAACCTTTTCTGTTTCTTAAAGTGTATGCTTGTTTGCAGGGCGTAATTTTATGGTAATATAAAAAATATAGGTACTAGATCATTTCATATTTACTGACTTGCGCCATATATCCTAAAAACCATTTACATATAACATGTACCTTTTCTAATTATCAATCTAATAATTATACATAGCACACCATGATGATATTAAATATTTGATCAATGATAAAAGTACATTAATTGTACATTGCCCATACAAATAGATTGAAGCTGCGCTGCCTGCATTTATTTATTTGAAATGAATATAATCACAAAATATCCAAGTCGTAATTAACTAACAGTTGAAATGTGGTCAAGTTTTAATATTTCTATCGCTTTGTACATTAAATATAGGCATTTTGTTCTAAAAATTAGGTAATTAAATTTCAATTATTCGGGTTAAATTACGCCAATTGCAGTAAATAGATCCAGTAAAACGATGGTTATTCAACTATTATTGTATTCAATGGTTTAGCGTGACAGGCGTATATGGTGAAAAGCTCTCACTTTAAGCTGGCGATTTTAAGTTCTCTTACCGAGGAAGTCCACTTTTTTTTTGAGAAATGTTTCCCATTTAAAATATTAAGTTCTTTCTTAAGCAAACTGTACTTAACTTTAGTAGAGCATCTCGCAAATATCATTCTTAGATCAGTTATTAAAGGTTGAATGAACCAAAACGCAGTCAAGATACATACTAAGTTCTAAATATCCAGCCCCAAAGCTTTTAATAAATCCCCACATGTGCTAAGTCGAATAAAAAACTAATCCTTTCAGTAAATCATATCCATTGATACTATACGCCTGAAGCCTTATTTAAACATTTTGAATTTTTTTTATAGTGAATACCGCACAAGAGTCCTAACTGCTCCAAATCGTCTTAAGCCAGTAAGACTATGACTTACCCAATTGGAGTATGTTGTGAGGCTGAAGGTAGTGGGGAAGGGAAGGAGATGGGTAAGAGGAAGGTTGGGAAATACTTGGCTAATCAGATCTGGTCACCAAACACGGCTTAGGCCATTTTCAAACAACGTTTCATTCTGAGTGGTGGTCTTTCAGCAGGGCGATACGAGTATCTACCACTCTGAAACTTGCCGCAAATATACTTTATATTATTTTATATGAATTAATTGTGTTATGACATATATTAATTAGATAAAAGTTGTTTGCAGACGCCGGGCTTGAACCCGTGACCTTTGAATTCGTAGTCGAGCGTTTTTCCACTCGACCATTCTTTAAATATATTTTTTTTATGTTATCGTGTAAATTTAATTTTCTTCATCGGAACCTTTGTCCCACAGTTCACGACAACTGACAATGTGTAACTTAATAGTTTTCTTTAATTAAATATTTTTTTCATATATATACATATATGTATATGTGTGTTAACAGCAAGTACGTTAAAGTTATTTTTATTAAAGTTTTAATATATTTTATTGACAGTAAGTCAGTGAGTCTTATAGCCTGTTTTCCCATATTCTGCCTACGGGGAAAAAGTATGTTGATTAGTTAGTATTTTATATGGTTTTTATTATTTACTTTGGGCTGGTTGATCAATCCAAAGCTAAAGCAGTGAGATAAAATGCTAGACAACAAATATTCGTTGCCTTTAAAAATGTACTAGTTGCATCTGTGGGCAAAGCTTTGAATATGTTAACAGTACACTGCACCGCAATCTCAGAGGGGCAGGGCTGTCAACATGACGCCCCGACTCCGGCCCAGGTCCGGTCAAACTCCAGCCGGGGACTCCGCTGGCCACAGGTGAGCTCGAGGCCAGACGGACCGGTGGGCCCCGGCTTAACTCCCCTGGCGCGAGACGAGACACATCGTGAAACTGTAATTTTATGCACTGGGCTGCAGGGATCAACATCAACGGATTGCAACGATGCATACTCTACCACAGAATTAGAATCCGTGGAATCGAATAGAACGCTGGATTATCGAGAAAACTTTGTATATCTATTTTATGGTAATTCTCCGGAGAGGGTTGAAACATAGACATAAAATACAAAACACGTCATATTCACACAAATCTTACGAAAAATGTAGCACCACTAATGTTGCACCACTAAATGTTTCACCCGCGTATGAAAAGGATAGCCATTCAAAGAATATGTGTGTGCGGAAGAGATAGCTATATGATACGTGTTTCGAAGGTATGTCTCGTTGACTTGGCTTAGTGCAACCAGGCGCGTTGTATCTAAATTATTTAATTCATTTAAGGCTTGAAACGGTATTGATTAAATTCATGATTTCCTAAAAGATGGTGATTTTTATTTTATTCTTGCAGAAAAGAAAAAAAGGCACGGCGAATCAAGTAAAAAAGGTTACTTTGTGAATAAACTTTTTTTTAAATTGGTAGCATTTAAATGCATGTTTATTTCAAATCCTATTGAATATTTTGGTAAAAATATTTTCAACGATATTCTTTTATCGCCAGAAAATATAAATACTACGAGAGACATCTAGCGGCAAATCCTCACAACGATTGTTCGTCAAGAGCACAATCGGCCTGAGATAAAATTCAGCAAAGAAGAACCTGCGATTGTACTGCCATGATTGACTAACATAAGTTTTTAAAGATGGTAGTTATGTATAGCCACTTAATAAAAAAAACTTAGAATTCGTTTACACCAAACTATGTAAAATATGGAATTTTTTATCATGTGGTTTTGTTGCTTTTAAAGTCATCTTGATATTATGAGGTTGGGATACAATTTCAAATAAAATATGTAGAGTAGGTAAATAAAAATCGCCCATTTCAAAAGTGTATAATTTACTATATCAGTAGTCTCGTGGTGTCCATATATTACGTAGAAGCTTTTTTGCAAATGTTGTCGGCTTACGATAAAAAATGATTTTCTTCGGAGAGACCTTAGGGGTGAAGCAGACGGAGGGCAGACTGGCGGTGGGTGGGATTGGGGAGGGTCGGGGTGTTTGACTTGGAAGAGGAAAGGGGAGGTGATTGATTTACTCTAAACCAACAATTTAACGCCTGAGTTGATCGGATTCATTGGATTTGGGTTTGTTACTTACGCCGTGGTCATCGGAGCTGACCGGTACTGAAGGAATGCCTTTTTAGTTTTAGTGTCTTGTATTTTCAAATAATTGATGTAAGCTTTTGTATTGGGTAATAGAAAAGTTTACTCGATTAGAGTTTTTATTCCTGATTATTTCTCAAGAGATACATCGTGTTGTGTTTATTTTAAAAATCCGAGGAAAGTTAAGATAAATTGTTTTAAAGTTATTGTATAGATAAGAAAAAAACTCGTTAATTACGTTACTTGTTTTGTTGTTCGAAGAAATTGACAGCTAATTAATAACTGGAATTGAATTACTTTGCTGTGGAAAAAGTAACTAAATAAAAATGTGGTATTATATAGATCACTTTATTTGGGTTTAAAGTCAAACTGCTCCAACAGTGTCCGAAACTCAACTAAAGTGATGAGGTATACTTTTTTAATATTTTATAAAAATTGTGTACAATTATTAACAAATCTCTTCCAACAGCTCCTTCGAGACAATATAGATCCCCTGCATATAAACTGAACCAAAAATGGTGCTCTTGTGAGATGTCACATACATTTTTATTGTTTAATTACAAAAATTGTAATAAGGTTCCAGTTTAAGCTTTTATACTAACTAACTAAACACCACGACGTTTTCCCGCATGGGAAGACAGAGTGGACAGACCGCCATACAACTTCATCTTGACACACACTCCTTGCTTCATTCACATTCATACATCATCTAAGTATTCTGTTATTCTGACTGTTCACATGGTCCGACTTAAGTATTTGATTCACTTCTTCTTTCATTGATTTTCGCGTCATGTATTATTTTTGCACTCTTTTCTTCGTTTATTCGCTCTGCTTACCCAAACTATTTATTACGCATATATCAGCCTTGCATTCTTTCCGAATATTCACATTTTTAACACGGTCATACATGTTTTTTACCGCATATACGCCTCCGGAATCTCATTTCTACAGTCCCTTTATCACAACAAAATTTCCATTAATAATACTAATAATAAAATTGCATTTATAAAGCGCATTCTTTGTGATATTTCACCTGCGCTTCGATTGAAAGTATGGAAATTAAAAATGTAAATAATTAGTTTCGATGTAAGTTTATTGCAGCAAGTAAAAATACATATTATTTAACATTTTACATTGCGAGAAAATAGCGATATAATTATCAATGGCGTATTCTCACTTTCTTTCCGTCTTCCCGTGTCACCATTAAACAATATTACAGCTGGTCACAACTTGAATAAAAAGAATAAAGTTTTTATGGAAACGTTTAAAAAAAAAGAAGGACCCTTTATTAATACAACTTTCCAAACGCTCTAGGTCCCGCTGTAGATTGACTTAACAAACGGAAGTACAACACGAAGTGGCCATTTTCCAGAAGGGATGACCCCCCAGCCCACAGCCCACAGCCCATAGTGCGCTACTAATCTGCCGGAGATAATTCCTCTTTGATTTACTTGGGCGAGTACGAAAGGCTCTCCGGGAACTTGAAATGACGGCGGAGAGCCTCCAGTTAAGGGTGCAAAGTCTGTTTGTGATACGGACAAAGAATTAGCTTTCTTTGAATGCCGTTTGAACTATGAAAAATAGTAGAAATGTGTCGGCATTAGAATTTAATATAATCTCATTTTTCTGATAGGACAAATAAATTATAATAAATTATTAATACAAAAATAGGACAAAAATATTTGAAACAATCATTTTTGGCTGAATGCAACTCATTTTTTGTAAATACATCGTTACCAATAAATAGACAATATCAGAGCTAACCCGTAATTTACTACAAAAAAATCTATGAAACAATATTTTATTTATGCAGTACGGCGCAATTTAGATCTACGTGTATTTTAATTGTAGCCAATCTTGACAGTCTATCCCCAAGTCAAAAGGATGAACCTCGAACAATCTCGTTTAATCTAAGTAGAAAGAATTAGGTTGGGGTGTTTCAAACTCTTGTAACATTTGATGAACACCAAATCTGCGCCGTTTTAAATTTTAGATATTTGAAAAGTCTACGTTAAAGGGTGATTCTCGGTGCGTTTAGCTTTTGAATAAATGCTAATAAGCTGACAACGGACTAGGAATTAATATCAACTAGAAAATAAGATCTTTACTCCGTGCTCTTGAGGTGATTTTTCACAAAAACGGCGCTATACAAATCATCCAAATATTATTGACAGTTGTGGTCATGACGAGTGCTTAAAATAACCGAACCTTAATTTTCTTACTTTTCTAGGGCACCTGAGGTGATGTTTCACAAGAATTCACTTGTTTTAATATGTTATAAATAAGTTGATGTTTTTGTTTTCAAGTATTTTTTGTAAAGTCTTCTCGGGGTGATGATTTTACAGAAATCAAAATGTTTTAAAAATAAATTATAGGATTGCAGATACATATGCACAAGTTGTAAACATAATGCTAAATGTATGATTGTGTGGATGACAGGATACAGGATATGAAGAATCTTTGGAAGGTGCTAAGAACGTTGGAGTTGGCGGCTGCCCTAAGACCACACACGCCAAGGCAATTAGTATCCCCAAATGCTCTGGACAGAGAAATCGTACTATGAGCATGATGACTTGACGAGTGCATTTTGGAATGCACGGGTTTGTTTCACTTAATAAAATATGCGTGCATTTGGAAGTAAATAAAATACACTGTGAATTTATTGCAGACCGAATGAAAGATAAAGCACTAAACATCGAAACCCTTAATTTATCTGTACTTTTACAGTAGCATGGTTTTTTCGTAGTTTCGTCATAGAGCATAAAGGAAAACCTAAAATTAAAACTTATATTGCAAAAGCTGCTAAATCCTATATAGCGAGACACATTATGACAAAACAGAATAAAGACAACGTCTGCAAAGTAAAATGATTGCAGATTAAGTGCGTATTGTAGGATACGTCGAAATAATTAAATGATCAAATCATCATTTTGGAAAAAAAGTGAATTGATATATTTTGTTTACTTTAGGAACATTCATGAGAAATAAGAAAAAAAACTTTCAAAATATTATTTCCATAAGTTAACTAACTAACCATCGCGCCGTTTCTCCGCAGGCATAGGTAGAGAAAACGCTGTCTTTGCACACACTCCTTGCTTCATTCACATTCATACATCGTCTCAAACATACTCCTCTTTTATTCTGACTCTTAACATGGCCCGACTCAAGTAATTGATTCACTTGATCGTGCCATAAATTCTTACTAATTTCCTCTTACATTGACTTTGGCATCATGTATTCTTTTCACACTCTTTTATTCGTTTATTCGCTCTACATGTCCAAACCATCTAAGCGTCCCTTTCTTAGTCCTATTCTATATTATAAGTGAAATTATTTAAATGATAGACAAATCAAGAAAAAACGTAAGCTACATTATTGCACTCACAAATTAATATGTGTAATAACAACAATCCTTTAGTGTAATTTCTATGGCACATGATGCACCGTAAAAGTTTTCAACAGAAGGAGGAAAAGTGGAAGTCAGGTGTTTTTAAACGAGGAAAATAGATTGCAAGGAGATAACACAGGAAATCAAGACAATACCTTTTAGTAGTGTTGCCACACCTTGGTGAAAAACCTCGGGAATTATACAGACAACTGCAGGCAAACTGTTTTTTAAAAGCACTACGTTTATTGCATTATACTTTTTTGCGACGTTTTATGTTAAACATTAGTTGTCAATTTATTTAATTTTTATATTAATATACACTACGTTTAAAGAAATCAAGAATAGAAGGAAAATTGTGAGTTTTCCCCTTTGCACACCATTTATTAAATGGATGCATAAAAGAATGATTTTTTAATCGATGAAAAGACGAAATTTTAAAAGTGTGAACATTGTCTGTTGCAAAAAATATTTACTAAATGTCGATTATTTTAAAGAAATCTTTTGTTGAAAGCTACAACTATTTATGCTGTTAGTTAAAGTAAGTTTTATTAGTTATGGTGTATGACGGGTGACGGGTGATAGGCAGGCGCGTGCGCAAACGATAGTTAAAGATGGCGGTTAGCTGTGTGTAATGGTTTTTTTAAGAACTGAAGAAAAAAATTAACTTTTCGATAAATTTATTTTTTAATAAAATTAAAAATAGCTTTGTATAAGACCACAGATTTTATTTTTATTTTTATGACCGACCGGTTTCAATGTCCAATATTAAGTATATTTCCAGCAAACTTATAAAATTTTCATTATTCCTTATCACCTTCTCAGTAGACGTTTTGATTCTTTCAATTCATATTATCTGTCCCTTTCTCTCTGTTCCTTTATTATAATTAAAATATTGTTCTTTTATTTTCTCACTGTTCTCTTATTTTATTTTCTATTGTGTCAACCTATGTACGTATATATAACCGTGTTTAGTTTAATTTGTACTCTGATGATGCTTAGGCTAAGCGAAGCCATTCGGTCATAAAAAATAAACTGTGGTCTTATACAAGGTTATTTTTAATGACGTTATATATAGACACGTTTTAGCCTTAGAATATTAATATCGGTCATGTATGACAAAGATAGACATTCATAGAATATATGTGTATGAACGAAACGGATCTGAAGTTCGGACCGCGTTCCATACTTGCTTGAAACGACCTCAAGCGACGCGTGACCGTTTAGTACTAAATCGGCTTAAGCACCGGTCACACCAACTAGCGTGATTATTGCTTGCCACTTTGAGAGCGCTACAACGTGATTATACTAAATGAAACGTCATTGTTTATTTTATCATTTTATTAAATATGTCACACTACAAAGTAATTGCTTTCTACGACAACATTATTGTTTTTATTAGTGAATCAATAAAAATATCATAAAAATATATTCAGGCTCATGTAGTAAAATGGGTAAAAACTTCATAGAAACAACAGTTGAGATGCACAAATGCACTGGAAAATATTCCACGCCACACAAATGCTATTTATAAATTCCTAGGCAGAAGCCAGCAGATGAGTAGCGAGTACGTTTCCCACGCAAGTCGGCTGTACGAGGTAGTACTTATTTAGCAGATTGCTTCTCTTTAAGTTTTCTTTAATACAGCGAGAGCCAGTGGGACGTCGGGAATAAGTTCTTTCTCCAGATGAATTAGGAATATCTCCAGTGAGAGAAGTAATGAAACATTCATACGATGGTGGGACAAACTCCCTTATTACTTAGACTTAATTTGTTTCGCGCGAAAGCACTTTCATTTGTAGCGTTTTTGATTAGTGAATTTGTACAGCCACTTTATATCCATCGGCCGCTACACCTTTCTTGGGAAGTAATCTAGCCAATTGCTTTCTTCATCACTTAAATGAACTCGTTGAAAAATTTTGTTACGTGCCACTCTTTTGCCGCTCGCGATGCCTTGAATTAGGGGAATAATATCTTCTTTGACATTTAACTCATATTTCGTCTGTCTTAGGCTTTGACGCCAAACTGCATGTTTTTCAGGCACACGATAAATATATACATTTCTCTATGATCGATATACGTTTTCCCCAAACGGGTTTGTTGTGAGGTTGAAGAGAGTACGAAAGAGAAGGAAATATGAAAGAGGAAGGTTGGTAACTACTTGGATATTTATATCTGGTCACCATATACAGCTTAAGCCATTTCAAGCAACGTTTCGATTCTGATTGGTGGTCTTTCACCGAGGTGATACTTGGAATATCCACTACTTCCATCAATAACTTATGTAAATATTTCAATATAAACACTGTCCTACAAATGGAAAATATGTATTTTGTATTTAAGCTTTATACAATTCTTTGAGGTGACATTCAACAAAGTGAAGTATGCATTTTTTACATTAACTCTACACAAGAGGCTCTATGTCATCTGTGGAGATGCTGTGTAAAGGGTATTTTCGAAGAAAGGAGGTAGTGAACCTGGGTCTTGAATAGGCCCATGTTGAAGGAAGTAGGAAGCACAGAGGCCTGGAAAATCATTCCACAGCCGAGCTGTTGTACACAAGAACGAGTCGATCCGTCTGCATGTGTCGAATGTCAAACGTGTGCAAATGTTGGGCGCGCGTTTGGCGAGTTTCCAGGCTGTATACCGGTGCCAAAGGGATCAATGACGCAAGTTCCTCGGAGCATTTTCCATTGAAATATCGGTAGAACGAGAACAGAATTCCCACCTGACATCTGTCTTCCAAAGACTGCAATTCATTTCTGCACGAGTCTAGGTTTTCGCACATAATAATAATAATCATTATTCATGATTGTAATTGATATTTAAAAAGTGTAAAATATGAGACGGTCTAAGTTTTCAATTCGAATTACTTGTTACATTATAAAATATTTTACGTGCATGATTTTTTTTTTCTTTCTTTATTCATTAACATAATATTACAAATTACAGGTGTTTTTTCCTTTTATTAGACCACCACACTATGCACACATTTTCGAACAAATTAAAAATTCGGAACATACATTTGTGTTACTTTTAACATTTAAAATTATATATAAAATTCCATAACCCATGAAATCTCTCAGTGGTTGAGCGGTTAAGACCCTCGATTCCGAATCCCGCCGCGGCCGCGGTTCGAATCCCGACACGCGCAAATGAAATTTATTAATTATTATTTGTTATTTCACATTTAATCAAAAGAAAATAATAGATCATTTATTTTCTGGACGTTTTACGGTGGTAGATACTCTCAGTATCACCCTGGTGATAGATCTCTATTCAGATTCTAAGCTTAGATAAAAATATGCACGTAGTTTCCGACCTTTCTCTTCAACGTTTACTTCCCTTCCCCACTCCCTTCAAATTCACAACAAACCCCGATTGGGAATCGCTTAATCTAGACAGTTAGAAGAAATATACAAAGTAATGAACTGTAGCAAATAAATCAACGGTTCTCTGGTTTTTTTTAACGAAAAATATGTTTTCATACTTTAAAAGAGTTTTTTGTGTTCTTGGTAGGGAAGTACCCAATGTTTTTATATTTCAAACGCACAAGTTGCAAGAGTTATGGCAACCCTGCAACAGAGCGGTAATCTCATATCCAGTCCAATACACTTAGCCACCCCCACCCCCTGCCTCCCCGCCGCTCACCCACCCACCCCCAGCCCTCACAACCCCCAGCCACAGCCGTCCCGTCAGCCCAGTCCCGATTTAGCGGCGAGCAGTCACTACTGCGGCTCACTCCAATCATCCCCTAATAAGATGATAACTTACGAATTAGATACATAAATAAATTAAACTAGGAATCCGTACAGATGTACCTACTTGTGGCCGAGTGGACCAAGGCATCTGGTACCCGAATCAAGTGTGAATATGATATATATACAACCATAGTTAAAGCAATTGCTCTATCGCAGCTTACGCATTTCAAGCCTTTCGTAAAATTGGCATATAGCACCTATAGCAGAAAAAAAACGATTTTCATCATTTTAACTAAAAATCACCGAATGTAACTTGACTTGCCAAGAAAAAACGTAAGTTGCTTTAATCCGTCCGTTTCAAATTTACAAACATGTCTGCTAAAATACATTATAATTAATAATAATAATTCAAATACTTGGCTAAATAATAAACCGCTATTTTTGTGATATATCACCTCAAGGGCGCTTTACATAACTATTGCTAAATTTACAATAAAACTATCGAAATGCCTAAAGTTGTAGCGAACTTACTCACAAATATGTATTTATCTTTTTACTATTTTTTTTAATAAAGTTACAAAATAAACTTTGAAACAATAAATACCACATATTATGTGAAAATTATTGAATTGACCTAGAAAAACCTATGCAAATTTTATGAAGCCAGAGTTCAGCGTTCAAGAATATTTTATGTTTACACACTTCTGTAATTGATTCGAGTGGTGTTAAAAACTGAATAAATTTTTCATAATTAAAGTAAGGAACAGATTTGTTTGAAACAGCAAGTAAATAAGCAATATGATATCACTGAGAACACGATGCATAATAATTAAAGTTATTCAAATATCTATTTATTATTACTATTGGATAAACACGATAATAGTATTATTTTTAACAAACATGAGTTGGCACTTAATTTAATTATTTCTGCTTGAAAAAAATAATCAGGCTATAATTAAAGATTTCACTAATTTTCATAAATAATAATATCATCATAATCATTCGATAGTAGTATTTTATTTTCCTCGTTGTATTATGCGTTTTTTATACAAAGTAATGGAGATCGACTCACTGGTATTGGCACAATACTATCAAACAAAAAACACTTCATTATTTTCATTAATTAAAAATAAGGTCAGCATGATTCTTAAAAATAATTGTTTGTGGATGTGATTATTTGATTGTTTTATTATAAATAATTAATGTCGTAATATTTATAAACTTTGAAAAGATAGGAGAAAAATGTCGACAAATTGACGTCGACGCATGAGGCGCGATAAAAACGTAAAAGTTTTAAAGTCGTATTGTGATGTTTTACAGAATGTGATAAATTGTTTTTTCTGATTTTTCGGAGATAATAATATTTATCCGATTCAGATGTTTTCTTGATGCAAAACTTTTAAACTTTATTTAGAAGTTTTCCGATGTTTTCGCCTTTGTTTTGAAACGAAAGTTTCAGATTTTAAACAGTTAATACTTGGACAGACTGAATAGTTTTATCAAGTGAAACTTCCGACTGTCTGATTCTGCGGAGATTATTCCTGCAAGTTGGGGGAGGGGTGGAATATCTTGTCAATATATTGCATTCTACTGCAGACAAGGCTGGGGTATGGGTCGTTGGTCCCTACCCACCTGACCAAATGCATGTCAAAATGTTCTGGAAAAAGTCAACGTTGCTTAAAAGCTTGCTTTTCTTCTTGGTTATTTTTTTGTAGCTTGGGTATACATAAGAAATAATCTTGAAAGGCCTTTGTAACAGCTTCGAAGGTACAAGTATAAGAGTATGTCGTTTTTTAATTACTCCTTAAAGGGTGAATTATTAAAAGGCCTTAATTTATAGGTCTTGAGTTTGAGTATGATATACTATAAGTTATTCACACATGCTTGGTATTAAAAGTTTATGCAAAACATTTTTTTTAATAGTTCAAATCAAGTATCGCAATTAAAAGTAAAATACGTTAATGATTAGGGTATTAGGGTAAGTGCGTACTATATTATTAGATAGTTATTTAACAGATTCGACAAATGTGTACTCTGTTTTTAAATGCTATAGACAAAATGGACAAACAATACCCGAAACACAAAAGTTATGAGTTTTCAAGTTTGTTTCGGTCGTTTTGACTACATAAAGCTTGAAATTGAAAGCTTACAACTAATGATTAAAGTTTATATAGTAAACTATTATATATTCAATCAGTAGTCAAATATTGTAACATATTTGTTTTGAACACTTTCCATTAATATATAATTTATTTCTAACAATTTACTACTAAAGCTAAGCTCCACAAAAATAGTATTTAACCATCGAAGAAAGTAATCACTTTATGGCTTGACATTATACTTAAATGAAAAGATGTTTCGTCTTGAACCACTTTGTTAGAATTTATACACTTCTTCAACTAGTTTCAGTTATATCGTGGCTTTCTTCATGACAGTATCATTGTAAACTTTTTTAGTTCATAATAATACAGTCCCGAAGACAGTTAGGATATAGCTAAAACTAGTTGAGGAAATGTATAAATTCTGAAAAGGTAGTTCGAAACTAAATATCTTTTCATGAAAAAATGCATTTTGTTAAATTGGAATTTAAAACATTCATCTCCAACAACGATGTTATCACCCTTATAAATCCGTTGAAGCATCATTGCAACAACACTTTGAAGCTCTAAAGCAAGCCTTTAGATCTCAACTTGCAAACTGTCATAAAGTATTCGCTTGTTTGACTGAGCATTCTTCCCACGAGTCTGCCTGCTTGCCCACCCACTATCCACGTGTGTACTGTATGCTGCGTACACGTGGATAGGTGTATAACGCATTTGAAGTCGGAGTTATCAAGAGTTGCATAGTTAACCCGCCCTACCTGCCAGTTATCCCGTTGCTGGAAAACAAAACTATAAACTTCGCTTCATCCTTTGGTTCATGTCTTCTATCCATTCTACCTGTCTAAAACAATTTGATCAACAAACTAACCGAGGAGCTACTCACTTTACTTTCAAATGAATCGTTTGGCAAATACTCCCACGTAAATGGTGTACTTGTGTGTATATTTGTAAGTTTACCAATGACTTTAAAGACTATAGGTACTAACAGAATGATAAGTTATTTTTGCATTTTTTCAACACAAAAATAAACTTTTTGCCTTATAACAGTTTTTACGGTTTACTTCCCACAAAAATTGTAGGTGATTGATTAAAATTTATTCATTTATTAAAATTGCACTGTTTTTCATTTGTGAAAAAAATGTGTTTTTTTTTTCAAAAACTTTGTTTTGTGTATGAATATAACTGAAAAAACCCATAAAAAAAATGTATTCCAAAAAAATTACAAAAATGTTATCGACGTATTTTTCAATAATAGCGCTCTTGCACGTTAAAAAGTCACGAGTCGTCACTGCTTGCAAGTACGAGTAGCTCTTACCATCACAATGAAATATAATGTTCTGTAAATAAATAGAGAAAAATGATGTAAACATTAGTAGCAAAATTATATTCTTACAGCGTTCTATTAGGAAAAACTCGCTTATTATAATTATATTCAAAGTACATAAACAAACTTGAAATACAACAACCTAAACATAAAACTAACCATCTTAAAACTAAAGACTTACATTTCATAGCTCATCGTGGAAATAACGTTACAAATTGAAAATGTTGTTTTACATGACAAACTTTAAACAGAACAAACTGCGCAAATTTCAAGGATGCTACAACACAACATTCGAGATTTTTTACTGTTTCACACTAACAGGTTTACCGATATTTAGTTAAGATTTTAAATGTTTACTTTTGTATTTTTGTTAGTCAACACTTTGTGTTACTCATCATTTAGACATACGAGTATATTAGTCAATGTGCGTTTTCAAAGCCCAATCGCTTACTGGAATGGAAAACTAATTCAAGCTAACATGTATGGATGTAGTCCACTACTGGCCACTAGCCGCTAGTAGGATAAAATGAGTGGAACGAAAGAAAATTGGATGGTTTATAAATTAAGAGTGGTTAAGTGATTGCCCGCAGAGGTCCTGGGCGCTGCGAACTGGGCATGCGCCGCAGGCACCCGATTCAATTACACAAATGATCCGCCCGTTGCCAGATATTTATTGTACATTTATTGCATCGGTCCGGCGATAAAGTGTCTTTCAAGGGGAATATCTAGGCTAAGGATTTCACTAATGTGATGAATATGACACATCTTTTCAGAAACTAATATATTAAGGTCGGGGTGTTTCAAATTTAATCAGATCTGATAAGCATCAAATCGACGATCTGCACTATTTAGAACTTTAGACATTTAAACGGTCTCCGTCAAAGGGGATTCTCGGCCCATTTATGCTGTTGATCAAATTCTGATTCGCTGAAGGGTAACGGTCGTGTTATAACTGGCGTCCAACCCACAATTTTCCAAAAACGAGTTTTAGATGTTTTCCCATAGTTTATCTATCTGCTGAAATTTCTATCTGCTGAAATCATCCAAGCTCCAAATATAATAGTTTTTTTGTGATAATTCATTTTTTACTAACCCACATTGCAGATATTTGACTTAAATTGAAGTCTAAAAACATTGGAATGCGGGAAAACATAGGAAATACACTTTTTTAATAAATAAATTGATAGCTTATAAATCACCTATTTAATATACTTCTAATAAAGAAAAAACACTGAGATTCACTGATACATATATATCGTCATATTTTCAAACGCCTTTTTCTCAGTTTCATCCTTTTGGGGCTGGATGCTTTCTGCATAACTACGTCCAATTTTCATCTGATAACAATTCGATCAAAAGGGCTGATCAAGGGCTGGGCAAAGACGGGCGGATGAATGTGGAATTCAAAATGGCACTGACGGTCGTCAACTGTGATGAAGTTTGAAACACCCCAACCTAAATGATTATTTTTTTTAAAACCGTCGGTTTTTTTTTCTTGTCTAAATCGATAAGAAACAGTCAACAAAACCAATAATATCGAATATTTATATGAAATTAAACCATCATTGAAAATGTCTTCATTAGAAAAGCGTAGAAAAGACATGGATTTAATTTACATTTTCAAAATTATTGATTGTATAATTGACTCACCTTCATTTTTGCAACTCTTCTAGTTTAACATTCTTTGCCGTAGATAATGAATTGCTGTTTCTCAATCATCACTCTACTAATTATGGGTATCATTCTCCACTGTCCAGAATATCGAGACTTGTTAACTCAAGCCATGGTTTTGAAAATTTTGGTACCAGTCAAAATGATTTTTGTCATTCTTTACGACTCTACCAAAACCTTCCTCAGACTTTGACTCGAATGTTCTTTCAAATGTATATTTTTGGGATTGCTTTATTAAAATATCATATATGTACTGTTTTTTTCTGTTGCTCTTTTTTCCTATTTCGTGTTAAGTATTTTTTTTTTTAATTGGAAATAGTCAATGACGTTATAAATATAAACGTCGTTGGAAATAGTCCGTTAGTTTATAAATAAATATAAGTTTTTTTTAGACGGTTATTTAAAAAAAAAACATTGAAAAATAAAAATAGTTTGGCAAGCGACCTCAATAGCGGTATTATTATGATCCCGTCCAATCAGAAGTCAGTCTTGACGAGTGGTATTTCGATGTCTCCAGGGGCGCACCTGTCCCACGCCTCCGCCCTCGCCCCGGGTCCGCCACAATGAGTTATAACCAGCCCGCCGCGGTACACACAATCCCACCCAGCAACACTCCTCACTCTGGGTAATTAATTTCATTTCTTTAATGCGCCGCCTACGCCTGCGGTGCCGCCCTGCCACCCGCCCTGCCGCCCGACCGCCCTACCGCGATGTTCTGTTCTCCCGGTCGTCAAAAGAAAACAGCGAATTTAATCGGGTGAAATTGAGTTGATAGCCTTATGTAATTTTGTGAATTAATTGAAATACAAACCATTCGTTGTACAGGGTGGTTGAAAGATGGTAGCGAGGCCTATAGGCTTATCCGATTTTCCCGTCCAATTTAAAGGAAACGTGTGAAAAGGGATCGAAAAATGGGCTTAGCTTGGTTAAAAAAGATGGTCGGACGGACGATCCTTCCGACGTGGTTTCTTCAGCTAGTACAGATGAAATCGGTCGGTCTGAAGTAAGGTGACTAAATTTGGAAAATCCGTGTTTCTCACGTGGACAGATGTATGCGGGCTGTTCTCGCGTCGGAAAATCTTCTGATTTATTCATATACGCACCAGATGGAAAAACAAAAAAAAAAATTGTGCATTCAATAGCAATTAAAAAAAAAAGAAATTAGTGGCATTGCAAAACATGCGGATACCCGTTAGTGATTTATAAAATAGACTTTTTAATTGAGTTAAACTTTATTAAAAAGGACGTCAGTCGGTTACCCGCTATGAGTATCAAACTCGGCCTGTCTGACGTCTGACATGAGTAGCGAAAGAACACAACAGGACATTTATTTGCTTATTGACTTTCTACGCGGAGTATTTACTTTAATTTATGAAAAATGTAACGTTACGAGCAGACCAGTGGGCAGTTAATATTCCTAAAATGAATGCGGAAGAAGCGTCCAAGATGGCCACCCACACACTATTCAGATATGGTGTCTGACGAAATTCAGCTATAATGTAGCAGTGATGTATCAAAAAAATACTTTAGATTGCTGTTAAAGAAAACTTCTTCGATTTGATCAATTTTGTAAAAACTGTTTTCTTTTCGCACAAAAATAGTAAGAATACAACGACTAACCTAGATCAAATAAACCAGCATTTATTCAAATTGATTTATTTTTTAATTACATCGATAACAGAATTCCGTATTTTCCATAATGATTAGTCAAATTGGCCGTCTGTGTTTCTTCTATCTCTGAGTGATTTGCAAACCGAGACTGCAGGAGACACTGAACAGCCCCTTTTAGTCAAATTGAACTTTTATATAGCGAGGTGTATAGTCTACAGGCGAGGTAGAACAGTGGTAGACACAGATGGTTCAGCGGCCAAGTCGGGACATTATTATTTGCTAATGGCACTCGTTCACCATTACGGATTGCCTATCAATTTTTGTAGCCGTCAATTGAATTCAAAGTAATTGTATTAATTCATTACTATAATTTGCGAAGCTGTTCAAATTGGGTTTTTCGTAAATAAAATAAGCACGCTGTAAGCTGAACACACTTGTTTTAATTGTGATACGAATTGAATTTTCACGAAAATTAATTTGATCAAAAATAATCTATCTAAACTAATAAAATGTTGTTTTGTCGAAATAAAGTTCATACTGTGTTCTACTATATGAGAAAAATTATGTTTTTTTTTCAGCAATAAAAATTTTGAAGAAAAATAATTAAAAAGAAGTATTCGAATGATTATTGTACAATGTCAGTTTCATAAAATAGATGCAACATCAATTTATAAGGATAAAAAAGTTGACTATTTTTGTATGGGAAAATTTCTCTCAGATCGAGTGCTGTATCTGCTTTTCGTTTTTTGTGTATAATTTGTATAAATTATGACCGTATTAAAAATGTGGATATCCGGAAAGAATGCAAGGCTGATGTGAGCGTAATAAATAGGATCAAGAAAGGGACGCTTCGATGGTTTGGGCATGTAGAGCGAATGAACGAAGAAAGGAGTATGAAAATAATATATGATGCGAAAGTGACCAAATACTTGAATCGGGTCATGCGAAGAGTCAGAATAACAGAAGAGTATGTTTGAGACGGTATATGAATGTGAATGAAGCAAGGAGTGTGTGCCAAGACAGAGTTATATGGCAGTCTGTCCTATCTGCCTACCCCTGCGGGGAAAAGGCGTGATGGTTAGTTAGTTAGTGTATAATTTGTTTAATTTGTTCTTACGTGCAATATTTTACTCTTCCTATAGCCCTCAGAGAAGAAAAACAAATGTTTGAAAAGTCTTCAATTTTTTTGTTAATGGATTATTTTATTAATTAACCGTATTATAAATTATGACAGAATTTAATCTTATAAATACCATCGACCAAGTGTCCAAATACCCTTTAAAAGCGAGCCAGTCGTCAAATAAAAAACAGCATCGAGAAGGGACGATCCGGATAGCGTTTTAAGTGTTAAATTTTATGAAGGGATTTATTTAAGCTCCATTTGAAGCTTAATCTCGTAAACATGTCTAACTGGAATTAAGCCGTCAAAGTTCTTGGATCAGATTCGAAGCATTAATAAGAGCCTTTAAGCTGTACTTTAATGTTAGAGTACATTTGACGACAACTAAGATAAAACGGAGTGTGATTAAGGATTTTTTAAAAATATTTTTAATGCGGTGAAAACACAACTTATTAACTATCCATGAATTCATATCCCCGAAAGGGTAGGCAAAGTGGAATGAACGGCACACACCCCTGTCTTGGAGCACACTCCTTGCTTCATCCACGTTCATGAATACTTTTCTGTTATTTCAGCTCTTTACGTCACCCGATATGAGCATTTTTTTAATGTGAATACCGCACAAGAGCCTCAACTGCTCCCAACCGTCTAGAGCCAGTGAGACTATGGCATCCCCTATAGGGGTATGTTGTGAGGTTGAAGGTAGTAGGGAGGGGAAGGATATGAGGAAGAGGAAGGTTGGGAAGTACCTGGCTATTCAGATCTGGTCACCAAACACGGCTAAAGCCATTTCAAACAACGTTTCAATTCTGAATAGTGGTCTTTCACCAGGCCGATACTTAGAGTATCTACCACTCTGGAACGTGCCGCAAATATACTTTATTTTATTTTATATGAATTAAATGTGTTATGACACATATTGATTAAATAAAAAATATTTCTGAACTCCAGGCTCGAACCCGCGACCTCTGAATTCGTAGTCGAGCGTCTTACCACTCGACCATGCAGGCCGTCTTATATTATATTATGTACGTAAGCATTCCATGTATTACTGGGGCGTTCCTGACGTCTTCCCTTCACTTGTGCGTCATATATTCTCCTGATACTCCATCCACTTAAATTAAAGAGCTTGCCGATATTATTTGTGTTGACCTATAAATTTTGTGCAAAAAAAAGGTTTAAATTTCACGATCCCAGAGCTCACCTATTAGTCTTTTCTGCTTCAGATATCAAACAAAGCAAGTTTTAACGGTCAACAAAATAATCAATTCATACAAATATTTCACATTGAGCTATGTTTGGTACAAGTCGAGTAATAAATATTCGAATTTCTCTTATGTCAATACGGTTAAAAAATAATAATAATTCAAAGTGACATTTCTGTTTGTATTTTCAAAAAAAGGCATGCAATTTTATTTTATTTGGAAGGTTATTTATGCAGCCACACGAAAATATAATAATACGACAAAAAATCTTCACATTTCTTAATAAAACTTTTTTTATTAACATGGGGGAGAAAACAACCAATTATCTGATTATAAGTAGATATTCCAGGAAAACTACTTATACCTTTGACTAACAATTTGCGAAAATACATAAAAACATTATCTGAAAAGATAGCATGATTGACAAAAACATCATTTTGCAAAACACAAGTGAATTATTACGAAATTACAGTCAGCAAGGTACAACAAATATTATATCTTGTGGGAATTTAAACCTATCGACATATGAATATAGTTCTAGATATGAACAGTTAATTATTTTGTTATCTTATTTGAACTGGAGTTTTAAGGTATTTCCAAGCGTAATCGCTCTGGAAGTGACATTTCACAGAAATGGTTCGATTCAATTTAAGTGTATTTATAATTACTCTAGCGGTTGTGACCATTGTGTTTTTATTTTCTGTTTCATATTTGTGTTGTTGATTATTGATATTATTTAAATATTTAAAAAAAAAATAGCTTTAATGCTTTGAAATGAATTCTAATTTCAATAAAATTATTATCATTCATTTTAATATGATAAAAGCATAAGTCATCTAATATAATACAACCCTACAGAACTGAAGGGCGCATGACACTTAAAATGTCTGCTTTGACTGAGCCAAAAATAGGTAAGGGAGAAGTACCCGATGAAACAGAATAGGATTCTCTTACAGCAGAGTGGATTGGAGGTAGCGGTAAAGGATTGGTCCATTAAACGATTAAAATCGATCGGGGCGAAGTGCCGGAAGGGAAATAAATAAGTTATCGAGTGTAAAAATAACCAGGAGTTAATTTCTAGACTTGTGGCTGGAGGTTGAAGCTAGACTTGCTGTTATCAGCGCTTAGATCTGTTAGAGTATGTCAAATTATTTCAAATAGTGTGCTCTTCTAATAATATGTTATTTTAATTTATTAATAGGGGTTTAAACAATAAAAGTTACACATTATACCTTATATTACAGATCTGCATATTTTTTTATATAGAAGGGGAAGGGAGGTTGTCGATTTTGTAGATATTCTGAAAATAACAAATCATGGATTTGAATTTTTATATTTTGGTATATTTGCAATCTGTTGTAAATCTGTTTCGTTGATGAATAAAGATTTTTGGTTGAAGTGTTACCCTCTGTCAAACTTTATTTATGTTATTACCAGCGGCGCGCGCAGTTTTTGACCAGGGTAAAAACAGCGGATTAATAGATAGTGTAGATAGGTACCAACAAATGTCACTGATTGATATTGTATTTGTTCCGTAAAGGCACTGCCGGACACTAACAAAGATTCTAACATAAACGATCCACTTGAACGCGCACACATCTCACAGCATACATGCATGCTTATTTTGTGTAGTCTAGTGAATAAAATGATATACTGTGACGTTGGCGTCGTTGGGGCATATGTACTTGTAGTTAGTGCATTTGACACGTTATGGTAGGACTGTCGGTGAGGCGCTCGCGGCGGTGTAATGAGTTGAACTTCGCGCGCAGTTTTGAAAGTATAGATTTATTTTTTGCTCCAATTTAATTTTTAATCCAATATAATTCATAATGTATATGCAAGTACGGCATGGTAAGTAGGGATTATGTGCCTATATGAAGGGCAAACCTCTGGTTATTCCTAAACTGCTTTACTCAACACATTTTACGAAATCTGAAATTGAAAAATATATTGAATATACTATATTAATATTTTTTAACATTCATTTCCAAGCTCCATAACTCATAATAGAAATAGGATTGCCAACTGATTTTTGTAATGTTGATGTAGAAACTATAAATTGACCAATATGTGAGAGTTTTCTTGCAAACACTTTATTTAACAGAGTTATTTATTTATTTTTAAAACCTCTTTAATTTGTGAGAGCCATTGTCAAAAAAACAGCAACAAAAAAGCTTAAAATATATGTTGTCTGATGTCAATCATTATTATCCACCCCATTAACCGATACAGCTTTTAAATAAAGCCCGTTGCAGATTAAGAGTTAAAATAAAAAGGTTGACTGACTAAAAAAATCTTTGCATCATAAAGCGTTAAGTCAATAATAGGACCCGTCATTCGTTACTTTATCCTCTTATAACACCTAAAGTACCAGCAAATGGGGGCTTAGACGAGATTTTATTGTTAATGCCGTAATTATGAGTGACATCTGTTGGGGATTATTGAAAAAAAATGACCCTTCGTCTTCGTGTCCTTCCGAGGGGCGGGAAAGGTTCTCAAAATATGGATAAATTGTTAACCTATTTTATTTTATGTCTTATCTACTCACAGATTACCTACTTCTCGGAACTAGTTGGATATGGTGAGGCTGAATGAAATGAGGAGGAAAAGGAGTTGTGAATAATAAATGTTGAAAATTTCCTGGCTATTCAGATCTTGTTACTTAATACGGAACACAACCATTTCACGCCACGTTTCGATTCTGAATGGTGCTCTTTCACCGGGGCCATACTGAGAATTTCTTCCACTCTTGAACGAGGTGACAATTGACTTTACATAGTTTTATTTTAAATGTGTAGGTACCCATGTAAAAAAAACGCACAGAAATAAAAATACCTTTCTCAGAATCTTAACACTTCATACCTGGGTACAGATTCAAAAAACAATTTTTGAACCTCGTAATCGTTTATTAAGAGACATTTTCGATCTTGCTTTCTTAATAATAATACTATTTGGATGATTTGTATAGCGCCGTTTTTGTGAAAAATCACCGCAAATGCACTGTGCAGATCTTATTCTCTATTATTATATTTTAATTCCTAGTTTAAATAAGAAAATTTATAGGAACATACTTACCTGGCAGGTCCCATCAGATAGACTCACTTATTAAATTAAAATTATAATTATGTTTTTTTATTATTATTATTTTTTTTTCCGATTCAGTTCATGGGTGCAAAATTAAAAAAAATGGACTTTCTGAATTTGTCGTACAGTACAGGATTTGGTTAAAATTTGTATATCTAAAGGTGATTCGTCGAGAGATTAAGGCGATTAAATTTGTAAAATTTTTTGAAACTCTAAAAAAATCATACAGTCCTTATGCTGATAAGAAATCGAAAAAAAACATCGTTAAAAAGTATGTTTTACTTAAGTTTGTGAAACTAAGGTCAACACTAAAGTGTTTTTGGTGTAAAAAACTTTATTTGCTACATTATACAATAAAAACCAATCCGAGAGGTTCGTAAGTAGGAGATTTTACAGTTCAAATCATTTTTACAAGCCTGAAACTCAATTTTTTCTATGCTTACAAAAAGACTCACTAAAATAAATTCCACTCAAAGTAAAGACCAAAATATTTTCTACTCAAAGTATTTATTTAAAGCATCTATAATTTTTCTAAGTGACCAAATTTTTAAACAAAAACTCACTAGCCAAATTTTGGTAGACAATGTGAAATATTCTTGTTAAAAATGGAAGGTACTCACAACAATTTTTAACTATTGAAAGAAAACTTTTCAGCACGATTTATCATTTATCCGGTCGATTTTGGCGCACTTACGGATATCGCGCCCGAGTTCACTATATCGGTTTTCCTCGCCCTTGCCCCGGCCCTGCTAACATGTATGCGTCTGTGACATAATCATTCATGTGGCACTATCAATATCAGTTCAACGGGTTTCCATTCTGTGTCATTTTTTCGCATAGCTACTCCAGTCACCAATGGATTCGCCTACCAACTATCGACCCATTAGCTGCTATCAAAATTCAATTAGTATTAAAACAATATGTTTCCTTGTATAATGTATCAGTATGTAAAAAAGGTGTTAGTTCGGCTTTTTTAGAGATATATTGTTTTTTTTCTAAAAGAAATAAACGATTTGAAAATATCTTACAATTCGAATACTTTCTATATGCCTTACGACCTAGATATTACAAAGCTAAAAAATATGGATTCCCAGCACAATTTCCTCTTTTCATATTTATTCAAATTATACGAGTTACTAATATTATGGAAGTAATTTTGTTCACTTTACATATTTGTATAACATAAAATGGTATAATAATGGACTGCACTTGAAATAATATTATATTACAAATAAATACTTTTGTTTTAAATATGCATACTTTTACACATGATAATTAATATTTACATTAAAATATTTTTATTAATTAAGTATTTATATCCATAATTCAAAACAAACAAAAAATTTAGTAAAAAAAATTGTGTCTATCTGAAGTAACCTGGCAGGTAAGTATGTTTCTATGTTTTATCTTTGTATGTGATTTAAATAAATATTAACATGCCATAAATATTATACGTAGTTAGTAATTTTTTTTTTTTTAAATTTATTTCAGATCTCAGGGAGGGTGGTGAAATCCCATGAGTTCCATATAATACATAGAAAGATAAAAAAAATACAAAGATAATAAATAAAAATAGAAAACATGATAACATAGTAATAAATAATAGCAATAAAGAAATAAAATTAAACTTCGTTTCAAGACATCAGGAAATGACTCCATTGTTTATAAACGGGGCCCTGCAAGAAGTCCAGTGCTGCCATCACAAGAGTGTTTTCGCTCGTGCCTATTCTTATTCGGTAGTTGGCGATACGTCTTCTTATTAAGGCTCTGAAACCGGGAACTCGTCCTTCTGCGAACATTTCTGAAGCGCTGCAGTACCATGACAGCCCGAAAAGCATCCGGTACGAGTTGTTGTATTGTACCTCCATTCTTTTTAAAGTTGATAAATAAATAAGATATAACTAACCATTAAGCCCACAGGGGTAGGCAGAGTGGACGGACCGCCATACAACTCTGTCTTGGCACACACTCCTTGCTTCATTCACATTCATACATTATCTCATACACTCTTCTGTTATTCTGACTCTTCATATGGCCCGACTCAAGTATTCGGTTCACTTGATCGTGCCATGTTTTTCTCAAGCGTCCCCGACTTCTTCTTCCATTCACTTTCGCATCATATATTGTTTTCACACTCCTTTCTTCGCTCATTCGTTCTACATGTCCGAACCATCTAAGCGTCCCTTTCTAGATTCTACTCATTACGCTTACATCAGTCTTGCATTCTTTCCGGATATCCACATTTACACATAAGATAAAACCTAAAAATTAATATTTCTACAGCGCCCTTGACGTGATTTTTCACCAAAACAGCGCCATACAAATTATCCAAATATTATTAATAATAATAATAAATGGATAACTTAACTTTTAAAGCGCCGTTTTTGTGGGAAAATCACCTCAAGGGCGCTTCAAAAATTAATTTATTTAACCTGTAATTTATCACTTAAGCCTATAACTAATTACTTACAGTTAAGATTTATTACTAATGGCTTACAACTAATATTTTCAACTAGTGACTTACAATTATGACTTATAGCTTGTAACTTACTACTGAGTATAACTTATAACTAGTGACTTACAAATAAGATTTCATTATTATTACTTCACTACCTCTTCATTATTGCTCTACATTTGCATTATTGTCCAAGGTCTTGTATTTTCTTGTGTAACGACATATAATAGAATAAGTTTCAAATTCTCCAAAAAAGAGCAATGAGAATTATTATAGAGCTATAACTATCATATTAATTTATTTCGGGGTAATTAGAGAAATATGAAATATTTGAAACCCGCAAAAATGACACACATACGTGTGGCAAATCGCGAAGCAGCCTGTGGTCGAATGAATAACTTTAATATGTAATACGGTTGACTGGGCGAGAAGCAAGGAGTAATGATAATGGTGTACCCAGAATCGAATTTCGTAAGCAACCGACACTAAAAAGATTAATTAAACACCAAAAATATAAAGCAGAGTTAAAATCTCTTCGCAATTGAATAAAGTAACGTTCAAAGAAGTATTGTGCGAAGTTTCATAATTATACAATAACATGTTGAATAACAGATCAACAAGGATTTTTTATGTTTTTCGAAGCCAACTTTGTGATTTTTTTTCGAGGGAAATTTACACAATTACTGTTACAGCTTCGCCAATGAAGATAGATTATCCGCTAAAAGAATGTTTTATTTTTTGGTAAAACCAAACCGAAAGTTTTCAAGAACTGTATGAAAGAATTTCTTCAAAAATTCAGAAAACTGCGCCTCAATTCAAAACTTTTGGACCTGATGATCAAATATTTCATACATTTTCTGAATAATCTAATTATTGCTACTGAGATAATTAAATAAAGTAACGTAATACGAGATACGTTTGTACAGAATACAGACTTTCCAAAAAAAAATGACACATCTATAAAATTAAATAATATAACAAAACCACTAAGGGTCAGCACTCAATAATGACGCTAAACGTTACAATATAGCATTCTTACACAAGCAATACTAAAAATGTATTATCTATAAATTCTACATGGATAGTTAGAAAAACGACTGAGGTTTCCAGTGAATACAATTTTTTAACTGTCACCTTCAAAAAAATAAACTTACAAACATTTCAGAGGCGCAGTTTGAAAACCAACAAAGGCATTTTTGAACGTTTACCGTCTTACTTATTAGATTTTTACGCGCCGATTTAGTGTTGGTTTAGTTACACCGGACGTAGGCCATTAAATTAGACGGATAAGCCGTGGTTTTAAAGCAAGTTTATCGCTATTCCGACCTTATAACACGCGTAAAATTTACACCTCGTTTATAAGTAAGGGGGTTAACCTAAAATTCTAGTATGCATTTTATAAAGAATTAAAAACATAACTGCTTAAGAATTGTATTCACTGGAAACCTTAGATTACTAGATACTACCTGTATAGAATTAACAGACAAATAATTTTAGTTTTGCTTGTACCAGAAAACCAAAAAGTGTGCATTTTTGGGTGCTGTGGGTGCTGACTCTTAAGCTCTAAACTCAACCTTCAAGTTCTCCGCGTTGACTTAATTCATAATTTTCACCAAAGGCCCTACAAATGTTCAGTTGCTTTAAAAAATAATTAGGTTTTTTTATTTATCTGTCAGAGTGTTCGACTTGACACCTTTGTATTGACACATTTTTTTTTTACAAAACTAGCTGAAGTAATTAAATTATCTAGTGGAAGAAGCTGACAGAGGCCATTATCGAACATGAGTGGGTAAACAAAAGCTAAGCCAAAAAGCAAACAAATGGTTATTGGACTCGTATTAGAAGTAAGTGCACCTTAGCATCTCTAAGTGCATCCGTTTATTCAAATACCTAAACTTTAAAATAAACGCGATGTAGCCATTACAAATGATAAATAGCACATCCAGAAGAAGAACGGATTAAGTCAGAAAAAAATGTATTTTCATTTTTTAAGTTAAAGGTACACGTATTTTCGTCCATCATATAAAATAGATAAACAATGAAAGAAACCATTACGCCGTTTCCCTGTTGAAGTAGGCTAGACAATGCGGTTGGAACGCCACACACATGTTCTGACACTTTCTACTCGCTTCATGCACATGCTTTAACTTTAGTAGAAATGGGACTTTTAGTAGAAAATTGAAATTTGATTTCATGTTAAAAAAAAAAACTCAGTGGTTATATTTTGTGTATTTTTTTTCTGTATAACCCAATCATTTATCTGCTGCTACTCTGTTTAGACACTGCACTTTTTATTTTTTCTCTAATCTTTAATGATTTTTATTTCTTTTCCCTTTAAAATTGTATAAAATTATCGCTTTAGACTTCTTTATCAGCTACTTAATATGTTAATCCGTGAGAAATAGTTGGGATACAGGCGAATTCTTCAGTATATATATGTATTTTATAAATTAATGTTTGTATCTGTGTTTTCTCCTTATATAAAAATAATAACATTTAAAAAAAAAACATTCTTACACATATAGGTGAAGTAAGGTTAGGTTAGGTTATGTTACATATATACTATTCTGACTCTACCTTGGAGGAACGCAATACGAGTGGTTTTAAGAAATGAAAAAAAATGATACTCATGTAATTACCAGTGGTGGCCTAGAGTGCCAAGATTGAAAAAACGTCATTATTGATGTTGATGTTGTTGCCAAAAACTTTCTTTTTTTAAATTTTTTTGAGTGAAGATTTTTCAGAAAACCGTGCAGTGCATTATCGAAACTAAAAAATCCTGAAAATCTTCGAACGACTTATGTTTTTTTTTTATAAAAATCATTTTTGACTGAAACAACATCAATAACGTCGTATTATCCAATCTCCTCACTAAAAAATTACGAGCCGCCACTGGTTATTACTGCAAGTAACCATAATTTATAAAATAATATTATTACTTCAGGGGACGAAGATAGAAAAACATCCCATCCCAAAATCTTCGCAACAAAAATGACGGTATAAAACAAAGTTAAAATAAGTTAAAAAGAAAATAGAGTAACAGTTGAGTTAAATCACAGATTGTGACTTACAACCGTTTCGACGGCCGCAATAAATATTTAGTCAGTGTTGGTTGGTACGGTGCCTAGTGCCTACCTACGTGTCATAAATAACCGCGGCAATAAGTCAACACGCTGTCACCGCGAGCCGAGCCGAGCCGTTACCGTCTTATTCGCCACGGCGAGCCGCTCCACTGCTCACTCTTTACTCTTTACTGGAGCAGGGTATTACTTACAAAATAATTTAGCCGCAAAGCAGACGACATTCGCGAGGGCCGCACACTTGTTCGCGTCGCTTTATTAGGTGGTCAAAAATGCAATTTTGACAATAGAATACTTGTATTAATTAAGGCACTGAGTCCCAAAAACTAAAACTGCTTGTAGTAGAAACAAAATACTAATTTGTCCATTGAGTTATTGTTATTATTCACGTACCTTACAAAGTCCGTGTAAAATATTGCTCTAGAGCGGGAAGCGGTAGGGGGGTGGGGCAAGTGCCGATGTCGACCGACTCCTCGCAATCGCAATAATAATAACAATAATAATAATCTTTGGATAATTTGTATGGCGCCGTTTTTGTGAAAAATCACCTCAGGGGCGCTGTACAAATCTTAATTTCTACTTAATATTAATTCTTAGTTTATATAAATATACAGCAACACAATTACCTGTTGGGTCACTTCTGGCACGACACAATCACCATATCATAATAACTTAAAATTTAGGTGATTCTTACAAAGATTTATTTTATTTTTTATTTTATTTTTAAATTTTATTTTTTATTTTTTTCTTTATTATTATGTCAAATTAAATTATATCAGTAGCACATTTAAAAAAAAAATATTTCTTAATTGTTTGAAGCGATCTCAACAGTTTCCATTATTTACAAACTTAAATTATTTTCGCATTTCTATCAAATAAAATAATAAAATAAAAGGTCAGTTTTGAATTTTGTTGGCACTAAACGCCTTAATTAATACATGTATTCAATAGCAAGGTCTTATTAAAATCAATTTTTCAAACACTATGAAAAAAAATGGGTTGTGAGTTCAAGTCTCGGTCACAACCTTATATTTTTTCGTTTCTGTGACTATCTAAATTATTATATAGTGAATACCGCTCAAGAGTCCCAACTGCTCCCAACCATCTAGAACCAGTGAGACTATGGCATTCCCAATTGGGGTATGTTAGGAGGGGAATAAATGGAGAAGAGGAAGATTGGAAATTATCTAGATAATCATATATGGTCACCAAAGACGGCCAAAGCCATTTCCTGCGACGTTTCGATAATGAATGGTGATATTTTACCAGGGCAATATGCGTAGAGTATCTACCACTCTGGAACGTGCCGCAAATATACTATAAATATACATACTATATTTTATGAATCAATGTGTTATGACACATTGATTAAATTTTATAAAATCTCCACGCCGGGTTCGAACCCGCTACCTCTGGATTCGTAGTCGATCGTCTTACCACTCGACCACGGAAGCCGTCATTTTATTCTACTATGGGAAAAACATATTTAAAACCCGCTGGAAAAGTGAATCAGATAATATTTAGATTATTGATATAAATTGGTGTTGAAAATCATCTCAGTAATCTTCAACCAATATTAATTTAATGTAATCAAACACTTTTTTACAACTATTTTTTTCTTTTGTATTTATTTTTTCACTGTTTAATTTAAACCTACGTGAAAGCCCACTCGGGCATATACAATGAAAAATAAATTAAAATCCCTGATAATAATAATTGGATCTTTCTATAGCGCAAACAATTCGTAGTAAAAATATTTTGCAACGTTAGTTCAAAATATTCGAAAATCATTTTAAAATGTTTGTTCAGCTTTAGTCTTGGCGTTAACCTCTGTGGGACGGTGCTTATTTCCACTTGTATCCTGCGTGAAGGATAAATATTGTTTCAGAGCCGCAAAGGAATAACGGAGCTCTGATATTATGAGAGGCGAAGCGGCTCGCTGAGCAGTGGCCAATTATTATTTGTAAAATCAACATTCAGTCTAAACAAAATGCAGATACGTAAAAAGCTCGTCCTAATTTATGAGGCTATAGGTAAAGAACACAGCGGACTGTTAGCATCATCATTATGATAATTAATCACTAAAACTAACTAACAACAAATATTGACATTATGCATCGCATGACTGAATAACTTATTTGCACTCGTCGCTACCTGGATTCGCCAGATTAGAAAAAAACCTTACAAAAATAATATTATTACATCGTCGCTGGAAAGACAGAAGGGCGAAACTTTAGTCAAAAATGAGTTGAATGTGCAGTTTTTATCAGTTATTTTTCTGCTTCGAATGATCTGACTCTCGTTTGATTCTCAAGACTTTCGTGACCCTTTAGCCATCTAAAATATATTTACCATTTGGGAGAAGACTTGACTCAAGCGACACAAGTTTGGAACTTTTTAGAGAGAGCATTGAGTTACCTGAGTTGTTTTTTTTTTTTCAAAATCCAACAAGGTACTGAAGACTTATGAATTTCATTGTAAAACGAAAACACCTAAACGCGCTCTGTATACACTTCTCAAAATGGCGCTCAAGCCCTTTCGCCTCTCCAGTAACGATTTGTCGACTTGTCTGATTTAAATTCTTATGATAGAAATGCCAGTATACGCTAAAACTAGCTGCATTGGGCTTAGAATTCCACACGAAAATAGCTGCGCAAATTTCATAATGCCAGAGCTCGCCGTTTGATTGTTTTTACTGCTTCATACATAAATTAAAATTCGCTACTTTACGACACCACTTTAACAAGTCATAGCTAACTATATATTTATTAACTAACTCTATATTTATCTACATATTTATGTTTAAATCATATCAAATAACATGTTCGAAACCTGCTTCATGCAAGCAAAGCATCTGAGTAAGTACTGTGTTTCTATCAACTCTGGCTGCGATTCCTATTCCTACTTACATATATTACTTTGTTAAGCGCCTTTAAGGTGATATTTCACAAAAAAATGGCAAAAAGTATTATTATCTAGTCAATATTCTAGCATACAAGAAGCAACTCAGTATAACCAATATCAGAAAACAAATTGAAATACGCTCAATATGAACTGCATCGATCTGATAACAGCTGATGTAAGCGTAGTCTGTTTATTAAGTATCGTTTCTAGGTATTTCCTTCGTGTGCATGCTGCACATAAATTTATAAGGCGTATTTCCAGCGAAGCACTCGAAAGCCCAAAGCAAACACTGGCTCATGGTGAGCCCAGACACCGAGGAAGGAAACGAGACGAGATAAAAAGCGCTAATTGCAATAACGACCCATGGTGACAGCATATGCTAACAGATGCTGTGCGTTTAGTTGGATTATCTCATGGGAATAGAAATTAAATTACAAAAACATATTTCGATATTTGGCGACGACAAACGAGTGAATGGGGAAAAAACTGAACACTGCCTCACAGAACGGATGTTGACGTTTGTCAATATAATCATTAATCATTAATGGCACTGGTTCATATAATCTCTGACATACAAAACGCGTTTCCATGCAAATATTTAAAAAAAAATAGCGTAGTTTCATAACTTATATCTAGTAAAAATTACACCTCAAGTCTGCTGAAAAAAGTAATAAAGTAATAAAACTGATGCTTAGGCTAAGCGAAACCGGTCGGTCCTAAAAAAATAATTATATCCGTGGTCTAATACAAAGTTATTTTTTCATTTCTAGGTCAAACCACAAAGTGGTTACTTTCTACGAAAATTTAACAAAACTGTTATTAAATTAACTTTAATATAATATTTTTTTAACCTATTTTTCTTTTATCTGTTATGGGTGATAACATTAGATTTATTTCCTCGGGTTGACTTATTTTAATATTTTATTTCACAATTACATACACATTAGATTATTTGAAAGCTCTATAACACGCTATGTAAATGACGTAGCGAGCTTAAAATAGTTGCTTTGACCCAAAAACACCGAACAGAACAAACTGTATAAATTAAAAATAAAATAAAACTCATCGTTCGAGATTTTTGTGAATGAATATTTGTAATTTTATATATCGGCCTAGATCCTTGAAATAGATACTTTAATCACAAATTTTACTTATAAGAAAAACGTTTGTACAATTTCAATCTTATTTGAATACCTACTTTTTTACTCTATTCAAACGACTCGATTAATGGATGACGAATCCTTTTCATCTTATTATATTGGTATTCCTTTATCTGTTTACAAATTATGATGTGAATTCCAGTTTCTTTATAAACCGGACATGTCCAGACCACCTCAAACTAATAAACAAAAGGTACAGTGGTCGAACATTGAGAAATGAACTCAGCCACTCACCCCAGCAAGCAAATTCAACACGTGTACCAACACTACTAACGTGTTACGGCTTTATTATGAATATTTGCCACAAATAAAGCACGAAAGACAACATAATAAATAAAATATTAAATATTTCTGTACAAATGTAAGACAAAATAATTTACTACCTAATAGTTAAGCACAAAAAAATAGACTTGTCCTCAAAACGTCATGATATTTATAACATTTTATTTTATGAAACATTAATTCATGGTCTGAATTAATCCAGAAAATCATTTTTTTTTTATAATCCAATTTGATCACATTAAATATTATTATAAAATTCTGCTATTTTTTCATTTTTTTTTTTATTTGAGCTGCTTCGGCGTTTAGGGCCATTATCAAACTGCGCAAGTTTATTTATAGCTAAATTATCTTTAAAATGCTTAACATAAATGAAAAGGTTTTTTAAATAAATGAAAAAATAACTTTGTACAAGACCACGAATATTATTTAATTTTTTCATGACCGACCGGTTTCGTTCATCCCAAGCATCATCAGGGTACAAAATTAAACTAAACAAAAAATACGAAGTTTGCGGTTATATATAGATACAGAGGGAGAACAAAATATGAAATAAAATAACAAAGCAATGAGAAAACAATAAATTTAAATTATAACAAAGGAACAGAGAGAAAGAGACAGATAGGATGAACTGAAAGAGACAAAACTTTTTTTAAACAGATGTCACGCGCTGTGTAAAGGTTCACATCACATGGTTTATACGCAATCGTAATTTAAAACTTTATCTTCTCCTCTTATCATGTACTGTGCTATCGGAGGTTGGCTATCACCAGGGCAACAACTGAGCAAAACTGCACGCTGCAATCGAACTCAAACTGAATTGTGTGAAGCTTCATTTATGCAAAATATATCGACACCCGAAGCGATTCGATTCAACAACAACACTTCTCTGCCTACGGCTGCGGGGAACCGGTGTGATGGTTAGTCAGTTAGTCAACGTTGCACTGCCCTGCCTTCCAGAATGTTCAACGCCACACCTACCATAATACTACAAATATATCAAAGCCTAGTAATAGCTTTCAAGGGCTTCTTTTAGTGTTTTTTCTACTCGACAAAGGCGTGACGACGGCCGTGTTGTGATAGTCGCAGTCAGAGTAGCCCGTACGCAGCGGTGCGTGCGTTCCGTCTGTTGCATCCAAACACTTCATTTATGTTATACATTTCCGAAAGAAAACATCCTTTATTTTTGTTTTCCGCTCCCATCGAGCATTTTTATTGCCAGTGCACGCCTCGAGAATGCGGCGAATGTTTTCAGAAGGTTTGACTCACTACTCACAGAAAATTAATATTTTTTTTTTTCGCGGAAAGCAATTACTTTGGGGTTCGACATATTTAAATAAATGAAAAAATAACTGTGTATAAGACCACGGATAATATTTTAATTTTCATGACAGACAGGTTTCGCTTAGCCTAAGCATCATCAGGGTATAAAATTTAACTAAACAATACAAAGTGTGCGGTTATATATACATACAGAGGGAGAACACAATATAGAATAAAATAAGAGTATGGTGAGAAAAATATGAAATCACATTTAAATTGATTTTTTGTTTTCTAAAAAAAGGACAAACTTTCCCGGGTTACAAATAGGCTGACGAGAGAATTTAAACGCACGACGCCCGGGTGGGAATCCGACGCGTTTGTCCACTCAGCTACCGACCGGTCATGTATTCTTTGTTTAGTTAATTTTGTACCCTTTGATGATGCTTAGGCTTAGCGAAACCGGTCGGTCATAAAAATAAAATAAAAATCTGTGGCCTTATACAAAGTTATAATTTTATTTTCATTTATCTAATAAGTGTTCACACGTATTATTTTTGTAATAAACATAGTGAGGCTATGTTTTTGCGACAATAATCCGGGTACTAGTTATGACAGTGCAACGGAAAATACCACCAATTATTACATACGCCAGTAGAAAAATTATGTGTCACATGTTACATTTCATACTATCAAATGTGATGTTTAACACGAAGAAGAAAAAAATCGTAATACTTTTTGTTTCTTCCTCTCGTGTAATTATTTACCCGTCAGACCAAATAAAAATAAATCATGTCAGATTTTTTGACAAATTAATGGATGCAGGCAATTAATTGATTTATAAGCTTGGACACATTTTTAAAACAATTTCATTAAATTTAATTAAATCCTAATGAGACCACCTAAAATTAAAAGCTTTTATACCGCCCGCGGTCACGCGAAAGTACGTATAATGGGAGAGATTTATGGACTGACACTGTATGGGCCTTGTTTTGTGATGATGTCGCAACTAGCGAATACATAATTCAAACATACAAATAGAAAAATAGTCTGGCAATTTCAGTATCCTGTGAAGGTTCCAGGTACTGTTCATCTTGTAAGAAGAATGGGCTATTCTTCGATCAAATATACATAGATGTTAATAGCAATCTTTTCTGAAATATGCTTCTTGAATATATAACTATAATTTGTTCAGTACGTACTTTGTTTCTGGAGCATAAAACGAGTGAGATTATCATTTCATTTGAGAATTTAAAGAGTTTTCTTTTTTGTATTATTATTTTATTTTAGTTACTTTCTGACTTAATAATAATAACTTATACACTACTTGATATTACTAATGTATTTCATATGATTTTTACGGGCTATTTTTAATTAATTAATTGGTATAATTTCGATGGTTTCCGGCAGCGCATTATAACATTTTATCCCTTTATAATGTAAACTGTTTTATGTGTTGGTTTTATTCTTTTTTGGTGGTGTAATTTCTTTGCATGCCCTTGAATATATTTTACTATGTCTGTGAATATTCACATTGTAAATAGTTTTGACAGAAAAACATTTTTGTTACAAGTTTGTTATTATTTTATGTATAAATATCTATAATTTGTAATAGTGTAACGAGTTTTCATAATTTGTGAATAAGAACACATCTTGCATGACTTTTTTAATGAGCTGTGCAATAAAGTATTTAGTCGAAACACATCAAATTTAATAACCAGCTAACAATACTAACGCCTCAAAACTCTGTATTGGTACACGCAACCCTTATTTCAATCGAATTCATAGATCACTTCACATATATTTTTATTTTACTAAAACTCTTGGGAAGAACCGGCTACCATGTGTTTTTGGAGCGTCCCCGACCTCTTTATCAACGGTGTCAAGATATCATTAACTCACCAGCATTGTTTGGAGACATTTTTGAAACGGTAATGTAGAATGAAGATCATTTTAAAGATGATTACCTGGAAATAAGTAAACAATAAAAATTAGTTCAAAGTTAGTCAGATAAAAATATCATTTAAAAATTTAACACACAGCTCGACGAGCCTCACAAAACATATTTTAACTATACAAATGTCATATTTCGTGAGTGGACTTAAAATTTATACAATCGCAGTTTAGTGTAAAATTTATCATAGAAAGTGACATAATATTTGCAGATAACTACTTTGGGTTTAACCAGTGATTTAGCGGAATTACGTAGCATGTGAAATAAAAACGTGTATGTTAAATTGGTTTGACTAGTACCGTAGTACTAGTGAAAAAAGCTCCTTAAATCAACTATGCAATTTTGCATGAATATTGGAAGCATAATGATGCAATATGCTTTCGAAATCAATTTTTCTTGGTAATGCTCCAATTGATATTGTTAGCTCGATAAGTATCTGTTACACGAATAGGGTAATGATACACCATATAGGTCCTTAGGCACTATAATACCGGCCAGTTCAACTCAAGAAAAAAGAACTGCGGAGAAAATTATTATTCAATGAATAGATAAAATAACTAATGTGGAAGCTTAGTGACTAGAAAATAAACTTGTCAGTTTGAGTTAGGTACTATTTTGGACCCATTACGTCATCCCTCCTGATTATACAATTACAGTGCTCTTTCAAAGCGTAAATAATGTGATATTCCCTCTCATTATGTCTTGAAAGCTGACACTTTAGTTCACCTTGAGTAACTATTTACTCATTTAGCACTGTTCAATTTTTCATTCAATTTTTTACGTTTATTTTTTCCTATGAATTTATATTTTTTTCTTTATTTTTGCGCATATATGTATTTTAATTATTTTTTATGTATTATTATCAATAATGGAATGAATTGCATTGCGCTACTCCTGCATGCCTTCTGAGATACAACTTAAAAAATAGTTTTTTTTTTTAAATTTATTGATATTTCAAAACTCCATTTCTCATGATAAATATGTCGTTCACAGTTAAAAACAATTGATTTTATCTTTAAAAAGCTGTATACACTAGACTTAAGAATGCAAGAACTGATATTTTGATATCTATTGCGTTTTTCCGACAAACAGATTTTCTGCTTTTCAGTAATTTTGTTTATTACTGTTATTGTCTTACATTAAGTTATTTTATTACCTTTTGTCATGTGTTCAAAACTTATAATGACTCCATTGCCACATAAAACAGTAAACCACTGGTGAGGGCTTAATCGAAATTCCGGGAACTAATGAGGAAAATTAAAATATTTAACCTTTTTTTATCTTAACCGTGGTGGGAAATTTTTATCGTGGTTTATCGCTTTGGTAGTTTATCTGAAACGGATTTGTTTCCAATTAATTTACCGATATTATCGATGTGAACTAGTTGATGTTTAATTAAGTGGTGTGGTTGTGGAAAATGTGTGTGTGGTAGAATGATAAAAACCAAAACAGATTATTCATAAATTTATAACTGAAGGACAAGGTCAACATAAAAAATATTAAATAAAGGCCAAAAATAATCATTACAATAACGGGAACGTATTTTATAAAAAGAAACACTTTTTGTATTCATTATCTTGAAAAGGGGATGGTAGAAAGTCTAAGTGTTTAAAAATATGAAATAAAAATGATTTTGAATGCTTGAATTGTCATTTGACTGATGTAAGCGTAATGAATAGGATAAAGAAAGACGCTTAGATGGTTTGGGCATGTAGAACGAATAAACGAAGAAAGGAGTGTAAAAATAATAAATTATGCAAAATTGAATGGAAGAAGAAGTCGGGGACGCCCGAGAAAGACATGACACGATCAAGTGAATCAAATACTTCAATCGGTTAGAATAACAGAAGAGTACGTATGATATGATGTATGAATGTGAATGAAGCAAGGAGTGTGTGCCAAGACAGACGTGTATGACGGTGCGTCTTATCTGCCTACCCCTGCGGGGAAACGGCGTGGTGGTTAGTTGGTTATTTAGTTAGAATATGCATTTTTGATGTACTAGTTATCAAAAATATTGGTTGCCCATTTCAAATATAGAATAATTTCTGCTAAAATACATTACAGGTAGGTACTTCACTAGGTAGGTAGGGATTTGAAAATATAATTTTAAAAAATTAGTAATTAGTATTAATTAACTTTGGTTCCAAATTTTAAAAGTTCACACTCGTCACAAAGGAAATTAGCTACAGTCAATTAAATCGTTTCGCGTTTCTATAAAAAAAAACTAGTTTTTGAATTCAGTAGGTACCCATTTGATATTTGCTTAAATTTGAATTGCCAAAAATAAAATATATCTAGTTTCTAACTAAGAAAAGTACAATACCATAGTAATGAGAGTACAAATTATTAAACACTTCCGTTTAATTCAGAATTCATATAAAACACAGAGCCATTGTAATTCAGGCACTTTATCGTGACCTTATAAAATAGAAAATTGTCACAAATCGCAGAAAAACTGGCCGTTAAATTGATTCCGCGTGATTGGATCTCATTGTTGAACGTTGAACGTTGAATGTCACAACGCTCACTGCGCCACGTAAAATTTCTCCTGCCCACCACTGAACAATTTAATAAAAATTCTAGTGAAATCGGGAAAAACATTTATGTGTATTGCGTCAAAGTTACAAAATGATTTGTTTATTACATTGTCACGCCTGTTTACGGCGAAAATTATGAAATTTTCCAAAGTTTGGTAACTTGAAGTAACAATATATGGAGGGAGAGCTAATTATTTTTACCCAACCCACACAAACTTGCGATAAATCACTTTCTCCGGGCTTTTACGTCGTACACCATGAGAGAGAAAGAGACAACAAATTTCATAGACCGCTTATACTATAAGGATTATATACCGTAAGGATGATCTTAAGGTCCTGGTTCACGGCGGGACTCCGCCCACATTTTTTTATTGTGCCACTAAACTTGACACAACTAAACGGTTTTTTAGGTTATATGCTATATTTTTGTAGATAAAAATACTGTGAAAAAGTGGCTATACAAATAAACAAAAACATTATGTCGATATGTGATATGACTGAATGTATAAATACCGAAGTTTTAGTCTTAGCCACGCCCAGGTGCGCCCAGGTGCTCAGGTGAGCATGTTAAAATAATCAAAAACAAGTCCAAAACTGACTTCACTGCCTTGGATAGATACTACTCCACCAACTCTATGTTTGGTAACATTCAATATTTTGTACTATTTGTTTTATACTACATCACTGGATCAATGAAGAGCGAAGGTTTCAAGTCATAATTAATTTTTAAAGGTATGGTTGTTACCAATTTTCTTGAAAAGTATACAATTAATAGGACACCCCGTTTATGAACCAATTCGCATAAATTAATAAAATGTTTTTGTGAAAACTGAGAGAACGATTATCACAATAACGTTTTTTTGCTTCGTGAAATCGTTCGTTCGCATTTAAAATGGGTCATTTTTTGTATTTAATTTACACAAGATAACCAAAGATAATAACTTTATTGTAACAGTAATTGTTGGAGAAAAAATATTTACTTAACAATAAAGGTATGTGGTCTAAAAGTTTTCAGAAATTAATTTGTTTGCGAAATAGCTCAATCAGTAGAATAATCAACTGGACAATAGCGTAGTGGTCTACATTTTTACTTTGAGTAAGGAGGTTGTGGGTTCGATTCTCGCTAAGTACTCAAATACATTGAATCCAATTTGTTCCATTTTTGGGGCTGGTAATTTTGATTGTGAATTTGTATCGGATCTTTAAAAAATAGTGTAATAATGAGAAAGAAAAGTCTCGAGAAACGTTTTTTATATAAATAGGGCATGTTGTGAGGCTGAACATAGTGGGGAGGGGAAAGAAATTGGGAAGAGGAAGGTTGGGAAGTACCTGGCTATTTAGATCTGGCCACCGAACACGGCTAAAGCCATTTCAAGCAACGTTTCGATTCTGATTGGTGGTCTTTCACCAGGGCGATACTCGGAGTATCTACCACTCGGGAACGTGCCGCAAATAAACTTTTTATTATTTTTAAATGTGTTATGACATATTAATTAAATAAAAGTTATTGGCGCACGACGGGTTCGAACCTGCGACCTTTGGATTCATAGTCGAGCGTCTTACCACTTGACCATGGAGGCCGTCGAGGGATACGAACAGAGGGATAACACAATAAAAATGAAAAAAAAAGAGGACAGTAAGAAAACAAAAGAGACAGATAATATGAAATGAAAAAGGCAAAACTTCAACTGAGATCGTGATAAAGAATAATGAGAATGACAAAATATAAAAATTAAATAAGTAAGAAAAAAAAAACATTTATATTATAACAAAGTAACAGAGAGAAAGAGACAGATAGTAAGAAATTAAAAAGGAAAAACGTCAATATATTTCCCGTAATTTCATTTGTCTCATTATTCTTTTATCACGTTCTACGTTGACGTTTTGCCTTTTTTATTTCATATCATCTGTCTCTTTTGTTTTCTTACTGTTGTCTTTTTTTTCTTTTTTTATTGTGCTATCCCTCTGTTCGTATGAGTATATATAATCACACACTATGTTTTTTTTGTTTAATTTTTTTGTACCCCGATTATGCTTAGACCAAGCGAAACCGGTCGGTCATAAAAATTCAAATAAAAACTGTGGTCTCATACAAAGTTATTATTTCATTTTCATAAAATATGTCAAACCACAAAGTGGTTGCTTTCTACAAAAACATATATATTTATGTTAATGTAAATGAAAATTATGCTTATTCCCGCCTTTCTCAGTGAGTATCACTAACAACATTTGTATTATTAATGATCTTAACTAATTATTTTTCTAAAGTTAATTATGTAAACAGAAAATAAATAAAAAATATATTCGTGGAGTTTCAATGCCCACACAGGTAGCCAAATAATATTTTCCGACAATATTACACGCCCCCTGCCTGAAGAGTTAATTAATTAATTAATAAATATCAAGTATCATATATCTTCCGGTTAATGTACATAGCGGCTTGTAGCGATTCATTATTTCCGTAAAATTGCATGAACTCCACTTCTGGCCAAACACGCATTGTGATATTTACATACTCGACACGTCACTTCTCCTCCCGAACTTGCTGGACTAATATAAATTATGAAAAACACACTTTTATACACAGTTTTTGGTTATTTATGTCGGTTATAAAACCAGCTTTCAAAAGCAAGGCGTAATTTTCCATCCCTTTGATTAAAATGCTAGAATCGTAACTTTAACGACAGCAATTTTCATAATATGACTAGTTGAAAGTATCACATCATTCTAATTAATTGAAGAGCATCGTGAATAGTGGTGGAGAGACTGTAGCTTATTCTTTATCTTACATATAAAGTAGGAACTTTCTAGCTCCCGCCTACGCGTTGTGAAAAATTAGGGAAAAAATTGGCTCACTCAATCAAATTATTTTCTAGGTTGGTAATTCCAATTTGATATAATGTACAGTACAAATACATACTGGCATAAAAATGTTGGCATCTCCAATTGGGTATGTCGTGATACCTGAAGGGGGGGGATGGGAGGAATATTATATGGAGAAGAGAAAGGTGGGGAAGTGCCCGACTAATAAGATATGTCAACCAAACACAGCTAAAGCCATTTCAAGCATTCTGAATGAATCAGAGCGATACTGAGAGTATGTACCAATCTGGAACGTGCCGCAAATATACTATATATTAAATGAAAATGAAATAATAACTTTGTATAAGACCAGATTTTATTTCAATTTTTATGACCGACCGGTACAAAATTAAACTAAACAGAAAATTCATGATGTGTGGTCATCAGAGGGAGAACACAATATAAAATAAAATAAGAAAACAGTTAAAAGAATAACATTTAAATTATAATAAAGTCATTATTTCATTTTTATTAAATTTGTCAAACCACAAAGTGATTGCTTTCTACGAAAATAAACAATATGTTATTTCGTATTATTTGAATGTGAAATTACTCATACTAATTAATTTTTTTTCACACGTCGGGATTTGTTTAGGTTTTCACATTTACATTTTTTATTTTTTTATTTACATACATAGATATTATGTATCTTAAATTAATAATTTCAATTTTACAGAACTCTTATATTTGAAGTTTGGGCATAGTAAAAAGTTCCTTGATATAAAAAGTATATTAGTTGCATGATTCGTGCAACGTGGTACTTTTTCAACGACTCCAATATAATTAATACATAATTATCACCAGCAAAAAAATCGTTTTGAAGCTGAATAGCATTTTAAAATTTATCAATTATCGCTGCTTCTCTTGAAATCAAGATTGTATTATATCTTAAATAGGATATTTCCCTTGCGGAAGTCGATATTCAACATTAATGAATGATATCCCATGGTTACATGTACAATTATATCAAATTAAAAATGCTCAATAATTGGTTAGATTCGTTGGTTTTTCCTAACAGCCTAATTAACCACAACAGTGTAAAAAACTACTAATAAGATTTGCTGAATTCGCGGTTTATTAATTAGTTAAATCTAGGCGCTAGAAATGACTATTCAAATGTATCTTATAAGCAAGAAGACATCGTTAATATCAAATGGTCAGCAATATATGGTGGAATGAATACGAGTCTTTCTAAGAAAATTATTTATTTATAACACGTAATGCGAAAAAAAGCAATAGAGAAAGGACAGCAAATACATAACGGAGCAAAGACAAAAATATTAATTTGAAAGAACATTCAAGTCAAAGTCTGAGCAAGGTTTTAGTAGAGTCGTAAAGAATGACAAAAATCATTTAGACTGGTACCAAAAATTTCAAGACCGTGGCTTGAGTTAACATGTCTCGACATTCTGGACAGTGGAGAATGATTCCCATAATTAGTAGAGTGATGATTGAGGAACAGCAATTCACCATGACAAGCAGTTCCTTCAAGATGTTAAAAAATTATCGAGATTTGAATTTCAATCAATGTATTGAATTTCTGCGAATATTAAATAGTAAGTTTTAGTAAGCAAAATCATGCATCAACCTGATAGCCGCAGCTTATTATTTTTTTTTCAGAGATAAATTAATCTGACCTATAAGGTTTCACAGTAGGTAAAGTCGAAATTTTTGGTTCTTCATTGGCCAGACCATAACTAAAATCTTATTTCATTTGGTCATCGGAAATCGTGAAAATGTAAAGAAGAATGTAAAAATAGGTACTCACTTTTAATCAAGTGACTAACTTTTACTCAATTGCCTATTAACTATTCTTATTAAATTTACTTACTTATAAAAGGACTATATGTTTTGGGCATCATACCTGTTATATGAATAAAATAATTATAATTTTAATATTTTTTTTTTTTTAAATAGTTAAGTGACAAAATATATTTTGAATTACTCCACTTCCGACGACCTCCGTCATAGCCTTACGAATCTGGCTGTCGCAGGTTTGAGGTCCGGCGGGCGCAAAATAAATTGTATTTATTTAATTTGTGTTTTTTCACATATGATACAAATAAAATGATATTCTCGTATGATACATTTGCGGCACGTTTCATAGTAGTAGATACTTGAAAAAGTGAAAGACCACTAGTTAGAATTGAAACTTTACTTGAAATCGCAAGAGCCGTGTTTAGTAGCCAGAACTGACTACCCAGGTACTTCTCAATTGTCCTCTTTCTCATGTCCGTTCCCTTCCCACTCCCACTGGCTCAGGAAGCAGACTCTTGTACAGTATTCACATTTAAAAAAAATAATAGGATTATTTAAACCAAAAGTTCGTTGCTGTACTCAATACGTGATGAGTACGTTTTTGACATGTACAATGTAAATAGTTATGCTTAAATATGTATATAGTTGACATGTACTATGTATATAATTGAGCATACGCTCAAAATCTACGCTTATGATAAGCAACTAGTTAAACGCCCAATAATTTTAATGATGTCTCTGTTTCATATATGAGATTATGACAAGTGTCGCATATTTGATCCATGAGGTTTCACATTAATTCAATATTAGTTAAATCGTTATTGATTATATTGTATGTTGGTGCGACTCAGATAGCAAACTTGTAATATGATAATGTTATTTTTAAATAGATCCTTTAAACACTTCGGAATATGAATATTTGTCTATAATGTAACATGTCCACAGAAAAAAACAGTATTTACACAGCTACAGGCACCTTAAATTAAGTTATTGAAAAGGTGATCCATGAAGTGATAGCATACATTGAAACATCACGCATTGAAAAGGTTAATACATTCTAGCCGTAATAATTTTCTACATTTTGTACATCACGTATTTCCTACAAATAAGTATTACAACATTACTGTCGTTTTAATGCCGCTATTAAAAACGATGATATTGATATTTTCTAGTCTTTACATCGTTTTCGATTGTTCACTACAATGCACATTGAATATAATAGCAACAAAGTAACATTAAATCAAAATATTTCATGAAAGATTCAAAACATAATCGAATCGCATTTTTTTGTAAATGAAAAATCAATGATCTTTTGGATGAACGAAATATCTTAGAAAAACATTGAATTATCAATTGAATCAAATACTTGAGTAGGGTTAAGTCAAAATAAGAGAAAATAAATGATTAAAGCGATGTTTGAATGTAGATAAAGCAAGGAGTGTGAACCAGGACAGAGTTGTATGGCGTCCCGTCCTTCCTACCTATTTGGGAAAATGTTTCGTTCAACTTTTTCAGTTTTTTGTCAAGCATTTTAGTTTAATAAATTTTGTTGCTTGAGAAGAGTTTTGGCAAAAATGTGTATATTTTATAGAACTGTAAAGAAAAAATTTGTTAATCAAGTTATTTATTTTGTGAGTACCTACGTGAGTACATACAAGTGTAAACTTTTCAAATTTGGAACTTATGTTAATTGAAATTATCAAATTTAAAAAAAAAGGATCTTTTCAATTCTCTGTCTACCTAGCCAAGTACTTATAATGAATTTTAGCAAACATTTATTCTACATTCGAAATGGAAACTAATATTTTTTTCTTCGCAAGTTAAGTTACCTGATTTTTTTACGGGAAATAACTAGTAATATTGTATTATGTTACTGAAAAAAAACCAAAAGCCTTTCTGTTTTTTTTTTTTCTGTTTAGTTTTATCAGAACAGAGACATTGCGTGCCATCCTACTCACTTATGTAGGAAAGTTTTTTTTTATTATTGACGATTTTGGTTTTAGAAACTTGGTTGAAGAATATTTAAAGAATATTTGAAGGTTTCAAAAATGTTGTACTGTATAACATAATAGTACTTACTAGTTGTATTGTGTTAATAATTACATAACTGGTGGGTTTCTCCAAAAATAATGAATTCATAATTATAATAAATTTTTAATTGTGTAATAATAATTTTAATGTATTTTCAACCCCAGTAACCTAAAAGTGTTGGTACATCTGTGGCAAAGAGCGAACCCCCGCGGAACATTGGTAGAGATTTAATTACCAACAAGTGACATGTGCATGCAAACGCATTATCAAAGTATAAGGTCGTTTAGTGGAAAAAGGGGCGAGCACTCCACTTTTGTGGAATTTTTTAATAGCATTATTTTGATGAATGGAGTAGTTTTTTGGGGAACTTTCATTTTATTAACACTCAGCGATGTAAATTTAATAAAGATGTCAAATAACTGTTGAATAACAGCATTAGATTCGATTTTTAACAAAAGGGATGTTGTATTGGGTATTTTTTAAAGAAGATCACACCAGAGCACTTTAAAATTCAGTCTTTAGTACCTTGTTAGATTTTGAAAAAACGTAATTCGAAAAAAAAGCAATAGAAAAAGGACAGCGAATACATAACGAAGCAATGACAAAAATATTAATTTGAAAGAACATTCAAGTCAAAGTCTGAGCAAGGTTTTGGTAGAGTCGTAAAGAATGACAAAAATCATTTAGACTGGTACTAAAAATTTCAAGACTATGGCTTGAGTTAATTCTGGACATTCGGACAGTGGAGAATGATACCCATAAACAGTAGAGTTATGATTGAGGAACAGCAATTCATTGAGTCTACGGCAAGGAATGTTGAGCTGAATGAGTTGCAACAAAGAAGGTGAGTCAATAAAACAATTAATAATTTAGAAAATGCAAATTAAATCAAATTCTGTCACGAAATTGCTATAAACATTAAAACAAAATTATTGGAGTAATTTTAATGTAAAAACTTCTTAGGACGGGTCAACCCCTAGTTGAACTTATTTACTTAATGAAACCACTGTCTGCATTGTTGAATCAAATCTATCATGTCCGCTATCCACGCGCAGAGGTAGTTATGACTTTACGGGTTAAGAGCGCAGTCCTCGACGGATATATCATATGGCGCTGGGCCCACGAGCGTGTCGAGTAGTTAAGAGCGGTACATTAAGGGCGTGGGGTAACGGACTGTAATCAGGCAGAAAGCAGAACGGGAATGTCACTCACATATCAGCTTATTAGCGCACACCCACACTTGAACCCGCCGCATTCCTGCACACATACTTGTATACTAGCTCAATGATGCTAGCACAGAGCTTCTAAACTTTTTCAATATTCTAAAAATTATTTAAAAATTGACACACAAAAGTTTATGGTTTAATATTAACACCGAACAGAGACTTAAGATTAAATTCAAGAATGTATGGTTCGTTTTATATTAAATTCATTTTTTCTGGACACTAAACCAAGCATTTACACGAATGATAGAAGCTTTTGGAATAATGATACACAGGCTCATCCTCAGCACACCTGTAACAAACGTGCGACTGACGTCTTGTATGAGAGAGACGACGTGAAAGCGAGCTAACAAATGTAGGTATAAAAAGACTATGCAAGGTTGTCCGGTCTCTTCTTCACTACTTGTAATCCAATGTAAATACATTGTGTTAAATACTGTCTAAAAAATACTTGTAGTACCCACAATCATATTGACGTAAGCTCATTTCAATACTCTGACCTTGAAGTAACAGTATATTGAGAGAGCTAATTATTTTTACCCAACCTATACAAATTTGGGATAAATCACTTTCTCCGAGATTTTACGTCGTACACCATGATAAAGAAAGAGACAACAAAATCTCCCAAATTATCACACCGCTTTAAAGTGTTGTTAGAATGTTCTTCGTTTCCCGCGTCTCCATTGACTCCGCCCACACGTTTTGGTACGTGAAATAAATTATCATAACTTTAGGTTTTTTGGGTTACATGCTATATTTTTGTTTAAAACAAAACTGTGAAAAAGTGTTTTTACGAATAGACAAAAACATTATGACATGTGCTATGAAAACTGACTACAGCATAGCTCTCTCTTGTATATTTTTGTTCTGAGACCCTGGCAGATGAGCTACTCAACATAGAAGGTTTTCATTTAATTGCCAAACATTGTGAATTTGCGCTAGATATAAACAGTAGAAAACTTCGATAACTTGATCACATCATGAGGAACGACAAATACCAGATTGCCCAATTGATAATCCGAGGGAATCGGGGAATCAGATTGATGGAAGATGAAGTAAGGGAAGATGTTGCACTTCATGACTTCGAAACCTACGCGACTGGTCAAGTGCAGTTCCACTGAGTTGTTCCGCGCTACCACATACAAGCTGAAGATTTCCCTGATGATAGCCAACCTCGGATAGGAGAGGGCACCAGAAGAAAAATGAGTGGAACAGGAGAAGGGATAAAAGCAAACTGCAGGTATTGAATATTCTGTATAGGCGTTATTCAATTTTACTCAAAACAACGAGTATTTATATATTATTGTCAAAATCAAACGTAAAATTAATGTAAAACGCATGCATAAACCTGTTATATATTGTCTCAATAACGTTAACGTCGTTTATTAGGATTTCGCAGTAGACCTAAATGTCACTAATGTTAATTTTAAATAGAAAATGGTTTACGAACCGGCTGAATGACTGATATCCATAATTTATTTAAGTGGACATAAAATATTTTAACAAGAAAGGAATTGAGATAGCTTTAATGAGAAACTTAACTTTGACAGCATTAATTGTAGCTACTCAAAAAGATACGTGCTAATGAGCAGTTATGACTACAGATTCTAATGACTAAAGAGTCTAATGACGATGAAACAATGATGAATCTGGATGTGTTTAATCTGTTAGCTTTTCCTGTGGCGCTTCAGATAAACTAAGTTGACTGTTAATGAAGTCAGTAGGTGGAGAGTGATAACTACTCTAAATGATACATTCATATCCTGTGCTAATGAAGCCATAAATACGATTGTAGTAATTAAACTTTCGATTTACAGATAGAGCGGTGAGTAATTAGTTAGATTGATTGTGATGGTTTAAACACAGATCACTTCTCGTTAGTCTTAACTCTTGCAGAATTATGGTATGTGAAATATGTCCCTACGGACGTAGTGACATGGTATACCGTTTATTCATTTATGGACTAGGGTCCAATAACAACATGTAAAACATGAGAAATTATGGAAAAAATGACATTACATACATAGGTATGAATTGAAGCAATTCCAATAGGACACAAAGTATACATTGAATTACAATGATTTATGTAAAATCAAAGACCTAAAGACTGGCGAGAATCATAAAGACATGCACCAAAAATTCAAGGCCTTGACTGGAGTTAATAAGTGACAATGACAGGTTTGTGGTATTACATTTATAAAATATTTTATTGCGTACTTTCATGTGTCGATGTATATCTACACAAATAGGTGTTTATAAAATCCGTGAATTCAGGGGTTGACACACAAGACAAAGGTTTTAATTAACCAATATTTACTGTACTGAAAAAAAAAAACCATTAAAGGCACATTCTTGAATATAAACTTTAAAGGATTAGCTTTTTGTAAAAAAACCTTTTTTGAATTCTATTTACGAAATAAAGCGTTAATTAAATACACACATTGTATATTTTATCAAACGCGAATTAGCTGTGCTTTTGGGATAGCCTCTAAAAAAACTTCCATTCCACTTTCATAACTGCCGAAATAAAATAAAATATTGTACAAATATTATATTAACAAGCCGATGCTGCAAATGAAGGCGTTCCTAAAAATATAATCCTCTGCAATAATACAAAGTACTACGCTTCATAAAACACAATGAAACATGCACGTGACCTGTCACAGACAGAAAAATTAGAGCATTCCGTTCAAATGGGATGAGCTGTTCCTACTTTAATTTTATATATACTTACAGCGTTCCTACCTAACGTTCCAATACACACAAAAGATATTAATAATATGTGCATGCAAGTCAACATACACACATACACGTGAGAAAAGTAATTCATTTACCGTGGGTATACACATGAGGGATTGGATTCTTCTATGTATTTGATTATGGGTGTGTTTGTATTTGTATTTGCAACATACTTATTACCAGAGTAAAAAGGGGATGATTTTATTATTAAAACGTTGATTTACATAATTAGAATGAGGGTAGTGTAGGAGGGGTGGAGTTCTATAAAATATGTTTCTAATTTGATCCTTGAAATTGCAGTACATTTTTTTACTAACCGCAGACCAGAACAGAATTACTGATAGAGGTAAAGTAACAATATTAATATTAACTAGTTTTATCAGTGTCCTACACTTCTTACAGTAATATTTAGTTTTCTGAACAAAATAGTCAAAAATTCCAAATATTTTTTCAATAAGTTCTATTGCTTCTAAAGAACACTGCTTTTTCCGAAATTATTTCTCAAAAAAATTTGAGCACTTATTGCTATGAAATAAATTAACTCTTTTTTGAGTGGTCTGAAGAGTTCTTATTTTATTGCATTAGGTCAATGGGTTCAAGGCAAGTCTGCTTCGAGTAAATTTACTGTTTTCCTAATAAAACACCGGGTTACCCCAACCCGGTCTAGATTTAGCAAGAACTGTTTTTATGTCATAATGTTTGAGAATAATGCAATGGCTGTCTCGCTGGGCAGATTTTGCGTTTTATCAACATTTTTGGTTTAAATCATTTAAAAGTGACAGAAAAATATAGTACATTTTTCAAAGATATTTTCGTCGTACCTCTAGCAAAGCCTTATTACTTGAAATATTGTTTAATTTTCTAAATAAAGGTGTGATAAAATTCTGATAATTGATTTAAAAATGGAAAAAAATATTTTTTATTTCACCGCTATAAAAGTATGAACTGCTTGGAGCCAGTGGAATAATGGCTTCCCTATTTAAAGAATATAGAGGAGCCGAAAGAAGTGGGACGAGTAAAGGAATTCGAATAGGGAAACAGGAAGGTCGGAAAGGACCTGACTATTCAGATCTCTCAACATAGCTAAAGCCATTTCAAGCAAGGTTTTGATTCTGAATCTAGGTACAATTACTGCAGAGCTCATCAAAAAGGCTACACTGTCGTAATTTGTTGTCATGCCACAGTAGAGAAGAAGGAATACAAGCAAAGACTTAGGGCGAGGTGTTTCAAATTTAGTCACATTTGACATCGTCACAATTCAAACGTCCCGGTTAAACGTCGATTCTAAGCCTTTTCCAGCTGTTCAACAAATTGTAACGACATGACTGTTAAAGCTGATCATTTAAATACTTGTATTAGTTAGGGCACTAAGTGGCAAAAACTGCTTACACAGTAACACAAAATACTAATTTGTCAAAGAAAATTATATGTAGCACACCTTTTAAAAAAATGTTTCTTAATACGAGTAGTTTGAAGCAATCTCGACAGTTTCCATTATTAAAAAAAACAAAATTTAATTCGCATTTCTGTAAAATAAAATGAAATCATAAATGTCAGTTTTGAATTTTTCGACACTTGGCGCCTTAATTAATTAATACAAGTATTCATTTGTTAAAAAACTAAAACGGACCGACAATCGGTGTAAACAAAAGGGTGCTAATCGTTGAATTGTAAGAATGCCAGACGTAACGAAATTTTGAAACAATCCACATTTGGTTTTAAGTGCAAAAATGTGATTAATAAATTACAAAAAACCCTTTAAACAAATACAGGTAACCCATTAGGTGTTTTATGTGATAAATATTTATAATGAAACAAGTCCCTACTTCGTATACTGCCCACCAAGTGATTACCTACTTCCCTAATTGTTTTTCAGCTGGCCACCGTGTACAGATAATATTAACAAAGAAATTTAATTACCGAAATGTGCTCGCCATCTAATTCAAGTTATAATCTCCCCAGGAAAAAAGAAATGAATTTAATAATTAAATTTCCCATACGGAAGGAACGGGGTGACATCGTTTATCCCTGTCAATCGCATGTAAAATGGATCGGATCTCTCTGTCTAGCCCTGATCAGCCCCAAGAGGTCTAGTCCCGTTCGAAAATTCTATTTCAAAATGAAATTTTAATTTTGATGCTGAAATTAATTATCGAAATGCCTGAAATGCTCAAGATTTCTCAGGGTGGGTATCACTAGTTGTCCTTTTCTTAAAGAACGTACGATATTAATCTAATAACAGAATAAATAAAATCACTATATTTATCAATGGTGTATTACTTTTCTTACTTCTCGTATCGAAAACAATATCGACTCCATCCACTGAAGAGATAAACAGATATAAGTGTATTGTAGACTTGTCCATTTAAATCTGGAAGTAAGCTCACTTTCCCCTTACTTTTGGCTAAATTTGTCAAACATTTTCAAAGACCGAAATTATTTCTAAAACAGATAATCAATCGTATTGGTCTATAAATTTATTTCCCTGATTTCAACATATTTCTATTAAAAAAAAATACACATTAATATTGAGATGGTTAACAGCCCCATAAAAATGTTTCGAGTTCAAATCATTCAACGGGTACCGAGTTACTCCCTTTTCAACACGCGTTATGCCAATGAAAAGGCTTTAACTACAAAGTTTTGTATGAGAGACTATCTCTAGCTCATTTTAGTTTTGCTTTCCAGGTAGGTACCTACCTAAATAGTATTAGAAGGTCCTTTTGAATGTGATCAGTAAAACAGGGTGTTGCTTTAAGGGATCATCAATATCGCCGACGTGTGTACCAATCCATACTGCAATGCCATCCTAATATCTAATACCTTTATTGCGAAAATACCGATGGACTTATTATTAAAATTGCTGTTGGAATTATTTATTCCGGTGGCAGGGGTGCCCCTCTCTCCCCGTTATATATTCCACCCCCACCCCCAGCCAGACCGCAGACCCACCCTCCCCTCAAGGGTGTCTCGAAGCCTAATAGGGGATGTTATCACCATTCTTATTCGAGAGAAACCTTTATTTTTGACATAAATAACAACATTTGTTACACCAACAAGGTTTTAGTGTGAAATTGAATTGTCATTAAAATGAGCGAAGTGTTATCAAAATATAATTAAGTATGTTGAAATTATAACTAAAGATCTTAAATGTTTTAAAATCAAGTGGTCAGGTACTTTATATCTACGATTGAAAAATATATAATTAATATTGTCACGCACTTAAAACTATAATGTCATAAATAATAATGCATCACCAAAATCATAAATGGTGATTTACCTGTATACGCTTTAGAATAAAATGGCACGACACGGCAAAATGTAATTTGATAATGATATCTATGCATTTTTGTAAATGTTTAAAACGAATAAATGAAGTAATTATTTCACATGACACATTTTTTAGTCACTTGATTTACTATCGTGTGAAAATTGTATTAAGGTTTAATATTCCCTAATAATTAGGAAGGTACCGAATAAAAAATTCCGTCGCATCGTCCTGGCGCGAGCCGAACATTTAGTGTCCAGATCTGAATAGAAAGGTAACTACTTCCCGATCTTCTTCTGTCTTTCTCCTCCCCTATGTCGAACAACTTTTTTTTATGTAAATACCATACAAGAGTCACAACGACCTTCACCCCTCTGGAATCAATGAGACTATAGCATCCCTAATTAAGGTATGTCGTGAGACTGAAAGGGTAGGTAGGCGAAGGTGATGGCAAAGAGGAAAGTTGGAAAGTACCTGGCTATTCAGATCTGGTCACTAAATACAACTATTGCCATTTCATGCAACTTTTCGATTCCGAATGGTGGTCTTTCACTAGGGCGATAATTAGGAGTCTACCACTCTGGAAATTGTCGCAAATATAATATAATATGTAAAATAACACACATAAATTTAATATAATTTATTTACAGGCCTCAAAACCCAAACCTTTGGATAAGTAGCCGATTATCTTACCCTCTCGGCTACGGAGGTCGTCTTACTTATTAATATTTCCTAAATAGGGGTGCCATAGTTCCACTGAAGCCGGGCAGTTGGGGGTCGATGTGTTATGCAAAAATATGTCGATAAATTGTGGATTTTCAGTCGTCAAATTACCTTGTCTACCATAACCTGTAGTACCTTTTTGCTGCAGTCCTTCAACTAGCAAAACCAAACTACATACTGGCCTCATTATAGAAAAAATGTATTTTTACCTCCACTATTTATTAGGTGTCAGTATTTATAATTGTCACTATATTATATCGCACCTACTTTATTTATGAGTAAGTAGAAAGAAACTTGTAGTTAAGCCCAATTAAGACTCAAGCGTGTTTTGTTCTCAAGAAGAGGTCTTAAACAAATCAAAAACGCCAACTCACAGGAAACTCACAAAAAATTGGCCTTTAGATGTCAGTTTATTTATTTTCGGATGATTGTTCTTCGTTTGCATTTACCACCAATTAGTTGAGAAAAAAATACACAGCAAATACTGTTTGAAACTTTGGTTTTTACGATGAATTCAAATACTGACGAGTCACCCAATTTGCCACTCAAATATTAATTACTTCGAAGCAGTAATTAATAAAATAAACATGTACGTGTATAAACATTGTGACTAAATAATAAGACATGCTAATGTTTTTGTTTAATTTAAAAGTGTGTATTATTTGCGTTAAATGTACAGTTTTTTTTTATTTAAATAATAAAGCCAGCAAATAAAAAGACAATGGCCACAATTGAGACTCGAGCTAGAATCCTCTACTTTATCCGGGAGTAACGCCTTAATCAATTCTGCCATCTTTGTAATGGATTCAAAGCTCAACCAGAGTTTATTGAAGATCTTTTGACCTCTTATGGCTGCCAAAAATCAGAAGAAATTATAAATAATATTCATAATTTTCAATGACAATATGAGATCGACTAAAATTTAAATTTCTAATAAAGTCTCGATGGCCGAATTGGTTAAATTAAATTATTAAGTTAATTGGAGTCTCGGTTGTGACCATTGTCTTTTTATTTTCTAGCTTTTTTCTGTTTCATATTTGTATTTTAAATAATTGATATTGTTTAAATATTTAAATAACATAAGCATTAATGCTTTAAAGTAATTTCCAATTTCTATAGGTAAAGATTTCATCAAAATTCCTAAAGAATATTCGTCTTTCAAAATAACATGATTTCGTTAAAGTCAGATGCAGATAATTGCAATCTGATAAGGAATATCTCGAGATGAATAATAACGTGAATGCACTTTTAGCCGGTTCAGTGCCAACAAGTGGTTAGCATCATGCACAGGACACAGGAAGTCGCTTTGGTCCTTATCAGGAGAGAGAACGACAAACCCTGGACCAAAACCACTGATTGTCTTTGGAGTCTTAACTGTAGAGCAGTCGCTGGAATATTTACAAAATCTACAAAGAGTAAAGCATATTAATTTGAAAGCACAATATAAGTTTTATTACTATATTGACAGGTGCAATTCAAATAATATTGGATTACGTCAACTTTTAGTACAAAGATACAAGGGTAGGTCGTAGAAAAAACTATGGGTGAGAACTACTAAGAATTGCAAAATTGAAAATATTTGATGTAGGCTTATGCCCAAAGCTACACACCGAACCTTATGACATGAAGTGATGAATAAAAGTAGAAATGGGTCCATATTTTAATAAAGCACAATATTTTTGCACACTGAAATTCTGCCTTTAGTTATTAACTATAAATAATTTCGTATAAAATCACATATTTTATTTTATTTTTTTATGACCGACCGGTTTTGCTAAGCCTGCCTGAGCATCATCATAGTACAACATTAAATTAAGTTTTTTTCTCTCTGTTCCTTTGTTATAATTTTAAATGTTATTCTGTTGTTTTCTTACTGTTCTTTTATTTTATATTATATTGTGTCTGCCTCTGTGTGTATATATAACCGCACGTTTAGTTTGATTTAGTACGCTGATGATGCTAAGGCTTATCGAAACCAGTCAGTCATAAAAATTAAAATAAAATCTGTTGTTTCATACAAAGTTATTATTTCATTTTCAATAAAATATGTACACAAAGTGATTGCTTTCCACGAAAATATAAATAATATCCTTTGAGAGTACGTACTTGTGTGAACTTTTCAAAATTTGCTCCGTTGAAAATTTTTTCATGGTAAAAAACTATATTTTTAAGTACCTACCTATAATCTATTTAAACAGACATTATTCTGTATTTAAATTGGGTGAATTAAATTATATAATGTTTTTAATATTATAAGTCAAGCTGCATCCCGAGATTTTACGCGGTTAAGAACTAGTTACTCGTATTTTTAACAATGCATAGTCTTTGCGTGGAATCAGAGAAAATAACCACTAAATAAAAATGCATAAAGAGCCTAGCGTAAGGAATGTGTTATGAGTGGGCAAGGTTGCTACAGTTCTTTCATCATGTTGATGGTTCAACTAGAATGCAGTTGTCAGTTTATGAAAGGAATTTGAGAACAAGAGGAAGCTCAGATAAATAAAATGAAAATTTGCATTAGTTGAACGAACTTTGGCGAATTAATTTTAAGATTCGTTCAATTTATCTTATTGGCTCGCCTCAAGTGTAGTACTGTTAGGATTTTAGATTTGTTTATTTTGTGTGAATACCGCACAAGGCTAAAACCTTCTGAAGTTAGTGGGACAATGGCATCCTCAATTAGGTTATGTTATAAGGCTGAAGATAGTAGGGAGGGGAAGAAGAAAATAAAGGGGTTGGATAAGTGCCTGGCTAATCAGGTCACAGGGCTAAAGCTATTTCAAGCAATGTTTCGATTCTGGATGGTTGTCTTTCACCAAGGCAATACTGAGAGTATATTTCTCCCTGAAACGTGCCTCAAATATACTACATATTATTTTTTTATGAATTAATTATGAAATAAGACAAAATCATTAGATAAAATTTATTTGCCGTGACGGGATTGAACTCGTGATCTTTAGATTCATAGTTGAGGATGTTAACCACTCGACCACGAAGGCTGCCAAGGAAGATAATTCGTGAATGAAACTCATCAAGAAGAGTGCTCGAGTCCAGCCTTAAAAACTGTAATAAAAACCTTCGTATTATTGTAATTTGGAAAAAAAAAACTAGATTGTTACGGAAGCTTTTCGTCATGGACCCATGTCGAATAATCAATCCAAAAATATGTTCAAGTATCCATTGTTTCGCCAAGATGCGAATCTTTTATTTCCTTTTGATGTGACGATAAAAGTTAATTATTCATTGATTGCAGGAAACAAGGTGTACAGAAATTCGTTTGTTTGTTTAAAACAAAGTTAATCGATAATAAGTAGGTTTTAAGTTCCATCGCGATTAGAAATGCCATTCTGATTAAAAAATTCGCCGCTCGGATCGATGGTAATAGACAAGCTCCATTCAACCGTATTTGCATTTCATATTAAAAAAACATACCGCTTTTCAGTCGATAAGAATACAATACGAAATATAATAGTCAAAATACTTCGTAAGCAGAATACGACAACCTCCGTGGCAGAGGATTCGGGTTTTAAACCCGACGTGGGAAACATATTTTTAATAATAAAATAATTGTAATTTTTTTCATCAATTTTGATAAAAATTATATTTATGCTCAAATTAAGTTTTAAGTTAAGTACGCAGAATCGTTCTTTAGATACATATCTAGCAAGGAAAAATGAGATGAGTCAAAAAATAAAATTATGTACGTTTATTTTTCGAAAAACACGTGACATGATTACGTACAAAAAACAAAATTCCTAAATGTTCCTGAAAACTCTTCTGAAAACCTACGTTTTTTTACTCATTCCGTTCTTCCTTTCGCACCTCGATCCAGAGATGAAAGATACTTCCATTCTCGTCTTTATGAGAGAATACTATTCTTAGTGACTAGATCTGAATAGCCACCTACTTTCAACCTTCGTCTTTCTCATCTCATCCTAAAAATATGCACTTAATTTGGAATGCCATAGTCCCACTACTCTGGATTATTGGGATTTTTTTAAAATAGCCAAAAATGTCGATATATTTTGCATAAATAAAGCTTCGTTCTAACGACAAGCATTCCTGCTATTTGTATTATGTTTATATAGTTTTATTTTTTGTTTTTTACTATTTTTATTATCTTTACATTAAGTTCATTGTAATTCATATGGCTTAGAATTGTTTTTTTTTTTTTTTTTTTTTTAATTTATGACTATTGAATACATTGCCACATACCTTTACTCACTTTATTTGAAAATGCCTTGAAATATGAATGTTTGTACTATTTATGAAATGATTGAATTGAATCTAACGCTTTGCCCATTTCTAAAAGCAGTCAGACACTGAAGAGATAACTCGATACCAGTGTGTTGTGGGAGTGTCTGTGTGTTCGAAGTAAGTTTAATGTTGCCTTACTTCAGGTGCAAATAATCAAACATTTTTAAACATTGAAACTCTTTCTTGAATTGATAACTAATTTTGTCGAACTGTTTAGGGCCTAGGAGTCAAAAGACCTTATATATCATGGTGATATCAGTTTTCTTTCAAATAAGTATAGATATTCCTTGCCGTAGACTGAGAAACAATGAATTTCTGTTCCTCAATCATCACTCTACTAATTATGGGTATCATTTTCCACAGTCCAGAATGTCGAGACTTTAACTCCAACTCGAGCCATGGTCTTGATTTTTTTTGGTACCAGTTTAAATGATTGCCATTCTTTACGACTCTGCCAAAACTTTGACTTGACCATGGCTTTGATTTGAATGTTCTTTCTAGTGTATATTCTGTTCTGTTGTTGTCATTGCTTCATAAAATATCATGTATGTGCTGTTTTTTCCCTGTTGCTCTTTTTTCCCATTTCGTGTTTTGTATTTTTTTGTAATTAAACAATAGTCCGTTATTTTATAAGTAAATGACACTTCTCGGAATTTTTTATTCATTGCAAAAAACGAAAAAAAATGTGCAAAAACAATCTACCACCCTCTTACTAACTATATACATACGAAATTGGGAGTATATATTTTTCTGTGAGTGTGACAAAGGCTTGTTTCAGAGTCCGGCCCTGCAGTGGTGGCACATAAATCACTCCATTCGAGCACTGCTCAGGGGTCGGCAAGGTGGGGGGGGCAGGAGCGGCGGAAGAAATCCCCGCAAATTGAAGATAAACATAAATAAACAGACAAACATGGCAAAGTGGTTGAATGGGAATCGACCGAATATTCTCTGCTTTTTTACCTTTGGGTCGGGAGAAGAAGAATTCTTCAGAATAATGGTTATGTAAACTTTTAATCGGATTTGCTGTTCATTGTAAGTTTTATGATGACATTTCGATTAATATGTTTGCATCACTAGTCACCCAGTCAAATTTAACTTGCGTTAAAAAAATATTTGGTAAAAATTCAGTTTTTAAGACTAAAGAGATTAACCGACAGAAGTGTGTATAGTCTGTGTGGCTGAAGTAAGGTCATTTTTATCTTATTTCGGATGATTTTTTTTAAAGTTTTTATAACTATCGAATTTTCTCTTGCGCGCTTGAGGTGATATTTCACAAAAAATGGAATTCCTTCTCTGTTGCAACTCATCCATTTTAAAATTCCTTACCGTAGACTTAAAAAATAAAATTACTGTTGCTCAATCATCCTTCTACTAATTACGGGTATCATTCTTCACATCCAGAATATCAAGACTGGTTAACTCAAGCTATGATCTTGAAATGTTTAGTACCGGTCTAAATGATTTTTATCATTCTTTACGACTCTACTAAAACTTTGACTCGACCTTGACAGTGACTTGGATGTTCTTTCTAATGTACATTTGGTCCTATTTTTGTCATTGTTTCATTATAATATCATGTACGAGTATATTCTGTTCTTTCTCTGTTGCTCTTTTTCCCATTTCGGTGTATTTATTTATTTTGTAATTAGACAACAATCCGTTAGTATATAAATAACTAAATAACGGACCTAACAGTTGGGTATATACAAAACTATAAATTGTTCATTTATTTATTGTTTCATAATTTTTACAGTTTACCAAAAAAATGTCCTTTAATTACAAGTAAAAATTAAACAAAATTTATATAGTATGTACAGGTATTTCATTTTCTCGACATTTGGCGTCCATCTTTATAATCGTTAGCAAAATTCTATCCAAACACAGTTGCCAACATAGATGGTATGACAAACATGACACCATCTATATTTGCAACAATGCCAAAAATCGGACAAGTGAAAAATTGAAATCACAATATTAATAGTCTTCGAGAAGTATGAGATTGTTAAAACTGACGGTGAATGAATTTGTTTAGATGGAAAAGCTGGCTAATGCGCTACTCCCGGATATAGTAGAAGTCTCAAGTTCAAGCCTCGGTCACAACCTGATCTTTTGATTTTCTGTGTATTTTTCTCTATTCATATTCTTTAAGATTGTTAATATTCTTCAAGCAATCAAAATATAACCTACCTAACGATCTCTTATTGATAAATATTGAGGAAAATAAGACTATTGGAAAGCCGAATAGAGAGAATCGCAGACAGGGAGAGATGGGGTGGGCATATCCCCGAATAGGGGGGAACCGGGAGGGGGGAAACCACTTACGTGATCAAATCATCTCTTAGCGGCCCCAACACCCGCCGCCACTGTGCTTTTTACATCACAGGGGATGCAACCTGAGAGAGCCTAATCCAGCAAATATACAGCACCTCGTAAAAAAATACTTATCATTGTATAAATATTACGATGAGAGGTGTGAATACGATTGGTATTTTCGATCGTGTGTTTATTTTATATGTTTATTTTAGATGAAATGCTGACCTTGAAAGCTGGGAGCAAGTTTGTGAATGATGAAAGTGAAATCGAAGGGTACCGACATAAAAAATATACATTCGTAGTAAAGTGAATTATAAGATGTGTATTTTTATATCCGGAGTTGTGAATGGATTATATATTCGCTCTCCAATATATTTGCATTTAGGTAGATAAACATGCATCTCTGATAGTGCAAAAGAGTTACAACTCTTCTGAGCCATTCGAACTATGGCATACCCAATTTAAATAATAATAATAAAATTTGGATGATTTGTTTAGCGACGTGTTTGTGAAAAATCAGCTCAAGAGCGCTTTACAGATTTTATTTTCTATTATTAGATATTAATTCCTAGTTTAAATAAGAAAATATACAGATACATACTTATCTGGCAGGTCACATCAGATAGACACACTTATTGACTTAAAATTATAATTAAAATTTTTATTTTATTTATTTTTTACTTATTTTTTCAGATTTAGTTCATGGGAGCGAAATTTTTTAAAAAATGGACTTTCTGAATTTGTCGTACAGTACAGGATTTTTTTAAAATTTGTATATCTAAAGGTGATTCGTCGAGAGACAGATTATGTTGAGATTCTTTTAATGAATTTAAGGATATGAGAGCCTGAAAAGGTAAGTTTTCAGTTTGGACCGAAATTCTGTTGGGCTCGTTATACATCAAGTATGTTGTGAAGGAAAGAGAAGAGATAGATGATTGTATTTCTATTCAGTGAATACCGCACGAGAGTCGCAGCTGCTCCCAACTGTCTAGAGCCAGTGAGACTATGGCATCCCCAATTAAGTATGTTGTGAGGCTGAAGGAAGTGGGGAAGGGAAGGATATGGGAAAGAAGAAGGTTGAGAAGTACCTGGCAATTCAGATCTGGTCACTAAACATGACTGAAGCTATTTCAAGCAACGCTTCGAATTTTTTAAAATAAAAATATTAAATATTACGACCCCCACAAACTAGGCATATGCCCGTATTATGATGGTCTGCTTTCTAAATAATTATAATATTAAACATAGCACTGCTCAATAACAAGATCGTATGTTGCTGTATATTTATATAAACTAGGGATTAATATTAAGGACGGCCTCCATAGTCGAGTGGTAAGACGCTCGACCACGAATCCAAAGGTCGCGGGTTCAAACCCGGCGTGCGCCAATAACTTTTATTTAATGAATATGTGTCATAACACATTTAATTCATATAAAAATAATTGAATAAAGTATACTTGCGGCACGTTCCAGAGTGGTAGATACTCTAAGTATCGCCCTGGTGAAAGACCACCATTCAGAATCGAAACATTGCTTAAAATGGCTTTAGCCGTGTTTGGTGACATCCCAACCTTCCTCTTCCCTATCTCCTTCCACTCCCCACTACCTTCAGCCTCACAACATACCCTATTTGGGGATGCCATAATCTCACTGGCTCTAGACGGTTGGGAGCAGTTGAGACTCTTGTGCGGTATTCATATTAAAAAAATAGAAATTAAAATTTGTACAGCGCCCTTGTGGTGATTTTTCACAAAAATGTCGGTATACAAATTATCCAAATTTTATTATTATTATTATTAAAGACAATAATAATAAAATAGAAACATCACAGCACAATCCGATCGGTGAAATTCTGAATGGTGGTCTTTTACCAGGGCGATACTTGGGAGTATCTACCACTCTGAAACGTACTTTATATTACATGTGAAATAACACATATCAATTGAATCAAATTCATTGCGCACGTCGGGGTTTGAACCGGTGACCTTTGAATTCATAGTCGAGGGTCTTAACACTAGACCACGCGAGCCGAATAAACTAACTAACTAACTAAGTTATATTAATAAACAATATGAATAAACAATATAGTTAAATCCATATCACGGAATATTTCGATTCTAAATTTTATCTTCTACCTCGAGTAAATATAACACATCTAGTTTGCTTAAACTCCATATGGAAAAATAATTTACTAACCATCACGCCATTTCTTCGCGGAAGTACGCAGAGATGACGGACCGCAATACAGCTCGGTCTTGGCACACACTCCTTGCTTCATTCACATTCATACATCGTCTCATACATACTTTTCTGATATTCTAACTCTTCACATGGCTTGATTCAAGTACATAATTCACTCGATGGTATAATTTATTTTTGTATGTATGTTCCTTAGTTGAGATTTGAACCCGTGACCTCTGGGTCCAGAGACAGGGTGCTTATCCTTCTACTACGGATGTCATGAATTGGATGTACAAATAAATTAATATTGATTTAAAAACTATTAAATAAGTAGAGAAGTAGTATAATTAGCCTAAAAGCAATTTGTTTAATCCTACGAGTAATAATTTGACAGTACAAACAGTGTTACGTGGGTACGATTATACAATTGTAATACGTATAATCATGATCACAGCTAATTATGTTTGATCACAAATCGGCGATCTGTCAATTCGCCTGGGAAAGAAAATTACGTTAATTGATAAAACATGTTAATACGTTCATTAAACATGTAATTTTAATTTACATGCACATTAATTCACTTACATCAGCATTTGTATGGTTATTGGTTATGCTAATGGTCATTACAGTACTAGTAAAGGTAAATATGGACACAGGTTAATAAATCGTTTATATTTTCGTGCCTACTATTATTACTGTTAACTTAATTAACGTTACCTGGCAAATATTTATTAAATAAACTAACATGGATTTATAATTAATATGTTTTTCAATGTTTAATGCCATCATAAAATAATAATTATGCTTTATAATGCTCTAAAATATTTTAATAAAATCGATTTGAAAAATTTCGGCATCACCCATGGTCATGCCGCTGAGAGCTTTATGTAACTTACATATCTTTATGTAATCCACGTTCGCTTACAGTAAATTGAGAGCGAAGCCTCTGGTGATAAAACTTGAAACAGTGAATCCTTAAATATTTATTTATTAACTTTTTGTTTCTTACATTATTTTTTTACATTACCTACCTCACTAGGTCATAAGAACCTGTTCTGAAGTAAGTGACAGTGAGTACAAATCATAGAGTTGGTAGAGCAGTATCTATTCAAGGCAGTGAAGTCAGTTTTTGACTTGTTTTTGATCATTTTAAACTGACTCGGCGCACCTGGGCGTGGCTAAGACTAAGGCTAGGGTATTTCTACATCCATTCATAGCACATATCGACATATTGTTTTTGTTTATTCGTATGGCCATTTTTTCACAGTATTTTTATCAACAAAAATATAGCATATAACCTAAAAAACCGTTTAGTTGTGTTAAGTTTAGTGGCATAATAAAAAATGTGGGCGGAGTCCCGCGGTGAACCAGGACCTTAAGATCATCCTTACAGTATATAATCCTTATAGTATAAGCGGTCTATGAAATTTGTTGTCTCTTTCTCTTTCATGTTGCACGACGTAAAAACCCGGAGAAAGTGATTTATCGCAAGTTTGTGTAGGTTGGGTAAAAATAATTAGCTCTCCCTCCATATATTGTTACTTCAAGGTACAAATAGAATTTTTTTTTTAAATTATGATATTTGTTACACAATGTTAGATGATGCAACAGATACTGACCGTAAAACTCTCTTGATACTATATAAGATACATTGACAGTAGGTAAAGTTGCAAGGCACTAAATCCTTTAATTAAAGACAGTAGCTACGATACAGATATACATATATTTTACATCGTAACAATCCTACAATTGTTTATAGTCAACACATTATATTTTATACCTGAAGAAAAACCAAAAAAAAATGCTAATTTTGAAATTAAATGAAATATACTTTTTTATAATTGAAATGAATTAAATGTGTTATGACACAGATTAATTAAATAAAAGTTATTGGCGCACGCCAAGTTTGAACCAGCGACCTTTGGAGAACTTAATACTTACCTAATTTGAAATAGTACTGCAAGAGTACGATTAATAATATTGGTTATTACAGAAAGATAAAAAAAGTAAAAGGTTTGCCAACCTGCGATCAATTTATTATAATATTATACATAAAATTAGTCAATTAAGTAGTTTAGAAATATTCATTTAATGATAAAGATCAAATAATGGAATACCTCCCCCTCCCTTATTAAATTATAAATAACCCCCTCTGCCACGTGGGCGGGTGGATGTAGGAGGAGGGAACTCATTAAAAAAGAAATGAATGAAAAGCAAACATTTGTTTTCTACACAAAGATTGTATTGTGTACGGACATTTTCTTGGTTTACAATGGCTTGCCGACATTGTTCGGCTGCAGATGTTAGCAACTTTTGAAGTTTTACTTCAACGATACTATTAACTTACTTTATTCAAACAATTTTCAAACTACGAACTAAAAGTATTACAAAAATATCTTCTTTTTAGAAGTCATAAATGGTTTTTGTTTTATTTTATTGTAAATTCTATTCTATCGATTTATTTTATTGTAAATTATAACCGTGTATTGAACGATATATTTTGGATAAGTGATAGTGGAGATTGGTGATGAGTACTATAACGCATAACCTAAATATAACATGCATATACAAGGGTGGTAGATACTCTAAGTAGCCCTGGTGAAAGACCACCATTCAGAATCGAAACGTTGCTTGATTGAAATGGCTTTAGCCGTGTTTGTGACCAGATTTGAATATCCAGGTACTTACCAACCTTCCTCTTCCCCATCTCTTTTATCTCCCTAATACCTTCAGCCTCACAACTTATGCCATTATGCTTGCACATTGCTCACTGGTTCTGGCCGGTTGGGAGAAGTTGGAACTTTAATGCGGTATTCACTATTAAAATAAAAATGAAATAAAGCTGAAAATCTGTTATTCTGAAACAGAAAAACTGTTACACAAACAGCTTCGGTATCAAGAAATTTGCACTGCACTATCTGTTTGGAATTTGCAGGTCAACTTTCAGTTCGCAACGTCACTTCCATCATTTATTTATTTATTTTTTATTTTTTATTTATTTTTTATATTTATTTACGTATTTATTTATTTATATACCCCCTCATGGGCTTTTACATAACATAAGATATAAAATAACAGTGACATAAAAAATAACAATGACATAAAAAATAACAATGCACCCAAAAACATGATGAAATTGATAGAAATCATAACATAAGCCTCCTATAAATTGATAAAACTAAAAAGAAGAAAAAAAATCATTCAAATAGGGTAAAGCCAGGTATTTTTTTTAACATACGGTAATATCTCTCTTTATAAAAATAAATTTATTTAATTTTGTGAGATGTGCTTAAACAAAGTCAAAGTAATATTTTATTTCATTTTGCTTAGTTAAACTGTTAAACATTTGAATCAACGTTCAGAGTGGTATTAATTATTCCCACTTTACTAAAGGTTACCAACTCCTGCCAAGGAGCACTGTTTGTAAATATTAAAATGGGATCAGCGGAGGTACTACATCCTAATCACCTATTATAAAGTACAGTCAATCAAATGAACGCGAGCCCAGTTATGGAGAACGTAATTGACTGTGTTTTAATTCTATCGAAATCAGCAATAAATATTTATTTACTAAGAAAAATTCCCCACCAACTACAATAATTCGGGATTAAAATTTTAATGTTAAGTGCATTTTTTTATGATTACCTAATTTCATATTAATTTGATACATTTTTTACACCATTTATTCAAATCAATTACAAATCTCACGACCACCAAACAAGGAACATGTCCTTATTATTGTTGTCGAATATTTCCTCGTATTTCACTCTGCAAAATATGAAAATACGCTTTATTCCTTGTTGAGGAGTAAAAAAGTGCTCTGTGTCCTTTCTCGGTAAAAAAAGTTTACAATAATGATTAAAAATTAAAAACAAAATAGAAAAAAGAAAGTAGAAAAAACAGAAAGAACAACCTTAAAGACGTTACCTTTATTGTCACGACAAAATATCTGTGCAGACGATCAAAAGAGGAAAAAATGAATGGATTTTAGTAGCGACGCCCCCGAATGCACAGATATGTGTGTCGATCTGTCACTAGCTTCAAACGATTACTCACAATATTTTCTGGCAAGTGAGAAGATTTGTACCGATCTTATTATCGATCAATTTATTAGTTCATACCTCAGAGTATATAGAGTGGTATCAATCCAAGGCAGTGTAGTCAGTTATTGATGATTTTTACCTGACTCGGCGGACCTGGGCGTGGCTAATACCAAGGCTAGGGTATTTATACATCCATTTATATCACATATCGACATAATGTTTTTGTTTATTCGTATTACCACTTTTTCATAAGATTGATATCAACAAAAATATAGCATCTAACCTAAAAAACCGTTTAGTTGTGTCAAGTTTAGTGGCATAATAAAATATGCGGGCGGAGTCCCGCGGTGACCCAAGAGCCCAAGATCATTGTGACAGTACGTAGAAACGGAGTATTATATTTGTTGTCTCTTTCTATCTCATGGTGTACGGCGTAAAAACCCGGAGAAAGTGATTTATCGTAAGTTTGTATCGGTTGGGTAAAAATAATTAGCTCTCTCTCCATACATTGTTTCTCCAAGGTTCATACTAATCACATTTAAAAACGCTTTAAAAAAACATAATAAATTTAAATAAAAAAAACTTTCTTGTTGTAAGACATAATGTGTCCTAAATGGATTTAATAATAAAAATCAACCATCTGTATTTTTCTCATACATTTTAAAAATGGATAACATTATATTATTCGACCTTTAAAATTGAATTCTACTATACTCGTATGTGTTGCAAATCACAGTCCATATTCTTCGCATATAACAATCTGGTGATATCTGCACGTGTAGTTCTGCGTACAAACGTAGTGAAATTTCAATTTCCCGCTTGTTTACCGACCGTTGCCCATGTGCCCTAACCTTCTATCGGACGATATTAAATATTGAAAAATGTATTCCATATTGCAAGATTTAATATAATATACGTGGGCACATACGCAGCTGCTATTCAAATATAATATGAGCCTAACTGATGTGATTGAAAAATATTTCTGAAGTGTCATTCTGGTGCGTGAGTTTTTATTACTTTCGGCAGCTTTTTCGGCCATAAACCACTGTCAATTTGATTATAAGATAAATCGTCGACTTTATTATATCGAACTGTGTCTAGTGACGGTGATACTAAGGTAAGCCTCACTGCCGCAGCCGGGCGGGGCGTCTACGGCATCCCGATCGGGCGATTGTTGTGAAACGGAAAAACATGGATAGGGGAAGAGGAAAACTGGGTTAGGTATGGTTAGTTAGAGACTATTCAATTCTAGTTTCAAAATATAATTTATTTCAAACAATATTTGGCTTAGGCGAGTTTTTTGAGAGAATCTCCACACTTGTGTGCATTTTTTTACTTTGTTGGGTTTTGAACTTACGTCATTTGTGCTAAGAAAAAAACTTACAACCTCTGCCACGAAATGATTCTGTTTCTAAGAATTGTCTCCGTATATTTAATAATATTAAATTTTTATGTAATTACCGCACAGAAATCTTAGCTGACTAGAGCCAGTGGGACTATGGCATCTCAGATTGGGGTATGTTTTGAGGCTGAAGGGAGTGAGAGGTAAAGGAGATGGATATGGAGAAGAGGAAGGTTGAGTTAGGCGAGGTTAGGTATTATTATTAAGCATCTTCAATTGGATTATGTTATGATGCTGAAGGTAGTGGGAGGGAAACAGAAAATTAAAGGGTTAGAAAAGTACTTGGTTATTCAGATTTGGTAACGAAACATGGCTAAAGCAATTTCCACTCTTCTGAATGTTGGTATTCGCTATATTTTTATATTACATTACTTTTTTGTGATATAACACATTTTAATAAACAAATAAAAATTGCGCACGCCTGATTCGAACCTGTGACATCGTGATCCATAAACGATGATCTCAACCGCTAGATCACGAAAGTCGTCAATAATTCATAAATTAACACACGTGAGTTCCCCATACTTGAATGGAGTAAAGTGCGTTGATAAAAGCTTAGAAACAGTCATTGAGAAGCTGTAATTTTGAAGCTTTCATTCGCAAATGTCAAGTTAATTGATTTGACGATTTTAATACTGTGGCGTTAATCCATGCGATGTCGGGCGCTCTTTTACTGTGTCATCGGCACGTTCACGTTATGTAACGTGACACTTAAAAGGCTGCCATTAATCATTCCACAATAATTTCCTTCCTATTCAATATCCGCCATTTCATAATGCCATAACTTTTATGACATTGTCTTCACACGCCGACGATACTGTGGCTTTATGTTGAAGAGTTATATTAAAATCCATTTGCGAAGATGTGAAAGGAAAATCATTTCGTTAAAGATCGATTGATAAATTTAGGGTAAGCTGAAAGACAATTGTAAACCCTAAAAAAGAGTTAATGATGCCATCTTAACGAGAAACACGTTAGCATTCAAAAGGCTTGCTTAAAAAAATAAAATAAAAATTATTGCTTTAGTAATAGCGCTGAAAAAACTTTGAAATTTAAATAAAAGATCATTGTCGCAAACATTTTTCAATCAATCGATCGATTTTTTGGCTTTATAAATCTACTTATATTTTTTACCAAATTCGTTTATCAAACTCAGATTTTTAATTATTATAAGTAAAAAAAACTAGTTTAACTCAATGAGCCTTACATTAAATTAATGATTGTGGTCAGTTATTTTATCATTTATTTTATGTTATTAGAATTCACTTAAGCTATAATATATTATTATATCAATTATTGAAATGATATCAATACTTTTCAATGAAATATAAAACAAAAGATGACACAGAAAGTAAAGATATTAGATTGCGACCGAAATTTAAACTCTGAACCCCTACTCTATCCGGGAGAAACGTATCTGCCAATTGAGCTACCGAAATCATATTTCTTTGAAGATAATTAGTATTGGTTTTTTTTAGATATAGGTGGCTATCTTTGTATAGGTAGATAAACAAAGCTCAACCGAGCATAGTTACTCACCTTGGTAGCGTCGTAAATAGACTATTCATTTTTATTTTTTATTTTTTCTTTCCATATTCCGTTAAAAATTACTGATACTGTTTAATTAATTGATATTTTTTACAATTTATCTTCAATCATTTTTTTATTGATGGGTGGTATCTACATTTTCTTTGTTAGAGATACCTCTATCTTGACTTTTATTCTTCTACCAACTTACCCTTCATATACAAAAAAAAGTTAAGTGTAAAATGCATAATGTTATCTTTTGACGTAATAAATTAACCGAGAGTTGTAAAAGATCATAATATAGATTGCTTCAAATGTGAAAAGCATGTACAATACTCGATTACATTTTCATTGAAGCTATTCTATTACCGCAAATTCAATAAGTGAGGATCCAATGAAGTGTGCAAAGATGCCTAGAAAATGTGATGGGTATTTGACAAAACTTCAGACCTTTTCACGAGAGAAAACTTTAACAATTCAATTATGGCATTCGGCGAGTATGTAATATATCAGAGAATTCTCATCTTATAAGCAATTTTTTCACATGAGATACGGAGAAATCCATCGCATGCGAGTAAAGAGACGCAATCCAATAAACAAATCCATATCAGCCGGCATCTAAGGCCGGACTGGATGACGATATATTGCCTGGGCGACCGGACTAGAAGGAAAATTCAACATACATACATACATATAATATATTATTGCATACGTTAAAAAACCTTTTTTCTTAAATATTCTTTGAAGTTTTCCGAAAATTGCGTCCGGGAGCCTTTACTTGACAAAATTTGTTTTTTGTACTGTAGTTGTTTCTATGCTTGTCCATTTATACGATATATTTTTGAAAAGAAAGACTAACACTTTCGGGTTACGAATAACTTAACAATATTTGAAAAAATCCTACTACCATCGTAATAAGCGGAACTTATGCAATAATAGAGGACTTAGCAGGCAGAGGAATCAAACCCATGACGCCCGAGTGGGAATCCGACGCGTTTGTCCACTCAACTACTAATCGGTCAGTTAAAAAATTACATGGTAAACAGTGTGTCCAGTAACCAACTAGCGAATCATAATGCTTTTTATCTTCAAGGGTAGGCAAAAAGGATGGATAGCCTTATACGAGTACACTCCTTGCTTCATTTACATTCATACATCGTCTCATACGCACTCTTCTATCATACTGATTCTTGAAATGAAACGACACAATTATTTGATCCCCTTGATGATTTATATTGCATAATTCTAGTTGACCATATTAAATTTATGGCTATTTTTGATGAGCCATCAATGAAAAGTTTATAAAACTGAGACAACTTCGCTCGGGAGGACATTTAGCAAGGATGAAAGACAACTGACCACCAAAAAGTCTTCTCTGCAGTAAGCATACAAGACGAAAAATTGTTGGGAGGCATAAACTTTGCTGGTTAGATGGTGTAGAAGGAAGCATAGCATTCTCCAGCGTAGGGAACTGACGGGAGCTCAGAGCAATAATATACAGGAGGGATAGCTTTGCGAAACAGTCTAGTCAGGATTGTTGATTTTTTCCTGACTTGGGCGTGGCTAGGGTTTTTATGGACACACCTTTTTACATCTATTCATAGCACATGTCGACAAAATGTTTCGTTTATTTGTATGACCACTTTTTCATAGTATTGTTATAAACAAAAATATAGGATATAACCTCAAAAACCGTTAAAATATGTCGCATAACAAAACGAAGGGGGCTGGAGACGTGGTAGACGGAAAACATGCTTATACACCTAAAAGTGGTGCGATATTATCTGAAAACTTCTATCGTCTCTTTCTCTCACGGTTTATGACGTAAAAACCTGGAGAAAGTTATTTTTGTAAATTTATACAGGTTTCGTAAAAATATTTAGCTCTCTCTCCATATAATATATGTATATTATATTCTTATTTAAAGGGTGGTAGACAGCAGGAGACCGGCAAAGCGCCCCAAGAACTGTAGCGCCAATGACGATGACGTTGACCATCAGTTTAACTCCACGTAACAGTATCAAACTTTTAGGATGTCAAATTTGTAACAATTTTAGATAATGCCACGTTAATCTTTATTACTAAATAAGAGTACCAAAATGTTGGATTCAAAGCTGCGATAAAACACCGAATGTGTTTTCCGCTTCAGATTAATTTTGCAAATAGTGGACTGTAAAACGATTAAACTATACTATTTGATAGAAGTGTTTAGTTAATAAAAAAATATTAATTTTTATTTATTAAATTTTTGTTTCTTACATTATTTTTTTACATTACCTACCTCACTAGGTCATTAGAACCTGTTCTGAGGTAAGTGAAGTGAAGAATTTCAAGTACTATTTTAGGAGGTCTTCAATTTCCTTGCGGTCCTTATTCATTAGCTATTTAGTAATGTTTTGATTAAAGGAATACATATTGGTGATGGCTACAGTCTGTGGTGGGTTTGTTGTAAGTGTAAGGCGCGATGTACATATGGTGTCTTTGTGCAAAAGCTGTATTGTATTTATGTACTAAAAGTCTTTCTTGTTGTTTGGCCCTTGTATTTTTATTATGTGTGATATACATTAAAGATTTTGAAGAGTCCGTTATTTTTAACACTATTTTAAGATATAACTGTCTGATATTGAGGATTCCTAAAACTTGAAAGAGTGGCCTTGTTAGGTGCCTGAAAGGCTTTCTAAATATAATTCGTAAAATTACTTTTTGTATTTTTATAAAAGGACCTAGCAAGGTAATATCAACTCCCCCCCCCCCAACCAGCTATTCCATATACTATGTGGCTTTGACATAAGGCAAAGTATACACTACGAAACTCTTTCAGTTCAAGTACATTCCTTAGTATTTTAAAACAGTAAATATATATTTTTAACTCGTTCCATTAAATTAAAAATGTTTAAAAACGTACTTCATAATAAACGCAATTTCCAATGCACGAATATATCGAAATCTCGTCGATAAAAGTAGTTTATAATTGGATTCATTGACGCGCGATGCCATTATTGCTTTTTGTAGACAGTGCGGACGACGTAAGATGTAAGACGTGCGAGGCGAAGAGCGCAGGGCCCGGGGCGGGGGCGTGGGGCGGGGGCGTGGGGTGAGGCATTAGGCATAACGAGTCACTTTTCCATATCCGAGATACTTCAAAGCTCTCCGCCCGGAGACAGTTGCTCGGGGCACACTGCTCATGGTCAAGCTCTTGGAGTAAGGATATATGGAGAGGTACCTTTGCGAAACAGTGTAGTCAGGTCGGTTGATTTTGTACTGACTCGATAGAAAGAGACAAAGATATGTTAAAGGATGTTGCATAGCCTATTAGTCACCGCCCACATGCCATTCGGACATTTTTATAAACATATTTGAACACATTAAACAAAACAATATCAATATACCGTTAAAATGATTTATAAATTCAAAATATCACATAAACAATAATAACAGAAGGTTTGCCTGAATAATGATGGAAGCTTTTTGTTGATTTTATGTCTTTATTTCATTAAAAATGTGAAAATACTAAAGTTCGGTCAAAAATATTGAAAACTGTTAAAATACCTCTGAAAAATGATGTTTTATAATCTTAGTTTGGTCTTATACATTCACGCATAGCACATATCACCATCATGCTTGATTTGTTTGTAAAACCACTCCAAGTTTTTAATCAACACAAATATAGTAAATAACCTCAAAATCAGTTGACGTAAGTTATACGACTCGATGATGTGAAGTTGGCGCGGACGGTGAACATTCTTACATACTTAGAAGGCTGCAAAATTATGTGAAGACTTTTCTTGCCTCTTTCTCTCTCATGGTATGTGACGTAACAACCCGGAGAAAGTGATTTATCGCAAATTTGTATAGGTTGGGTAAAAATATTTAGCTCTCTCTCCATGCATATTCTTATTCCAAGGTCAAGCTTCAAAAGAACAATCGCTTTTACAGGGAGTTTGGAATTTAGTTGTAATATTTATGTAGGTCGCCCAATTAAAGTTGTTGAATGATACAATTATGTGTACTGGCGCATATGTATTCACTTTCCAAAGTGATGACCTTGCCAAACGTCACTGAGAAACAACGTTCTGTCTTGCTTACGCCTACTTATTGTTACTAGCGAGAAAGAGATGAACGAACATCATATTTGAATATCTGAAAAAAAATGTGCTGTGGTTTTTTTACTTTACCGACATTTTTTTTTTTTCAGTGGAATAGTATTTTCTGAATTCAACTAACAAGTTTGAAACGTGATGGCAAGCAATGCATCTGTGTGAGTACTGTGTATACCCAGTCTCGTCCGTGTTTCGCCACACTTTGGTATTATAAAATTTGGTAATGAAAAAACAATATTACGTCTCATCTCATTTCAAAGTTAAAGGGATATTCAATGCTCAATATATCTAATGGTGGAAAAAAGGCATTGTTCTAAAAAGCATTATGTTTGACTATGTATTTTAGAGAGATTTTTTTCTGCTACTTTTGTGATGCCAAAGCTCACCGTTTGATAGTAACAAGTGCTCTGCTTTATAGCTGAAACAAGGCTCTATAATTCTCTGAAAACGGAATTTACAGGTTAACGCAGGTTTCACAATGAGTTGAGTTGTGACATAATAAAATAGGGTTGAAAATCAAGCATTGCTGGATATTTGGAATAAATTCATTAACAATTTCATGCCATACGAAAGTACTAAACTACAGTCGCATAGAAAGCTATACTACATTCAACGGTCAAAATTGTACTCGTAAATGACTTTTGACTTGGACACTGTTGAAAGTGGCCGCGGCATACGCACAGCGTACAGACTAGACTACAGACTACAGACCGTCCCCTTAGACAAAGCGGAAACGATGCGTTTTTAATAAAACGCGAAGATATGCCCCCGAGATGGAAGGAAGAATATTACGAATGGGGTTGCGGGAGCCTGGCGAGGGGAGGGGCGTGAGGGCGGGGGGAGGGCCGGCACGTACGTATATATAAAGGTAATAACTTCTTTACAAGTCCAAAGTCCGAGGGATTGAAAAGCAATTTCACTAGCGGACACCCAGCCTCTTATGTTGCGAGCGGACGGATCGGGAGCACTTTTTTTATTTTTTTATTCGAGCGATAGGAACACACGCAACATGCGCAAAGGTTAAGGAAAATAAATTCTATCGGAATATTCAGTTGACTTATTTATACCAAATTTTATGTATTTGTTTGTAAATTGTAATACGTGATTTGAAAGTTAAATGATAAAAAAGTTATGATTTTACTATTATTTAAATCAATTGGTAATTGTTACATGCATCCAAAATTCATGGGGTCTGTATAGAAAAAAAATTGATTACGAATGAAACCTGGGCGACGTCTCAAAGATTTTTAAGGTTTTTTTAATAATGTCACACCACGGAATATATTGAGTTTTAAAAATACCTTAAGTTTGTATGTTTTATTTGTTTTGGAACATGTATGATCAATAACAAGAAACACATATTGATAGGAGCAAAAAAAATACAACGCATTCACATCATTTGTTGAGTAAAAGTTTAATATTAAATACAAAAAATCACATTACATAATAACATTACTGTTACCAAACTACTTATTGTAGCTTAACGGGATGGTGTTTTTTAAAAACAATAAAAAGGTAGAGTAATCACAGTGATGCAAAGAGAAACTGAGTGACAGAGAAGCATTTAAGAGATAAAAATAATATAACCATGTGTAAAAAAAAAAAAGGAAAATTTGTTGGTAAAATGGTTGTCATTTAAGAGTTGCTTGTACTTTATAAATGAATTGGATTATATTTAATATAATAAAACTTTTAAAAATAATTAATGGGTCATATGAAGGCAAACGAAATAGTGATAATATTCTGCAATATTTTCGACTGGATCTTAAGATATTATTGAATAATTTTCAATTTTTCCTTTAAAAAGTTGCTTTAAATGGAATTGATTATATTTGCGACCAGATCTGATAAGCCAGGTTCTCTCAATGCTCATCCATATTTTTTCCCCTCCACTAAAAAAAACTCCAGCAATAAGAAAAAGATTTAAAAAAATGGAAATAGCCATCTTGTAAAGTAAGAGTATAAAATCTTGTCCACTTTCGAAAACAAGGGTGTTGAAATGACCACCCCTATCAAAAGAACCCATCAAATAATCTTACAAAAGTACAAATGATTCCTAGAGGTGTAACCTATAGCGAAAGAAGAAAACTGATGTCGGCAATTCACAGAAGACCTTTTGACTTTTAAACTTCAGATAGATCAATGAAATTGTGTTTTGTTCAAGAAATAATTTCGAAATTTTAAAAAGCCTAAACTTCAGTTTATCTCCCCACCGTTAAAGTAGAATACTAGAAGGTATAAATAACGGATAACTTTGTGTAAATTGATGCATTAAAAAACCGTTCAAGAATTATTCGAGAATTTTTCGCCACCACCGCAAAGCCGTGTATATATGGTTTTAATTCAATAACCAATTCGCCCCTTGGCAAATACGTTCAGTTCCTATTACATTATACGGTCAGGGAGGACGCGCGCCATTGGGGCACATAATATATCCAATTCTGGGATGCATATGTTATGAGCTTCCCGTGCACGTATGTGCGTGTGCCCGTGCTCTGTGTGCGTTGTGAACTGCCCCGACGCCAGAAGCTGGGGATGATTGGTATAAAAAATAAAAAAAGTTTCTTGGAACATTAAACAAAAGATGTCGACAGGTATAAGTGGCGCAATTAGAGTTAACCTAAACAAAAGATGTTTGACGGGGATTTCCTTGCTAAACGTCACTGAGAAACAGCATTTTGTCTTGCTTGCGCCTACTTATTTTTGTGGCGAAAAGGGGACAATAAGTGTGTACGTTGCTCGAATTTGAATATTTTTATTTTTTTACAGTTATTCGAAAAGATTGTTTTAAAAAAAAAAAGTTTTATACAAGCAATGCATCTACGAATATGTGAATATTGTGTTTGTGTCATCTTGCTGCGATATTATTATATGGACGCATTTTAACATAATTCAATACTTATCGGTAGAGCAAAAACATTCTCATTTACTGCACTTCAGGGTTATTTTCTCCGTTTGTTTCTATTTATAATTTAGTTGTATCTTATATTAATACTAATTACCCCATTTTTGTATTGTATTTCTTATTATATTATATTGTATTATATTGTTCTATTTATTATGATTTCTGTTAATTTGATTACTTTGTATTTTGTAGTAACTCATGTATTTCTTTAATTTTCCTTGTCCGAAAGTGAGTTTTTATAACTCATCAGGATTGCTATGTATGTTATCAAGATATTAATAATAAATTGGCAAAATTAGTTGTAAAGATATACCTGGAACCTCTCCTATCTTCTCATAAGCGATCAAAGTAATAGAAAGAAATATTACAACGAAGTTGTAAGAAGCAGGACCAAGGCTCTAAACCACATATCCAAACAATATTCTAATTTTATTCCCTTTAAGAAATGAAAAAGAATGTATTCCAAAATTATTAACTCCATCTAAGAATGTATTCCAAAACTATTAACTCCATCTAAGAATGTATTCCAAAACTATTAACTCCATCTAAGAATGTATTCCAAAACTATTAACTCCATCTAAGAATGTATTCCAAAACTATTAACTCCATCTAAGAATGTATTCCACCCTACCAATATTGCTCTTCTCCTAGATTTCAATTCGATATCGCCAGTTAAAATATACAAAATATTATCCTCATTGAACATAGTAACCTCACATTGGCATCAGCGTCATCTTGTTATATCACGTCGTCATTTTAAATTAACTATAAATAATTTCCCTTGTCAGTACATACGACCTTACGAGTGTGAACTTTTCAAATTTGGAACTTAGATGTTGATTGAAATTTTTTTTTTTTTTTAATCTTTTCAAACCCCTACCTAAGTACCTACCCAATAAAGTGCGTACCTAAAATGTTTTTTAGCAGGCAATATTTTTTATTTGAAATGGGCAATATAAAGTCAAGTTGCATCCCGTGATTTTCACGGGTAACAATTAGATATTACTATATAATTTGTAGCCGCTGCATAAATGGGCTAATTTAATTTTCACAAGTATAACCGAGACACCAAAGATGCAACAGATATTTCACATCTGCATCATTTGTTTTTTTTTTCCTCTCGGGTTCATTCTTAACTGTTCTGTCTGAATTTACGCACCAAAACTTTTTCATAAAATATGTGAATTATAGTCATTTCAAATAACTTTGACCTGGCAACATTTTAGAAATCTTCTCACTCATATATACACACACAAAAAATAAAAACATGAAAAATCAGAGAAGACTATATGAAAACGCATTGTACATTTTTTTCGAGCACTGTGGCTTACCTTTTATACCAATATGATTGATAACAAAATGTATCTAGAAAAATATTGCAAGACAAAGCGAAAGGAAAGTCTCCAATACTTCTAACACACGCAGGTGTAGTGGTATAGATTACACGCATACCCACACAATGGCCACGCTGAAAATAAGTAGCATAATATAATATACCTGTAGGACTTTACCCGTACCCGTATTTCCGATCTCTCAGTATTCCAATATTCTAGTGTCTGAACTGAGTTACTCATTCCAACCAACGAAATATAACAAGAAAAATATCAAATAAATTCAATTATTTCTAGCATACAATGCACATGAAACCGACATCACTTTGAAATACGATGTTTATTTTTTTCAAAAAGATAGTATTACCAATGTTTTCTTTAATTTTATTTTTGGTTATACTACATCAAACTTCTATTTGCTGTTTTTTCTAATTTTATTTCTACAATAACTTTTCAAACAAATAGGTATTGCTCCATCTTTCTCAGACCAGTTATAATAAATAAATAAAATGTTTCATTTTAAAAAGTTGGAGGTTAATCGTGAATTCAGTCATAAATAATTTCATTGCATTTTTTTTATCTGCTTCAAGTCTTTTAACTTATTTAAATTGAAATATTTAGGTTTATACTTTAGTTAAGTTGTAGTTTTTAAAATTGCAGGCAATGCTTTTGCTAGATAACGCGCATTAAAAATATATATTATGTATCTATATAGATTTTGCTGGCGTTGAATTTTTTTAGAAAATATTTCCAAAAGAATTGCTCTTTGTGGACTAGTCTAATGTTGCTAAGCCAACGAACGTTTTGGACCTAACTGATGGTCTTGCATTACTTACTACTGTAAAGGGGTTAAATAAAACAATACAATGGAGCAATACAATTCGAAAAAAAAATGTTTTCCATTGCTGAATAAAATGAACAGGAATAATAGTACCTCAATACTTTTATTTATTTAAAAAGACCTCAAAAATACAGTTATTAACCAAACAATTTAAGAGATGCGGTACTTAGGTACAACTGGTATGTAGATACATTTTTTCAGATGATTGAAACGTTAAATCCGTGTGTCTGAAATTTAACAATATTTTCCACAAATATTTTATTAAAAGAAGGTATTGGTACAGTGTCCAAATAGAATATTTCTAACTGGTCCTACCTGTGGTTAGCCCGCGGGCTTCAAATCTACTTGGAAATAATGTATGTAGCGACGTCTGTTACTGGGCAGAAAGGAGATATACGAAGAGGATTGAAAGAAAAGATATTACCTACCCACTCCTCTATTGAAATACGCTCCCCAAACATTACTGGCCGAGTAGCCAACACCAAACAGAGTTAACATTTTTGCTACACCTTGTTATTGCCTAAACGCTTGACGTTTTAATTTGAAGAAAATAAGATTTTTTTACAAAACGTTAATTTATTACTAATCGTCTATTTTTGTACTAACCGGTATGTTTATATTTTTTTAAGCCACCTCTTCTTGTTACCAAACGGTTTTATAATGAGTACTAAACGGTATAGGTACTATTTTTACTAAACGGAACACAATTTTCACAAAATGGTGTTTAATATATTTTTCTGAACAATATTAATTTATGAATTTATAATTTTTTTTGAAAATGTAGATATCTCTGTACTGTTTTTACAAATCATTTAGTAATTTGCTCGATGTAAGTTAGGTACATATATTTTTTTTTACTTTGATGCCTTAAGTAAAATAATATACATTTATATATACAAGGTGTCAGGGGGTAAAGTGTAGTAACCTTGCAAGCTGATTCTACATGATAGTACGAATAAAAATTCTTTGTTTTTTTCACTAAAAAGTCATACCTTCTAAAAATCAGTAGTGTAAGGTCAAATTAACCATATGAATGCGCCATAAAGTAACGACGTCGCACATATATGTCCGATCAGTATACATGGAAACCGCAAACAAAAAAGGGTGTTGAATACCTTTTAAGTACTTTAAAACGTTGGAATTTCGAACAAAGTGGTTTTTCTTTTATGCTTAGCTGTCATGTAAAATCACCTCGCGAAGTCACTGCATTTACCTCCAGACATAATTTATTTTGTAAGTACGTACTTACGAGTGTGAACTTTTCAAAATTGGAGCTGTGGTTTTTCAGAGGTAACTACTAACTGGTATACATGTAAATATATTTTTTCGAAGAAAGCAATTACTTTGTGGTTTGACATTATTTAATGAAAATAAAATAATAACTTTAAATAAGACTACAGTTTTTTTTATTACTGGCCGGTTTCGCTTAGCCTAAGCATCATCAGTGTATAAAATTAAACTAAACAAAGTCTGACGATTTTTAGGCTAAGCTAAACCGGTCGGTCATAAAAATGAAAATGAAATCTGTGGTCTTATATAAAGTAATTATTTCATTTTCATTACATATTTTTATATATAGAAAATGAAATTGAAATATTTATAAAAATATATGTATAGTATATTTAAAAACACACACACACATATATAAATATATATATACATATATATGTGTGTTATTTTAAATATATTAGCTATAAAATCTGAATTTTCCAATATTGGAAAAGTATTTACTTACCATTCCCTACCAGATTTAATCATAATTTCAATAAAGATCCGTTTCACGCTTTAAATTTAATTCGTATTTTTATTTCATTAACTTCGTCACAAATGTAATATAACCAAACAGCAAAAAAACGAAAATCAGAACTGTTTTCAATATTCCTTGTGGTAATTCTCGCTCCTGACACAGTCCCGCTTGTTTTCTTTCGATTCGATTCGAATAATTGCAATTCTTTCATTCCAAATACGAAAATCAATTCCAACGCCACCCCAACTAAGTTTTTCGTGCGCCACTGTGCTGTGGCTGGACGCCCTATTTTTTGCGACGAGCGGCGTACAGAAGGGGGCTACATGTTTTATAGAGAAAGTAAAGCAATTCAATCAATGCTTATTCTAAATTTAATTTTCTCCATAATTATTCCAAATATTTTTTTCTATGGAAATTGCTTCGTATTATTTTTTGACAGGTCCATAGATCTCAATGGGTATTACTTGCTTAAATTATGTGCACTGAAAATAGTTTCGATGATCTTGAGATTTCATAGATAAAAATGTATTCAATAAAATTCTAAATTTCTGGACGTCGAGAATTTTTTATGCTTTGACAAACAGATTTTCTGATTTATATTTAAGTTTTTTATCCCTCTTCGACTTCTTAAACCCGTTTTGTTACAATTGATACCAATAGGAAAAATGTGCAAATGCTTCGAATTCTACTTCAGTACAAAAAAATGCAACGGTAAATTGGACGTAGTTATGCAGAAAGCGTCCGAGCTCAGAGCAATAATATACAAGAGAGAGAGCTGTAGTCAGTTTTTACAAGGTTTGCCGGACTCGGCTAGACCTGGGCGTGGCTAGGACTAGGGTTAAGGTATTTATACATCCATTCTTAGCATATGTCGACATAATGTTTTTGTTTATTCATATAAGCACTTTTCCACAGTATTGTTAAAAAAAATATATTACATGTAACCTAATAAGCCTTTGGGTTATGTCAATTTATTTCGCGTACCATAACGTGTGAGCGGAGTCAACGGAGACGCGGGACACGAAAAACGTTCTAACAATACTTTAAAGCGGTGTGATAATTCGGGAAAAATTGTTGTCTCTTTCTTTCTCATGGTGTACAACGTAAAAACCCGAAGAAAGTGATTTATCTCAAATCTGTATAGGTTGGGTAAAAAGAATTAGCTCTTTTTCCATATATTTTTACTTCAAGCGTCCAACCCACAATTTGCCAAAAACGAGTTTTACATGTCTTCTTGTAGATAAATACGAGATTTATATTTTCTGAAACATCCAAGCTCCAAACGCAATAGATTTTTGGAAAAAAAAAATACTAACGCACATTGTAAATATGTGTCTTAAATTGAAGTTTTAAAACATTCAAACGTGAGATAACATAGGAAATACAATTATTTTTGAAAATAAATACATTGATTGATTAAAATGTACCTATTTATAATAATCATTATCATAAAGAAAAAACACTGATATTCACTATACGAATTCCGTAATATGCTTTTGCATGGTCATTTTTTAAAACGATTTTTCTCAGTTTTATCTTTTTTGGGGTTGGATGTTTTCTGCATAACTTCATCCAAATTATGTAACGGAGAATAGGAATTAATACAAAATACATTTTTAATAAAAAAAAAAACGAAATACGTATTAGAACAAGCTCTTTTGTTTTTAAAAAAAACTTAAAATCGACTCGGGATGGTGATAGTGGTTGCCGCATCATTGCATATTTTTATTGTAGGCAGGAACCGCGAAATGATAACTTAAAAAAACAAAACGACCCATTCTTACAGTAAACTGTAATTATTATGTATGAATTATATAAAAGTGGCCTCATTCGCACGCCACTGTCTTCCTATCAATCCTTCTCCCATCCTACACCCTTACTTCCCCATTTCCATTCTGATCATGTTTATTTTTAATCGAATATCAGAACAGGACGCATGCAAAGCTCTTTTTATTGGGCCATATTTATATCTAAATCTCGGGCAAAATATAATTATTATTTGTGGTTACCTACTGCAAATAACTTACCAGTGTAGTTGACCCCCCTCTACTGGACGAACCGCACAGTAACCAATAGACAATATAGGCATATTAGCATACAACCGTTGACCCTGTACAAATTACAAGTAAGCCCTGTTGAGTGCGGCAGCCACCTCTGGTCCGGAGATGATTCTGATTCTAGATGTCTGCTAAAACCTCTTTATTCTGAGAGATACTAATCTAAGAACGGATTGCATTTTTTAGAACACATTCGTCAGATGGAACTGCCGTATTAATTTTATCGCTTCATTGGTCTATTTGACGCCGATGCACTGCTGACAAGGTTGACATTTTTCGCATGAAAATAGATTGTACTTAGAGATGGTCGATATTCCTGTCCCGGTTAAAAGGAACCGGTTCCAAGCCGGTCACTAGAATCGTCAATATTATTTCTCCGAGGAACCGGTTCCTAATTTTCGCAGTTCTTTTCGATTCGTTTTCAGAATTTCTTTAGCAACCCCCCTCCATTTTTCTATATAATAAAACAATTTTCTTGAGGAAGGAACTTTTCTGGCACCAGGAACTGGTTTCAAAGAGAACTGAATAAATAACCGGTTCCTCGCCGGTCACCGGTAACTGAGATCGCAGGTACACCCAATTCTGATATCTACCATCTCTAGTTGTACTACAAGAATTGGTTCTTGTGCTCAACAGTTCAGCTGAGAAACGATTTTTCTTACAAGATAGATTAAAAACGACCCACATGGCTTCTCGTGTGTGTTTTTTTTAAGTACGAAAAATAGCCCGTAAGAACCATTTAAAATACATTTGTAATATCAAGTAGTATATAAGTTATAATATAATTATTAAGTCAAAAAAATATTAATTATAATTAGGTACTTTGAAAACTTTGATGTACTAGTAACTTGTATAAAATAAATAAAACTTAAACTTCAATTGATGAAGAGAACATGGTATATGGTCGACGTACAAAAATATAAAGATTTGAAAGGTAGTTAAAAGCAAGGAATGCTTGTTTGGTAGCTAATTGTGGCTTCGCCACCATCCCAGTTGTTGTGAAGCCACATTAACTAGGTAAGCAGTCAGCAGTAAGTAGTTTAATGATTCCTACTACAATCGATTTCGAGAACTATTTAAATGAAATACCATCCAGGCGTATAGCAAACAGCGGACGGGAATAATACACCAAAGTACCATATCCAATTTCAAGGCATATTGCATTTAATTAATGGTCTGTTTACCGCTCAAATTACCGTGGCAGCTTTTAATGACCAGCAAACAAATCACGTAACCAAAAGGGTTCGACTGGAAAGATATGTGAAAAGGAATTACCGAATTTAGGAAATAAAAATACGAAATTGGTTGACGCCAACCTTCGGAGATTTGTACGGGTCCTTACAGATCAACAAAGTTATATGTGCAGCCGGTCAAAAGAAGAACAAACGAACTGGTTGTTCGCAGTAGCGACGCCCCCGAACGCACATATATGAATGTCAATCGCAGTGGTTCAAGATACCTAACACGATGAATAGAAAAAAATAAACTGTACCTAACTAAATATATGTATATATAACAGGTAGGTACTTAAAAGCCATCTTAATTTGTGACTTTTGAATACATTTTTAAAGCTCCGTAGCTCATTATGGAAATGACGATGTGAGCAGAAAATAGTTGCGTTAACCTAGACCTTTAAGAAAAAAAAAATGTGCAAAATGCATGACGCCCATTCAGTTCGATGTTCTTGGGCTTTTGTTTATTTTGGTGACACACAAATAGATTTCTATTTTCAACTACCTATGCGAACGCAAGAATTATTAAGTTCTGAAAATTCCCTGGAGAGACAAACAATATAGAAGTCATTACAGAAATGCTCTAAACAGGCTAGTTGTCAACATACTCGATAAACGAACTGCAAACTACACTACTTATATTATAACTCCGATAGGTACAAAACTGATTTAAAGTTAAGTCAATTTTGTATTAAAAGTATTTCACCTTATTGAACTATTTAAAAATATATAGCGTTATGTCTATTTTTTATGTCAGTTAAATGCAAATAGCCCATATAATAAGAAAATAATTCCGTAGAACTATGAAAAAGGTAGGCAAATTTCGCCGCCAGAGCTCGCCGGTCGAGACTTTTGAGTGAGGCAAACAAATAAAATTATTTAACAATTATTATTATTCACATTGCTTTCTTAATTCACAAAAACAAACAAAAAATTGAACTTGAAAAGAAAACAATATTTTTATGAAATAAAAAACAAGGTTTTTCAAATTCATTTTCATCTAAATCAAGTTATTTATTTGTATAAATTGAAATAGATTTCGATTTACAGTATCTACCGAAGGCAGCGGTTCCCAATCTTTTTGGGTCACGAAACCCAAAATGGCCGATCGGATGTTGGCAGAACCCCAGCTCCATCTCCAGACTAATGAGCGCTACATAGCGAGCATGGGTGACAACATCACCGGAATAATGTTAAATATACAGTCTTTAAATCTACAAATAGGCACCACCTAGTACCTACTCTATTCGGGAATTTATTTAGGATAAGTGGTATGGATTGGAATAAACTTTAATTAAATTTTCTTCAGTAATATCACCGAGTCAGAAATATCGAAAACGTCCCTGAACCCAGCAGTTTGAATAGCAATCATCTCTACATCAAATATACCTCTAGTTCGTCACACGATTCGAATTTTTTCACATGATCAAACACGGTCGTGGAAACCTAGCGACCCTCCGCGGAACCCACTTCGGGAACCGCTGACCTAAGGTATTATTCACAATTATTTTTTTGTTATTTAAAAAGTACGATTTGACCAGAATTTTGCAACATTCCTCGGTCGTAGCTCAGATAATGACTAGATAAACCATTATATTTTTTATGTGACTTATCACAATTTGAACGTCACGAATCATTGATGAATGATGACACAATCACTTATCTAACTGCAGATCCAATGTTGCGTGTCTAATAATCATTACTTCGATTCAAGAAAAGAAAAACAGAAAATATAAATTAAGGTTCTCAATAAAACCTACAGCTACAACCTTAATGAAGAAATCTTTCATAGGAAAAAAAACTGCCAAGTGTTGCAATTCATTACAATATTATTATTTCCTTTTGCGATTATTTTTTAATAGGCACATTTTAAATGCAAAGGCACTATTGTGTATTGTTATTATCGTTAAAAATATTTTAAATGGTCGTAAATCATGAAAACCTTTTGAAACAGTATTCTATTTCATGTTTCGGTTATTAGAAAATACATAAACTGAATGCTATTATTATCCATATCTCTTCACTCGAAATAATTATTAACTATAACTAATTAATTTTGTGAGTGCGTTCGTTCATACGAGCGTAACATTTTTCAAATTTAAAACTGTTGTTAATAAAAATTATCAAATTTAAAAAGATTCTTTTAAACTCCTACCCACCTTATAAAGTACCTACCTACCTATAATGTATTTGATTTTTTTTTCTTGTCATTTTAAGTCAAGTTACAACCCGTGATTTTTCAAGTTAGGGGTTAAAGGTATGACACGAAAAATTTAAAATATAACAAATTTTTAGTTTACTTTTATAAATAAAATTAAAATACCACCGCTAAATGACCCTAAATATCGTTAAATACATATTATTAATCACAACAATTATATTTTTGCAACGCTGTCAAATAATCAATCTATCAGAGCACTTCGCCAGGACTCACAATTATCGATGAAAAATAATCACCATATTTCTTTAACGATAATGATTCGGTCAAGAGGCTGTAGTTTGCTGGAATGACGAGAGCCTTCGATGGCTGTACTGCGAGGGGTAGTTTCCGATGGAATAGGGGATGTTGAGAGCCAATCAAATAAAAATAGGACTCCATATCAAACAATAGCGAAAATTGTAAAAAAAAGTTCCGCAAAGTCTACGGCTCAATTAGATTACTAGAAATGTACATTTCAATTAATTATCATTGACCAGAAACTAGACATTGTATATAAACTGAATTAATATTATACCTACTGTTAGTATTAAGTAAAAATGTGTACCTTTGTACAATTGATTAAATAAATAAATAAAAATAAAAAATGAGTTTCATTAATTCGAAATCACGCTAAGAGGAAAAAACATCATTTTTACCTCTCTACTCATACGATTTTTTAAAAATTTACCGAAAAAAAAACTGTAAACTAAAAAGATGCCGGAATCATATTCAATGTATATGGATTGTTTAATATTTATTATAAAATAACTTTGTATGATGTAAATTCGCACCTCGTTTCAGAGTGGTAGATACTCTCTATTAAAACTAAGCTAAAAATCTGTTTCTTACTAAGCGACGAATCACCTTTAAATGTGTATTTTTTAATTAAATCCCTGTACTTTACTACAAATTCAGAAAACCCATTTTTAAATTTTCTCTCATGCCCTAAAATCGATCAATAAAAAAACATAAATAAATATCAAATAGAATTTTGTCAATATCATATCCTCAGTACTCACGAGTGCTAAACTGTTTCACCAAACTAGAAATAAATAAAATAATTGTGTTTATCTGAAGTGACCTGCCAGGTTAGTTTGTTTCTGTAAACTATCTCTATACATAATTTAAATAAATGTTAATATACCATAGATTATATATATGTTCTTTTTATAGTGAATACCGCACAAGAGTCCTAACTGCTCCCAACCGTCTAGAGCCAGTGAGACTATAGCATCCCCAATCGGGGTATGTTGTGAGGCTGAAAGTAGTAGGGAAGGTAAGGAGATGGGAAAGAGGAAGGTTGAAATGTACCTGGCTATTCATATTTGGTCACCAAACACGACTAAAACCATTTCAAGCAACGTTTCGTAGTAAGTAATAAGAGTTAGCAATAAGATATAACCTAGGAATTAAGATTTTTACAGCGCCTTTGAGGTGATTTGTACCACCTTTAAACACTTTTTTGAGACAAAGTAGACTCGCCGAATGCCACAGTCAACATTTTAAGTGCGTTGGAGCCCTTTATTCCATTTTTAACGCAAAATTTAATACATATTCTTTGATCCATTTTTTTTCAAAAGGTAAAAAATCGAAGAACACACAAAAACGGGACTAACCTTTCCAGTTGTCAAAAACAAACCACTAATCCAAAATGGCTGATAATGCTAACATATGATAAACATATGTGTACCAACATAACGAAATTAAAAAAATTGATAATCGAATGTACACAGCCCGCGAAAATTCAAAATTCACCTTTTCTTTTGAACAGGCCTCGTATATGTCATATATGCTGCATTAAGTGACACCTAGTGCTGTTGAGTGGTAACCCCAACATCATATTATGACCTCCACCAACTCTCATCTGTCACACGAAGAATAAAAAAAACTGACTCGAGGAGTTGCAACACTTTTGCAGTAATGACATTTGAAAAAATGAAAATTCATTAACTAAAAACAGGCAAAATCAGAAATCTACAAGTTTTTCGTGTACTTTCCTTAAAACTTCTATATTATTTTTAATAAATACGTATTAAATAAGTTTTCATCCCCTAAAGTTACCCCTTAGTTCATTATCCATGCTCCAGTTTGTCAGGAGAATCTATGATCAGGTCGCTAAAAAGAGATCAACGCAGGATTGCTCGTAAAAAAAGCAATATTCATTTTGAATGTATCGACTTTGGGCAATTTAAAAGTTTCTAAAACTGTTATGACCCTTCAGTCCTCCCTCTCCATGCAACCCCCTAAGCTTCCCAAGGTAGGACACTTCGTGAGTCACTCATCAAATTGATTAGAAAGGCAACATGGGGTAGTGGTTAAAATTTAAATAAATTTATTTTTTTATAATCCTGTATTCATTTATTTTTTATCAACAAGTTATAATGAGAGTAAAAATAAATTCATATTTATATTCATTAAAATATTTATCTAGATACCTACATTAAAAAAAATGTACAAAATAAAATGTTTGTTGAAAAACAGTCCTAAAATTCATCCAAAAAATATCGTTTCAATTCAATGGGCTGATTCATTAAAGGGCGGCAGAGCAATCGTGCGCTGGTCACCAGTTTTAAGTTTCTCTTGATAAACAGAAACCTAATCATTTATCAGCCCAATAATTCATCAATTCAATATATGGCACAATGTTGTTTAATAGATAGCACATTTTAAGACATTGGCAAACCGAAAGCTTACCTACCAAATTAATCACCTAGAACAAAATTATTGAGACTTCACTCTAATCAGTTAACCGGAAAACCGCACTTCTGTTTACATCACAAATAATCTATAAACTGTAAATAATTTTCAAATTTGGAACTCACGAGTATGTTAAGAAAATTATAAAATTGAAACAGAATCGTTTAAAATCCCCACGCACTTAATAAAGAACCTACCTAAAATGTATTTAGCAGACATTATTCTATATTTGAAATGTAATTAATATTTTTTCTTAAGAAGTCAAGTTACATTGCATGATTATTCACGGGAAACAACTTGTAGTTATTGTAAAAATATTGTATTACAAGATTTTGTGATAAAGAGGGGTAGTCGTACTCCATAAGAAACTCGTGAAATCCATAATATAATATTTTCATGTCCCAACAGCATGTGACATTGAGTATTTTTCCTAGATCAAAGCATTATTGCGTATTATAAACTTGAGAACTTTTTAAAGACATCTTTAGCTACGTAACTTTTAAGTATGTTTTGAAAATTACTTAAAATGAAAGCACTTAACTTATTTTTTTTAATGTAGTGAAACTAGAAAAACTGGAGTTACCATATAACTAGTAATAATATCGGCAGAGGCATACAATTTTGTCATAACTTTTGGAGCAACATTTATTATACGTGACACATAAATTATATTGGCGATACTTTATGTAAGTAGGCAAATATATCTCGTTCAATGGAATCACTCTTTGCAAATTGACTACATGAGTATTGCATTTAGTCTCCTAATTAATGTGAACCTAAATTATGTGGAGTGCCTACCTGAAATAATGCATTTCTAGCGAGGTCAGTTTCGAATTTAGATGGATGAATTGCAACGGTGAATCAAATCATGGAGTTCATAATTATTTATTTAAATGAAAATACACTTTGTTTGAATCTACTTTATTTGGTATAAATACGTCGACCAGTTTAGATTCAACAATTCAATCATTTCTTTTAACTATACTGATAGTATATTTTTAAGTCCCGAAGAAGATTCAGTTAAAAAAAATTATTTAATTCATCATGCCAATCCACAAAGTGTTTGCTTATTTTGAAAAATTATTTATTTAACTAAACCATTTTAAAACGTTGCTTTTACTGGGAATTTTTGTAATAATAGTTTCGAAGATTAAACTGTGAATTATGCAAATCATTTAATAATGAAGCTTTCTGAAATTAATTACAATATAAAACGCCAATGTCGTGATTTTTCACAAAACGGCGCTAAAAAAATACAAAATCAGTATACCGCTTATAGGTCTTCGCCGTCTTTTTCATAAACGACGACGCATGTAACAGAAAGGGTGTTTACAAGGGACCTCTCAGCGGCAGAACAATTGAATTATGTCGATTCGGCATATCTAGTACCCGACCAGTTAGGCCGGTGCTCTGTCAAAACGGTGAATTATTGTATATTGTTGATTTTATGAATTTAAAGTAGAACCACAGATACTTTATTTTAAGATAGTGATGGTTCTATTAACAGTTCACTCGCTTCACTACTCGCTCGCTGACTACCGACGCGACCTGTGTGCATTTCACAGCAGAAGTGTGTTGAGTGATGAAAAAAGCCGGTTTCTGTTTCGTTTCAAACACTCGTAACATTAAAAGAAACAGTTAATTTAAGAACCCGTCTTCATAATAATTTAGAATCTAAATGTTTTAATCTATCTACCCTTAGAACATGAAATATTTATCGCAAATTGCATTCAGTTTTATGCCATGAATAATTGTGCAATTCTATATTGCGGTGTTTAGTTATAAAACCAAATCAATGGCGTAATGACCAGCAAAAATTTGCATTTAATATTTACACGCTCGTGAAGTTTTGCTGGGTTCTAATTTAGAAATTAGTTTCATTTGAATCGGGAGCAATCAATATAATTAGCTTTGCGTCACTGATTATATGAAACTAATTATATCAACAACAATACTCACAACGGTCGCTATTACTAACTCAATCAAACAACTGATAAAGTACTTGCTTAGTTAGTGACTGTTTGCGTAATTATAAACAGTATTTAGTATTTTATAAAATAATCGTTGATTCATATTCTAAGACCGTGGAAAGAGCTTCATATGGGGTAGTTTCATTGATAAGTAAAATACGAATTAACCTTCGTTGACCTATAATCATGAATATTATGTGCGATGCTGACTAATTATTGAAAACTGACCAATAGTTATATTACGACATAGAAGACGTTTAGTGTGTAAATATTGAAAATATCTAGTATTCCAAGTATATTTACAAACATTTTTGATCTCTAAACTTAAAGACGCAAATAAAGTAAATGTTATTCCATTATTTTTTAATACGAAAACCGCAAATAAATTCTGACTGCTCGAAGCCAATTGGTGCATCTCAAATTGGGGAATGCTGTGGGGATGAAGGAAGTGGAGGAGATGTCTTAGAAGAAGGTTTAGAAGTACTTGACTATTTAGATCTGGTCACTAAACACGGTTAAAGCCATTTCAAGGAACTTTTCGATTCTTATTGGTGGTCTTTCCCCAGGGCAACAATAAGATTATCCACCAATTTGGAAGGTGCACTGAAGATAATCAAATCTACAGGTTATTTTTGTTTTTAATCTGTTTGTAGATTACTCTTTTCGAATAACTATTACAATATCCAGTTTTTTAACCATTAAAAAAGAGTTGTATTTTAGGAGAAAGGGCTTTTTGGACTAACTTGGAAACACCAACTTTAAACTTTTTGTTTTAGAAAATCGCCACAAACTGAAAAATTATACCTATTGACATGTAACACAACAAAGTATTCAATAAAGTTCACTGTAAAAAGAGTGATGCTACAATTCTTTTTTACATATTTTAAGATCTGTCATTCTAATTAAATAAAAGAAATAACAGATAGGTAATTATCTATATCGAGAACACATTGTAATCTTATCAAAACAATTAGGCATGTAATTAAATTGTTGTGGTCAGTCGTGTCGAGTATTTTCCATAGGCAATCGCCTCGGCAGGTCAAAGCTCAAATAAGATACAGTTTCATTAATTAAATGAAGCGATAATTAGTCGGAATGCGTCAGGGACTAGGAACATATAATCTGTACGTTACATATAAATATTTTTGTACACGTTTGAATCTAAATTTCTTGAATTCGGTAGAATATTATAATCTCAAGTTTGTGTAGGAGTAATTAATTTATGTTTTATTGCAATTTGCATTATTTTCCGTGGTAGCAATTTAGATGAAGTAAATAAACTTTAGAAATAAAATAGTTAGTCAAAAGTGATTTTGAAATAGTGATATAAACAACAAAAATATAAGCACTTAAATTGAATGAATTTGTTTTGAAATCACTTTAATAATTTTTGGAAAGAAATATTTTAACGACATGAACGTTATTCGGTTAGTTTTTAAAGTTTAAACTAGTTTAAAAAGTTGTAACTAGTTATAAATACAGGGGAAATACAGATTACCTTATTGTTTAAAAATATACACACATCATTCAAATTCACACATCTTTAGAAACTGATAGAATATTACACCATACCATACACTGTGCAGCATAATATAGTAGAATAATATATTTAGTACACATAATAGATACCTACTACATATTTATATAAGCGCCTAATATAAGGTATTTCTACTTAGAGCCATTTTTTTCAGCATATATCTGACTCTTGTTAACAATTCACATATTTTTATATTGTTCGGTAACATAACATTGAACATTTTGAACACGTTATGCTCCAGGATTCGTTGTCCGTATTTATTATTATATTTTTCATCAGTTCCAAACTTGAAAAGATCTCACTCGTACGTGCGTACTCACAAAGAAAACTATTTCAAGTTAATTGGACAGCTTAAACAAAAATGTGAAATTAGTTCATATTTCTTCCCTTATATTATGAATCCATTTATGTTAACCTCCCGAATATTCAATTAACTTTATTAATTTAACACTTGTATTAAACATTATAAAATATTGGTTTGTTGATGTTAAAGCTCATTGTGCAAATACATAAATTTAATTTAATTTGAATTAATTCGAATTGAGATTAAAAGATAAAAACTTAAGCAAATATACCAACCTAAATTTTAAACTTTGTACTGCAAATACCGTTGAGAATTTATTTTTTAAATGACCATTCAGATCGCATCAAAAATGATTAAATTAATATTTAGAAAAAAATAACCACTTAAAGCTGCTTTTCAAACATCCAACGCAAACAAGTGTGACTGTAATTTTTTCTCTGGGATAATCCAATATAAAGAAACATAATAAATGCAAAATATTATCTTAAATTCGATGTGAAACGCGTATTATATTGTTGAGCACCATTTAGAATTGAAACGTTGCTAGAAATGAGTTTAACTCTGCTTGGTGACCAGATCTGAATATCCAGGTACTTCCCCACCTCCGTCTTCTCCATCCCCTCCCCACGCTTCATTCGACCTCACAACATTCTCCATTGGGGATGTCATGTCTCACTGGCTCCGTGAAATTGAGACTCTCGTGTGGAATATGTTATTCACATAAAAAATTATCACTTGTAATGAATAGTACCTGTATTGTATATTCTTCTAATTATTTGATCACGGTGTATTGTTTTACTCTTGTTTTACTGTGTCCCAAGTTATTAAATTCTTATCACCAGTTATTCAGGGTGAAGATATTATCTGCAGGCGGGACTGATCTCATTAGGGACTGAAAGAAATAATGGATATATCTTACCTTATTAGTACAGCGTCATAAAACCTCCACTGTTTTATTACCACGAGATGTCAAGACATCAATGAAAGACAAGATATTTTAACGATGGTATAAAGATACAATCTGTATTTTTCTTACAACTGATAAGAGATATAATAATATTGTAGCCGTATGGCTTTCCAATAAATTAACAATTGCTTGCAATATTTTGTTTTTCAATACGAAAAAGCGTCGGAAAATTGAAATATCACCACTTCAAATTCAAAAGGTTTTTTTTAAACCGTGAGGGAAGGATCTTAAAAATGGATAAATTCTCTATAATGTTTTTTTAAACCAATATAAGGAAATTAAAATGTTAATAAATTTACTACGCATATTAATTAGGTACTTACCTAAATAAATGTCAATTTGAAATACAGCATTTTTAAATAAGGCACACTTTATTCTCATTAATATTATTTATAATTTTACTATGTTGACTACACCGGGTTCCTAGTAAGGCGAACGAATGTCCGTTTAAGTTTTTTTTTTTAAATCTGATGACGTTATTGGTTAGGAAAGAGATTTAAATACTCGATTGTTTGATATAATTCATTTTAATATTTTTTTTAAATTGACTGGTTTATAGCCAAGTGGTTGCAAGCGTCGGGTTTACCCCCAAGGGTCGCGTGTTCAATCCTCAGCAAAGCCAAATCCTCCATCATTGTACAAGCAACAATATCACATTTTTTACGATGAGATTAGAATTTAAATATTGTTAGCTTATTCGTTACTCGGGAAAATATGTCTTAATTTAAAAACACATATATAAATATTATATCTTAAAATGCGTTTGTCACCAGAATCATTTTTCTCGTGAAGATATAAAATACAGCAGATTTTGTCAAATTTTGCCTGCAGGCAGGTAGGTAGTATTTATATAAATTAAAACATAAATACAACAGTCACACAATTATTTATTCGTTCTAGTTAATAATATATTCTGAATTTTCATCTCGATAAAAACAAAGATTTTGTACCGAAGATAGGAATAAAGAAATCCAGATAATTATTTTTTGCTTGTATTCTACATAATATTCAGCACGACCGATAATATATTAGTTCGTTAAATATATGAATTTCAAACAAATTAATTATTTTAAAGATTAAAGCCGCCATTTAATTATGGCAATACGGCTTGCAGAGCTCATTAAAAATAAATACGAGTTAATTGATAAAAAAATCTAATATTCAGATTTCGATATTAATTAAACCGTATCGGAACGTGGAGAGACCTCACGCGGACAATATCATTTTATTATTATTTGCATAGCAGCAATTAGCAATTAGCGAATAGCAAACAACTAACGTACCGTACGTCTACACTCGTAAGGAACATCAGAGACTGGGAGACGATAGAATAAGTATATTGACGGGATAATGAGCCATCGAATAACCACTTTACTAATTGGTCATTATGCTGGCAATTAGTATATGGCATTTGTATGCGTATCTACATACCTAATACAAGTTCTACACGAAATCATCGTTCCGCCTTTGGATATAATGAAGGCATAAGAAGTAGTGCTAAAAAAATCATTCTTCCGTGTATCAATATTGCTGCCTGATTATTTATGATCTTTTTGAATAATACTTCATGTGGATTAAGGCGTTAAATGTGTGTGTAAATCCTATCTGAATATACGTACCACAAATAACAGGCAGGTATTATTTGCAACTTTGTCAAAACTTTATATAAATATATTATAAATAAGTAAGAAGATTTTTTTTATTGAGCACTCTAAGTTACTACCCGGCTTCACCCGAGTACTGAACATCTTTATCTCACTAAACAGTTGCAAAACATCTAAAAAGCAATATGAGTCTCAAAATATATTTCAAAGATGTATAGCTCACGATGAAAATGTTTCGTTGGTCTATAAATTCAAGATACAAAAAGACATACAAATTGTATGACCTCTCCGTTTGAGAGTTAAGCTGTGACCAACAGACTTCTAGTTAGTATTATTGACCGGTTATTGGCTGAGTGGACAAACGCGTCGGTTAAGTTCCTCTGCCAGCTTAGTCCTCCATCATTTCACAAGCAACATCTTCCGCTTATAATGATGGTAGTAGGAGTTTTTCAAATATTGCCAGGTTATTCGTACCGGGAATATTTGTCTTTCTTTTAAGAAAAATAAAAATATTTATTTTCTGGAGGGAATGATAATTTTCGAACGCATAATTTAGACATCCGACAGGTACCTACTCGTATATCTATATTAGGCATATTATAAATTCTTCTTCACCGATGTAATAAAGATTAACAATTTATTGTAACCCGAGCAGATCGGGTGCTAGTAAGTTATCTCAAATATTCTATGTGGTATTATTAATTATAACATCAAATAATTTCCTTTGTGAGTAATAAACCGTACGAGTGGGAACCTTTAAAATATGGAACTGATGTTAGTTGAAATAATTTTTTCAAATCCTAATTTTTTCTACCTAATAAAGTAACCACCTAAAATTTATTTTATGGGACATTTTTTAATTTTAAATGGGTGGATTAAAACTAGGATTTTTCTTGGAAAGTAAAGTTACTTCCCATGATTCTACACGGGTAAAAACTAGTATTGAAATGAAACTGTTGTTTAATTTGTGCCACGTATGTACAGTGATTACTTACATCGAAATCCGCATTGAAAGGGTTAAAGAAGAAATACATTTAATTGATTGTCTACGAAATATACATTTTTAATAGTCTTTCTATTTCTACCGACTTCTGCTTAGATTTCTAGAGATTTATAAATGGGTAAATCATTTTATAGTAGTAAACTTACACTAGATAACTTCAAATTTCAAATGTAGGTAGGTATCGCACTGTTTGAAATAGCGTTTTTTTTTTGTCACACAGCTAAATGCTGTATAGAACTGTCCAAAATATTTCAATTAAATTCTGAGAGTTTTTGATTTTTTACAATCACATATACAGGTGCAAAACGCACATCTATATTTTCACAGAGAACAAAACGGTTAACGAATTATAATATGACAATGATTAGATTTTATTTTCGCCGGTTTTGGTGAATTATTATTTTTTTTATATTAGTCAAAATATCGCAATGAGAATATTAGTTTATTTAAAGTATTTTTAAGTTCCTACCGTAACAGGATGTTTTAGACAGTAATATTAGTGTGCGCGAGACTTGGTTGTTGAGTTCGTCGCTTCGCCCACGTGGGAGCGAAGTGTCAAAACTTTTCACATCTCCTTCAATAAAACTTATACGGTTCATGTGACAGACCTGGCCGATGGCATAGATTTATTTTATAAGATTGCGATGTTTTTAAAAGAAATAATAACATTGAAGCGCTTACCTTCATGTAATAATTGTAGCGGCGATCTTTGAAGGTGGTTTTGCCTCTGCATCCACCGGTCTCGTTGAACTGCCAAATGATGAAGCTGCAAGTCTCTTATTAATTTAAACAAGTAAACTTTCTCTATTCAAAGTCCTCACAAAGTAATACGAGTAGTATCGAAATCTCGACTGAAGTGCCCAATCAAGCAGCCAATAAAACTATCGTATTGGCTTATTATTCTCATTCAACACATCAAAACATGTTTTCATTGTACAATATTTATCGTGTCCAATTAACTCAATTACTTCTTCAGTAATTGGCTTTCAACTACTTTGACGCTATCGCTTTAATTGCATAACACATATTTTTATTATTGTTCGCATATCTTTGTAAACGCGTTTTAATTACGTCAAAATATCACTTAAAATGTTAATTTCGTTTAGCACTAGAGACAGTTCAACTCTTCGCTTTCACAGTGTTCGAAGAAAAAAGTTTTTTCCTCGTATTCGCGAAAGATTAACGGAAAAGTTAGCGCGTTTTGAGATAAAAACCGGCGCGGACGTTACGACCTTTCAGCGCGACCGCTGAAACTTGAATGGTCCCGCGATCGTATTCGCCGGCTCGCGGATCGGGAGAGTTAGGAATTGCTCGAGCGCGTACAGACGTCAGGCGGGCCGCGCTCGTCGCTCGACTACCGCGCGACGAATGAAGCCGAGCTGCGGAGTGCCGAGTGAAGGGGAGCCGCGCGGACGGGGAGTAGCTCCGCGCGGCGGGCGACAGCGGCGGCTCGCACGCGGCACAGCGCACTCGCCCGCCCGACTACGCCCGCTGCAGCCGGGCCAGGGCGCCTGCGTCGACTGACGTTTCATTCGAATCGCGGAATTCGAATTTAATTAAAAGTTTTTTTCGCGTACTGTTACGCGAGCGCGAGAACAATCCGTCAATTGTCAATAGAAGCACACCCAACCGTAGACATTTGGCGGCGATTCAATTAGCTGAATAAAGAAAAAAATGAATTAATATAGCTTTTGTGCGGACTAATTAAAGATTTGGGCATTCCCGCGGGCAATTAGATTTCACTTCGAGGCAATGACGTCGTTACATAACCCGCCCGGTGAACAAGGGAGAAGCCTTCATTAAGACTTTTTACCAATTGGTATAAAAAGTGCCTCTGGATAGGCCTACAACAATTTATTGTTTTGTTAATGGCGTGCGTGCGTGACTTTAGACGTAGCGATACAAGCTTCAATCAATTTACTTGGTAGGTTAATTAATGTTTACGTCCTTTCTGACGTCGACAAAGCGAAGCGACGCTGGCGGTGAGAAACCTAACTCTACTCGTCCTTTACTTCCTAGCTACAGCCCACAGAGTTTTGGTCGTCTTTAGAAAACGTCTACAGTTCCTTGTGCCCGAGGACATGTTGACTCCCACCGTCCAGTCAACAAAACAAAGATACATATGAGGCTTGTAGAAACAAACACGGCAAAGTCCACCAATAATGGAAAATGAGTTAAATATGAGGTTCGAAAGAGTAAAAAAAATGCTTCATGATGCAATGTTGCTTTCCTAACAAACACGGCTCTAAACCATTTATTTTTACGGATTAAAATTGAGTTCCATAACAAACTCGGCAAAGTCCACTTCTTTCCAAATCAAAGACGGCAGTTTTCAAACGGACCAATAGGAGCGTTGTAAATAGCTGTTTTCAAGATGGCGGTTTGTTGTTGTAAAACATTGTTTTTGTAAAAGTTGAGATATTGACAATTTCGCAAATTACCGAAAATGTCCGCTGACGTGCATAATGAACTTTTGTTTCCTGTTATTTTTTATGGACATAATTTTTTTACTTACTAAACAGCATAGTGGTAAAATAAATTAGTTTTTACTTACGATTTAGAGTTTTATTGAATGATATGATTACTTTATTAGTAGTTATTGTTATGTCATTAATATTGTAGAAATCATGCTGTGTGAAAAACAAAAATGAATCAATGATAATTCCAAGCAACATAGAACCCGGAAAAGTTGTTTTGAAATCGTTAAAAGTAAGAGATGTCAACTATCTTTAGACCAAGCATTTCGGTGATAACTGGAGAAATCTTCCTGCTCTTGAATATTATTCCGCATTCATATCTTATTAAATCTTTAAAACAAATGTATATTAAAAAAATATCAGAATAATAGTTATTATTCTTTTCTAATTTTTTCTTTCGATTTTTTAGTTTTTTTTTTTTTTAATTATTAATTAAGTCACCATAACTTACAAACTTTTTCAAAATATTTTGTAAGATATTATTGTTTTGTATTTCCATCAAAATAAATACTTTTTTAAATGTAAAACTATTTTTTTTTACTGACTTTGACTGCAACCTTGTCAAAAAACGTGTCCATTTCAAAACTGGCAAAGTCCAGTTGTGTTGAAAACAAAAGCGGCAGTTGTCAAATGTGAACAACAAACACGGCAAAGTCCACTAATAATTTAAATATATTTTTTGTTTCGCACCAGTTAAACTAATGTATCAAGAAGAAAATTAATGTTTTTAGTAAGTACTATTTGTCGAATTTATTTTAGTGACAGTATCACAAGTAATTTTTAAATTAAACGTTTTTTGTTCTTCCTCGAAAACTGTAGTCAATGGACTTAGCCGTGTTTGTTTCTACAGGCCTCATATATAAACCGTCTTACAATTTATTTATTTTTAATTCTATCCATTTTCTGGTACCTACAAACGAAGATTACAACGTTTAATGTGTGTAATCTTGGACTGGGTTAATAATTGGCATTTTAATCAGATGTGGGTACGCATAATGAATTGTTATAATCACATATTGGTAGGTTACATATTATTTTAAATAATATGCTGAGAATATTCTTATATCTGAAACGGATGACGCGACTGTAAGGAGCCTATGGTAGATTTTTCTTTAGTTATTAGAAATATTTTCGTACTTGTTTAGACTTGTATACATTAAGCATTTTTGTCACTCTTGTCAATCTTGTTTGTGCACCGTGTTTGGCTACCTTATTCTATTATTTATACCGTTCTATTGACGAGGTGAATAAATTTATTCATTTAATATTCGATAATAGAAACGAATTTAAAGACAAAATAGTCAATAGTGGTCCATAGTAAGAAACGAGATAAATTGAAGCAAATATAAATGATCTGATAAAAACATTGAGAAGAAGGAGATACGCCCGGTTAGTCCACCCAGTAACTAAATCACTGCAACTTAGAAAACGGTATGATGCTCCAAAAAGCAAAATATATTTATAAAATTATACCAAGTAATATGTCCATAACTTCAATCAAAGGTCCAATTGTACAAACAGTAATAAATATAGCATTATTAAAAACGCATTCATGATTTACAGATTGTTTGATCAAACCGGTACCGGTGTGGTGAGGTGGCCCCTTTGCCTTATTAAGCCATAAACCAAACCCCCACTTTACGAATATTAGGTAGCAGGGAGCTACGGGAATACTCTATTCGTATTATTTATTGAATAATCTAAAAGTATCCTTGAGCGAATATAATTATTACGTATTGATGAAGAGTCTTCAAAGCGTGGGTGAGTACAAAACCGACCGTTAATGACGCTCAGAGCCTCTTAAATGTTGCAACTTTTGTAATCTAAAAAAACAACAGTAATACTTTCGCAATTATCCATATGGACTCATTTTGTAAACGGTTTAAAATATAAGAGGCACTGTGGCGCTTGACAGTGTCGCTGTCTTTTCCGTCATAGTCTCTATAGCGAGGTGATCTAAGTATGTTGTTTTGTTGGGAGATGCAAAGCTTGATCCAGGCCAGAGTACTGGATTTGATGAAAATCACCGGTTGAAAATCGTAGGATAGCCGTTTTCGGATAGCAGGATGGAAGGACTGACTGAAGATAAATATGGTAGCTCCCATCCATGTGTAGCACCGCTATTATCAGGCCCGGCCCTGATCCAAATGGCGCCTGGCAATTTTGGCGCCCCTTGTCAAAACTTAAATTTTAACACCAAAATTATAATAAATTTTTTTTTTTTGTGTAATTAGTAGGATTTTTTACTATTTCCCACGTGGACCATTGAGTATTATTCACCAAAAGTATTACTTAAAAAATCAAAACTGATTTGCAAGCAGCTAAAGTTTCTATTGCTTGTTTGTAAATATATCTTAACTTTTATATCAGTATGCCAAAAAAGATATTTACGTTACTCTAAACCCATTTCAAATTCGTGTGCATTCACCATAGACATAAAATACAAGACAAGTCATATTCATACAAGTCTCACGAAAAATATAACACCACTAATGTTGCACCACTAAATGTTTCACCCGCGTATGAAAAGTATAGCCATTCAAAGAATGTGTGTGTGCGGAAGAGATAGCTATATAAAGCGTGTTTCGAAGGTACGTATCGTTGACTTGGCTTAGTGCAACCAGGCGCGTTGTCTCAGTAACGTATCTACATTATTTAATTCATCTGAGGCATTCACATTGTGAAAAAACGTCGTTAGTCTTTAATCAAAACGAATAACATTGCTGAAAAGATGCGACAGCACTATACATTCCAATAATGCTGTCTCATCGACTAATTCGCGCCAGTTGGTCTCTCATTTACACTGCTTGTTTCTGGTAAATTTTGTCTCTTTTTAACACACAGTATTAAGTATAAGACGAGGGTTGCGGGTTTTTATTCTACACCGTTTGATTCCGTCAATGAAAATTATGGTTTTTTAATTTATCTTTATTTATTCATAGTTTTTGTGTTAGTAAAATATTTATTCTTAAAAATCGTAAACATTATTGTTGTACGCATTCGAGTCTGGTAAATAAAGTATTGAGTAAAGGTCAAACCGCACCAGAGCGTCATCACTACCAAAAGTGTTTTCCTTGATGTAACAATATATGGCGAGAGAGCTAATTCTTTTTACCCAACCTATACAAATTCGGGAAATCACTTTCTCCGGGTTTTTACATCGTACACCATGATAAAGAAAGAGACAACAAAATCTCACAAATTACCACACCGCTTTCAAGTATTGTTAGAATTTTCTTCGTGTCCCGCGCCTCCGTCGACTCTGCCCACACGTTTTGATAAGCGAAATAAATTAACATAACTCAACGGTTTATAAGGTTACATGCTATATTTTTGTTTAAATTTTAAAAAGTTTTATACTGTGAAAAGGTGATTATACGAATAAACAAAAAAATTATGTCGACATGTACTATGAATGGATGTATAAATACACTAGTCCTAGCCATGCCCTGGTCTAGCCGAGTCCAGCAAGCCTCATAAAAACTGACTGCAGTCTTCGGGTCGGGAATTATATGCAGTTTTCTCAGGCCCTATGGGACCAAATGAAGTGAACCTTTGTAAATATAAATTAACAGTATTAAATGATGGACTAATGATGATTAAATTTAAAAAATATATACAAAAGTAACATTTGTAAAATAAATTATCACTTTGCGGACAAAATGCAAGACTTGGGGTCAGATGCAGTTTTCTTAGGCTCTACGTCAGAAGGAAACAATTGAACCTTTAGAATGATGTTAATAATGAACATATGACGGATGAAATGAAAAATTATTGTAAAAAGAACATTTATTAAAAAAATACCACTTTGGGGTTAAAGCAAGCCTTGCGGTCGGAAATTATATGCCGTTTTCTGAGGCCCTTTTTTTATTTGTTTTTTATTCTTGTTAAGCTATAAAAAAAATAATGGGTAAGGTTCATGTCTGTCTCACTAGGATATTCCTGTGTCGAGACAGAAACAGCTCTATGGGATGAATGAAGTGAACCTTTGTAATTATGTTAAAAATAATGAACTTATGACAATTATTTGAAAAAATATTCCAAAAGTAACATTTGTATAAAAAACTATCACTTTGCGGAAAAAATGCAAAACTTGGGGTCGGATATTGTATGCAGTTTTCTCTGGCTCTATGGGACCGAATCAAGAGAACCTTTGGAATAAGGTTAAAAATGATGCCTTTATGACGACTAGTTGAAAACATATACCAAAAGTAACATTTGAAAAAAAAACTATCACTTTGCGGACAAAATGCAAGACTTGGGGTCGGATATTATATGCCTTTTCGTGAAGCTCCCATAGGACTGAATGAAGTGAATCTTTGGAATTGTGTTGAGAAAGATGAACTTATGAAGACCAAATGAAAAAATATTCTAAAAATAACCTTTGTTAAAAAAGGACAACTTTGTGGGCAAAATGCTAGCCTTGGGTTCGGAAATTATATGCAGTTTTTTCAGGCTCTATAGGACCGAACTAAATAAAACTTTGCAATTAAGTTGATAATGATGAACTTATGACGATTAATTAAAAAAATAATACAAAAATAAGATTTGCTTAAAAAATCATTACTTTGCGGACAAATTGCAAGCCTTGGGACCGGAAAATATATCCATTTTTCTCAGGTTCTATGGGACTGAATGAAGTGAACCTTTAGAATAATGTTACTAATTATGAACTAATGACGGTTAAAAGAAAAAATATACCAAAAGTAACATTTGTAAAAAAACTATCACTTTGCGGACAAAATGCAAAACTTGGGGTCGGATATTGTATGCAGTTTTCTCAGGCTCTATCGAACCGAATCAAGAAAACCTTTGAAGTTATGTTAAAAATGATGTCTTCATGATGATTAATTGAAAAAATATAGTAACATTTAAAAAAAACTATCACTTTGCGAACAAAATGCAAGGCTTGGGTTTGAATATTGTATGCAGTTTTCTCAGGCTCTATGGGACCGAATGAAGTAGACTTTCAGAATTATGTTAATTATGTTGAACTAATGACCATTAAATGAAAAAATATACAAAATTTAAATTTGCCAAGAATAAACCACTATGTGGGCAAAATGTTAGCTTTGGTGTCGGAAATTATACAAGACTTGGACAAAATGCAAGACTTGGGGTCGAATATTTAATGCAGTCTTCTCAAGCTCTACGGGACCTAATCAAGTGAACTTTTGGAATAATGTAATTAATAATAAACTAACAAGTATTACATGAAAAAATATTCCAAAAGTATCATTTGTTACAAAAACTATCACTTTGCGGACAAAATGCAAGGCTTAGGGTCGGATATTTTATGCAATTTTCTCAGGTTTTATGAGACTTAATCAAGTGAACCTTTGGAAAAATGTTAATAATGACGAACTAATTACCATTAAATAAAAAAAATACATCAAATTTAATTTTCTTAAAAATTAATTATATTGCGGGCAAAATGCGAGACTTTAGGTCAAAAATTATATGCAGTTTTCTCAAGTTCTATGGGACTGAATGAAATAACCTTTGTTATTAATTTTATAATGATGAACTAATGACGATTAAATGAAAAAATAATACGAAAATAACATTTGTTGAAAAACACACAACTTTGTGGGCAATGCTAGCCTTGGGGTCGGAAATTATATGCAGTTTTATCAAGCTCCCATAGAACCGAATGAAATGAACCTTTGTAATTAAGTTGAAAGTGATGAATTTATGACGTTCAAATGAAAAATATTCAAAAAAAAAACACATGTTCGCTCTCAAATTGTTAGCCTTGGGGTCGGAAATTATATGCAGTTTTCTCAAGCTCTATTAGACCAAATGAAGTGAGTTTTTGGAATTATGTTGATAATGACTCATAACTGACCGTTGACGAATACTATGTTATTATTATATATATATATGAACGCTGGGCGCGTAAAAAAGCACTCTAATTAGGTACTTTCAGCACGTTAGAAATTCATCGCCTGGAGCGGACTGCTCCAATTGCGCCCGCATAGGACCGTTCCTGGTTTGATTTTGACAAAGGGGGTGGCTAATCTTTGTGTCCTAGATTCACCCTGAACAGAAAGATGACAATTGGAAGTTTAGAGGATGACATCGAGAAATGGACCACCAAATAACGGAAAGAATAAATGTTTCGATTGCTGGTCTTCTAACTTAATATATGGGACACACTGATGATCATGAGTTATATGACATTGCAAGATTTTTTAAAACGCCATTACTGTTTTGTTTCATAAAACGGCGCAACATAAGTACTTTCAATGAAAATGAAATAAAACTTTGTATAGGACCACAGATTTTATTTTGATTTTTATGACCGACCGGTTTCGCTTAACCTAAGCATTATCAGGGTTCAAAATTTAACTAAACAAAAAATACAAAATATAATATGTCTCACACGAAGTTATTATTTCATTTTCAATAAATATTGTAAACCACAAAGTTATTGCTTTCTACGAAAATATAAATACTCTTAATATTACATATTCGTAAATAGCATTTACTTTGTGGCTCTCCATATTTATAAATAAAACACATAAACTTTGTTTATAACCACTTTATTATTTAATATTACGTCTACCGGTTTCGGAAGTACCCTTCCATCAACAGGACAATATTAAAAATTAAAAATAAATTTTAATATTGTCCTGATGATGGAAGGGTACTTCCGAAACCAGTAGACGTAATATTAAATAATAAAGTGGTTAGAAACAAAGTTTATGTGTTTTATTTATACTCTTGATATTATTCAACACAATCACGTATTACGGGTTGTATGCGATTCATTTGAAAACCTCAAAAAATATATATTAATTATTTCAATCTTCATTCATTAAAAAAACCCGCTAAACTACCGAATAGTTAAATATGAAGCAGTTGTGAAAATTAATGCAATACTGACTAAATGCAACCCCTCCAAGGAGCGGTACGAATCAGCTTACAATAATTTGCCACGAATCTAAATGCATCTCATCACACATTCCCTATGCAGAAATGAAAAATGTATTTCTCGAAATAGGGGAGACGTTGCACGCATAAACCTGAAGGTTTACAATACTCAAGTAACCGGTTTAATAAACATTGTGGTGCTTATTAATAAATATGCAGTAAGTTTAATTCTTGACGAATGGATTGTTACATATTTAAACGCATTTCCTTTTGAATGGTTACAATCAAATTTTTCAATGCATTTTAATTGAAACGAATAATAAACATGCAATAAATTTTAATGCAGTTATATATATTCACAATTTAATTAAGAGTGACTTATAGACTTTGACCGAGTTTCAATGCACTTTTTCTAATGGAATCACTGAAAATCATTGTAAAAACAATATGGTATATTCTCTTATTTGTTTAGTGTAAACTTGATATTCCATAGCTCATGATGGAAATAATGGTACTTGAAAACCATTTTTTTTTTACTTCAAAATTTAGCACACAAAAATCTGTGAAAATTTTATATCAAATTAATCGCTTTATAGTAATTATATATATATTGATGAATTAAAAAACAAATTTATAATTTTATTCCACTCTTTTATTTTTTGACTGGACCGGTTTCAACTTATATAAGATGGCCGTTATAGGCTGAAACCAGTCCAGTCAAAAAATAAAAAAAGTGGAATAAAGTTATAAATTTGTTTTATTAAATCATTAAAATGGAATTCCACCATGAATTAACAGTTACAAAATTAGAAATATATACATATATATATTATTCCATATAAATCGATTTCTATGAAGATTAAATTCGTTTAAGATTATCTTTATCATTTTCTGTTTTCAACGATAAAGTTATGCCTTTTTGAATCGGTTAAATCTTCTACACAGATTTTGTTATGAATGTGCTACTCGGTTTTAGCAGTGACGGATCGCCGTGAAAGGAATAAAACGGTATTAAGAGTAAAGTGTTGAGTGCTACACAATAGTAACGTGACGTTGATCAATAGATCTTTAAATCTACATCTTTTGAATGGATCGGTGCGCCTTTGGCTTGTTCTATGTCCATTTTACAGAAAAAAATGTACAATATTACAAGTTTTTTTTTTCTCCACTACACTTCACGCAGGCTTTCATATCTGGGAATCCTATGCTGAAGGTATTATAACAGCTATTTTTTATACGTTCTTAACTTTTTTTTTAAATTATATTAGTTACTTGTACATTAAAGCTTACAAAGTATCTAATTATTTAATTTTCTTTTGACTTAATAATAATATTTTAATGTTTATACTACTTATTATTTTGATTTATATCTATTTTAAATGGTTCTTACAAGCTCTTTTGAATTTGTGGATTGGCATAATTTTTATGGTTTTAGGTAGCGCATTATAAGATTTCACCCCTTTGGAAAGTAAGCTATTTTGTGTATTAGCTTTAAGCCTGATTCACACCAACGTCCGGTTCCGCTCAGTGCCGATATTGTTCCGCAAGAAAACTCATTGATATGGTATAAATATCAATCAAGGAGTATGTGCCAAAACAAATTAGTGTGGCAGTATATCCTTCTGCCCACCCTTGTGATATTTAACTACTTAGTTAGTTAAATAATTATTTTGAAGTGTAAAAATACTTCCAACGCAGATTTTTTTTTTAAACCATTTTTTTATCACTAAATAATATTTTTATTAATTATTAATTATTAAAAATATTATTTAGTGATAAAAAAATGGTTTAAAAAAATCTGCGTTGTAAGTATTTTTACACTTCAAAATAATTATTTAACTAAATAAGTAGTTAAATATCACAAGGGTGGGCAGAAGGATATACTGCCACACAAATTTGTCTTGGCACATACTCCTTGATTGATATTCATACCATATCAATAAGTTTTCTTGCGGAACAATATCGGCACTGAGCGGAACCGGACGTTGGTGTGAATCAGGCTTTATTGTTTTTTGACATTCTGATTTCTTTGCATGTCTTTTTATTATTGTTTTTGAAAATGATAAGTGAACTATCAACTTCTGTAATATTAAAAGTGACTAAATTTCGTGAACCTTTTTTTACAAAAGACCAAAGCATTTTTAATGCAGTTGATCAACATTTGTTTGCTTCAATAGGGTATTTCCATAAATAAGGGTATTTAAAGATTATTTTTCTGATTGTGTCATTAAAAATGTAAGTGATCAATCCTCTCATACATAATGATTGAATTTACAAACATTCCAAAGTCGCTTATTTCTATTCAGTATGAATTTGACTACAAAGTAGGACCCACTCTTGGAGTAACGATGTAAGAGATTCTCAAGATTTTTACCCAACCTATACAAATTTGCAATAAATTTCTTTCTCCGGATTTTTACGTTGTAAGCCGTGAGAGAGAAAGAGACGAGACAAGTTCTCAAATAATATAGCACCACCATTCGGTATGTAAGCATGTTCTCCGTCTCCCGCGTCTTTGGCGACTCCGCCCACTACGTATTGATATGCGACATAACTGAAGATAACTCAACGGTTTTTAGGTTACATGCTATATTTTTGTTTATAACAATACTGTGAAAAAGTGGTTGTACAAGTAAACATAAACATTATGTCGACATGTGCTATGAATGGATGTACAAATACCCTAGCCCTAGTCCTAGCCAAGCCTAGGTCTAGCTGAGTCGGGACAAAAATCATCAATACTGACTACAGAAGCGCGCCCTCCTGTATATTATTGCTCTGAGGTCCCGCTGCTGGTAGCTAATACAACAGAACTGTCGTCGGGACTCGGAACTGCCTACTAACGTTGGAAAGTGTGACGTCACAGTCACCTTCCGCACAAACATATCGTTTGTGTGGCAAAAAATACGCATCGCTGTCAAAAATGTATTCGTCAACGTAAAAATAAAATATAAATACCATTATTTTCGTGATTTTTGTCTTATTTTTTTTTAAGATTATGAAAAAACAGTGAAAATATCCCATTTACAAATTATTATTAAAGTTTATTTTATTTTATTTAGAGATAAATATATAAATCCATAAACAAAACGCAATATGTATCCTTGTCAAGAATTCGAAAGTATGAAGATTTCTATAATGGAACAGTTCAATTCTGCCCCGCATTCGCCAGTCGTATCAGCGTTGTGTAACTCGTGAAATGGTCTTGTTACGTGGTTCGAACCCCAATCCCTCCCCAATCAGGGGTATTCAGTGGCCACAATGGCCATTGTGCAGATAAGCAATGGTGCCCGTGTCAGGGGCGCAAAAACACCCGATTAGTCTCTTCGGCGCCGACCGTAATTCGCCGCTTTTTGGGAACCCTCCACATCTTTGAGCAAAAATATGTGCGGGATGCAGCGGAATTATGAGGGTTTCATCTAAAAGCTTTCCTTTTAATATCAACCTGAGTGTTTAGATCGATGATTTTTTAATAAATCTTACGTTTAAGTTGCATGATTGGACGAGGATTAATAATTTTGCTGTCTGATTATTTTTAACTTTATCATCTATATTAGGAGCACTGTGGGAGTAATTTTAAAAACGTGACCCTTAAATGTAAACACAAAATTTTTGCTAAGTTTATCCTAGTAAAGCGCACTTTAGATGAAATTACACAGAACTGGGCTATATGAATACAATATTATTATTACTATTAAAACACACTGACCACTTACACCACTACAACACATAAACCACTTTTTTTTAATTATTAAATACTATTTTTTATTAATGTATATATAATATAGGCAGTCCTACGCGGAATTTCGATAGCAGGGTCAAAAAAAACACCATAAAAGGTCATGAAAGCCTTAAAAATAACAGTTTTTCTGTTTAAATTCGCAAAAAAATCATTTAGAAGATCAATAAAACGCAATTTTGATAAAGTGATCGTAAAAATAAAATCTGGAATGACCGTACGTTCTCAACATTATGATTAAATCATTAAAATTAAGTTAAATTTAAACTATACTACAACAAAATACGACTACTTTGTTTACTTTCCAATACAACAGATTTATATTATAGGAAACCAATACTTGGGTTATATTGACATGTTTAACGTCAATTTGATAGATTTTGTGAACCAAATTTAACATTTATTCTAACCCTTTTCTTAAATCTACTGTTGTATTTAATAAAATATTTACTTTGATGAAATATTCCGATATTTAGTTAGTTGAAATAGAACACCGCTTCATTTTTTTTTCTTATATATATTTTTTTGAATAAGTTGTTTTACTACCATGAAGAATTTATAACTGTACGATACTATTTGTCTATAAACCTAATAAAGTGGAGTATATATGTATATATCATCGTTGGGAAGGCAAAAGGGCTTAAGCGACACTTTGGTAAAAAAATAGTGAAATATGCAGTTTTGATCAGTTTTTTTCTGCATCGAAGGCTCTGACTCCCGTTTGATTCTGAAGACTTCTGTGGCCCTTCAGCCATCTAAAATATATTTAGCATTTGGGAGAAGGCTTGAATCAAGCGACACAATTTTGGGACTTTTTTTTACTTTTTCACTTTAGGTAACTCAATTAGAGCATTGAATTTTCTGAGTTAACTTTTTTTTAAAACCAACCAGGAACTGAAGATTTATGAATTTTATTATTTAAAAAAAAACAACTTGAATTTACTCTGGTGTAAACTTCCCACAATGGCACTTCAGCCCTCTTGCCTTTCCGGCGACGGTATATTTGTTTTAGTTTTTGACCACTTTATTCACTCGAAGAAAGCGGCCGTCTATTTATAGATATTGCCCCGAGCCTCGTTACAGATTCTCTGTACTTCTTTCGCCGCCGCTCGAAGCCGATACAGTTCTAATATCCGCTTTGTGAGGCCACAATAGTCCCATTAATTGAATTAAATTTGATTGTAAGTATTAATATACATTTCATGACTAGTGAGTTATGTCGCGAGGTATAATAACACAATTTAGACGTCTGATTGCATTTTTCTGCCGGCTTTATTTCATTCAATTTTATTAGGCGGCTTTGAAATGCGTAAAAAGAGAATATAATGAAGTATGAACTTTCGATTGGGATTTTTTTGTACTTTTTTAAATAATTAAACTGTTTGAAACGGAATTAATACAGATTAATAAGATCAGCAAACTTAAAATTATTATTGGAAAAAACTATTATTTTTTTAATATAATATATATATATATATATATATATATATATATATATATATATATATATATATATATATATATATATATATATATATATATATATATATATGAGGAGTATAGAAGCAAAGGCAGCAATCTTTTTCATCCTAAATTATTTCTTGAAAAGTTGATTAAGTGATTTAAAATATGTTGATACATGTAGAGATTATTGTTTCAAATTTTTCCTAGTTTAATTTAGACAAACATTTTGATACATTAAATTCTCTGTTTCTTTATAATAATGATTCAAAAGTTAACAATGCTACAGTACCGTGTTTGTACATTGCTGCCTTCACTTATAAACGTCTTTTATATGTATTTTATGTGAATACCGAAAAAGAGTCTAGCAGCTCCCAACTGTCCAGAGCAAGTAGGACTATGGCACCCCCAATTAAGGTATGTTGTGACGTTGTGAGGCTGAAAGGAGATGGTAAAGAGGAAGGTGAGATAGTACCTAGCTATTCGGATCCGGTCACCAAACATGGCTGGAGTCATTTCAAGCAACGTTTCGATTCTGAATGGTGGTCTTTCCCCAGGGCGGTAATGAAAGTGTTTACCACGTTGGAAGGTTGCCGCGAATAATCTATATGTTATTTAATTAAATGTGAAATAACACAAAGTAATCCAATAAAATCTATTTGCGCACGCCGGGATTTGACCCGCGACCTCTGGACCACGGAGGTCGACACATTTTAATACAAGAAGATCAATTATTAGGAAAAAAAACACTAAAATACAATAGGTTACTTTGCAATGATTAAGATTTAGAAAGAATAAAGCTTAGGTTGCTAGACAGCGCGAGGGTAAACACCGCATCATTGGGTATGGAGAAATGCAGGGAACTAGAGGGAAACAGCTGGATACGGAAACAGCAGGATTGAGAGTGCGCCCTAGCGTGATGTTGATGATGACTGAAGTGGTGTTGAGTTATTGTAGTTAAAAATAATTGCATTTAACTTGAAAAAAGCCCCCTCCCCACATCCAGGAAAAAGTTGTTATTAATGGTAATTTCTAGCCATGTGCTTTTATATTTTCTAGCTTTAAGAATTTTCAGATATTATCGAATGTATTTTATATCATTTTTTGGCTGCCTTGCTTCATTAATAATACACCTACAAAGGTTACATTCATATATTTCCTTCAGAAATAAATCGTACAAGAAAACTAACTATAACTATCCATTTCGAATAAATATACTCATTCAATTCAAATAACTTGTCTCATTTTAATCATAAATTTGGTTTATCGGCAGCCATTTCCATCTTGTTTACGGCGCCTTTGCGGAGAAAAACCCAAACTTTGTACGGGGGAGAAAATCTTAACTGTCGATCGGCCAATAATAATACAAACAAGCAAACACTTGGCGGGAAAACCCGGGATTCCCCCGAATGGTTTCAATTTCGCGCGCATTTTATATCGGCGATGGAAACGATCTCATTGCATTTAGTGGTTCCAGTTCCAGTTCCAGTTCCAGATATCTGCTTCCAGATAAAGAAACCACTCTCAATGGTAGGCCAATAACACCGAAAAAGAATTATCAATGTGTCATTCGCCGCCATAGTCGTGATCGAGGCTAATTTGCGTTTATTGTTGGAATTTTAAGTCGACCAAAAAATTATTTTATTCTACATGATGGCCTGCGTGGTCGAGTGGTAAGACGCTCGACTACGAATTCAAAGGTCGCGGGTTCAAACACAGCATGCGCAAATAATTTTTATTTTATTAATATGTGTCATAACACATTTAATTCATATAAAATAATATATAGTATATTTGCGGCACGTTCCAGAGGGGTAGATACTCTAAGTATCGCCCTGGTGAAATATCACCATTCAGAATTAAAACTTGCTTGAAATGGTTTTACCCGTGTTTGGTAACCCGATGTGAATGGCCAAGTACTTATTGACCTTCATTTTCTACATATCCTTCCCCTCCCTTCTAGTTTCAACCTCACATGCCATAGACTCAGTCTCTATAAAAATATAAATAAATAATAATATTGTACAAAAAAACTTATCTTATAGTTGATAGATATTAGATCAATATTATGAAATCCCATTGAAAAATTATTATACTCCTCAAAACTAAAACTACGCATATAATATTATACCCTTACATACATTAAAAACAGCATATGGTAGAAAAAAACTAATGCTATTCTCTGTTCTTATGAAGAACATAAAAAAAACTACTCTGAAATGTTCTCTCATTGTTTTCAATTAGGAATGACCAACTTCTGTAGATATTTGGATAAAAGACATTAAACGAATAAACCACCATCTCAAATTGGGTTGAATACTTAGCTTAAAACCTATTGGGATAGGCAGGTCCGGTTCCACGACATCTAGCGCCCTGTGCAGTAAGTACTAGTGCGCCCCCTCTGCAATCGTTTTTTTTTTATTTAACACAAATAATCAAACATTTCCAAATTGCTTTGCCAATTTAAGTTTCGTAACAAATGATTCCAATCATACAATCCTAAACTAGACAAAGCACTATTTACTATAAATATAAAAAATAATTTCCAACAAAAACAAAACTCTATCTAAAGTCTAACCTATGTACATAAAGTAAGACCTATGTATTTCCTCTCGTATTATTTGTATTTTGACATAATTTTGGCTAACATTAGCTTAGGATCAACAAAATCACCTCAAGGGCGCTGTAACTAAAACTGTAACTAACACAAATGAATTTTTAGACACTAATATAACCCAAAAACACTGAAAGGCACACAGTGGTAAAGTATTTTAAACAGCTTATAGATAAATTTACGCATCGAAATTAACAGCTTAATGACAGTTGTCAAATAACAACAACAAAATTCCCCGAATAAACAATAGACAGATCCAATTTTATGAATCCATACGAGAATGAACTGTAAAGTAACCATTTTTAGAGTTTATTTTCGTGTAACAAGATTTTCGTCATACAACAGAACAGCTGCGTCTTAGGGATGTAACATCTAAAATTGGCCGTCACTACTTTTGGAACCAGATACTAATAGCTGTAGAAAAAAGTCGATGGCGGAGGTGTGGGATTTTATTAATATATTTTTTTTATATTACTCAAAAATCACATGATTGTAAAATAAACTCCAAAAAAACATTACTGTAAACGAATTCTGAAAAATCAAATAAACTCAAAGTTACAGGTACAATGTCGCCGTGACAAAAATATGTTCTATCTCTGACAGTTCATTTTCACTGTTGCAATAAAACAACTCACACGATGATTGGTAGCAGGATTTTCTTTTCATAACTTTAACATATAACACTCCATAGAATGTCAGACTTTACGTCCAAATAACCACTATGCAACACGTAAGAATTTCCGTGACAAAAAGCTACTTCCCATACATTTTCGCTAGTCGTTAAATGCACAGCGATGTTGCCAGCGTAATAAAAAAATACCCCATGATGTGGGTAATTTTTAAATGATATGGGGAAATTTTATTTTCACGGCGCTCCTTCAGAGATGGCGCCTTTGTTTTTTGCACAGTTTGAACGTATGGTGGATCTGGCGCTGGGGGTAGGTTAGACGTTCGACCACCATTTAAGAAGTCGAATTAATAATTTTTTGCTACCACCAATTTAGCCGAAGGGTTTTAAATCGTTAGGATGACCGATGTTAATGTTCTATTTTAAAATATTTAAATGTGATTTGGTAGTTCACACTAGCGTTGAGAAAAACTTCAATGTTTTGTGATTGCTTCACGAATTGCTAGTTCTTTAAAATGAACCCTTCGCAGTGAACAATTCAATTGAAGTCGAACCCGCAAAAAAGATATTTGAATTTATCCGGTTATTTGCTCAGTTATTTTTGAAACCGGTTCCTCGCCGGAAAAAACACGTCCCAGTCGGCAGGGATTTGTAAGTGAAAAGTATTGGAACCGGTTCCTTGCCAAAACAAAAAGTACTAGTCGTCAGAAATTTAAAACAAAAAGAACTCCCAAAACATTACGTTCCTTTAGATCGAAGTACTTTGAAGTCGAACTTCAATTGAAGTACTTGTGATGAAGTACTTCTTTATAGGCTTTGAAGTTTAACTTCACAACTGAACTGCTGCTAATTGAGGTAGTTTTTTATAATCTAACTTCCATTGAAGTATTTGTTCAATGCAATGAATTGAATGAATGAATGAACGCTAAAGTAATCTACCAACTTTAATTGAAGTATTTGTTCAATGAACAATGACTGAAGTAGGAACTGCTGCCAAAAGAAGTAGTTCTTTCAGAGCGGTCACAACGCTGGCTCATACATATATTCAAGATTTCGTCTATCGGCATCATGATTCAAACTTATTAAAAAAATCTGAATATCGCAATGAAATAACCAACATAAATTATATAAATTCACTAACAATAGCAGAAAAAATCATAGTTACAGCAATATTGTAAACTTCGCATATATATATATCATTGAAACGGCCACCGATTACTAAAAGCGGGGAGTGAAAAATGAAGAAAACACCGAACCGGCAATAAAACCGAATCGGGCGATTTTTGGTCTTTTGTCGGGCTGCGATCGTCCTTCGATAAGCCGATTGGAAAACAGGCCAAAGCACACGTTACAACGCCTGCCACAGCCCCCCAGAATAACGAATTCCCCTTTATTTGAAGTTTAAATTTAAAGAGATTAACAGCTGAAGTGAATTCAGATTGCAACTATGCGCTGTTTTCCTAGAGAGAAACGTTTGTGTAAATATATTTCGTAAAAGGAACTAACCAACGTGATGTGGACACAATTTATTTCCAGATACCGCGTGACAGAAATCTCTTTTCTGAAGCAGAAAAACCTTTCGAATCGTGAGCTCTGGCGTGATGAAATTTTGTTCAATTATTCTGTCTGAAATGTTTGGTTTAACGCAATAAATCACCTCCCAATCATCTACATCATAAGCTAGATAAAAAAGATGAAGATAAGTACCGTATTGTTTTTTTTTTGTTTTTCAATTATTCGTTAAGAAAAAAGATTTTGAAATGAGTATTGAAATCTAGTAATAATCTTTACTCCAGAAGGATGTAAGTAATAAAGTAATGCAAAAGAATATGACTAAAAGGTCTATTATATTGCATTAATGTTTTTAAGCTTTTTTTGTCATGATAACATGCACATAAATCAAAAAAACTCACTCGTGTTGTACTCTTAAAAACGTATTTTGAGCTAAAATCTACCGTTTGACTCGAGTAAAAATAAACGTTAAATTATCAAACGTGGAAATTTTTCAGCACAAGTGTCGTTAGATATAATACGGGAATTTGACGTAGTTTGAGTTTTATGAGTTTTTATGAGTTTTCGAGCTTTATGTAAGGCAGCCTCACACAATAAGCCCATGAGGAGGCCCTGTAGGCAGGTAAGAGATTGCGGTGGGGAGGTGGAGATAGGGGTAGGTGAGGCACTACAGTACCATCCTTGCTGGAACAAGTGTGCCGCCACCTGGCAATCAGCTAAATGTGTCTTTAAGTAACCACCCTTCGTCGCAAATAGTTGACTATTCTTAAATGGGGAGGATTTACTGAAAAACACAAAATAAAAAATAAAACAATTATTGTAGTGTGACAGTAAATTTCAAATATTTATGTAATGTTCAAGATTCAATCACCTAGGCAACTTCTTCTTAACCAGTGTTCAGAAAATTTATTACAAATATTTGGTTATGAAAACGCTGGAAATTTCGGTACAGTTTTCACACAACATAATTTGTGAAAGATCAGTTGTTCAAAAGTAACTGTTATAAATACGCGAAATAACTAACACACACAAATAAATTAAAGCACAGATTCGTGGTATTTCTAACATCTAAACAAAACGATTAGCTCATCAGTGATATCACAAAAAAATTGTTGTATATTTTTGTTACAAGTTGTAGAAATTCAGCGCCTAATTTGTTGGGTTCCAATATATTATATTTTAAAAATTGTCACACATAAACAATTTTGTGTAAATCCTCGAAATGAAAAGAAATAACTGTTTTTTTTACTGTTATTTCTGTATCATTAAAGTACAATAAGATGTGTTAATTCATACTGACATTGTCAATGTAGGTTTTATGACACTAGTGATTTTGGTATTTCGCAATTTTTTTTAATCAAAATTTTTAAGTTAGAAAAGGTTTGATCTACCGGAATAAGTATTTGGCTAAGAGATATGAGGTTCCACGTTCGTTTAGTGTTAAATTCATATTTTCAACATATTACATGGGCGTTACCAATCTGGATATATTTTATTTGGTTAAACACATTAAAAAACTTTTCATAATCTATAAAAGAGCCATTAAGGGGGGGGGGTATTTATGAAGACGCAGGAGATGGAGATGAGTTATCTGGAGATGAAGATACCCAGCTACTAGGTACTAGCATCCAGATAGCTAAGCGAGAAACCTCCGAGACATAATAGGGCGCCATTTGTGGCGACACGGGGAACTTTAGGTGTTTTTACTAACTATGGCTGTTTTGCAACAAGCAGTCGACTGCGCGGAAATAATGCAGTTGACATTTTATACTTGTGTGGAACAGATGTTATGTTGTTTAATTAACTTATTGACGCTTATTATGTCATATGGTTGACAGACCGCTGAAGTAGCATAGAACAGGGATGCTCTGAGGCGCCTTATAGAAGAACTAATGGGTAATCTAAATAGGATAAGAGGAAGAAGATGATTTTGATGGTGTTGATGTTGATGTAATATGGTAAAAAGACTTTCACACGTCATCTTACTTAAAATACACCTAGCTTTACTAACCGGCTACGACCGAGTTTAAAACCTTTTTTTTCTCTTATTGAAAAGTTGAAAAATAATGTGCAAGAAACAACATGGCGTCTCGTATTGTTTATTGTGTACTCTAAGGTTTATTGCCAGTTAAATTTATAATTCAAAGATTCATAGCTCATGGTGATAATCAGTCTGTAAGTTGAAAATAGTTGCTTGAGCGAGAGATTTCAAACAGAAAATGCTGTGTTAATTTTACGACGGCAAAGCTTTCACCAAAGTAAAAAAATTGTTTGCCTTCTTTTAATTTCCTGTTCTTCATAATTTTTATTTATTTAATGCATACTCGTCTAAGAAGATTTTATATTACAAGTGACTCTAGTATTGTTTTTAAACACTCGTTAAACACAATGAGCAGAATCAATTCAACATAATAACATTTAAGGTTTGATACCACTCCATACAACAATTGAGTAGGATGTAATAAATGTGAAATAATAATATTTAATTTTGGTCTTTTTAATAAGACATCGTGTGAATCACGGATAAAATAATGAATGAAATAAATTACTTAAATAGAAAAAGTCGTCCTCAAGTACCATACATATTTATTTATTCTTCGTAAACAACGAAGACCCCCCCCTCGCCATTTGTCATAATATTCTGCCCATCGAAATGGTTTACATAACCAGCCTGTATATTTAAACACATTTTTCAAATAATAATCCATACTTCGTTCCGAAAACGACTTTTGCCTAAAAGCATCAGTTCTAGTCGAAACTTTTGTTATGTTCAAGTCAACTGGGCTAGAAAGTTTTGCGGCCACGGCAGGGATGGAGTATTATGTAGTTTTTGTTTGTTGATTTGCATAATGAGAAAGAGCCTCAATCACTACACCCCTGTGATGCCGCAATACGCTACTTGAAAATCACTAAATAATGATGCATCTTAAATTCCAAACATCTCAGTGAAAAGAAAATAACTTTAAAATATAGCTTTTCTTTCGTTCTACTTTTTTTCCTCGAATCGCTATAATTTCTGCAAGACAAAAGATAGCCAACTAATAATATATATTTATGTGCTCCCGCTGCTAAACTATAGTTTATTAGAAAAATTACATAATTTAGACGACCTCCGTGACAGAGTGGTAAACTCCTTGGACCTAGACTGTTAGTTTACAGGTTCGAAACCCGGCAGTAGCAAATTAATGTAAAAGAAATGTTTATGGGTAATTTAAATAATACAAAGCCCCTGATTCTGGAGAGGTACTCTCAGCATCGCCCTGGTGAGAGAATACCATTTATGATAAAAATGTAGCTGGAAATGGATTTATGACTAGATCTGTAATATCTTTCTTTACAATCTTTCCAGAGTAATAGATATTCTGAATATCGCCCTGGTGAAAATTCACCATTCAGAATCGAAACGTTATTTGAAATGGCTTAAGCCGTGTTTGGTGACCAGATCTGAATAGTCAGATACTTACCAACCTTCCCCTTCCTCATCTCCTTCTACTGCTCACTACCTTCAGCCTCACAACGTACCCCAATTGGGGACGCCATAGTCTCACTGGCTCTAGACGGTTGGGAGCTGTTGGGACTCTTGTGTGGTATTCACAAAAAAAAATCCAGGTACTTCCGAACCTTCCTCTTCTCCCCTCTCCTTCCCTTCCCTACTTTTTTCAGCCTCGCAACATTCCACACAAATTGGGGATGTCATAGTTCAAAGTCCCACCAGCTCCAGGGCAGTTGGGAGTTATATAATTAATTAATTAATACATATTTTTATTATTATTACATATTTTCGTAGAAAGCAATCACTTTGTGGTTTGAGATATTTAATGAAAATGAAATAATAACTTTGTATAAGACCACGGATTTTATTTTTATTTTTGTGACCGACCGGTTTCGCTTAGCCTAAGCACCGGCAGGATACAAAATTAAACTAAACTCAAAGACAGAGTGTGCAGTTATGTATACATACAAAGGTAGAACACACTATAAAATAAAAGAAGAGAACAAATAATAGAAAAACATTTAAATTTATTAAATATATATATTTTTTTTTAAAGTAAGACAAACATTCCCGGGTTACGAATAACCTGACAATATTTGAAAAACTCCTACTGCCATCATAAAAAGCGGAAGATGTTGCTTGTGCAATGATCGAGGACTTAGTCAGCAGAGGAATTGAACGCACGACGCCCGGGTGGGAATCCGACGCGTTCTCCACTCAGCTACCGACCGGTCAATATATATAATAATAATAATAGTAATATCTGTGGTCTTATACAAAGTTATTATGTCATTTTCATTAATAATTATTAAATTGCTTTTACTCTATACCAATGTAAAAAATCGTTCAATTACTTATTTTATTTTCTAAAATACCGTGGGAGCAGAGAAAAGAGCAAACATTATTTAACGTAAGCCCATATAAGGACTATCCTCTTAATCTGATAATTAATTAACAATTGAGACTGTCAACACGATGCGAATATTTTTTATTTATATCGCTTAACGCATGCGCAATAATCCAAACATGATCCTGCATACAAATGGCCCCACGCTGGAATCGGTGCCAATACTGATATAAAGTACAAGTCATTCAACACGCTGCCGGATTTATCGAACAAAGAAAGGATAAGCAAATAATAATTCATCGGTTTTGTTTATTCTTCCCACGAGCTCGGGAGTCGGGTTGAGGTTTGTTGTCGGTTGTTGATAAACCGGAGCGGGATATTTATGGTGAATTTTAAATCAGGGGATGAAGGATCAACGAATCGTTGTAGGCACGTAGTTAATAGAACCTCTTCATTCTTCGATTTTTTTTGTTAACATATCAGCGCTAATCAAATACCACTATTACAAATGATAATTATAAAATAATATTTTTTATAAAATTCAGTTTAATTAAATTTAATATTATTTGGTTATGCTCGTTTTAGCTTTTTGTTTTTAGTGACAGCTGTTAACTGTCTCAAACCGGCCTTAAACGCCGAAACAGCTGTCACTAAAAACAAAAAAACTAAAACTAGCAGAACTAAAGAATAATAATATTGCATTTAATTCAAGTGGATTATATAAAAAAAATTGAGTTCTACAAATTGGATACAAAAAATATTATTAAAAAACAATAATTTATATAAAAGCATTTTTTGTAAGAAAACACCTTTAAGAACGCTTTAGGAATTTAAGATTAGTAAACATTTTACTGATCTTAAATCCCGTTTAGTTTAACCTAAAACAAAAAAGTAAATCTAAACCGAATCTATCTGGACATCTACTACTCAGAAAAAAATAACTATTAGCTTAATTATTAATCAATGACCGTTAACTATTGTCTAAAACCCATAAACGTCACATACGACTAGCAAGTTTTATTTTCGATGGATTTTTATTTTCATTACAGTTTACGGCGACTATATACTTAAATATCTACTTACATATTATATTATCTTATGAGCAAATTAATTATTATCAAATTATAACTAAACACAAAAATAGTATTGCTTATTCGTAAATTATACTCACATAATCAGCCATAAAAACGATATATTCTTCAGAATCCTTTCAACCCGATCTCCATTTTTTTATTAATTTTCTCAAATTGTGAATCGTTGATTGATTGAGAAAACATTTGAAAGAATTATTATTAATATTTCAAAGAACTAGATTAATGAAAGATTTAAAAAAATCAAAGTACCGTTTATGAAATTATCACATGTGTAATATTAATTTATTTTATTTTGGTAGTATTATTTTCTAAATTATAGAGAAGAGTTCAGACACACTAGATTATATATAACTCTTAATTAATAATTTAAAATAAATCCAAAAAAATTATCAAAGTATTACAGATAAATAATTCATAAACATCCCAGCCAAAGCACGAATGCATTTTTTTTCGATCCCTTTATAAATATGATTGAAATTGTCAGATCAACGCACAAATTTAATTATGTACCAATACTTAGATTGTATTGTTGGGTTCCCATTAGGCTGGAAGCATTTGTAGGGGATGATCCGACTGACAGTGTTAGGGGGATGGGGGATTCATTATTTCGGGGTCCTGCCAGAATTCCTTCCTCGAATAATTAATGTTGTGCATTACATAGGGTGATCGGTAGTTGATGGGAAAAATTGCAGGGCGTAATCGATGAGACATGTGGAGAAAAAAAATGCATGGAGCGTAGTGCTAATTACCTAATTATAATAGAATTGAGATAAAACACCTGAAAAATAAAGGTGAGTGGAAAATAACGATGGTTTTTTTTCGTAGAAAGCAATCATTTTGAGGTTTGACAGATTATTTAAAGAAATGAAAAAATGTTTTCTTTGTAAGACCACGGATATTATTTAATGTTTTTATGACCGACCGGTTTCACTTAGCCTAAGCATAAACAGGGTACAAAATTAGAAACAGTTTAATTTTCTACCCTGATGATGCTTAGGCTAAGCGAAACCGGTCGGTCATAAAAATTTAAATAATATCCGTAGTCTTATTCAAAGTTATTTTTTCATTTATTTTTTGAATTATTTGTTTTTGATGGCACAAAAAATGTGCAAACTTGCCGAAAACTGCACATGGCTTCAATTAGGATTTTCAAACTAGTTTGGCGACTATTAACTGCCGAAAACCCCGCCCTTGAAATTGATTTTTCTGCAGAAATGCAGATGGATTATTCCGTAATCTTACCGATTTCCAAAATAATTTTCATTATTTTTTATCACTTTTATACCATTCGCGTTGTTAAAATTGATACGATGTTTACATGAACATGGTTTAAATGAGTCTCCTCTATTATACCCTTGAATGTGTCGCGAAGTACCAATCACCCTGTACATGTTTTTATAAAGCCGTACATAAGTGATTGTTGTTACCTGGGTAGACAAAAGAGAGAAAAAATAAATAGCTCTCAGAGATCACATTAAGAGGATACGATAGATTTTTCAGTTTTTATGTTTTTTTTGCGCATTTTAAAAGTCGCCTGTATCTACAAAAGCAGTTCAAAAAAAGTTTTACTATAACACACATTAGATGTATGTATGCTTTATACCACCAAGTATATAAAAAATATTTAAAAAATATATTTTCTCACTTTATAACTCTTCATAAAAGAGCTGTTTTCAATTAATCGTTAATCGACCTCCAAACATTCTTCTTCTGTGGTTAAATGCGAATATTAAAAAAACATAAAAAAATATTTTCTAATAGAACATCTTTTGATCTATACCACGAAATATTTTTTAAATTTTATAAATGACTAAAGAACGATAAATATTATTTTTCAAAAACACGTAAATCAATGAACTTTGAACAGATTTTTATGTGCCAAAAAACTATAAAGTAAGTAAATAAAAAATACAGTTAAATAAAACAGTACTTTTGCTGTATAAATTGAAGAAGAAAAAAAAGTATTTAATTGGTAATTTGCTATTTTATTTAATACTTGAAAGATATAAAAGCGCTCGCATGAAATAATGTATTTCATAACGCGGGAATATCTCGCCGAGAGCGGTCGTTTCCTGACGCGCTGTTGCGTAAAGTGGTGTGAATAAAGATGTATGTGTTGGTGCTTTAAATGTAATATGTATACCCCGGAAGAAACGAATTCAGACCTTTGATTTTGTTCCAATAATTTAAAGGAAATATGTCAAAAGGACACAGTCGGACATTTATGATTGTACCTTTTAACATATTCCTTTCTATGTAGCGCGTGTAAAACATCAAATAAAACAAAGCTGATAGGGCTGTGCAAATAGCTTGTTTATTATTACAATACCTGATGTTTTTAAATGTATGTTTTTGGTCAAATTATATACTTGTACCTGAACTATGTATCATTTTGTAACACACATACACATATAAACATTTTCATTAAGTGTCTATTTTTGTCATCCATGACCAATGTTTGAATTTACTGGAAAAGTATGTGTGTTTTGTTACTTGCCACATTATTTATTTATAATAAATTAATTGATTTTTTGCGCACGTCGGGATTTGAACCGGCAACTCTGGATTTGTAGTCTTTACCCCTCGAAATCAGAGGCCGTCAACAAACTACCACACAATAAATAAATAAATCCTCACTCATTCAAAGAAGAGGATGATAATATTGTTGTATTATTTGTGTAATGATCGTAGCCATATCAAATTTGTAAGAATATTAAATATAATAATGTGGTTTATTGTAAGCAATAAGTTATGTGTTTTCATAATATTATATTAAACTATTGTTTTCCATATCCACTTATTGTTTAAAAACCTTCCATAGACATAAAAATAAATAAATTTATTATCAATGGTGTTTTATATTGACATTTTGTGCCAGCCCTACCTACAAACTTTCTGCTAAACCCCGGGCGGTCACGTGGTCACACGCGATGCACGTGTTCTCGCAGTATTGCCGATTTATAAAAAAGATCCCATATCTTGGGAAAATTCTAATTATTTCTATTTGCAAATTATTTTTTTTTGGTAGTATCTTTTATACGTGAAATAAATTAAAATATTAGACGTCTTCATTTCATATTAAGTTAGCAGATTTTTATAGAACTTTGTTGACTATGTCTAATTTTGTAACTGTTAATTCGTGGTGGAATTCCATTTTAATGATTTAATAAAAACAATTTTCAACTTACTTCCACTTATTTAAATTTACAAATAAGTGGAAGAAAGTTAAAATTGTTTTTATTAAAACTTTGTTGACTTTATTGAGATATATATATTTTTAATTAAACATTGCCATAGATTTTAGTGTTAACTCCATAAAAAAACATTATAATTTACCTCCCAATCAAACTCATTGAAGCATGTAATTTATCCACCTGTATAAAAATATAAAATATATATTTTAGACAAAATAAGGAATATCAAGGGAAATTCCCCTAAATTATGGGGAAAAAGCAAACTGTGTGGAAACACGAAGACCGTTAATATTGGTTCGGGAATGTTCGTATTTACGAGCGGGATATTGTGGGATAGTGTGCAATAAGTAACAATGTACAATGAACTTTTGATGGAATAGTTTACAAAATACGACGACAGTGACACACACGACAAAAATTATAACTATTTTAGCAAATCTTGGTAATATCGTCTGCCCTCTTACACTCTTAACATCTTAATAAAAAATAACACAATATTCCCTCTCATTACATCATACAATCTGACATACACAACCTAATTAACCCAACCTACACACATCCAAACATAAAATAGGTAAATGGGGCTTAGAGTACGAGTAACGTATATAGTGAAGTCCACAATATTTTTACAAATTAACAATAAATAATTTCCTTTGTGAGTACGTAAGAGTGTGAAATTATCAAATTTGTAACTGATGTTAATTAAAATTTTCAAAATTTAAAACAATTTTTTAAAGCCCTACCTATCTGAAAAAATTCGTACGCACAATGTATTTTAGCAGACATTAATCTACATTTTAAAAGGGATGTAATATTTTTTTGTGGCAAGTCAAGTTACATCCAGTGATTTTTCACGGGTAAAAACTAGTATATAAAGTAAAACTATAGTTGTAAATTAAATTTAAAAAAACAAATATGTTCATTTTTTTATATAAATACCGCACAAGAGTCTCAACTGCTTCCAACCGTAGAGAGCCAGTGAGATTATGGCATCCCCAAATATGGTATGTATTGAGGCTGAAGGTAGTGGGGAGGGGAAGGAGATGGGGAAGAGGAAGGTTGGGAAGTACCTAGCTATTCAGATCTGGTCACCAAACACGGCTAAAGCCATTTCAAGCAACGTTTCGATTCTGGATGGTGGTTTTTCACCAGGTCGATACTTAGAGTATCTACCACTCTGGAACGTGCCGCAAATATATTTTTGTTATTTTTATATCAATTAAATGTTTTATGACACATATTAATTAAATAAAAGTTATTGGCGCACGCCGGGTTTGAACCCGCGACCTTTGGTTTCGTAGTCGAGCGTCTTACCACTCGTACTCTTACCACTCTTAGATACTTACAAAAATAGTGGATACAGTTTTTAAAAATGGGTATTTTAAATAATATTTATTTTTGTTTTAATATGGAAACATATTTTAAATTCAGATATTAGAATAATAGGACTAATATCAGAACTTAGTTGATTAAATACTTGCTTGTACCTAGATTGCACGCAGTGGGTAATTCCATCGCAGAAATTGTAGATAATATATTCAACTGCACTGAATTTAGTTACAAGTAGGCTATAATAGAATACCTCTTCCAAAAATACTAATTTTAATTTATTCCATTGTAATATCTCTAGTAACTTACGTATGTATGCTAATCATTTACTCCGTGTCATTTGTGTGTCACCATTATTTTATAGTACATATTTCAGGGCTATATAAAAGCCCATGAGGCCGTATATATTAACATTAATAAATATTTTGTAACTTTTCACAAGGTTACTGCAATTTTAAATATTCACAAAGTGAGTGGATACGCTCTGAAAACGGAAATAAAAAGTCGCTCAAATCCGTCACCGAAATGCATTTGAAAAATAGTTTAACCAATTAAAAGAGCGCTCAGCGAAAAGCGCTCCAGTTTTAATTTCACTTGAAACGCCGTGCGGTCCGACGTCGCATCGGCAAACCGAAAAATTGGGGAGAGATTTGATTCGTCGCATCCCTTTATGCCCTTTGACCATCAATCATGCTTAGAACAGGTCGCGCCGCGTTCCCACGGCCGCGGGGCCAAATGCACACCGAAAGAATTGTCGGACGATTTTGCCAAGATTTTTTGACGGACTCATATTGAAATGTAATGCATTTTGTATGCGTGCGTGCGCAATTGATTAATCATTTTTAAATTGATATAAAAAGTGAAGGAAACTCAATGATTATTTGATTTATATTCGTAACCTAATCATAAAAATCTTTTTGACATTAATTCCTCCTAGACAATGTGACACATGGTGACATCTTACACTTCAATATATCCGTGTGTTTATCTGCAACAGCAAAAACTTTCGAACAATGAGCTCTGGTGTCATGAAATTTGGACAGCTTTTTTTCAAGATAATTTCTAGGTTGATTCAACGTTTTTTTCTGTTACGAACGCATTTCCATCATGAGCTATGGAGATATCTAAAAGCGAGGCAAGACATCATATTATTGATTCTGTATTTTTCGATTGGACGAAGTCGAGTTGTATAGCTAGATAAATTTAGTTAGTAGCCGAGTTGACAAATGCGTCGAGCTCCCACCCAGGCGTCGCGGGTTCAATTCCTCCGTTAGCTAAGCTCTCCATCATTACAAAAGTAACATTTTCTGCGTATTGTGATGGTAGTGGGAATTTTTCAAATATTGTCAACCGTTGGTTATTCGTAGCCCGGGAATGTTTGACTTTCTCTTTAAAAAATATTTATCCATTGAAAGAAAATATTTTAGTAATAGATTTATTTCAACTTTCGTAAAGTACAGAGCCCAAATATAGTTCCACTTGAAATTTAAAACGGTATTTCGTATTTTTTCAGTGCATAAAAATATTAGTTTAAAATCGTTTAATTTTACATTATACTTTTTATTAATATTATGTTCCCAGAGATACACTAGATTGTACTGCGATTACTTGTGGAAACTACGCATAGAAAATTAAAATTTCACGGTAAAAAAATAGCAACATTGTCCGCTGATATTTATTACAAAAATATTCACTTAAATCTCAGCGTTTTTCTATGGAATTACGACTTTTTAATACGCAAATATAATCGCGTGATCACATTAAGGGACTTAATTACCCGGTGACATAGCGCAAGAAACACAGAAGCAGGGGTCCAGGTCTCACAATCAGGTTTGGCATTTAGATGTAGGGCTTTGTGAAAGGGCGTCGGTCGGACATCGAACCATCGCTGCCGAGGGGGCGCCATTCATCCCCTTCTGGGATCAAATGCAATAATAAAAATGGCCATTATCATGATTGTACCGGATTAAGTTGGTATCATATCAAACGCATCCCTTTATATTGGAATGTTATATTAGTGTGGCTGTCGGTTTTTGGATCAACTGATATTAAATTATATCGTGTTATAATAAAATTATGTTGAAATCGCACTTCGCAATTGTGAGGGTGGGAACTTAAGTTTTTTTACTGATATCTATAGGATAAAAAATTATATTAATAAATTCAAATGAAATATTGTTGCATTAGTAGTCAACAATTAGGCAGGGGTATTTCGAACAAGGCGATGCAATTCAGAATAATGTGTTTTTGGTTTGATAATTTAATCGCCTAAAAATATTTTTTTTATTAAATACTGCGAGTAGAATACATCTCAGCATTTTTTTAAGCTGGGTATTTTTAGTATTTTTATAAGTCTAGAAGAAAATAAATTTTCATGCCCATAAAAAAATTCGATGTAGAAAATAAAACCTTTTTTCGATTTTGCCTTAATTGTATTATATAGAAGATCAGGTTTTTTAGACTCTCACTGTAAAATAGTTTTCTATTTGCACCTGAAATTCACAATATAAAATAAAACATGCTTTTTGACAATGTTTTTTTTTTGCATAAATCGAAACAGGCGGCCAACAGTCAATCAAGTGGAAATTTTAACCTTATCGCCACCAGCGGAAGGATTGCGTGATTTTGTTCGACCTGGTTCGACTGGATCGCCTTAACAATAAAAACAAAACCGTTACGCTTGTTAGGTGATCAAAATATGTTCAAAAGCTCAAACGAACCGACAGTTGGCGCTTACGAGGACCTTTCAAATGTAAAAAAATGGCGCTATGAATTGTTACAATGTCAAATGTGATACAAAATTGAAACAATTCGAACTTAATTTGATCATTTTCAAATCCAAATATATGGACAAATAATGCGAAATATCTAATTATTGACCAGCGATCCTCGCTCCAAACCAATTCCTGTCCTCAAACAACAAATTCATGGCTCGGAAAATGGGAAGCCGCTTAAAAATTAAACACCACGACCGTTTAAATATCTCGCAACACCGAGCAACAATTGGGACGTGGAAATGTCGCCGCCATTTTGCCTGTTTTAAATTCCCTTCCCGCTCTTTTCCCGGCGCAGGCGAGCCAACCTCCCGACCGTCGCGTCTGTCGCCTGGCCCGGCCGGGCAGCCGGTCGCACAGGGGCGAATTCATCATTTAAACTCATTAGCTGTACGTGACTGTGGGCGGCCTCTCCTCGGGGAAATGCGGCCTAATACTGTAATCGATCGAATTCTTCTAATGGAAATAAGGTGTAGGTAGGTACTTAGGATTAAGTAAGGGTATGTCGCATCAAAATAAAGTACATATCTACTTCTAGATGCTTCATCCATTGATTGATTGGAAGGTTTTTATGTTTGAATTTGAAATGAATTTGATGTTTCTTACATCTGCATAGATTTTTCCGACCATTCGGAAAAAAACGTTTTTAAAATCTTTTTCAAAAATAGTACAAAACACTTTTTGGCAACTGGAAAGGTTAGTCACGTTTTTGTGTGTTCTTCGTTTTTTTTACTTTTGAAAAAAATGGATCAAGAATAAAATCCATGATTTGTTTTTCCACAACTCCAGGACGCTCATCGTCATTAACATCTTCTCGGCCTTCTGTAAAGCACTTGTACCACTTATAAACACTTTTTTGAGACAAAGTAGACTCGCCGAATGCCAGTCAACATTTTAAGTGCGTTGGAGCACTTTATTCCATTTTTAGCGCAAAATTTAATACATATTCTTTGATCCATTTTTTTTAAAGTAAAAAATCGAAGAACACACAAAAACGTGACTAACCTTTCCAGTTGTCAAAAACAAACCACTAATCCAAAATGGCTGATAATTCTAACATATGATAAACATATGTGTACCAACACAACGAAAAAAATCGATAATCGAATCTACACAGCCCGCGAAAATTCAAAATTCACGTTTTCTTTTAAACAGACCTCGTAGCTAACTGTTTATTTATCCGTAAAGAAGACGCGACAGCATATTGCAGACTTTTTTAATTCAAATGATTTGAACTCTGACAAAACCTGTTAGTACCTGGCTTCTACCTACTAGTTTATTGATTCATAGTGTGATTTTGCTTTTAAAAAATATTGTTTTTAGAACAGTACCTACATAGGAATTTTTTTTTTATATCAAAGACTCATGTCTGTAAGTTTGATTATTGTTCAGATTGACCAATTGCTAAATTTCTAGTGAAATTAACTATAAATACCTAATTTCCTTTGTAAATACGTAGGTACAAGTGTGAACTTTTTTTAATTTAGAACTGATGTTAGTTAAAATTATCAAATTAAAAAATAAAACATTTCAAATCCCTACCCACCTAATAAAGTACTTTCCTACTGTGTAGTTATATATATTATTCTATATTTGAAATGGGTGGATTGAAGCAACTAAAAAAAAATCTTGTCAGTCAAGTTACATCCCGTGAATTTTAACGGGTAACAACTAGTCATATTGTAATGCACAATCCTCATCTGCCGTCGGGGGGTGTTCTGTAGGGGTACGCGGTGATGTGGGTGGTTGGGAGGGAGTGGGGGGCGGACAAATTAAATTAAAACGAAGAGAATCGTCAGCTCGGCCATGCGTGAGGCTAGTGTCGCTGGCGGCCGCTAGGCGCGTGCCTGTCACCGCCAGTGTTCAGTGTTGCCCGCTATCATTTTCATATCGTCCCAATGGCGATGGGTGTGTTCTGAGTACCTACCTACCGCGTAGCCCTTATTTGTAGCCATAAAAAAATATGTCGTAAGAATGGGGGTCTCAGTTTATTGTTGTTATTTTTCGCAGGGATATATTATTTGCATAATTTGTGAAGTAGGTACTTACTTGTTTATATTAAAATCATACATGAGTACCATTTTCTGGAGCCAGATGGACTATGGCACCCGCAACGGAGAATATCGCGAAGCGAATGGAAATCAGGGACGAGGAATTTTGGGAAGCACCCGGCAACTTAAAACAACGTTTTGATTGTGCATGGTCATCGTCTTTTTATTTTTTAGACAAACATTTCCGGGTTACGAATAACCTGACAATATTTGAAAAACTCCTACTGCCATCATAAGAAGCGGAAGATGTTGCTTGTGTAATGATGGAGGACTTAGCCAGCAGAGGAATTGAACGCACGACGCCCGGGTGGGAATCCGACGCGTCTGTCCACTCAGCTACCGACCGGCCTATATTAAGCACACTTAGTCGACGTGAACTGTTGTATATTCGTTGGCGATCTGTAGTCGTGATCGGGAACGATAAAAAATACCGAAAATCGACGTTGTGTGTTTTGAAGATTCACTTTGGAACGAAATAAAAATATGTTATTATTTTTTTTTTTTAATCATTAATATTTAGTCGTTTTTAGTAACTTTGAAATATGTGGAAGAATGTAAATATTGCAAGTAATGTTAATTAAAAATAAACATGCGCCTATATCACTATGACATTATTTTGTTTGTATGATAAAACATTTATCGATGATGATTGTAGGCCGATGTCAAATTTTAAGCCAGCTTGATTTTATTTTCAATTGTATTATTTTGTGAGTAGTGAGCGTTGAAAAATACATTACGTACAAGTGTACAAGCTCGCCAAAGCCCAAGACCAACACATTATTGTCGCTAATGTTAAATGGGACTGTGACTTGTGACAATACCAGGCCTCAGTGAAATAGGCACCGCCCACCGGAGAACGGATGTAGGGGGGGGGCGACTTAATGCTGTGTTCCTGATAATTTAAGCGGGGAAATAAATAAATCATGGCTTAATCCTTAAATCGAGTGTTATCACATAACAGGATCACGTGCGGCACTCGTTCTCCTTGTCAACCGCAGGGGGTAAACTCTCCCATATTTACTTAGAATGATCTGTCACAGGGACCTAAAAATCTTCGCTTCTTTTCAACCTTTTATATTTCAATTCATAAGTAGGTTCCTACGATATAACGATTCTGTACAACCATAAAAAATAATTTAAGGGTTACTAAATATTTTATTCACTGCCCATGAGCACCAAAAACTAAAACACAAACGATATGTTCTAAATTTAAAATATAGCCCAGCCAATTGGTAGTTTAAGAATTGTATGAATTCAGTAGCCACTCGGTACATAACTGCTTTGAAAAAATACATTAATATTATCTAATGCCTACCTACACGGAGTACAATGTTAACCAAACTTTTTTTTTAATACTCATCTCTACTTCGATTGAGAAACCTATTCATCATCATCCGCGACATTATATAAACTACTGAATGAAGGCCTTCTTAAACTACTTACGCACTTCTCGAATTATTGTTATATATGACTCATTCCTACAAATTCGTTCATGGAGTACTTTTAGAAACAAATGAATGAGCATTTTGTTGTAGTGTTAAAACCACAAAATTAACAGTGGCACCACTCTCAACTGCACACACAAGTTTGTACATCTGTAACAGTTTATTGGCATATTATTTTACGTAGGTCCTGAATGAGTATCAAATCATCGTTTAAAAAATGCACGGATATTGCAACTGGGTAGGTTACACTGAAACCGGTTCTGAGTAGGTCATAATGTTCCTGATATCCTCTTAATAGGTATTCCGACTGCACGGATAAGTTTGTACATTTCTAAAAGATTATTTGCATTTTTTTCGTATAGATCCTTGATTTACTTTTTAGTTTTATTTATTTTATATAATTTACTTTTACATCAAAGTATCTAAGTATAATTCATATTATTTTTTTATTTGATGATAAAATTATAACCTATATACCTACTACGTGATATTACAAATGTATTTTACTTGGTTCTTACAGACTATTTTAAAATTATAATTGGCATATTTTTTATGGTTTCCGGCAGCGCATTATAAAATGTCATCCCTTTATGTAGTAAGGTTTTGTATTTGATAGTTTTATTCTTTTTGGTAGCATGTTCTTGTATTATGTTTTTGAATATCCATGTTGTAGATAATATTTTCAGAAAAATATTTTGATAACAAGTTCTTCTTCATTTTATGTATAAATATCAATGTGTTTAATGTTAGCATCTATTTCACTGTAAGCCAATTTAGTTCCTCTGGCATTTTAGTTACTTTTGAGTATCTATTTCGCCTAACTATAATACATTCTTATCGCTCTATTTTGTAGAATTTAAAACTTGTTTTGTTCTCTGTCATTACATAAAAAAAGAATCGTTAATTTGTATTAGTCACCTTAAATAAAACACGATTGTTGACGCTGAGTAGGTTTCTTACTTAGTTACTTCTGACCCCGGTTCTGAGTAGGTAAATATCAATGTGTTTAATGTTAGCATCTATTTCACTGTAAGCCAATTTAGTTCCTCTGGCATTTTAGTTACTTTTGAGTATCTATTTCGCCTAACTATAATACATTCTTATCGCTCTATTTTGTAGAATTTAAAACTTGTTTTGTTCTCTGTCATTACATAAAAAAAGAATCGTTAATTTGTATTAGTCACCTTAAATAAAACACGATTGTTGACGCTGAGTAGGTTTCTTACTTAGTTACTTCTGACCCCGGTTCTGAGTAGGCCATAATGTATAAACACCCCCGAACTCCGTCATCTATGGTTACTCCGATAGCGGTTCCGCCACGCGCCGCTAATGCGCAGAGGGCGGCCGGCGGCGCCGCGCACTGCGCAGGGTGGCGATAGCGGCTATCAAACCTCTAATAATGTGTTTATTCAAAGGATTAATAACGAAGATCGACCGACATTTGCACAAACGGCCGCCATTGTGGTGGGCTGCGATTCGATTCGAAATTCAAATCGATTTACATAAATTACGGTAACCTCACATAAACACACGAAATACTAAAAGCGATCGAAACACTTAACTTTTCAGTTAGAGATGTCGCCACTGTAAATATTTTAGAAAAAAAAACTATATTTTTAACAAATAGTCCATTCGTTCGTTAGTACATTTAGCCGCATGTAAATTTAAGTATGTCAAGCTGTACTAGATCGACTCAGTAAAATTTTTCAATTGGTGGGTTTGCCTATAAGGTTTTTTTTAAATGAATTTAAAAAATAGTCCGTTCGTGGTTCCTCTTTTGATTGGCTGCAAAGATAAGTTTGTCTAAGGGTACAAATAAATCTCTGTAAGCGATCAAAAGCAGATATATCGAACGAAATAACTTTTTTTTAATGTATTGATTTTTTTCCCATCCACGTATCGACGCCCCCGACTGCATAGAAACATTGTGTCGATCTGTAAGTACCTACTTATCGAACATTTTGATTGCCAATCTTTATATTTTCTTAAAACAGTAAGAATACAATCAAAGAAAGAATCAATGTCATATCGATTTGTACCTTTTTGAAAAACGTATATTTTCATGATAACTTCCTACACCTTAAAAAAAGTGAATACCGCAGAAGAGTATCGATTGGTCCCGACTCTTTGGAGCCATGGGGACTATGGCATCCCTAATATGGGTATTTTGTTAGGCTGAATGGATTGAGGAGGGAAAGTAGATGGGGAAGAGGTAAGTGCCTGGCTATTCAGATCTGGTCAGTAAGCACGGTTATTGCTTATATTAATTGCAAATTTTGTTGTGTGATAAATGTATTAGATTCTGCGATCAAATTTTGTCCTGGTGTATTAAACCGTATATTATTATATTTGAAAGAATATGTGAAATAAAACATTTAAATAAAATAAAATTTCACGCACACCAGGCCTCGAACGTGCGACCGCCGGATTCGTCACCGAGGATCTTAACCGCTCGGCCACGGAGGTCTCACATCTCCTGAAACGACATCTCGATTCTCCATTTTTGATACAGATTTTTAAACAAATTTGTGACAACTGTATTATTGTACATATTATGTAAATTTTATTTACAAGAATACAATTATTTCAAAATCTTTTTATAAAGGTTAAAGTTCACTAAATAGATTAGGGGCTAAACAAATATTATTAAATATTTTTGATTCACAAAGAAAAGCATTGTTATTTGATTAAAGTAAGAAACCAAAGTGTAAATACCCGCCATCCCTGTTGGATCAGAATTTTCATTAAAATGTTATTTTATTAATTAAACAAGGTAATTATTCAGACATCTGCAGCTAAGATGATAAATCGGCGCATTCCTGAACAACCCCTTCCCCGCCCTGGGGATGTACTCCCCTTGAAACAATTGCCGACAAATATTAAATTCTTACAAAGCCTTATTAAAAATATCTGGATAAATATTTTCAACCGTCCCACCTTCGTCGTGATGTCTCATTCCGGTCTTTCGAATGACTTTTTTCCTGGGCCTTCGGAATTAATGAATAGCTACCTACGCTAATGGCCAACTTGAATGTAAGGGGAGTTTGAATTGAAAGGATTGGGAATGGATAATGTTGGACAATGCATACTAAAAACCTGGTACGTGTTTTTTTTTAATTGAGATTGTAAAGCAATTAATTTAATCTAAAATACTGTCCAGCGACAGGTATGATAATTTCCCATTGGCTGTCTATTTCATTTCAGTCAACCTTAGCAACTAACGAATTCTACCAATCGTAACTGCCTCTACTTTTATTATTCGTGTTCCGCGCCTATTGGAGGGTGGACAACATCATTGACGCCTGCACCCTTAACACTGTTATCCGGAATAGAGGTTCGCCTTCAACCATAACTTTTGTCTCGTATGTTTTCGTGAATTGTATATGTAAAGATGTTTTATTGACAAGCTATGTAAATCACGTTCCAAAGAGCCAACATTGGCGAGATACCACCATATAGAACCGAAACTTTGCAATATATTGGCTTGGCTGTGTCGAATGAACAGTTTTATATAGTCAGGTAACCTAACCCATCTTCATAAAGAAAACAGATAAAATTAGTTTAAAACCACTTTATTAATTTTTTTTTTCTGTTTTTTTCATAAATATGGCAAGCCACAAAGTTGATCATTTTTTACGAATGTGTAACTTTTCTTCTTTCATTTCCTCCCTCTCTCCATTTTTCTCCAGCATCGCAACATTACGAAGATTGTGGATGCCGTATGGTCCCGTTGGTCTCTTGATTGGATATCACATAAAACCGATGTTAAAAATACTCTAGCCCAAAGATTCGACTTTTCTCATTCTCTCGCTTGTATTAGTACACACGCGGTTCAACTCCACAAATGTGCATCAAAAGATGTTGCATTTGCGTAATTAGCAGACCACATCCTTCAGATATACGAAAAAGATACTGCAATCGATGTTAGAATCGGCGAAAGAAGTATAAGACTCAACGCCACCATTCCAGGTACCTCCAAAGCCATCGATAACTTCATCCCCTTCATCCCCTATCCCGGTTCTGTCGAGAAAAGTGTTGCAAAGGGGGCGTACCTCCGGAGAGAGTTATTCGTGGAAAAAGTACAATCTGTTCGCGAACAGAAAACTAAACTTGCAGATTCGAAAATTACTAAAGACCTCGGCGTCGGCTGTAATGGCAGTTTCCCGACTTGGATTCCCAACGGTGTGATCTGTCGGGCCCGCTGATATCAGCCGCCCCTGAACCAAACTTAGCGGATTTCCCAGATCGATAGCTACCCTTAATAAATCTCACAACTGTGTGCACCCGGATGTGTTCTTAACAATTGAGCGGGTTAAATCTGATTTTGGTTGGACGGATTCGGAAAAATGCCGGTAATATTCTTAATAATTTATCGTCCCTCAAACTTAAATGGTGACAGATCTTAAGACATAAATTCAATCGGTGTTTTCCACCGCAGTTTAAAACTATTATGAATATTGTGCAGTGATTGAGGTAAACAAAATATGCAATTAGCAATGATTAATATTCTCGGAATATGTCAATTACTAAATACCTAGACATTTAAAAATATGCTTGGTAAAAATACCCTAAAATCTTTCAGGTAAGTAGCACACGCATGCGTAAATATCTTTCACAATATATTTGTACATCTCAAACATTACGACTTTCTTGGATTACCTACTCATGTAACCTCAGAGCAAGAATATATATGGAGAGAGAGCCAAATATTTTTATCCAACCTATACAAATTTACGATAAATCACTTTCTTCGAGTTTTTACGTCGTAAACCGTGAGAGAGAAAGAGATAAGACAAGTTGTCACGTATTATTGCACCACTTTTCGGTGTGTAAGCATGTTTTCCGTCCCCCGCGTCTCTGACGACTCCGCTCACTACGTTTTGTTATGCGACATAACAGGACATAACTCAACTGTTTTTAGGTTATATCCTATATTTTTGTTGATAACAATACTATGAAAACGTGGTTATACAAATAAACAAAACATTATGTCGAGATGTGCTATGAATGGATGTATTAATACTCTAGCCCTAGCCCTAGCCACGCCCGAGTCAGAAAAAAATCAACAATCCTGACTAAACAATGTATCCCTCCTGGTATATTATTGCTCTGAGCATATAACCTACAGCTATGGACAAAGACATTTCTAGAATTAAAATTAATACTTTCTGATACCTTAAACAAAATTACTACACTTCTAGGACTAGGTTATTTATATGTAAATACTCGTATAACGATAACCTTGAAGTAACAATATATGGAGAGAGAGCTAATTCTTTTTAACCCAACCTATACAAATTTGGGATATATCACTTTCTCCGGGTTTTTACGTCGTAATCCATGAGGTAGAAAGAGACAACAAAATCTCCCATATTATCACACCGCTTTAAAGTATTATTAGAATGTTCTCTGTATCCCGCGTCTCTATTCATCTGAAATAAATTAACATAACTCAGCGGTTTATTAGATTACATGCTATGTTTTTGTTTATAACAATACTGTGAAAAAGTGGTTATTAACAAAAATATTATGTCGACATGTGCAACAAATGGATTTACAAATACCTTAACCCTAGTCCTAGCCACGCCCAGGTCTAGCCGAGTCCGGCAAAACTTATCAAAATTGACCACAGCAGCGCTCTCTCTTGTATATTATTGCTCTGAGACAATAACTAACCCGAAACAAGTTTTTAAAGAGATTTTACTTTAGATTTTAAAATCCATTCCCATTAGTATATCGAGAGCATTACTTTCATTTGCCTCCAGATATCCTTTGTCCGTTTTTTCGTGTTTTTTTGGGCGAGGAACCGGTTTTTTGCGAGGAACCAGTTCCAGTTCTTTTCGTTTCTAAATCTCTACCGACTTTTGTTTTGACGAGGAACTTTTGTACTTTTCGAAAAAAACTCAAGGAACCGGTTCCAAAAAAACTGGACAAATAACCGGTTCCTTGCCAAATCAAATTCAAATCTTTTTTTGCGAGTTCGATTTCAATTGAAGAAGTGTTCACTGCGAGGGGTTCATTTTAAAGAACTATCAGTTCGTGAAGCATTCACAAAACATTGAAGTTTTTCCGAACGCTAAGTACAGTATACCTACCTTCCCATGGCTGAAAGCCCCATGGCTCTGAGGGAAATCAAACGACTTCGCATTAACTTCTTTACTTTCGACTGTTACCCATATCAATGACTGTTTGATTATACCCAGAGGCCTTCCTCTTTCCCCCTCGACCGTTCCCGAGTTTCCATTGTAGAAGGCAGATAACCAACTTCAGGCTCTGTTTGGTTACTACCTCCCCCGTTATTTTCTATGTAGGATCTAACTAAAACCACTCCCTTCGAGTCCCACTGTTTTGGTTGAATAACTACATTTTATTTTGGTACCTACTTATGTATAAAAAAAAATTACACTGAACATAAAACGTACCTACTAAAGTTTGCCCTTTCAGTTGATGAAGATTCCCTTTTCACAGACACAAAAACATATTTTCTGAAATCTTTTTTCTTATTGAAAAATTGAAGATTGTATAGCAAACAATATCGTCGTTGTTGTGACTCAAACTCAAAAATTCTAACAGTGAGTTCTGGCATTATGAAATTTGCACAGTTTTTTTTCTGTTTTGAATTAAATTAAATATAAAATAAACGTTGACTTTAATATTCATTTTAGTAACTTCGAAAAATTCAAAAATCTTCAGTAACTGGTTGGATTTTGAAAAAAAAAATTAACTCAATGCTCGCACTGAGTTATCTTAAGCTACAAAAAGCTAAAAAAAGTCCCAAAGTCAAGCGTTTTCCCAAATGGTAAATATATTTTAGATGGCTGAAGGACCACAAAACTCTTCAGAATCAAACAGGAATCCGAGCATTCGGTGCAGAAAAAAAACTTATCGTTACTGCATATTCAGCCCTTTTGCCTTTCGAGCGTCGATATGGTGTCTTGTTTTATTTTTGCGTTTTAGTTGCGTTGCCCTAAAACTTATACAGAAAAATATGTGCAAATTTCATGATACCAGAAAACTTTGTAATTATTCAGCAAAATTAGTTTTCACGACTATATTCTTTTTTCTTTCGTTTTCTTGGTACGAGATGTTAGCAATTGGATGATTTTTTCTGCTTTAGATAATCGCACAAATAGTTTATTGACGTCATAGTTAAGATTCTGTGGGTCACGCCAGTGGCATAATAGCTACCAGTTACCACTAACACCCATTACGTGAACAGAAGTTGACGATTTGAATACAAGTCGAAACATTTGCTGCAGATTAAAGACCCGCAAACGGGAAAACCCTATTGCCCGGACCTAATCTCCCATTCGAGCGAGTAGCGAATGGCACTTTTGTTGAATCAGAATGGTCGAGGGCGGACGCGAACCGGGACTCTAATGGCCGATAGTTGATAAAGCTTTACAGCCCTTTAAGTCGAGCATCAGCAAATGGGGGGAGGATAATTTTAGTTTTACGATTAGAATTCACTAGCTATGTACGGAAATCTTTCAAAATAATAATTTAGAAATCAACAGAATTTCAGTATTTTTAGATAATCACAGGGAAGGGTTCACAAATAATAATAAAACTATAAGAATATTGTAGACATTGTCCGATGCCTGACCGAACTTTTTTTTTTTAAAGAAAAATCGCAAGATAACATACATGGCCTGTTCAAAAGAAAAGGTGAATTTTGAATTTTCGCGGGCTGTGTACATTCGATTATCGATTTTTTTTTTGTTATGTTGGTACATATATGTTTATCATATGTTAGCATTATCAGCCATTTTGGATTAGTGGTTTGTTTTTGACAACTGGAAAGGTTAGTCACGTTTTTGTGTGTTCTTCGATGTTTTACTTTTGAAAAAAAATGATAGTTTCAATTATTTTAAAACTTAAATTAATTTCGCATAAAATAAAATAATTTAGTAAAATGTCAGTTTTGTGAGTTATTTTTTGGCACTTATTGTTGCGATGACTTAATTTTGCGCCTTAATTAATACAAGTATTCATTTGAAAACTCATACTGCCATCATAATAAGCGGAAGACGTTGCTTGTGCAATGGTGGAGGGCTTAGCTAGCAGAAAAATTGAACCCACGACGCCCGGGTAGGAATGTGACGCGTTAGTCCACTCAGCTACTAACCGGTTAATTTCTACCTTCATCGGTAGATCGGGTAAGTAGGTACTTACAATAAATGGCGATAGTCATTTTTAGTGATCAGTTCTGAATAGCTTAGTAGATATTTCCCAACTTTCCTCTTCTCAACCACCATCCCTTCTTCACTACATTCAGCCCCACAACACACCCTAATTGTGGATGCCATAGTTTCACTGACTCCGGACAATTGGGAGCAGTTGGGGACACAAAAAAAAGATCGTCAATTTTTTTTAATAAATTTTTGTGTGATTTCTATGGCATCCCGAATTTTAGGTATGTCGTAAGGCTGGAGATAGTGGGGATGGGAAGGATATGGGGAAGAAATAGGTTGGGAAGTACTTGGCTATTCAAATCTGATCACTAAACACGGACACGGTTAAAGCTATTTCAAGCAACGTTTCGATTTTGAACAGTGGTTTCTCGCCATGGCAATACTGGGAGTAACTAGCACTCTGATGTAAATACCCTATATATTATTTTATTTTGAGTATATTAGAAATAACACACATAACTGAAACTGCCACAAAGATTGAAAAATTGTTCATTAAAAAAACATCACATTTGAACGCATATATTTATGCTTGAGTGGCGAAAAGGCAGAATGCTTCATACGTACATGCATTAATAATATTATCTAATTTATAGATCCGATGAAAAATCTGTATTGGGGACTGTTACTAATTCATAAAACGGTTTATCATTTTTTAACTGTAGTTTTACTTTTTTAATTTTAAATACCCTCTGTTGTTAGAAATAAACATAACACAAAGGTGAGAAAACATGCTAGAAAATAACTTCACAGTTCCGTCACATTCGTAATATAAGCGCTGCGTTACGGTATGAGAAAACTATTAAATATTTTATATTTTTAATTTTAAACCACACTTGTTGCATAACAGAACTATTTCAAATAATGTTTAAAAAATACCAATAAAAGGAGAAAAATAAATACATTCATACTGGTAGATTTTTTCTAACTAATATTTTCGCAATCAATCCACAAGAAAATAATATGGATGGATAAATTATTGCGATAGATTTTTGAGTTATTATGCCATGTTGTGCTTTCTTCTCCTTTAGCTAACGTTTCGGACAGTCTTGCAATGTCCATCATCAGGACAAATATACATTGCAGTGGCCATGAGAAATTCAAATCATATCGAATGAAAAAATGATTATTTATTATTAATCAAATTAAGGACTTCCTTTATAAAATATAGAAAAATAGTCATACAAACAAATTTTATGATGAATATAAATGCGATATTAATTAGCATTAGCAAATTAAAATACTTCAATACAATTTATTTTTTTTATTTTACGGACTCAAAAATAATGTTTTATCAAATTATCAGATTGCTATGTAGAAAGAGCAAGGGTAACTGTGACCAAGTAATTTCTATTTTTTTTTCAATCAGTCAATTTTTTATTGAAAAAACCATTATAACTTGTTCCCACTTATTTATTTTTGACCGGACCAGTTCGCCTTAGAACAGACATCAGACTGATATAATTTAATATAAATTTATGGTATATATTTTTTACATCTACGTCCAAAAATAAACTCAATTGGCTCTGTATAATATTGAACATTTGCGACTTAGTATTTTGGTTTATTGCTGACGGGAACGGCTTTGCAATTACATTTGAACATATCTTTGGGTGATTTTATAAGCTTCTGGGAGGATATCACCTCTGATGTAAATACAATCTTGAGCACAAGTAATACTCTGGTAAACAATGAATACCAAAGAAATTGCTCTCTATCTACTGTAATAATTTACAAATAATTCCTTCTTTTGTGTGATTTTTCAGAAGTATAAGGTTAGGTTGGCGCTTTGTTACATTTTTAGTTAGGTTAGGATAGGTGGGTCCTATGTGAAATTGTACAACAAAATGGACACCGTGGTTGTCATATGAAAAACAATATATAAATATATTTATATATATTATTTATTTATATATATATATATATATAATAATTATTATTATAAATGTTCTTGACAGTCGTTTGTTTTTAAATTTTATTAATGTGATTACCATACAAGAGTCCCAACAGCCTAGTCCAAGAGAGACTATGGCATCCTCAATTCGAGGTATGTTTTGAGGTTTAAGGAAGTGGGGAGGGGAAGGAGATGAGGAAGATGAAGATTAGGAAGTACCTGGCTATTCAGATCTGCTTACTAAATACATGTAAATGCCATTTCAAGCAATTTTTCGATCCTGAATGGAGATCTTTCACCAGAACAATGAGAAAGAAGGAGATATTAAAACAGAGCTATCAGCAGTTTTAAAATTAGTGCGTAGAATTGCAAATACTTATTGCATTGTAGATATGTGCATAAAGGACTGTGTTTTACCTGTGTCAGTTAGAGGGTTCATATCCTATTCCATGGAATATTTCGCTCCCATACATATATCTTCATTATCCACATCAGTGAAATGAAATCTATCTGTGGAAATTATCAGTAAGTTACTATGAGCTTTATTTGAGCAGATTTTTTGTAGAAAAAATAATTACATATAGTTTAATTATGTAAATTATGCTTTGAGGTAAAATTCAGGCTACACTTACTGATTTTTTCCACCCAACACTAGTCATGGCAACTTGGTAACACTATGGGCACTTGTCTGTCAGATAACTAGAGAAGCTCTTTAGGTAAAGCAGTTTATGGTTTGGAACACTGTACAAGAGCCAAAGATTTCAAAATATGTTTTTTTTTTTATTGTTGTATTAATTTATTTCATAATAATACCTTTTTCTGAATATGTCTACAAGGAAACCATACCTTGAATAATACAGTCAGTACCAAGTTCTGGGAGACAAAGGAATGCACCACAAGAAAAACATTTGGCATATTTTAATTGAATATCAACTCTTCCTTATGCAAAAAAAAGAATAAACTTTATGATTTATTCAATATTTATCGTGAAAACTCTTTTCGAAGAATTAATTTGCATAACTAAATATAATTCACTACGAATTCGACTTTTGTGAACTCCTGCACCTTATCAATTTCACAGTAACTCAGCGAGCAACTCGGCAAAACACATTATTCTGCAACAATAACTTCCACACCAACTACCACATGCATGCGCCCATTTCTCACTTACATACACTCGGTAACGAATACACCTCAAATATTGACATCTTTCAAATTAACTTACCAAAATTTAAAAGACATATTTTTATTTTTTTTACATGAATACCGCACAAGAGTCTCAACTGCTCCCAACTGTCTAGAGCCAGTGAAACTATGGCATCCCCAATAGGGGTATGTTGTGAGGCTGAAGGTAGTGGGGAGGGGAAGAAGATGTGGAAGGGGAAGGTTGGGAAGTAGCTGGCTATTCAGATCTGGTCACCAAACACGGCTAAAGTCATTTCAAGCAACGTTTCAATTCTGAATGGTGGTCTTTCACCAGGGCGATACTTAGAGTATCTACCAATCTGGAACGTGTCCCAAATATACTTTTTAATAATATATATATAAATATATTAATTAAATGTGTTATGACACATATTAATTAAATAAAAGTTACTGGGCGCACGCTGGGTTTGAACCCGCGACATTTGGATTCTTAGTCGAACGTCTTACCACTCGACTATGGAGGCCGTCAAATTTAAATGAAATATTTATTTGTCACTGATGTAAGGGAACTATTATTTAATTTTTATGATTTAAATTTGTTTTATTAAATCATTAAAATGGAATTCCACCACGAATTAACAGTTACAAAATTAGAAATAATATTTAATTTTTGTTTGATATTCATATTTCAAAACGTTTTACTGTATTATTTCGTGTATATCTTTTTTAAAACCGTATTATTTTCTGTACTCATGCACTTACTTATGTTAATTTATTATGTAAAAGCCCATCAGGGGGTTAATAAATAAATAAAATAACTGAAACAGCCCACCACCTTCCGACAGCCCTATTTAAAAAATACATATATTTTCAAGGAAACCTTATAGTATTTGTATAAAGGCGGGTCCAGACGCGCATAATGTGTAACGTAATGTAATACACATTTTTCATATGGGTGTCACTATGATCATTATGGGACAAGGCGCTGTTCCATCGTGTCAGTTTTGAACACAAGCACAAAGGCACTCAGTGCTCATTTGAACGGCTTACATGTTTGACAGAAATCACAATCTTTCTGTTCGGCATTTTGCAAATAATGGATCAAATCAAACAACTAGAAGATTCGCGTTGAGATTGTGTGCAGTCCATACAATTTGCGTTCCATTGCATGATAAATTACGTTACACATTACAGGCGTCCGGGCCCGCCATAAACGTGTGTTTGTTGTTTAGTGGCAATTTATTTCAGCTATTATAAAAATAAAATTTGAATAAAACAAGAATGTATTACATAAAATTTATTGAGAATGTTTTACAATAAATTAATATTATGTTTATTTTACAACAAACTGCCTAAAATATTGATACAAACAATATTCACAACATTATCTATAAAGGCCACTTTTGGTTCTCAACTCAAAATCAAATAAATTCAAAATGTAATAAAGATTATTGAAGGCTAAGAAAAAAACCTTGTATGGCACAATCAAATAAAAATTACCTTACAGAAACAAAATTCATAAAATAAACTACAAATTCTTAAAGCAACCATGAATAGGTATTACAATTATTTAAATTAGGTACATTGAAAGTAAATATTATGATGGTATCTTTAGTATTTGATGAGAAGCAAAAATGTGTCGTTAAGTATAAGTGGCAGAGGTGAGAAGTAATGATATTGTGGTTGATAAAGTTCCTCAGATAAACCCTCCGATAGTTATCAGCAGATAAATTGTGCCCACTAACCTGTACGCCAAGCTGAAGAATATTTTAGAAGTGTTTAAAAAGTTACAAACACTTAAGACACATAATTAATGTAAATAGTGTGTGTTTGTAAACTATGTAAATGCGGTAAGTAAAAAATTAACTTTTAATACTTTAAAGGTGGATAACGCGCATATACAATTTTATTTCTCATGTAGTGTCTATTTAGTTTTAATTTTTATTTAAAAATATATACATGCATTTGTGATAGTCGGTTTTTTTTTTATTCTTGTCGTTTGATATCATAAATTATTAATAAATATTGATTTTATTTCATATTACATTATTGCATGGAAATTCTAACATAAACGCTGCACACGCTGCTTATTTAGAGGTTAAATAAGTTCCTGAAAACACTAATTACATTTGCACGATTTAATTAACAATTTGCAAAATTTTCTCAGAGCATTTTTTTATTAATTTATATAGCGAGGAGATCTGCAATCGTCACAACGAAGCGATAGGTACGCATATATATATATATATTTTTTTTAAATATTCTTACATGGCAGTGAGTATTTCAATGTGTTAAAGTATAGATTGTTAAAAAGAGCACCCCTCCGCTGTCCAGGCGTAATATTCAATCATTTTATAAATAACAATAACATGACGAATCAATCAAATAAAAATCAATACATCTAAATTTTATGCTAAAGATTAATTTAATAAAGTAATCAAAAGAGAATCAGTCATCCATAAAAGAATTGTGATTGCATAAACAACATTTAACATTTGAAACAACATGCTTTTTACACTACATTATAAATACGGCTACATAATACAAAGTTCTTTAAAAACTTACTACCAAGAGACTTCATAAGACTAATTTACATATTTCCTATAGTTTAAAGTCGAGTCTCCTTGCCGATAAAATAGGTGTCCTTTGAGGCTAATATTTGTCTACCGTGAAATCATCAAAATCGAAAAATTTCAATTCATGTGAGGAACATATACATAGCTCAAATAATAAAAATAACATAGAAAACCCTTGGATAAATAAAATTAGTTGATTATTTTCAGATAAGGGTAAAATCATGCAAAAATATTCTAATTTCTAAAATTTTAATAATATTCTTTTGAAAAGTAGGATTTCAAACAAACAAAAATGTGGTTTCTTGGTAAATCATCAAATTGCCACTCGTTTTTATCACCAAGGTCTTCATTTTACCCAAATACTGAATAAACACGCTCAACAACGTAAATGAGCAACACATTGCCCAGATGAATAAGGAAGACTTATAATAATTGATTTCATTATGTAATAATCAGCCACTTTATATCCGCAACTGGATAAGGACATATTAAAGAAATAATTTGCTTTTCACAATCGTGTGTTGTCTTTGTAAATCACATAAAAAATAAATGATTTAATTAGGTAGTCATGTGAAATTAATTAATAATCAGTTCACTAGTTCATTTATATTGTCCTAAAATTATCTGCGGTGAGGTAGGTGAGGCCAAATATTAAGTCGAATAGGACTAGTCATAAAATTTTTCAAGGATTGGAATATTGATTCATATTAATTTAATGGTGAAAAACTTCTTATAGATTGTAGTAAAAATATCTAGAGATCGGTAACCTTTATAAGATTTTAACATATTCGCAGTCAATATAACATAAAATATGCAAATACTAGAGAAATTTAAAAGGAATCTAAATCATTCATTAAAAGATAAATTCCTTTAATTTTAAAATGATAAGCATTTGTTATCAAATTGGAAAATGAAATGCACAGCCTCTGCTCTCTTATTCAATAAAACGTTAGTTTGACTAAGGGAATCTTGTCCTTCACTCAAAACAGCCAGGGATCAATCTGCACACAAGATCCTAGAACATTCAATAATTCAGGAACAATTTCATAATTTTCTAAAATTTCATTTTTTTTAAATTTCATCATTTCAACGATTCCCTCTTTGCATGATTAATTAGGTAAATATCCATTAACGGAACATTCAAATATGACAGTGATATGCTTTTATTATGTAAATAGAAGGTTCATTGAAATAAAGGCATCTACTCATCTCCTAAATTGGACTGTGAGATTTATTTTGTAGATACTTTACATGATTTTGAGTAGATATAACAGCCATTGTTCCTAATATTTTGGAAGCCAAGTAGTCTATTTGCCTGTTTCAAACTTTGTTTAGCTTAGATTACCCTCCCTTGTTACCTATTGCTCCGCTCAAAAACAACAAAAAATCGCGACAAAAAATGATAATCAAGAGTAAAGCTTATCAATGCAAAATTAACATAAACCTAATACTATTGCTTTCATTAAGAATAAATTATTTATTTTACATATTGAAATACATAAACCTACATTGCACATTTTTATACAAATTCTTTTTAATACATTCTTCTTCTAATGTCAGTTCTAATTATTTAATATTATTATTACGACATTTGACAATGGTTATTCTTTTTAGTATTCTGACACTGACTTTCTCTATATATATATGTACTGATATTATCGTATATTTCAACTGCCCATTCTGATTTTGATAAAGTGTTTCAAAATCCCATATCTTACTGTGGTGATAATCGTGATTATTTTGATAAATACCTACGAAAATCAAATTTAGAACTACGCAAACATTATAAACTTCACCATTTTTCTTCAAAGTTCTTTCTTGGTTAGTCGACTATAATCTTGTGTTTGGATTCCCTAACGTAAATATCCAGATTGGTGTAATTGTGTATTTGAAAATGGTTTGGACAAAATTTCAACGGTTGCTAAGTTTTATTGAGAACAACGGCTGTTAGATGCGATTAGAATGACATTACTGAAATAAATTAGAAAATAAATTCTATGGAATATAATACCTAGTGATAATTTTCAGGTATCAATCGTACTTACAACATAATTAGGATTATGCCTCATTGTTCAATTGGAATCACTACAGTTGGAGTCTTCTTTGACCAGCCGGCGAACAGGATAAGAAGGTGTGTCCTTGAACTTTCCCACAAATTCCAGGAGTTTCTGCAAGTTCTTCTGGGTTTCAATTTGATCCGAGAGCAGCTTCTTCTTCGCCACATTCTTGGATTCAATATTCTCCTTGAGTGTTTCGGCACGCATTTCCAACTTCTTGAGGTCAGATCTCAGTTGCTGGTTTCGTTCTTGGAGGAGTCGCTTTTCTGAAAGCTTTTCTGGAATAAAATAATTCAAATCTTTGAGCATTGTATTACTATAACAAAAAAATAGCAGCATACTGTAAATGTTGAATGAATAAAACAGACCTTTCCATAAGGGTCGTGAAGACATTGAAGATGACGAGCGCCCTGGCACATCAAAAACCAATGACGACGTCGAAAAAGTGAAGAAAATGAATATGGACAATCGCTGAATCACTATCAGAGAGATTGCTGATGATGTTGGCATTTCATGTGTCTCATTTCAATAATTTTTTCAAATGTCTTGTGTAGCTGGAATTGTTGAATTTCGATCAAAAGCAATGCCAAATGGACATTGCTCAGGAGTAACTGAATAAAGTCTACAATGATGCAGAACTGCTCAAATGGGTGCAAACTGGTGATGAAACATGTTTTTATGGATATGACGTAAAAACTTATGCCCAATCGTCCCAATGCAAGCTTCCTGAAGAACCAAGACAGAAAAAAGTATGTCAATTTCGATTGAATGCGAAGGTTCTGCTCACTGTTTTCTTTGATTTCAAGGGCATAGTGTACCACGAGTTCTTGCCACCAAGTCAAACGGTCAATAAGGAGTACTACTTGGAAGTTCTACACCATTTACGTGATGTAATCTGAATAAAACGCCAGGATTTGTGGTGAAACCACTCATAGTAATTGCACCACGATAATGCACCTGCTCACACCACTGCTTGTTTGTGATTTTTTGTCCAAAACACCATAATGTCACCTTAGACCCCGTATTTTCCGGACATGGTTTCCCGGGCAGGCTCGGCCCAGCTCCTGGGACTTCTTCTATTCCCGAAGATGAAAAAACCATAAAAGGTCGACGTTTTGTCAACATTGTGGAGATAAAAACAGAATCGCTGAAGGAGCTAAGCGCCATACTGAAAATTGCATTCCAGAAACGCTTTTGAAATTGGAAAAAGTGGTAGCACAAGTGTATTATATCTGATGAGGACTACTTTAATGTAAACAAAATTAATATTGATGCATAAATAAATAAAAAAACTTTTGAGAAAAACGAAAATTTCACATTTTTTTCCATCAAACCTCGTATGTACATAACTTATATCTTCACCAACAACTGTATTTAAAAGTCCATAGTAAATGTGGAATTAAAGAGATATGGCATACCTTTGATAACAGCTTCCGATGGCTTATTGGCATATCCGATAACGGTCATGCTTGAGGACTGGCGAGACTCCTTAACCCTCTCGCCGCACTGGGGGCAGTCGGGGGCGGTGGAAGGCTTCCTGGGAGGCGAGCGCCCCTCCTGAGTGGCGCAGCTCCAGTGGAAATAACTTCCACAGCCCCGACAGTGACGCAGCAGCGAAGGAACATCTACAAATAAATCAAATATGAGCGAAAGGCATATTCCAAATTGTAGTCAGAATAATAAAAGCAATACATGTTTATTAAGGCACCGTTAGTGAAAACTATTCACACCAAATAGTTAATTATTAGCTGTAAAGTTTTTGTTTTTGTTTTGGAACATTATTAGATCTAATTGTTTAGAATAAGTCTATAATTGGACTATAATTATGGGTCTAGATCACATTTTAAAAGTAAAAAAGAAAAAATAATATTATTCCCTGATATTAGCATCTTGACTAGCAGTAACAAAATAGGTGGCAAAATTGTATAGAATTAATGGAATAATGTATGTTGTAATGATCCAATCTTTTAACCTAAATAGTTATTTAGTTTTCTCCAATATAGAAATTATTACAGTATAACAGTAAGAAGAAAAAAAGCTTATGTTTTTCTTTCACGGCACTATTTCAATCATTCGTAGCTCCCGTCGTGGCTTGTGCTACGAAGGTGGACTTAGCTTGCAGAGGAGTGAACATGGGACTTTGTTATGAACCCAAACTCGGCTACAGACAATTGAAATACAACATTGTGGTTATTTACCATTTTGATTACAGACACAGCAGGGCATTGGATCCGGCGACACCACTGGGATGATAGTCAGTCCGTTGGGCAGCGTGAGAAAGGGGTGGTGCTGGGGATGAGGTGGGGGCGAGTCAGGGGGTGAGGAGCTGGAGAGGGCGGGGGAGGCGGGAGATGGGGGCGAGGGGCGGGGAGAGGAGCGCTGCTGCGTCTGCTGCAGTTGCTGTTGCTCCTGCTGGCGCTTGGCTCTCTGCTGGGCGCGGGTGGTGGGCGGGGCAATGTTTTGCTGCAGGTAGGGAAAGTTCAGCTTTCTTTTTTTCTGTGGGATGAAAAATAAGATTCAATTAATGTATCAAATAAATAAACCAATTATGTACTTTCAACTACTGTCCCTTGTATTTGTTATTTCCAAATCAAACACATACTTATCACGTGAATTTTGTCCTGACGAAGAAAGGGTGCTTTCGAAACCAGTTGACAGTTTGAGAATAAATGCTGCGATTGAACCATATTTAAGTAAATTTTATTTATTTGTTCTTAGTTTCAACTAACTGATTTATTATTTCGTATTGAAGTTGTCAGTTATTATGTCCATGTGTTTTGCATATCAACAAGAATATATCCAGTAGCAGTATCAATAATTACACCATGAAAACATTGCACAATGTTGTGAAATCTGACTTGTAAATGAACACAAATGGGACTTATGATATGAATGTGAAATAAGAATGTTTAAAAATATGCAGTTAGAACTTAAAAATAAAATGCATTTATTATATTAAATTTGTCTAATCAGTCTAAAGATAACTGTGACCCAAAACTACGAATTTCTTACTGCCTACTGAATAGTGAATTTTTTGACGTAATGAAAGTCAAGTAAAAAAAAAAAGTATTATTTAGTAGAACTTGGTTGAAAATTAAATTGTTTCAGTGCCCACTCTTCAAAATTTTTTTCAGATATTTAGAATTCTGCAACAGATCCCTGAAAATCTAGACAAACCTTTTTTCTTTTAGTTTTTTCTTTTAAAAAAACAAAAAGAAAAAACACACTTAAACAATATTTACCATTTCAAAACAAAAGACAGTAATCAAACAATATCACTTTTGAGCGCTCATTTCTGAAACGTGTGCTTCGAGATACTAAATATCCATAGTGTGATATCTATAAACATGAAGCGCCTCATGTGCATATGGCTTTAAGCTCTCAAGACTGGTTCGACTATACTGCAATAGCATTATGAAATTCAAATAAATAAATAAATACATACCGCCTGTAGATCGAAATTTCCATAAACGTAATCATTCTTGTTGGTGCTGGTGGTGGATCGCTTCTTCCTTTCATTCCTCTTCTTCTCCAGCATTTGGCGGTGCTTGGGGGTGATGAGTCCCAGGAACCGGAGGAAGGTCTCTTGGCAGACCTCCTCCCCGGGCAGAGGCAGGGAGGGAAGGGAAGGCGGCGGGGAGGGGGAGAGGGTGGGGGACCTCTCGGTGTGCGGCGGGGAGGGCGTGCCACTCTTGGGGGAGGCGCATGGGGAGCGCTTGATGGGGGTGATCAGCTCCACAGGGGGACTATAAAACAAAAAAAATAGTTCTCAAGACGGAAGTGGGTTTCACAATCAATAATTTCAGTTCACAGCAATTTTTACACTTGATATTTAAAATGGAATAGGAGTTATCAAGTTAGGTTTTAGACCACTAACAAAAAAATTCTGTTACATTATTCTTTGATTTTAGAATTGTATTAGACATTCAAGAAAAATGATTTTGAATTTTGTTGAAGCAGTTTTAGGTTATTTTTATAAAACCTCTTTAATCCAAGGAGAATGATTTTATTTTCTGTATCTATAGTCTAAAGCTATATTCTAACTTTGTGATCTGCCCTTGTGGTAATTCTTCTCTAGCTGAGTATTACTATCAATTTCAAATTATGAATAACAAATTAAAATATGACCTAATTAACGCGCATTCTATGTACCTACCAGATGGAAAGAAATTATAATAAAATAAGAATTCCCTGAAATGAAGAAAATTCCCTGAAAACACCATGAGAATTCCCAGTTTTGCAGGTCTATGCTCACCCCATATAACCTAGAAAATAGGGACCCAAATGATTCAGTCTCGAAATAGAAATATCAAAAATGTCTTATCCCTGCCATGTTACTTTAGTCTGCCACATCAATATTGCAGTTCATTGTGCAATGCATACACGAAATTATTATTTATTATCGTTAAGTGGGTCAACCAAACAAAAAAGGAAGTAATTTTAAAATTATTGATGAGCTGTTGATTTTAGATTATTCGTTGTTAATGAATTTTACATCACTGCAAGATATAGGTAACGACAATATAGATAGCCCAAAATAGTATCTGTAAGTCATTGCACTGAGTAATAAAATGAATCATTACCTCTACTCGATGAATTCCGCAATTGAAAAAATAAATGTTTTAAGAGATGTGATATTATTATACTTGTAACCAACCAACTGATTTATTCAGAACAACTCCTTCCATTAGCTTTGTTTATTGAATAATTGACGCGGAACGCCAACATTTCCACAAAGTTTGCATAATCCAAGGTTGGAAAAAATAAACAACTTTAAAACAAAACTTTAAATTGCTTTTATTTGACAAATGTAAACATTTTTTCTTACCATATTCTTTGCTTGGCTTTATTCAAGGTGTTGGCGAAATGAGCTCTGCTATCCTGAATGTTGTTGTGAACAGCGGGGTCCTTGAGGGAAAAGTTTTCCGTGGCTCGAATGAATTCGTCATCTTCGAGTTGTTCTTTGATTTTGACGCCGTTGCTTTGGTCGACGAACACGGCTTCTTCGTAATCGTCTTCGGACTTGTTGGCACCGTTGCCATTATTGTTTTCAGTCTTGATGTTGATTTCGCTCAGGACGGAGGGCTTTAGCAAAGAGATGGACTTCTTCCGAGTGCGGTTTTGGAGCTGATAGTCGCGCAGCTGCTGGGCGATGTGACGGTGGTCATAGTCCAAATTGATCTGCTTGTTGCGAGCCTTCAGCTTCTGCTGGTATAGCTCCAACTCTACTCTCAGGCGTTCAATCACCTTTTTCTGAAAACAAAAAGAATATATTGTCAAAACTATATTTGAAAATTAAAGAATTAAACCACGCGGACAGCTAACTAATAATATGGCCGAATGATGTAATACCACCCAACTCTGTCCTGGTATACACTCCATGTTTCATCTACATTCATAGACTATCTCACACACACCTTTTATCATTTGTGTTACCGCACAAGTGTTCAAACTGCCTAAAGCCAATGTAACAGTGGAGGCTGAAGAAATCTGTCAAGAAAAAGGAGGAGGGGAAGAGAAGGTTGGATATAACTTGACTATTCAGATCTAATACTAAACACAGTTAAAGCCATTTCAAGAAACGTTTCGATTATGAATGGTCGTCTTTCACCGGGGCGATACTGAGAAAATGTTTAATTTTTCATCTATTATTATTTAAATATAAGAGTGTCGAAGATAGATAATATTTGATAAAATGGTGATAGGGAAGAAATTTTAAGAGAAAAGAGAAAACCAAATGAATATACTCACAAAAGTATTTCTATAAGAAAATAAGGTCGAAGCTTAGATATAATACTTTCAAGGTTATCAATGCAGAAACATGCCATACATACTTACCTCTCCAGATGGTATGATAAACCAAAATATTTCGAGTGAAAAATAAAAATTATGAATAATCTGAATTCATTAATCGACTTGGAGCGCTAAACTCCTTGGCTCGGAGGTGGCGGGTTCGAAACTCGGCGAGGGCAAATACATAAAAAAGAATATTTCACATGTATAAATAAAATAATATAAAATGTACAGTATATTTTAAATCTCGATTCAGTTTAAATATACCCTAGTATCGCCCTGACGAGAAACCGCCATTCGAAACGAAACGTTGCTTGAAATAGCTTTAGCTAGGTTTACTGACCAGCTCTGAGTAGACCTAAACATTCCATCTTCCTCTTCCCCATCTTTTCAGTTTCACGACATTCCACAAATTGGCTTCAGAAAAAAAAAAACAGCCTCGTAAACAAATGTGCCATTATAACAATTTATTTTTTTTACAGCGAATATCGCTCAAGAGTCTCAAACTGCTCTCAACGGTTTAGAGCCAGTGGGACTATGGCATCCCCAATTGGGGTATATTGTGAGCCTGAAGGTAGTGGGGAGGGGAAGGAGATGTGGAAGGGGAAGGTTGGCAAGTGGGTATTCAGATATGGTCACCAAACACAGCTAAAGCCATTTCAAGCAACGTTTCAATTCTGAATGGAGGTATTTCAGTAGGCCGATACTTAGATTATCTACCACTCTGCAACGTGCCGAAAATATACTTTATATTTGTTTTATTTTTTAAAAGAAAGACAAACATTCCCGGGTTGCGAATAACCTGACAATATTAGAAAAACTCCTACTGCCATCATAAGAAGCGGAAGATGTTGCTTGTGGAATGATGGAGGATTAGCCAGCAGAGGAATTGAATGCACAACGCCAGGGCGGGAGAATCCGACGCGTTTGTCCACTTAGCTACCGACCGGTCGATTATTTTATATCAATTAAATGTGTTATGACACATATTATTTAAATTAAATTTATTTGTGCACGCCGGGTTCGAACCCGCGACCTCTCGATTCGTAGTCGAGCGTCTTACCACTCGACCATGCAGGCCGTTAAATTAGTTAAAACCTTGGAGTAACAATGTATGGAGAGAGAACTAATTATTTTTACCCAACCTATACAAGCTTGCGATAAATCACTTTCCCCGGGTTTTTACGTCGTACACCATGAGAGAGAAAGAGACATGAAATATAATACCCCGGTTCTATGTACTGTCACAATAATCTTGGGCCCTAGGTCACCCACATTTTTTATTTTGTCACTAAACTTGACACAACTAAACGGTTTTTAAGGTCATATGCTATATTTTTGTTGATAACAATACTGTGAAAAAGTGGTTGTACGAATAAACAAAAACATTATGTCGATATGTACTATGAATGGATGTATAAATACCCTAACCTTAGTCTTAGCCACGCCCACGTCCGCCGAGTTCGGTAAAAATCGCCAAAAACTGACTACACTGCCTTGGATGGGTACCACGCTAAGGTTAAAACTAATAATAAAAAAAAACATTTAAAACAAGACACAAAAAATTGACAAGTAATTCTATAAAATTAACAAACAAGAGAAGAAACAGGTTCCCATAGAAGCATTCTTTCTTGCTCCATATTGTTGGCTGAATGATCATCTGTGTCAAGTCGCCGGCGGAAATCTGCGAATTTCTCCGAATCCATTCGCGGCAACCTGCGGCAACCTGCGGCAACCTGCGGCGCGATCTCTTGTTCATTCATTCTTCCAGCGGTAATCGCGGCGGGCGACTTACGACCAGCCGCTTATGCCAATGACACAAATTCGCTTTCTACGGACCGCCGCGGTACATATTCCCATCACTTTTACTCGATTTGAACATTTATCATAAATGATTCTCGTCATTCTTTACGACTCTACCAAAACTTTAGACTAGATCATGGCTTGAATGTTCTCTCTCACGTTTATTTTGTCTTATTTTTGTCATCGCTTCATTTATTATTATGTATATGCTATTCCGTCTCTGTTGCTCTTTTTTTCCATTTCGTGTTTTATATGTATTTTTTGTAATTGGACTTTAGTCCGTTAATTTATAAATAAATTTATTTAAATCTTACAAAATACCGCACAAGTTTCCCAACTGTCCGGCGGCAGTGAGACTAACTAACTAACCACCACGCCGTTTTTCCACAGGGGTAGAAACGGCCTCCATGGTCGAGTGGTAAGACGCTCGACTACGAATCCAAAGGTCGCGGGTTTAAACCCGGCGTGCGTCAATAACTTATATTTAATTAATATGTATCACGACACATTTAATTCATACAAAAATAATAAAAAGTCTATTTGCGGCACGTTCCAGAGTGATAGATGCGCATAGTATCGCCCTGGTGAAAGACCACCATTCAGAATCGAAACGTTGCTTGAAATGGCTTTAGCCGTGTTTGGTGACCAGATCTGAATAGCCAGGTACTTCCCAACCTTCCTCTTTCCCATCTCCTTCCCCTCCCACTACCTTCAGCCTCACAACATGCCCTATTTGGGTATGTCATAGTCTCACTTGCTCTAGACGGTTGGGAGCAGTTGAGACTCTTGTGCGGTATACTTGATCGTGCCATGTCTTCGTCGGTCGTCCCCGACTTCTTCATCCATTCACTTTCGCATCATATATTCTTTTCACACTCCTTTATTCGTTCCTTCGCTCTACATGCTCGAACCATCTAAGCGTCCCTTTCTTGATCCTATTCATTACGCTTACATCAGCTTTGCATGCTTTCCGGATATCCACATTTTTAAAACTGTCAAAGTGGAACTATAACTTCCCCTATTGAGATATTGTCAGGCTGATTGGAGAGGGGAGGTAAAGGTGAAGGGGAAGAGGAAAATTGATAAGTAATATAATATTGGAATAATTTTTATAGCGCTGTTTTTGCGAAAAATCGCCCCAAGGAGCTTACAAATATCAATTCCTAGGCTCTTTTTTTATTACTAACTATATTTAATATATGGCATATTAATAATATATTATAATATGTGCCTGGTTATCTGGTCACTAAACACGGATAAAGCCATTTCAAGGAGCGTTTCGATTTTGAATGGAGGTCTTTTACTAGGGCGATACTGAGTATGTTATAATAATGTTCATAATCAAGTTATGATAAATATGACAACTACCTAGATACTAGTGTTACTACTCGATTTAGTGTTGTCTTATTTTTTGACAAATGAATGAATATTACAAAGCTCCATAGCTCATGACGGAGATGACATTTTACGCTGAAGATGAGTTGAGTTAGAAATTCGTGTCAGAAAAAAATATTACAAATTTCATGACCCCAGAGGTCACCGGTCGAGAAATTTTGCTGCTCCATACAAACAGATTTTCTGCAAGATTGTTACTATTATTATTGTTCGAGATTCAATTATTATTCTATTATCTTTTGTCCTTATTATGAATCTCGGGATGTTCGAATGACTTCATCGTCACATAAAATATTATAAATAGTTTACGTTGACCTGAATCACATACATTCCAGACTGCAAAAGCTGTTAAAATTTCATGGCGCTGGAGCTCACCGTTACCTATATTTTAGTGAAACATAATATTCTGCATTATAGTTAAAACGTAATAATCAATGACGATACATATATAGACACCTTGAAGTAACAATATATGGAGAGAGAGCTAATTATTTTTACCCAACCTACACAAACTTGCGATAAATCACTTTCATCGGGTTTTTACGTCGTACACCATGAGAGAGAAAGAGACAACAAATTTCATAGACTGCTTCTATATACTGTCGCAATGATCTTAAGCTTCTGGTTCACCGCGGGCCCACATATTTTATTATGCCACTAAATTTGACAGTTTTTAGGTTGGGTTAGGTCAGGTTAAAATCATCAAAAACAGGTCAAAAACTGATTTCACTGCCTTGGATAGATACTACTCTACCAACTCTATGATAGACACGTTATAGCCTTAGAATATTAACACAAAATGTGGCAAGCAAAACACACACGTTCCCAGTTAATTCATCATTCAAATATCGGTCATGTGTGACAAAGATAGACATTCATAGAATATATGTGTGTGAACGAAACAGATCCGAAGTTCGGACCGCGTTCCATACTTGCTTGAAACCTTAGAGTAACAATATATAGAGACCTAACTTTGCGAAATTTTGTCGCTACTTTTTGACCAAGCAATGACCAAAGGGTGTGGCCTAAACTCAGAGTAAAATCACTAACAGGGTTGTCACAAATTAAGTAAATTAGGATTTTGTTGTGAGTAGGTAGTTGTAAATCATTAAAAAGAATGAATGTTGTATATTTTTTTTGTTTATTCAAAGATACATTAATCAATAAGATTATTGAAATCTTATTTATAGATAAAAATATAAACGAATTAAATTATTAGTACAGAACATTTTATAATACATATTATAAAATGAACTTCAGTCTCCATCAACAAAATAGTTTACAAACAAAAGTAAAATAAAAAAAATGTACGGTGATAACAGATGTTAAATCATTTTCTTAACCTTGGAGTAAGAATATATGGAGAGAGATCATTTTTTTGTACCTATATAAATTTGCGATAAATCACTTTCTCTGCGTTTTTACGTCGTACACCATGAGAGAGAAAGAGACACAAAAAATTTCACAAAACATGACACCGCTTTTAAGTATTGTAGGGATGTTTTCCGTCCCGCGTTATTTTGTAAGGAAATTTCGAATGCAGATAATAATAACAGTGAACTTATATAGCACAGTTTTGTGATATTTCACGTCAAGTGCGCTTCATACTTAATTAATTAAGCTAATAATTCTAACTAACAAGGAGAAAATAATATATAATATGTATACAAAATTAAAACTATCTAAATGCATGATCGTTATCATAAATCATCAGAGAACAGGTTCAGAAATGGGTACAATAGTGCATGTGCACATCAATAGATTTAAAAAAAACAACAAAATAGGAACACCTTCGATAGAAATCTTTAAAAGTTTTGATGTACCCAATGTACTACAAATATATGCCAAAAATAAACTATTAAAACTATTCAAAAATAAGGAACCCCTCACTGGACCACGCATCCATGACACTAGATCAAATCAAAACGATATAAAAAACATACCATATTATAAAACCGCATTCGGACAAAGAAACTGTACATATTTAGCAACAAAACTCCACAACATCCTTCCTCCGGATATAAAACAAATAGAAAAACTAAACTAGTACAAATCAAGAATTAAAGTCTGGCTGAAAGAAGTCAATGAGACAAGTCAACATTAAAAGCAGTACTAAAAACGACATAGAAGACGCACCAAATTAGATGACATGAAATTACATAACTCTAGTCCGCCTCAGCACAGGACCCCCTAGTGAGGAGGACTATGAAGAAAAAAAAACGATAATAACAAAGAGTGTTACAATTATAATAATTAATGTACCTAATTTATCTTTACTGCTATCTCTGTTAACATTTTTACACATAAATCATATTTTGTATTTGCATTTTTTTCTCATTTATATAGATGCTAAATAAAAAATAAAAAATTAAAAAAATTAACCAGAAGCTAAGGGTATAAAAATCCAGATGAAACGTATGAATTCATGTTAACATATTTGTTAAATCAAAGAAAAAGAAATTAGATTGGAATTTGATGTTAGATCCGTAACGCCCGAGAATTCTGTGGTTGCACCAATCGTAGATACTCCAAAAAAGGTAGTATTAAAAAAAATATAATACTTTAACGTAATACGCGAATTTTGAAACTAGAAAAAAAAATCTCCGCATTACAACAATCAAATCGCCGACGTTTACGAAAAATCACATCTTCAAATTATATAATACAGGACCTAGAAAAACGGGGCAATGTTCAAAGTGAAGGTATCCAAATATTATCGTCCATTAGTGGGCCCAACGGAGATGTTTTGTCGAAGTGATTACTTGGGAAATGGACTGAGCAGATTGTGCTATGGTATTTAGGAGTCCAATTTTGCCTTCTCGTAGCACGGATCCATTTTTCTTGCCTTTTTTCATCCTTTGGAAATCTAAAAATAATTAAATATATAATAATATTCCAATTTTGGCATAGCCCTGAATCTGGGGAGGCAACCGAAACCATAAAGATAACTAAGAGATAAACACTATTCTGTCTTTATCTGTTTGCCAACAATTTAGCGTTAGTATCATGAGAAAGAAAGAGACCGGGATACTTTCAGAAGCCGTACGAATAGGGATTTCCCCGTTCTAAGGGTTTCTCATGTGACATCTCCTCAGAGTAACAATATAATCGCTAAGTTAAAAATATTACAAATCCATTAAAACTCATTTCAAACGGAAGTTTATTATATTGGAACGAATAGTCCAAAGATTAATTACATATTGGTGTAAGTTACTAGTTGTTTTGTAGGTTAGGATGTTAAATATTTGAGATCAAACTAAAAAGACGATTTTTTATGGTACATACGTGTGAAAACTGTTTTTTTTTGGTCCTTTTGTACTTCGATTAAAGCAACCAAGCATAGAACATGTGGCCATGATGTTTTGCTAGATATTACACAAAAAATAACTCAAGTTTTTAACTATTTACGTACTTTTGACAGTCCGTTCGCCTGACAGTTCAAACGTGTCTGAAGTTTGTGCGGATTAAATAATGAAGACATGGAATTTAGCCCGCCCCAAATCGTGTATTGGTTTCAACAATTGTTTGTCTCTTTTTCTCATATGCTTATAGAACCGAGCATAAAGAGAGAGCTATATTTTGCGAGTTTGTCAACGATTTGTCACAAATTAGTACGGTCTCTTTATATTGTTACTCTGAGCTTGAAACGACCTCAAGCGACGCGTGACTGTTTAATACTAAATCGGCTTAAACACCGATCACACCAACTAGCGTGATTATTACTTACCACTTTGAGAGCGCTACAACGTGTATGTATATATGTAACGTCATTGGTAATAATATAATTATTATGTAGGTTTGTAAAACAACGCGGCGTGCGACGGGGCAAAATAAATATTGTGTTTATCTTTTTTATAGGTAAGTTCTTTCCGATCTGTTGGGTTGCCACTAGCGTTGGGAAAAACTTCAATGTTTTGTGAATGCTTCACGAATTGTTAGTTCTTTAAAATGAACCCTTCGAAGTGAATGCTTCAATTGAAGTCGAACTCGCAAAAGAGAGATTTGAATTTATCCGCTTATTTGTTCAGTTCTTTTTAGAACCGGTTCAACGAAAGGAACTGGAACTGGTTCCTTCATTTTGAAATGTCAATGGCTTCGCAACGGTACTGTTTCAAATTGAAGTACTTCTTTCAATGATATGAATGAACTGCCGACTGCAGTTGAAGTATTTTTTCAATGGAATGAAGTTAATCAAATTAATGAAGGCTAAAATGAACTACCAACTTCAATTGAAGTGTTGGTTCAGTGAAATGAAGTTAATGAAATGAATGAAAGCTAAAATGAACTACCACCTTCAATTGAAATATTTGTTCAATGAAATGAAGTTATTAAAATGAATGAACGCTATAATGAACTACCGGCTTCAATTGAAGTTTTTGTTCAATGAATAATGAATGAAGTAGGAACTGTTGCCAAAAGAAGTGGTTCTTTGAAGCAGTTCTTTCAAAGCAGTCACAACGCTAGTTGCCACTATTACCTACAATATCGAGAAAGGGAAACTTGCGTGTGAGTACAGAGAGGTAGAGAGCTAACTGCCACCGCCAACTGTGGCTGTAGGTTGTGTGGTACTCGTAGATGCTGTAAAGTACCTTATAAAAGCGGCGGACGTGCTTCGGGACACGAAAAATCTCATAAAAGTCAACGCAGAACATGATGCAACGGAGACAATTCGGTCCACAAAAAGGTGATTCCATAAATTGATTCATGGCCACAGCGCCCTTGAGGTGATTTTTCACAAAAAACGGCGCTATACAAATCGTCCAAATATTATTATTATTATTATTCGGTGCTGAGATAACCTTTACAATTTTACAGGAGAGCAAAAATCTTAGAGTGTGATCTATCCAAGGCAGTGTAGTCAGTTTTGATGATTTTTACCGGTCTCGGCAGACTTGGGCGTGGCTAAGACTAAGGTTAGGGTATTTATACATCTATCCATGGCACATATCGACATAATGTTTTTGTTTATTCGTATAACCACTTTTTCACAGTATTGTTATCAACAAAAATATAGCATATAACCTAAAAAACCGTTTAGTTGTGTCAAGTTTAGTGGCATAATAAAAAATGTGGGCGAAGTCCCGCGGTGACCCAGGAGACCAAGATCATCGTTACAGTACATAGAAGCGGTGTATTATATTTATTGTCTCTTTTTCTCTCATGGTGTACGACGTGAAAACCCGGAGAAAGTGATTTATCGCAAGTTTGTATAGGTTGGGTGAAAATAATTAGCTCTCCCTCCATACATTGTTACTTTAAGGCAAAAACAATGTTTTCAAATCGAGGTAACAAATAAAAAGTATTTAATAACAAAATTAGCAAACTTAAAAAAAAACAATACAACCCTTCATTTTTTGGTAGAATATATATTTTTTATTTTTAACATAAACGACATTCTTGCTGCTCTATAGTAGATACTCTAACTATCGCCCTGGTGAAAGACGACCATTCAGAGTCGAAACGTTTGCTTGAAATAGACGGCCTGCATGAAATAGACGGACTTGGACGGTATGCATGGTCAAGTGGTAAGATGCTCGCGGGTTCAAACCCGGCGTGAGCAAATTCATTTAATTAATGTGTCATAAGATATTTGATTCACATAAAGTTTATTTGCGGCACATTCCAGAGTGGTAGATATACGGGTACTAAGTATCGCCCTGGTGAAAGACCACCGTTCAGAATTTAAACGTTACTCGAAATGGCTTTAGCCGTGTTTGGTGACCAGATATGAATAGCCAGGTATTTCCCAACCTTCCCCATCTCCTTCCCTTCCCCACTATCTTCAGCCTCACAACATACCCCGATTGGGTATGCCATAGTCTCACTGGCTCTAAAGGGTTGGGAGCACTTGAGACCCTTGTGTGGTATTCACAATAAAAAAATAACATTGACCGTTTTAGGGACCAGACCTGAATAGCCAGGTACTTTTCAAACTTCCTATTTCCTCCCCCCCCCACTTCCTTCAGTCTCACAACATTCACGAAATTGGTGATGCTATAGATTCCCCCGGCAGTAATCAAATAAAATGAAAAAAAACTTTATGACACCGTTTGGCATATTTTCAAAAGTTTTCAGCTGTTACTATACATACCTAGGTACACCTACGTTTTTTTTAAATCTGTAGATGTAACAGTTGCGGTAGTACACTTATAAGAATTAAAAAAAAAACAGCATATTATGAAAACATTTTACCCTATTGCCAGCTAGAACCGTTTCGTTCACCGCCCTCCTTTGCTACTGCCCAGAATCAAAACACATCATCTTAAAAATAAACCGGAGTTGCCTAACAGAATTCCAAATTGTCGTACTGTAAACTAGATTAATTATTGCATTCAAGGTTTACATTATATTATTAAAAAACTAATGTTTGTTCTCTCATACAAGATTGGTCTTAAGATATTTTTTTTTTAAGGGACAATACAAGAAAACAATGTAGATTCCTCTCACTGGTTTAAGCTAACTTAGTACGGGTTGTTTCAAACTTTCGTCACATTTGACATCGTCACATTTGACATCGTCACATTTGACATCGTCACATTTGACATCGTCACATTTGACATCGTCACATTTGACATCGTCACATTTGACATCGTCACATTTGACAACGTCGCATTTGACATCGTCACATTTGACATCGTCACATTTGTAATCGTAACATTTGACATCGTCACAATTGACATCGTCACATTTGACATAGTCACAATTCGATGATTAACGTCATTTTGTTTTTTCGACATTTGAATGATCCCCGTTAAACGTCGATTCTAGGTCCGTCTCAGCTTTTGAACAAATTGTGATCATCTGACAAGCGTAACAACATGACCGTTGTGCTTTTCAGCTGATCACCATTTGTTCAAAAGCTGAAACGGGCCAAGTATCGACGTTTAATGGAGATCATTAAAATTTGCGTAGCAAAAGCGCTGTCATATTTAATATAAATGACCGCGAGTTGATGATTGAATTATTAATTTTAATTATTTATGTGCCAATTTCAAGTGAACCGTGATTTCTTCAACCGTGGGTAAAGAAGAAAGAATGTTTTCCGTGGTTTCTAACAATTACATGTGTGGGGAATACAGGCGCATTTATCTCACGGAATTACTCAGTCCGGGCATTCACAGCGAGGAAAACATTCAATAAAATAATACTGTAGATCTAACATACAATTTATAAAGTGATTCAAATAATTATATGAAATAAGTTAGCAGCATACACGTATACGAAATGCGAAGGAAGGACGGTTGAGCTAAAAAAATATATCAAAAATTATTCAAACATCGCAAACTACCAATTAAACAGTCAGGGTCATTTTTTATAAGTAAAGCAAGAAGGTGTGTTAGCAAAACCACGGAGGTGTGCGAGATAAATTAGAATCTATAGTTACGATGGACATGAAATGGTACTTCATTGAATATTACAAACTGCGAAGTTAAAAACATTTCGTGCTCAAAACATTTAAGCCTGATTCACACCAACGCCCGGTTCCGCTCGGTGCCGATATTGTTCCGCAAGAAAACTTATTGATATGGTATGAATATCAATCAAGGAGTATGTGCCAAGACAAATTTGTGTGGCAGTATGTCCTTCTGCCCACCCTTGTGATATTTAACTACTTATTTAGTTAAATAAATATTTTGAATTGTAAAAATACTAACATCGCAGATTTTTTTTTATCAAAAACCATTTTTTTATCACTAAATAATATTTTTATTAATTATTAATTATTAAAAACATTATTTAGTGATAAAAAAATGGATTAAAAAAAAAAAACTGCGTTGTAAGTATTTTTACACTTCAAAATAATTATTTAACTAAATAAGTAGTTGAATATCACAAGGGTGGGCAGAAGGATATACTGCCACACAAATTTGTCTTGGCATTCTACTGTCATTCATACCATATCAATAAGTTTTCTTGCGGAACAATATCGGCACTGAGCGGAACCGGACGTTGGTGTGAATCCGGCTTTAACCTATACACATACTCATCGTTCTAACATAACATACAATACACTCGAATACCTCGGTGTAAGTTCCCTGGTGAGGTGTTCGCTAAACACAACATCAATTTGCATTTACAGTAATTACATCCACACTCTAAAGTTACACCACAAAACCATATTTCTAAATTTTCAAAGAAAGCAAACACTTTGTGGCTTGACATTATAATTAGTAATTACAGTATCCCTATCTATACACTCTGCCTCACTTTTATGTGCTCTCTCATACTTTTCTAGGACCCGGATTCTTATCGCATAAACTGAGCCTCACCTTCAGAGAGAGAAAAATCTTACAACAAAATTTTTTTAGATTAGTAAATAGTGTTTGAGAAAAACTAAAAGTTTTTTATAATTAAAAAAGAAACTATAAAATTTAAGACTTGCAGTATAGACTTTTTTAACTAACCATAGCGTAATATAATATTTAAAAAAAAAAACAAAGCTCTTATAGTGTTTTAGTGTTCAGCTCAAACATGATATACGAATTTAAAACAAGTGTAAGAGGCCTTGTTTTTGCGACAAGAATCCAGGTTCTAATTATTACGTTATTATATATCTGTACATGGATTATTTAAAATTATACTGTCCTGATAACCGAAATTATACAATAGTTGACTTATGTGTGTATAATAATAAAGTTATTTATAACAAATAATTATTGTTTTTCATATTACCATGTATAAGTGAAATAAGTAAAATAAAATAAACTGAAATTTATAATAAAAACATTGTAATTATTTTTATTTATATTGAGTTCGAGTCTCGGTTGTGACCATTGTTCTTTTTAGTTTCTGGCTTTTTCTGTTTCAATTTGTGTTGTAGATCAGTGGCCCCCAACCTTTTTGTCGCCGCGGACCGGTCAACGTTTGATAATTTTACCGCGGCCCGTTGAGGGTGAGGGAAGGGGGTACGGGGACACATTGAATGTAGATTTTTTTTAAATGTTTTTGCGCGGCCCAGTACCATTGTTGGGGACCACTGTTGTAGATTATTGATATCATTTAAATATTTTTTTTAAATAACCACAAATGCTTGAAAGTTACTTTCAATTTTGATATAAAATTTATACAACTATTCCCGACTGCAACCTGCAGGGTGAAGATTGCCCCGATGATAGCCAACCTCCGATATGAAGAGGTTGTAGAAAAACTAATTTATAAACACATACATTACAAAAAGATCTCGAATTCAAAAAAAAAACTCATTTACCGGAATAGTAAAGTTGACGTTGCACACAAACGATTCGATTGCCTTGTAAGGTAAGTCGATTCAATTAAACACAGGCAAAGTGTCTACAAGCGTGTCTCCATATAACGTCTAACGTGGTATAAGCTTATCTGCTTTTAAAATTACTTACTTTCAGCAGCTAGGTAGGTACCTTTTGATACTGCACTGCGAGTACCAACCGCAAAAAAAGTGATTTCACCTGTAGCCGGGGAATTCATTATCGCGGAAATGCTAGGTAGGTGGGCGAAACGCCAGGTAGGAGTGGGTGACAGTAGGTAGGTGTACTATTTTACTGTTACGAGCGTATGCAAGTCGCTTATCCAACCACACTACAAAGTGGAACAAGAATCATAATGTTGACCCGTTTGGGTGATGTGTTTACCAAGCGAGAATCGATAACTCTAATGCAATAAATAACAGGGAAATGTAATGTGGACACGTGAGCGCCTCGCATAAATAGAGGTTAGTGGCTTGAAGTATATTTTTACCCAACCTACACAAACTTGCGATAAATCACTTTCTCCGGGTTTTTACGTCGTACAACCACGAGAGAGAAAGAGACAACAAATTTCATTGACCGCTTCAATATACTGTCGCAATGATCTTAAGCTCCTGGATCACTGCGGGACTCCGCCCACATTTTTTATTATGCCACTAAACTTGACACAACTAAACGGTTTTTTAGGTTACACGCCAACGACCATACCATGTTGAACACACCGGTTCTCGTCCGATCACCGAAGTTAAGCAACATTGGGCGCAGTCAGTACTTGGATGGGTGACCGCTTGGGAACACCGCGTGCCGTTGGCCCTCTTCTTTTTCAGCGCCCTTGAGGTGATTTTTCACAAAAACGGCGCTATACAAATTATCCAAATATTATTTTATTATTATTATGCTATATTTTTGTTGATAAAAATACTGTGAAAAAGTGGCTATACGAATAAACAAAAACATTATGTCGATATGTGATATGAATGGATGTATAAACACCCTAGCCTTAGTCTTAGCCACGCCCAGGTGCGCCGAGTCAGGTTAAAATCATCAAAAACAAGTAAAAAACTGACTTCACTGCCTTGGATAGATACTACTCTATGTACTCTAAGGTTAGTGGTCTGTTCTCAATATACAAAAAACAATCTCTACTCGCGATAATAATAATAGAAAAAATATTCAAAATCGAAACCTTCGATTCAATAGAATAATTAACGAAACAATCGAACATATTATTAAATTTTTTTGTATATCCTCCCTATTACGTAATTTCCCCGATGGTATATGCGGAGGATTGAACGCCACACAACTCTTGGCACCCCCTCCTTTCAACAATCACATTCATATTGTCACATTCATTTGACGGCCTCCATGGTCGAGTGGTAAGACGCTCGACTACGAATCCAAAGGTCGCGGGTTCAAACCCGGCGTGCGCCAATAACTTTTATATAATTAATATATTTTATAACACATTTAATTCATATAAAAATAATAAAAAAAAAGTATATTTGCGGCACGTTCCAGAGTGGAAAATACTCTAAGTATCGCCCTGGTGAAAGACCACCATTCAGAATCGAAACGTTGCTTGAAATGGCTTTAGCCGTGTTTGGTGACCAGATCTGAATATCCAGGTACTTCCCAACCTTCCTCTTCCCAATCTCCTTCCCCTCTCCACTACCTTCAGCCTCACAACCTACCCTATTTGGGGATGCCATTGTCTCACTGGCTCTAGACGGTTGGGAGCAGTTGAGACTCTTGTGCGGTATTCATATAAAAATTAAAAATAAATATGGTTTGCGCAATTTGAGTAGACTAAAAAACAAACTTTGGATTGTGTGTATTGGTGCATATTCTGACACTTCCGTGATATTCCTTCCAAACGTCACTAAGAAACGGCATTTTGACTTGTTTACGCCTACTTATTGTTACTAGCGAGAAAAGGACAACAAGTGCATATGATCACCAAATTTGAATATTATATCATATACACACACTTCCGACAGTGATATTCTTGCGAAACGTCATTGAGAAACAGCATTTTGACTTGTTTACGCCTACTTATTGTTACTAGCGAGAAAAGGACAACAAGTGCATATGATCACCAAATTTGAATATTATATCATATACACACACTTCCGACAGTGATATTCCTGCGAAACGTCATTGAGAAACAGCATTTTGACTTGTTTACGCCTACTTATTGTTACTAGCGAGAAAGGGACAACAAGTTTGTTTTGTTTTTGTATTTGTATTTAGATGTATGCAAATATTTTTTTCACACATCTAGTAAGAAAAAACATTTTTACATTACACAATTAAAGAACAAAGCTTATAATCATAGGTTTTTTTTACATATTCAGCACAACTCCTCCGAAAAATGGCAAGGCTTGAGGCTTCTTTTAAGGCATTTGGAAGACAATTAAAAAGTTTTTGGCCTTTATAAAACACGCTGTTTTGAGTACACACAAGATTCGTTTTGGGAAGCCTAAAATCATGACAACTTCTCGTAGGATAATTGTGAATATTTACATTATATGTAATATTATTTTGCAGATATTTAGGGAGCATGTTATTTTTAAGCTTGTCAATCATCGTTAAAGTATTATGTATTATATGTTGTTTAGGTGTCATCATATTTAAATTTCGTACCATTATTTGAACTCTAGTAAATAAAAGTGTATACGATCATCGAATTTGAATATTGCAAGAAGTCGAGAACGTCCGAGGAAGACATGGCACGATCAAGTAAATCAAATACTTGAATCGGGTCATCTGAAGAGTCAGAATAACAGAAGAGTATGTATGAGACGTTGTATGAATGTGAACGAAGCAAGGAGTGTGTGCCTAGATAGAGTCGTATGGCGGACCGTCCTCTCTACCTACCCCGGCGGGGAAACGGCGTGATGATTAATTAGTTAGCAAAAGTTTTGCAGTGTATACTTTTAGTATATTAAAAATGAACTGTTAGTTTCCTGAAGTCGATAGTAAGTTTGAAACGTGCTGTATGTAAGCAATGCATCTGTGCGAGTACTGTGTTCGCGTCATACAGCAAGAATATGTATGGAGAGAGAGGGAAATATTTTACCCAACCTTTACTATAACTATACAAATTTAAGATAAATCACTTTCTCCGGGTTTATACGTCGTAAACCGTGAGATAGAAAGAGATAAGATAAGTTGTCACATAAATCGCACCACTTTTCGGTATGTAAGCATGTTGTCAGTCTCCCGCGTCTCCCGCGACTCCGCCCACTACGTTTGGTTATGCGACATAACAGGACATAGCTCAACGGTTTTTTAGGTTATATCCTTTATTTTTGTTGATAAGAATACTGCGAAAAAGTGATTATACAAATAAACAAAACATTATGTCGACATGTCCTATGAATGGATGTATAAACACCCTAGCCCTAGCCACGCCCGAGTCAGGAAAAAATCAACAATCCTGACTATACAAGCTATCCCTCCTGATATATTTTGCTCCGAGGTTCGCGTCAACTCTGGTCGCGATACCTACATCTCTTATTTTATACCAACTTTACAATTATTTTTTTTTTACTTTTGACACGACCCGACTTGATTAACTTAATCGTGCCACGTTTTCTTGCAAAGTCCCCGACTTTTTCCATTCGCGTGATGAAATTGAATCTTTTGTTATGTGAATAGCGCACAAGAGTCACAACTGCCCGTAACTAGTGGGACTATGGCATCGCCAAATTTGGACATGCTGTGAGGAGGCTGAAGAGAGTGGGGGAGGCGGGGGGGGGGATATGGGAAGGAGGGAGGTTAGGAAATGAATTAACTTGAAAATCATAATGAATTTTTAACATATTATTTTTTATTATTACGATGTCAAATCAAATTTCGAAAGTTTTCATTTACTAATAAATGTATCATATTGATAATTTTAAATTCCCAACATCGCAAATCTCAACCAAAGTGAAGGCGAAAGTTTAAAGTAACAAGAGAGAAATGCGAGTGAATTCGTCTCGTCTTACATATAATATTGCGTAAGTGTGTGATAATAATGAGGCCTTTCTATAGAAATGAACCGATTGTCCTTTGTATTGCGAAAATCTCAAGAAGTGACGCGAATAAAGCAAGCGGCAATGAAAACAGTAAGTGGGTCAAGATAGTACAGTGCGGAGTATCCGTATTGAGCAGAGGCCGAATGGACAGTGTTTTCGTGCTCAAATTACGACCTCATTGTAACAGGTGTAATTATTGGAGCAATTATAGTTACACACGTAAGACATGTAAAGGTAAAAGTTGTTCATATCATTTGAAGATGAGAGAAAGTAATTTTTAACCAACGAGCACCACGCCATTTCCCCTCGGGGGTAGGCGGAGAGGATGGAACACCACACGACCCTGTCTTGACACACATTGATGATTTACTAGCTTAAAAATAACATGCTCCCTAAATATCTGCAAAATAATATTATATATAATGTAAATATTCACAATTATCCTACGAGAAGTTGTCATGATTTTAGGCTTCCCGAAACGAATCTTGTGTGTACTCAAAACAGCGTGTTTTATAAAGGCCAAAAACTTTTTAATAGTCTTCCAAATGCCTTAAAAGAAGCCTCAAGTATTGGCACTCTTCAGAAGATTTGTGCTGAATATGTTAAAAAAACCTATGATTCTTAAGATTACTAAGATTTCAATTTATATCTGCTGTGTAGGAACCTTATATGCTTTGTTCTATAATTGTGAAATGTAAAAATGTTTCTTCTTACTAGATGTGTGAAAAAAAAAATTATTTGCATACATCTAAATAAAAATACAAAAACAAACAAACAAACATTCTAGTCTAGTAACTAATATTGATTAAATATGGTATTACTTAAAATAGCAGTAATTTACTAACCAAGATGCCTTTCCCTACAGGGGTGGGCAGGGGATGTATCCTCACTGCTCTGACATGGCATTCACTCCTTGCTTCATTCACATTCATCGTCTCATACATACTTTTATGTTATACCGACTTTTGGTATAATCCTACTCGAGTTTGTTTTCCTTTATTGTTTTCCCATAATAATTAACAAAAAAGTTATACAATTTTTATTTTCATACATAACAAAAGCTAAAAATAAATAAAACAATGAAAATCTACAAGGGCGCTGCCTGTGTGTGGGTAATACGAAGAAAAATTCATTTTAAAACAGTCCGCCCTCGAGGTGATTTTTCACAAAAACAGTGCAATACAAATTACCCAAAATATTATTATTATCTAACTTTAAAAGTTTAAAGGCAAAAAATTATATAACTTCATTGTTAAACGCAAATAAATAAAGTGAAAATAATATTAAATTAAAGAATTAGCATTAAATGTAATGTAGTAAAAGTAAGACTTCAAATTATACGAATTTACGTAGAATTTGATTCCCTCGACAGTGCCACATCTTCCTGGGGTGCCTCCGACTTTTTATTCCATTCTCTTGCGCATCATATACCTTTATCCTAACACACACATCCTCACACTTTTCTTCTTCCGTTAACTTTACCTGTTCAAACGATCAAAATTTACCTTTATTAATCATTACGTTTACATCGGTATTGTATCTTCTCATTAATAATACGGTTTTACCCTTGAAGTAACAATATAAGGAGGGAGAGCTAATTATTTTTACCCAACCAATACAAACTTGCGATAAATCACTTTCTCCGGGTTTTCACGTCGTATACCATGAGAGAAAAAGAGACAACGAATATAATACACGATGATTTAGTTGTGTCAAGTTTAGTGGCATAATAAAAAATGTTGGCGAAGTCCCGCGGTGACCCAGGAGACCAAGATCATCGTTACAGTACATAGAAGCGGTGTATTATATTTGTTGTCTCTTTTTTTCTCATGGTATACGACGTAAAAACCCGGAAAAAGTGATTTGTCGTAAGCTTGTGTAGGGGTTGGGTAAAATATTTAGCTCTCTCTCCATATATAATATTCTTGTATATATTCTTGCTCTGAAGTCGCAACAGACCAATATAATTATTTTCATTTTTTGGGATTTCAATCGTAGTAGTAGCTACTATCTTTTCTCAGAATAATGAAGAGATAATCCCCTTGTAGGTGCATGTTTATTCCTCGGCTGATACCTGGCCAACAATAAATAATACTATTTGACAAAATTAGGGAGTTAAACTTATTCTAGTTTCGTTGGTCATCAGTTCCATAAATATGAGGTAGGCATTAGTACTGTATCAAAATATATCTAGCTGTTAGAAATAACAGCTAGATGCCGCCAACGTCTAACGCTATTGACGAAAATTTGCGCCAACAGTTAGATATTATTTTAAAAAATATTAGTACCTACTACCTACATACGAACATTATTCGACGCTATTATTATTGTATTAGCGTTAGCGCCAAGTAAACAAAAAGGTGTAAGAGTTTATGCATCGTAAGCGACATTATGTGTATCTTTTTATACTTTCTTACTGAACGTTTTTGTGGAATATCCTATTCGAAACGCGCGATACGTAGCTCCAAGAGTCAAGCGAATAAAATAATGGCTAGGTAAAAAAACGACGGCACCTAAAATGTAACTGTTATGTTAAATAATTCTCCGACTGTCACCAAAATATCTAACAGCTAGATATATTATAACGACGCCTCGTATTGTCATGTACCTATTATTTTAGTCTTTAAAAAGGTGTAAAGAGTGTGTGCGTCGTCCACAATATTATACGTAGTTTGGAATAATCTTTTGGTTATACTTCTTCTTACTAGACATCTTTGTGGACTTTCCTATCCGAAAGGGCCGATACGTAGCGCCTAGAATCAACCGACGAAAATAATGACAAGTAAAACATATCTAACAGCTAGATATTTTATAACGACAATGTCTTTTCATCGAGCTGTTATTTTTCAACAGGGGATTATTATTATTAAAACCAATAGGCTCGTTATTCATTATTTTTGCTAGTAAGTTTTATGCTTAGAGTAACAATATATAGAGACCTAACTTTGCGAAATTTTGACGCTACTTTTTGACCAAGCATTGACCAAAGGAGGTATGACGTATATGCTTCCAGCCAATCGGATGCGAAGAAAACCGTAAAGATAAACATTATTCCGTCTTTATCTGTTCGCGAACAATTTTGAGTTGCTACATGAGAAAGAAAGAGACATGGATACGTTCAGATGTTGGACTAATCAGGGAATCCCCATTAATACAAATTTACGTCAGAATCCCGTATATCTATCGAAGTAAAACATATAAGGAATGCATTCAAACTCATTTTAAACGGGAGTTTATTATATCGAAACAAATAATGCAAAGATTTACTAAATATTGGTGTAGGTAACAAGTTGTTTTGTAGGTTAGCATGTAAAATATTTGAGGTCAAACTAAAAAATACGAATTCTTGGATAAATACCTGTGGAAAATGATTTTTTTGGTCCTTTGTTGCTTCAGTTGAAACAACCTACAACTGCACATATAGCAATATCGTTTTTTCTAATATTGCACTAAATTCACTTAAGTAATTATATATTTTAAGCTTTTTGTCTGTCAATTCGACTGACAAGTAAACTACTGTGAAGTTAGTAATATATTGAAAAAATGGTTACACGGCTTTTAGCACGCCCCAAATCATATGTTCTTAATAACAATTGTTTGTCTCTTTTTCTCATATGTCTATAGAAACGAGCATAGAGAGCTTTATTTTGCGAGTATGAACGATTTGACTCATAATTAGGACGGTCTCTCTATATTGTTACTCTAAGGTTTTATGTCAATCTCCTACTCGTTTAGTTTGGCGCGTTTTTACCCGTCGCGCGTCCATTTGATGTGATTTTGTGAATTGAAGAATACGATTAATGGTGTAGTTGTCTAATGTTTATGTTTTGTTTCACGGCCAAAGTGCAAATACCTAGTAAGCAAATAAATTAAGTTTTAGTAGACAATACGACGCAATACATTATTTTTTTTTTTTTTTACTATTGCATTTGCATTATTAGCTCATATAATTCAACGTCTAAACTTAATAATAATAATAAATGGATAAATTTTATAGCACCGTTTTCGTGGGAAAATCACCTCAAGGACGCTTTGTGTACTTATATGTAATTTAGAAAATATAGTATATTGGTAGTTAGTTAGTTAGTTAGTTAGTTAGTTAGTATATTGGTAGTTTACCAAAAAATAGTCAACGTCGGCGTTATTTTCAACGGTTATATTTAACAGTTAACAATCGCCAACGATAACGGCGTTGGCGTTTTTTCGAATTATAGTTAACGCCCAGTACTAGTAGGCATAGCAATTGCTTCTTAGTAAAGATAGTTACAAGTATCTTTTACGCAGGTACTAAATAACTCAAAGATAAGACCTTCGTATGCTGGGAGTATAATTTGACAAGGCATTTGTTGACGTTATCAATACGTCCAAATTATGCTAATCAGTAGGTGCGAGTATAGAGCACGCTCACATAAAAATGAGATTTTCTAGCACATTACATACTGTGTAAATATCAAACATGGGGTCGATAAATGCAAGAATATCCAAGTGATAAAACAGGGAAGATTGACAGAAGACGTGGTAGAGGGTTTAGAAATGTACGAGTATGTTACCGGTACGAGTTCAGTTCCGGGATGCAGTCTGCAGGGTGAAGACTACCACGATGATAGTCAACCTTCGATACGAGAGGGCATCGGAAGAAGAAACGCATTTCTATAAAACAGTTTTCGTGGTCATTCCTTATATATTATGTGCTGCCGGCATGTTGATTTTTTTTTAAATTTATTTTTATAGTGAATACCGCACAAGAGTCCCAACTAACCGTCCAGAGCCAGTGAGGCTACGGCATCACCATTTAAGGTATGTTGTGAGGCTGAAAGTAGTGGGGAGGGGAAGGAGAAGTGGTAAACTTGGCTTTAGGTTTTGCCTGCCCCACTAAAAACACTCGAACGGTGAGCTCTGGTGTTATGAAAATTTCACATTTTTGTTTGGATTTTTTGCAAACTATTTTTTTTTACAACCACATTTCCACCATGTGCAATGTAGCTTTGGAAAATTCAGGAAAATTTTAAAAAATAAGACGCTACGTTTTCAAAACTCTGACAAAGCCGGGTAGTAAAGTAAAAGGTAACTGCCACCAAATATTATGATGGTGATACTATCAATCGGAGGTTTAAGTAAAGTACAAACAAAAAAACAAAGGATATCAACACCTCGGGGTTTACAGTTTTGGTACAAAACTACAATGTGTAATTAACTCGCGTAGACGACATACAAAAAGTGCACGGATGCGCTTGTTTAAATAGACTTGGCAAATGCGAGGGACTTTGTTTTCTTTCGTGTTCGTGAACATTGAATAAATTGCCCAGAAATACGTATCAAACTACAACTAACTACCAGCGAAAAAGCTGCAAATCGTTTTTCAATTTATTTATTTTTTTAAATAATTTTCACCGATTCATATTTTGATGCCTAATTTATGCGGACAGGACACGTATCAGAATGGCTGTACCGTTTCCGCTAGCAACCGCGTTTCCATCATGAGCTATATAGTTTTGAAATATGCATTTAACTAGGCCCTTGTTCTTTCCACATCACACCTAATACTACACCGTGTTTAGTGATCAGATCTAAAATACCCTTGGAGTAACAATCTATGGAGAGAGAACTAATTCTTTTTACCCAACCTATACAAACTTGCGATAAATCACTTTCTCCGGGTTTTTACGTCGTGCACCATGAGAGAGAAAGAGACAGCAAAAATAACACACCGCTTTTGTATACTGTAAGGATGATCTTGGTCTCCCGCGTCTCCGCGGACTCCGCCCACATGTTTTGATTTGCGACTAAACTGGACACAACTAAACGGTTTTTTAGGTTATATGCTATATTTTTGTTGATAACAACACTGTGAAAAAGTGGTTATACGAATAAACAAAAACATTATGTGGACATGTGCCATGAATGGATGTATAAATACCCTAACCCTAGTCTTAGCCACGCCCAGGTCTGCCGAGTCTGGCAAAATCATCCAAAACTGACTACACTGCCTTGGATAGGTACCACTCTATGTACTCTAAGAAAATATCAATGTACTTTCCAACTTCCCTCTTCCCCATCTCCTTCCCCGCCACACTTCCTCCAGCCTCACAACTCACAGCATTCCACAAATCGTCCCACCGGAGGGGGGTATTGAGTGCGGTAATCATATTTTTTAAATGATCGGATACATTATACAAAGGTAGGTTTCTGGAAATATATTATTTTAACGAAGAGTTTCTGGAAAACTTTGGAAGCAGTCATCGACTAACGAAGCATCACGCCGTTTCCTCGCAGGAGTAGGCAGAGAGGATGAACCGCCGCATAACTCTGTCTTCGTACACACTCCTTGCGTTATTCACATTCATGCATCGTCTTATAAATACTTTTCTGTTATTCTGACTCTTGACATGGCCCACTCGAGTGTTTAATTCACTTGATCGTGCCATGTCTTCCTCGGGCGTCCCCGGATTTTTCCACCATTCACTTTCGCGTTATATATTCTCCATACATTAATTTATTGGTAAATTTGCTTTTATTTATTATTTATTTATTTATAAATTAACGGACTAAAGTCCAATTATAAAAATACATATAAAACACGAAATAGAAAAAAGAGTAACAGAGAAGGAATAGCATATACATTAAAATAAATGAAGCGATGAACAAAAATAAGGCAAAATAAACATAAGAGAGAACATTCAAGCCATGGTCTAGTCAAAGTTTTGGTAGAGTCTTAAAGAATGACAAAAATCATTTAGACTGCTAATCATTTAGACCAAAAATGTCAAGACCATGGCTTGAGTTAACAAGTCTTGACATTCTGGACATTGGAGAATTTTACCCATAATTAGTATTGTGATGATTGAGGAACAGCAATTCATTGTTTCTGAGTCTACGGCAAAGAATGTTGAACTGGATAAGTTGCAACAGAGAAGGTGAGTCAATAAAACAATTGATGATTTTGTAAATCAAAATTAAATCGAAGTCTTTCCTTTTTATGTCTATACCATCTAATGGTCTCTTTCTTATTCTTATTCATTACGCTTAAATCAGTCTTGCATAGTTCCATGCCTTACTGCCGTACTTTAGGGTTGGTATCGACACTTCATTGTGGACTTGGTATTTTTTTATTAGGGACTTCCGCGTGGAGGTCCCTGCATTCGCATTTCTTTCGGTATCCTTATCTTTCTATCTCTCGAGAACATACTTCCCGAATTTCCCATAAATTGCATACCGTTTTCATACTCTCTCTTTCAAACACCATGACTTTGAACTTACTTACATTCATCATCAACTCACTCTGCATACATACTTTGTTCATCTTAGTTACGAAAGATTGTAAAACTTCAATAATATTAGAAATAAGCACTACATCATCAGCATAGAACGGGCAACTTACTTTCAGATTGTTCATTTTTGCGCCCAAGCCTACACCTATCAATTCTTGCATACAATTATCAACGTGCAGATTGAATAATTACGATGACATTACACAACTCTGTTTACACCTTTTGTGATATCAAATCCCTTCGTATAATCACCGTTCTCTCTAACACATCCTTCGTACAAAGACAGAAGTATTTGTATAAAATTCGTGTGCACTCCATGCATGGGTAATCTGGACTAAAATTAGCTGACGATGATGGCATAATAATTGTTCTAATACATCAAATTCAATTAGTGGTCAGGAACCGGTTATTGGACGACGCGTGTCCCGAAGAAGTATGCAGTTAAAATTATACAACAAACATCATTATTGAGAAGCCACTATTAGGTGTTAACGAGATGTAGATACCTACAATCTTCCAAATGTGTTAAAAAGGTAAAATACCACCATTTCATTGGTTGTTTGTTCTTTGTGTAAATTTGTATATATCTTTATAGCGTAAAATAAATATGTCCGTATATCAGCTGCAACATTTCAAATACAAACATGTACATCACAATATCACAAGAAAGATTATTTGAGATAGTCAATTGGTCAAAATTATGAAAAGCAATCTCATATTTTGGTGGAACATAATCCACATACAAGGCGTGGCGAAAACAAAATTATAATATTGATAACATTGTTTGTGGCGAAGGGGTAAGTTGGTAAGTACCTACCAGACAAAATATTTTTAAAAAAATGACAAACATTATTTTGGTATTACTCATTTCTATGGAAAATTCAAAGAGGAAGATGATAGAACAATTATTTATTATTGGATATTCGAAAATTAAACTCTGGATAAAAGTACCACGTGATCACAAAATAGCGCGCGCTGAAATACGGTTGTCATCGCGGAGACACTACACTAGCGCCGTTCGAGGTTACGATATCGTTTTGAAATATGAAGGTTTACCTTTACCTTTATCATAATAATATTGGCAAGTTTAGTGCTAAAACCCACCTTATATGAATCATTCGTATATTCTGGTACAAAGTCAGCCTGGTTACCTATATCCCTTCATAATTGTTAAAATTCACTATTAAATCAAATAACCTCGGCAGAAAATGCTTTTTTTTTCTAATCTGAGCAAACGCAGGCCCACATAAATATGGAATCACTATTTTAAAAAAATAACTAAGGACTCCGCAAAAGAGGCACAGCATTTCAACTGTTACGTATAAAGTTCAATTGCAAGAGTCGATCCCTTTTGTCTTCGGCGGCCTTTACGGAACGGAATTGGAATAGGAACTGTTGATTAATTAATTAATTTTTTTTAATGCGATTAAAAAAAATTATAGTTTTTTTATGAATATGGTTTTAATTCACTACCCTGGCATCCAATATTATTGTATTGTGTAAGCTAATAATAGTCAATCAAACTATGTTTGATAGTGTTAAATACGATAGTAGTTTTTGAAGTGTCGTTAAAGGAAAGCAATACTTATGTAACAGTTTTTTACGTTAATTTTGAAACCAGTGGAAATGAAATTGTCGTAGAGCTACGGGACCCAGAGAGATCGAAAAGAAAATAATTTAAAATGGCATACAAAAAGTATATCCGTAGGTTAGTAGCGGTTTTAGCTGTTGTTTTTGTAATAAAAAAATCAGTATTGTCATTTTGAAACGTATATAACAATGTTGATTTTATAACAGTCGACTAAATTGTCGATGTAAACATTGAATAAAATAAATTCAAATAGGTACGAGGGCGTAATAAAATATCGTAGTTTGAAAGAGCGATTAAACATTTTAATATTACAATTGACCGTTATCCAAATAAAAGCGCTTGCTGAAAATTAAAAGTTAGAATGTATTGTCAGGTGTCTTACAAGCCTAATTTTAGACAAATCTCCGAACAACCTCCCAACTCGTACTGTAAGCAGGAGCACCTCCCCGACCAAGTTTGTAAGAGATCAATAACCACCTTGCATCAAAATGCTTGTTCTTGTTACGCTAACTTTACGCGCGCCTCGAAATCCAGCGACCGCGTAATCGCCAAAAACATTTCACCAAAACATCTCATTTATAAAATAATTACATTTAACCTTGTTAATTGAACGAGAATATATAATAGAACACGTGTTATAAATAATTCGTCTCAAAACAAAGAAACATCGGAAATAATCTCAAAACTTTTTGTTTGAAAGATTATTTTTATGATTTTCACTTAAAAGAATATGATTTTTTCACTAACCTGAGTATGTCCGATGGCTATTATATCCTTCTCGGCTTCCCTTATATTCCTCTTGATGTTCACATTCTGTAAATAAAAAGGATACGTAAGAATAGGTAATTCAATTATTGGTTATCAAGTATTTGCAAAATTAGCTTTTATCACTTACATTTTGATCTTCTTTCAAGCGTACGACCCATGCCTGGAAAATAAAAATAAGAACGTGTTAAACTCTGGAAAACTGCTATATAAATACACTCACAAGAAACATTTTTAAAGTTTGCGGACTTATGGCCAATACAATATAATAAGTATTAAGTACACTACTGTACTACAAGACTAGTTATAATAATATTAAATAAAGAGTCAAGGTCCGGATACAAAAACTGCAAAGCAAGATTAAACTTACCTGATGAACCCTTATCGCATTTTTCAATTCGTTCTGCGTCTTTCTTATATCCTCTTTTATTTCGTTTGACACCTCCATAACTTATTTCACAGATTTAAACACATAAATAAACTATTTGAAATACTACACTCGAAGAACGACACCCACAAAACTCAAAGCTGACTGGACTTCGTGAACATTAATAAGCGCGAACGGTTCGTACAAAATATTAATAAAAATACGTAACAATGAAAATAACTACACGACAAACATTTATTAAACGCATACGCATTTATTAAAAACTTGAACAGCCTATTTATTAAATTTAAAACGTCTATATTTTAATATTCTATCTCTCTTTTGTTATCGTATTTGAATACGACGTCCACCTAAACATTTGCAATATTTTTTCTACAGCATGTCACTAGCGACAATGTTCTACGTTTGGAATGAACATAGCTACACGACAAATTATCGCAAACTTCAATTCAGTTCGCCAAAGTAGTGATGTGCTAATCGTATCGCTACAATATTATATTACGGTTTGGAGATGAAAAAATGACAAATTGAAAAACAACTTGACAGTAATTAAATCACAAGATAAGAACAACGAAAATCATGAACAATAAGTCATGTTACCATCACATTTAAATAAAAATGCAAAGCCACGTTATGATTACAAGTTATCGATTTTGTACTTTTTTGTCATTTGTTTTTTTCACAAGCACTTGTTTCTAAAAAATCACATCAAGAGAATTTTAATAACTTATTGAAAAAAAATTCACTTTGTTTTTGACAAGTGTTAATAAATACTTCATTGGTTTTGTTACTTTCAAACGACCATGAGGTAAAATATGATATTTTCAATAGCTGAATATTGGATATGGTCGATGGGCTTACCAAACAATATTTTTTGGCTTCATCAGAATTAAGAATGAGGAAAAAATAAAACCATCTTTGTTAACATTGTTGAACTTTCATTTGAAATGGTACTTAGTCAGCGGAGAATAGCGATAACATCATTCCCATCATTTATAATCACTGGCACCGGCCGTCAAAAAATATTCTAGCGCCGATCGCTTTGCGACCTTTGCGTTCCATGTGGTGGTTGTCAATTTTAGTGGATTTCCAAATTCAAAAATTTGGCTTTCTGTTATCTCTTTATTAGTCTGCTGTTTATATTTACATATATTTTTTAATATTATATCACTGTCTTCATTGAGTTGTACATGTCTGTAAATTAGAAGGGCTGATATTTTTATGTAAGTGCAGTCTGTGAAGATTAGCCACACTCATACTAAGATAAATAATATCAGTTTGTAATATTTGATTTTTGGTTCTTTCAGTAATAAGATGTCCAATAAACGCGTTGCCGGCAGTGAACTCAACGCTGATAATTGGGATCAAGTCGATGAAGTAGAAGAGATCGGAACATTTCGTGTGGCTTCAAATGAAGAATTAGAGAAACGAGTAGTGAGAACTGCCAAACGTCGCTCGACTCTAACATCATCTACCAATGATGAGGTAAAATATTATCGAAAGATAAGATGATATCACAACAAATGAAAAACCTACATTTATATTAATTGTTTATCAACTCTTATAAAAACTCATTAAAACTCTTTATTTTTTTTAGGATCTCATCTCAATGCCTTATATTTATAATAATTAATACTCATTGAAAACTTACAATTATTGAGAAACCTTTTTTTGTTTCCCTTTTCAGCCAAAAAAGGGAGTATTTAGTGGCTTTGGTGGATTTGGAAAAGCTCCATCGTCTTCAACACCGTTCAACTTCCTTTCAAATTTAGGAACTAATGGAAAAACAGATGCAAGTAAGCCCGCAGAGGTTAAACTTGCCTCTCCGCCGAAGGAAATTCCTAAAATAGCAGATGTCCCGAAACTTGAAGAAAAAAATGCAGCAAGTGCCAACCACAGTGATGAATACTGCTCTAATCTGAAAAGTTTGAATCAGAGCGTGTACGAGTGGATTAAGTCTCACATTGAGAAAAATCCCTATTGTATCCTTACACCCATTTTTGATGATTACAAAAAATATCTGAAAGATTTTGACAAATATAAAACAGAAGCTTCCACAGCAAATAAAAATGAGAAAGTCGAGACAAAAACATCAGACCTATTCAGTATGAAAAAAAAGGATTCAACTTCAAGTGCCACACTGTTCCCAATGACTCACAACCCCATTCCAGATACTCCAAAAGGTGGGGAAAAACTCGATATTAGTAAATTTAACAGCCCCAACAACATGTTTACCCAAGGCTTTTCATCCACCCCAGTTTCAAAAGCCCCCATGTTCTCGTTTGGACAGCAAAGCGCTACCGTAACAACAACCGCCACAAGTAATTTCAGTTTTGGATCTGCTAAACCTTTTTCTTTCGGTAATATTCCGCAAGACGATAAGAAGAGCGAGCCCAAACCAATCGATGAAAACGACGAAGACGAAGAACCACCTAAAGTTACATTTACACCAGTTGTTGAAGAGGACTCAATTTACTCCAAGCGATGCAAAGTTTTTGTGAAGAATGACGGTTCATTCGGAGACAGGGGTGTGGGGACCCTGTACCTTAAACCCATAGCAGGCAGCGAGAAGTACCAACTGATTGTACGAGCCGACACCAGCCTGGGGAATCTTCTACTTAATATGGTCCTCTCTGCGTCTATTCCCACCAAGCGAATGGGAAAGAATAATGTAATGTTAGTCACGATCCCGACTCCAGAAGCCAAACCTCCCCCGGTGCCCTTGCTCCTCAGGGTCAAGACAGCTGAAGAGGCTGACCAGCTCCTTGCTACTTTGGACAAATACAAGAAGTAGAACTCCTGCCTTTACATGGTATAGAAAAGAGCAAAGTGACTAGTGACTGGTGACATCTATAACTTTTACTACTGACTTATCTGAGTGTTCATTGTTTGAAATCTAAAAGATTCTGTTTTAAGATTTTTTCTTTATTTTGACAACTTTTGATAAACCTTGCATCCTTTACGTGATTCAATTATTAAAGATATTTGGAATCATGACAATAAAATCGATAAATTTATTATTTTTTTAAACATGATTTTAGTTTTCTTCATTTTTTATGTATCGAAAGTTGTTTAGGTGTGCATTTCACAAAAAAGGCACTATTTATTTTATTGATTACCAAATAACTTCTTTAATTAATTTATTTTATTTCATGAATTTTTTTTTTGTTGCCTGCTAGTTTCGTCACATTCGCAACATTTTTTTTTTTTTAAATAAAAATACTTTAAAAAAGTGAACAAACCAAGTTATTTAGGAATCGATTAAAATTAACTTTCACAAAGATAGTACATCAAACAGTTGAACTATTTATTTTTCACAAAACAACTGTTTTAACTATAAGTGACGAATTTATACATTTAAATATAATATTTTTAATAACTCCACAATTCACATAATTTTTTTAAAAATAACCCAGTTAGAACATAGAATAATATTATTTTATTGCACACTTGAGGTGAACTCTCACATAATTGGGCTATGTAAGTTCCCTGTTAATATTTTGAGTTTAATAAAACTCCTTGTCAGTGATAATTTAGTTGATTTGTGATGCCCAATGATTTCAGAACAAACAGAAATAGTAACCTATTGTAGGATTATTCCTAGTGAATAATATTTTTGCACAAGTGCCACAAAATGATTGCTGTGTTATATTCAATAAATCACATGATCAATGTACAGATAACAAAAATTTAATTATTCTTTTCTATTTATATTTTGTCGAAATATAATGAAACAGTATTATATGGTTTGATTATAATTTTGTTTTCCCTAGCCTGATTCATGCCACTCGTGTGTCGATCAATGTCATAAAAAAATGCAGCGCAGACGGTAATTAATTACAAAATCAAACTCACATATAACCTCAGGCAGCGGTGCGCAAAGACATCTTTAATTTCTCAACGAGTAGGAAGTTACAAGACATGTTAGTCAACTTTTGAAAATAATATGAAATATGCTTTGGTTGTTCGTAATAAGTAGAAAAAAAATACTGTTATTGCATCCAGATTTCATTTAAACACGTTTGCAAAACTCGATCGACCGGTCCCGATCAGGATTGTATGAGTTTACTTCGTCTATATCCTCAAAATTTAGTGGCAGCGAACCTGTTAAAACTTGCAATTTTTGACAAAATTGTGACGACAAATGCTCGCTAACTGGACAAATCAAATGGGATCTCAGCGCGCAAATGCAAGAGCGACGCGTTCAACAAGTGCTACTCAGTCATATTATGGAACGGTTGTATGTAGACAATGCTACTGAAAACACTTTATCCGTACATGGTCTATAACATAAATTTTTTTTTTTTAAATTACTTTTTTACAGAAGTCATGTCTCCTTGGTGAGCTTTTTTATATACATAATATGCTCTTCTCTATGGGTAATTCATCATCAAGTCCGTTTCCATCATACAAAAAAGTGGTCTTTGAAATAGATTTTAGAAGAAAATTAGATTAGACAGTTGACTCCTCACTTGACCTGGAAGGAAAACTACATGACTCAAAAAGTCCCAGCTACGAGAATCATTTGGGTGACATTTCCGTCTTGTTTATGATATGAAAATTCCTATCAGTATGTAAATATCTTTAAATTTTAACCTCACAATTATCTTTCCTATTATAAATCCTCAAAAATGAGAGCAGACTTGATCTTTTGAACTTGCAACATTGTTGCTTACACTAAAAAAAAGTAATGCATTAGAATGAGCCCTTTTTATAAAGAATCATATATTTTCTTCCCTAATTCAATCCATTCCTTACCTGCCCCATGTTGCCCAATCGGACAACCACATCAACACCTCAGTGGATCTCTTATGAGATGTTGAATAAAAATAAACCTGTTTTCCATTTCACAAATAGTAAAAAAGGTCTAGTTAACCATTACTTATTATTATTACATTTTAATATCATGGATAGAGAGGTAAGCAAATCATTAAAAAATGGGTTTTTTTTAACATTTCTATATTTCTACGTACAACTGAATAATTTATAGGCATTCATAATATATTATCACAATCACTAAATATGCAATTTGAACAATATATGAACTATATTGCGATTTGTAACTATAAATACAGTTAAATAAATTATAAATTTTATTCCATTGAGAAATAATCAAATCATTACATTGAATATGGTGTGGTTACATTAAACTCAAGCACATTTACCTATCTACAGAAGACATTATTTACTGATACATTAATAATATTTGATTAATACAACTATTATATATGTGTGCACAGCACCCCCAATTTTATATAATCTAAAGAAACACAATATTATGAATATTTTCAATTCTATAAAACCATTTATTACAGGTTAAAATTTTAAATCTTTGAACCACTGGAGTTAACCAACAGTAAATGGTTCCTCCATTTCACTTCTCAGTTCATAATTAAAATGATTTTATAATAAAAAATATTATGTTGCTAATAATAATATGCACATATCTTTAAATAAAACTATTGTCAAAGAAATCTACAACACACCAAAATAATAATGCCACATAATTGTATTTAATGTCAAATATTTAAAACACTCTTAAAAAATCTGCAAAAAAAAAAACAAAACGGAATAATTGCCTTTGGTGTTAAAAATCTGAGGTAAATGGTAAGTATGCAATAAAATCATTATATATTGCTAGATTTTTAAATTACTCGGTGATTTTCCAATTCCTGTTTTGAAAAATAAAATGTGATTCAATAAATAGCAGTCTTGTCAGACGTCTTCTGATCAGCACGCAACATTAGTTTGAGATCTAAGTGTTTGTGGGCATATTGTAGGCCCCGAGTCCCACGGGGCCCAGACCCATCTGTATTCGCTGCATGTGAATTTCTACACAATTCTGAAAGATATGCTGATCTGTTGGTTGCAGCTTAAACTTAATTTGATCCATAGTCCCCTGAAGAACCTTTAACTCGTAGGCGTTTTGCTCGGAATCTGACAAACTCTTAACCTGCAACATCAAGGCTGTTAAATCGATAATCAAATCTAGAATTTTTTCATTCTTTACAGAGCCCATATTATTTTTACTAACAAGTTCGGTAGCTTCGTCCTTGCATTTCTCTCTCAAATGAGACGGGGCCAACATGACATCTTCGCAAAGGCCGGGGGATATTTCATGGCAATAAACCTGCACTTCATTCAAATATTCTTGAAGATCCAAATTCATCTTTTCCAACTCAATCACAACTGCTGCATATCTACGCTCAAAGTCAACAGGCATCCTCTCGCCAAATGATTTCTTTTTTTCGATTTCACTGTTAAATTCTTGCAACATCTTAATTTTATTCTTTTTAGCGTTTAGGATTTTGGTTATTCTAACGATATGTTCTAAGAATTTGGCCGGGTAGCCACCTATTGTGCTTGCATCTTCCGACTTCACGACGCCTGAACCGGAGCCTAGGAGGGGATCGTTGTAGGATTTCTCCGATGCACTTCCGGGGTAAGTTTTAGCTTGGAGGTTAGAATATTCAGGCTTGCCGTGCCGCTGTCTAAGCTGTTGAGAGATAATGTTGGTCAGGTTGAGGGTATCGGGTGGCTCATTTGACAACACTTCAAAATCTGGAACAGAGTGTGTTCCCAGCCCGGGCCTTTCAAACGTTATACGGTATGTATTGTTAGAAGTATCCACTGCATCAATTACGCCAGTAAACAATCCATCTTGAGGTTTCCTCAGACGGGCGGTGACTTTACTGCCGACAACTAGTTGCATAGGAATTTCAGTAGGTAAATCTTTACAGCATATATTTCCATTTTTCCTCTGCTGAAGGAACCTTATTTTTTGGCGTTTTCTTTCTAAATCTTTTCTCTCTTCAGAAAAAAATGCTTGCGAGCATCTGCGGGGTTTTCCCATCATTCTTCTGATCTTGGTCCACTGAACTTGAGTTAATTTTCGACTAGACAGCTTGGGAAATGATTCTTTCAAGCATATTGTGAAATCATTTTCACCTTCAAACAGCGGTTTATCTATATTGCTGTAAAAATGTTCGAAGCATACCCATTTATGTGCTTTAGGTAATTTTAAAAGATTTCGTAGTCGCATGCCAATCTTCTGACCAGTTTTCCTATCAGGAGACAAACTTGGAATGGATTTAGTTGTTCCATTGTCTTGCTGTATGACACGGAGTATCCGAGGTGTCTTAGATGGTGATTTCTGTTTCTTGGAAGCTGACAAGGATAATTTGCTTGGAGTCTTGGCAGGAGTTGTTTTGGGTCCTCTCTTGGGAGAAGCTCTTGGTGGAGGAGCATTAACGATATTGTCATCAAAGAATAGTCTATTCTTTTTCCTTATCCTTGCTGGCATGCCCCTGGCGTTGAGTTTCTGTAATGGTTGTGTGGGAGTAGGTTTTGGAGGTAAAGTTGTTCCGACACGATGCAGCCCCAAGGCAGCTGGCCCGAAGGCTGGAGGAGCTCCATCTTCTTCTTCAGTCTCCATGTCGTCAGGTTCCTCCTTGATTTTAGTACAATTGCTGAACATTGCGCCCCCGTTTTTCATATTGGACTCATCTGTAGATCAAATAACAGAAACATTGTTAAATCGTTGCATAATATCGATAACATGCTAAGATGTTGATACTCAAAATGGTTATTAGTTTGCATTGTGCATCTAGATTGGTAATCATTCATATTTAAACGTTATAAACCACTGCTATCAGGGTGACGTTTAAAATAATATTTGAATTTTTTCAAATTTTGAATATGTCAAAGATGTTTATTTTTCAAATCAAAGGGGAAAGAACGCATTCGCAATCGTTGAAACTAAACGGGAGGATCTCGCTAATATTCTATTGTGGTAAGAAACCAGTGAAATTGAATTTTAGAAAAGGAAACGAATCATTTAAAACTTAAAAACAAAACTCACATTCAAGTCGATCCGCCATGTTGACGTTGTCACCTTATAACCGTATCGCTAGAGGGCGAACGAGTGCGCACAAGCGGGAAAATTATGAAAAAAACTTACTAGTGGCCATGCAAAATAGTTATAATTTACAATGTTTTCGGTAAATACATTAAAATTGAACCTGATATTTTCAGTAATACACTACTATTGAACGGTGAAACAGTTGAACATTTTTTGTTAAATCATCAAAATTCACTATCAAAGTCTTGCGTTCAAAAGGAGTGCAAAATTCTACCAACGTGAAGAACATGAATTATTGCCAGTATTAAAACTCCATCCATTGCTTAAGAACTTATGTATAATTAATCTGTTCGACTGAATTATGTTAGGAAAAATTCTAAACTGTTGTGATTATGACAAATTAACAAATGTAAAAAATTATACACGCAGAATGTAAACAGTTATAATTTTTAAATGAACTGTTGAAAAACGTTTTACAGAAAAGCTCTTATAAAAGATGTAACGTAAATGAATTGCCTTTGTAAACGAATTTGAATATTGCTTTAGAGAATAGCAATTTTTGTGCTTAAATGTTTTTTTTTGGTAAAAAAATCTTACGAACTACGGCATTTTAACCTCAAAATTAAAAAAATATTTTCAACCAAAAACTGATTTTTTTATTTAAAACGTTTTTTGGGGGGGTCCAGTTTTATGCTTATAATAATGTCAGAAAATGCGTAAATTTACAATACTATTAATTTATACTAATTCCATTTATTCAATAGTTGCAAGTCCACTTCTATAAATACCAATGTGCGTCCTTTCACTTTCAAGTCACATAGAAAAATGAAAGCTAAAGCAAAAAATTGGTGGATATGAAACAGCCAAAAATATATAAAACTAGCATAGTTTTTGTTTGTCTGGAATTTCCTACCAGAAACATCCATCATGTTAGCTATTAAACTATGAAATATGTATTTACTTACTAATACACTTTTTCCACCATCTAAGAGTTCTTGGCAATAAAATTAGTAAATAATTTTAAAACTCAAACCTATTCACGCACTCTTTACGCTGATGGCGAAATAATTAAAATTTCCCCTTAAAACCAGCGGCCTTTTCAATTAAGTTTGCAAAAAAAACATCATTAGGTAGAAATACCGGTCAGAGAATAAAAAATCTATTTGCCACATTATGCAATTAAAGTTGATTCAAAAACTGTACTGTAAAACTTTGATGAACGTTAAAATATAGTGAGGGGGTCGTAAGGTTTTTTTACACATTTTTTTGTTTGAGGGTTGTGTCACTAAAAAGGTTGATATATTGGAATGTGGTGTGTAGTGTGTCAACTACAGCTTAGCTAAAATATTTTAGCTTGAATGCATAATATACCACTCGAGAAACATAAACAACAACAGAAGAGTCCAAACTGACTGAAGCCAGTGGGACTATGGCATTACCAAGTGGGTTTTGTTGTGAGGCTAAAAGAAGTGGGGAGGGGAAATATATCGGGAAGAGGAAGGTTGAAAGTTCTTGACCATGTAGGTTTCGTAACTAAATACGGCTATTGCCATTTCGAGCAACGTTTCGATTCTGAATGGTGGTCTTTTACCGGGGCGACACTTGAAGTATTTAGCACTCTGGAACATCCCGCAAACACAACAATATGTTTTATTTTATATTAACTAAATGTGAAATTAAGCAAATTAATTAATTGCGCACGTCGCGATTTGAACCCACTACTGTTGAATTCGTAGTCGAGGATCTTAAACACTCGACTACGGAGGTCGTCATGATAAAATTGTATAGCTCCCTTTTTTACGTAGTATAATATATTATTTTTATCTGATTAAAATTAATTTTATCGACTTTCTGCTTCCCTTTAATGTAAACAAAATGAAAATTATAATCTATGCCCTCCCAGATACAGAATAATATATTTTCTGAAATTATATTTTTAAATCTTGATTGAAGCCATGTAGTAACTATTTTATTGTAGCTTTTGTGTTTAATTTGTAGAACTCTCATTTTATTTTTTCAAAATTCCATTGAATTTTATTTAATATTTTTATTTAGTTCTTCTAGTTATGTCTATTTTTGGAACAATGAAGTTTTATTTACAATACCGTTTTTTGTAATGAAGGCACCTATTGCAAAATTTTACGGTATACCGTGAGACCGATAAATAAATGAAAATATTTTTTTTAAATGTAGAATAGAAAAAAGTTTGAAGTATTATGATACCAAAAAATATAATTTGATTGAAAATAGTGTTTTGTTGTTCATTTTTCAAAAATAAAGTTTTTTTACTGTAGGTCAAGCACTAAAATGGTGCGTTCCGTTGAAAAATACATTTTTTATATTGTGTAAAATCATTTATTATTTTTCCATTCGAACATAATATTATGTTGACCATAGCCACCCATAGCCAATCACCGCCCATCATTGTTGAATTTTGAAAGTATTGAGTGGCCTTAAACGTCAAACGACCTTCCCATTTAAAAACAGCATAACAAACATATGTTTGCTTCTTTCGCATTGTTCGTACGCAGAAGAGTAAGAAAGAGACAACAATATTTTCTAGCTCCTTTGAATATTTCTCACCATGATACAGGATGTAAATTTGTGAGAAAATGGTCTTCAAGTTTACCTGAAGAATGTGTCGTGTAAAATAATAAAACAGCTGTTGTAATAGTTTTCATAATGCTGTATAAATATTTGATATTTAGTGCTTTAATTTGTTTTCTCATCAGCGACGTAGAAGGTAAATTATAGATGTTTAAAAACTTTGGGTTGTTGGCTTGTCTGTTCATTAGTGTCTCTTTTCCCTAAAAATAATTACAAAAGTAATGTTCATGTTGGCAGTTTACCATGTCATGTATTACATGAAAACCATTTTAGCATAAAATGTAACTACCATTAATAATAAAAAGTATTTCACTTCATACATTTTATTATCATTGTGTAATAATTCTTTACTATTGTATCGTACGAGTATTTCACAATTATTATTAACACCACCTTATGCTTGTAAATGATTCATCACTATTGATACACCATATTATGACATTAAATTTTGATTATAACATATCTGTTAGGTTTTTGCTATTAAAGGTGGAAGAAAATTGGCAAGATATTATAAGAAATCTTGACTGTTTCTGTTAGTACCATACATTGTGTTTTTATTTTTGATTTTATTAACTTGAGTTCTGGCTCACATATCTATATAACTAAAAGGGCGAAAACGTCAAATTACAATTTACTTTAGTTTGTGAATTGTCTTTCAATTTGTTGCCTGAGTTTGAATGTGTGCCTAAAGTTGTCGGCAACGATTCTTTTTTTTAAATATGAGAAAAAATGTTTTAAAATTGGCAAGATATTATAAGAAATCTTGACTGTTTCTGTTAGTACCATACATTGTGTATTTATTTTTGATTTTATTAACTTGAGTTCTGGCTCACATATCTATATAACTAAAAGGGCGAAAACGTCAAATTACAATTTACTTTAGTTTGTGAATTGTCTTTCAATTTGTTGCCCGAGTTTGAATGTGTGCCTAAAGTTGTCGGCAACGATTCTTTTTTTTAAATATGAGAAAAAATGTTTTAAAATTGGCAAGATATTATAAGAAATCTTGACTGTTTCTGTTAGTACCATACATTGTGTATTTATTTTTGATTTTATTAACTTGAGTTCTGGCTCACATATCTATATAACTAAAAGGGCGAAAACGTCAAATTACAATTTACTTTAGTTTGTGAATTGTCTTTCAATTTGTTGCCTGAGTTTGAATGTGTGCCTAAAGTTGTCGGCAACGATTCTTTTTTTAAATATGAGAAAAAAATGTTTTAAAATTTTAGGTTCTTACAACAACCAACTCACCACATGTAATTTGTGGTTTTTTAGTCGATGAACCTAGTTATAAGTTATAATGTTGGACTAACATCCAAGCGCCACCAATCAATATTATTGATAACCTATTCAGAAATAGCTTGTTGATCATGTGGCATGGCGCTAAATAATACAAGTAATACTGATAATATTAATATTTATTTTGCAAGAAACTGTTTTATGTTCTTATTGTATTTTTTTATTATTTAAATTCATGTCATTCTGCAATCAGGGAGAATATATTATAACTATTTGTTACTCGTGAAAAATCACAAGATGTAACATGTAACAAAATGAAAACTGGGAAATTTCATTTCCCATTTAAAATACAGAATAAAAATTAACTTACAAAATATATTGTAGGTAGGTTACTTTATCGCTAGTCTGGATTTGAAGTCTTTTTTAATTTTCTCAACACATAGTTCCAATTTTGAAAAGTTCACACTTATACATACGCACATACTCACAAGGAAATTGTATTTTTTAACTAGTTGTTACCCGTGAAAAATCACGTAAATTAAGTTTCACGTAAAGATGTAACTTGTAAATTTTCTTTCAAATTGGTACAGTTCTCACTCCTAGCGATTATTTGTTTAGTGGTTTTGGGTGTCTCCCCACTGCAGTGGTGTCGAAGTGAACAAAGGCGCTTGTTCTTCGGAGCATCTCCATTGGAAAAATGGTAGAAAAACACAGCATTCCCAACTGTCGACTATACTTCAAAGACTACAATCCATTCATTACATTGACGAATATATATCGATGGTCCATAAATATAGGAAAATCACAAATGTATTGGGTTCATGAATTTTTCCAGGGTTTATTTTTAAATACTCTTTTTTTAAATCTTTTTCTTCTATTGCAGGGCTATTGAAGCGATGTTTCACATGTAGGTCGCGCGGGGACCTGGGAACATGTAAGGACCCTTTCACTCTCAACAGTACCCAGGCTGATGCAGCCAGGGGGGTTGACGCAGCCCCTTGCGCCTCCGGCTGGTGTGGCAAGATGCTGGAGGGAGGCAGCACTTATAAAGATGACGGTAATAAACTTTTATTCTATTTCAACAATCAAATCTACGGGATTTTGAATTTAAGCAACTTACTTAACCAAATATTAAAGGTGCCGTATATATGCACTAGCCGCTTAATGCCGGGTTCTGCATTGGTGTGGAAATTTTTCATAATGGGGTAAGACGGGTGCCTGTATGGATTCAAGATTTCGCTTGGCGTTACTCCGGACCTTTATACATAAATGGGCTTCCAATTATGGAAACTGTTAATAGGTAATATTTAATATACAGGTGTACCACTGATAGCTCTGCTGTAACCTCTCCCTCTTTTCAATAAACAATGCATGTAACATAAAGAGATATTACAATAGAGTTCTCAACAGCGGAATCATTTTCCTGCTATGTGGCTTTTATTCAATGCCAAAATTATATTTTTGTATTCATCAATGCTATTAAGTTGAGCTTGAAAGAAATGGTTTATTTATTATTTATGTGTGTAAATGTTCATGTAATAAATTAATTAATTTTAAATTATCATAACATACCATGACTTCTAAATCTGTGTACATTTTTCATGAAAACACAAAAAAAAGACATCATAATACAAAACTGAATTACGAGAAAATATTTCCTCCAGTTCTCTTTCATGCAGTCTATCCTCTCTTCCTCACTCTGCCTCTGGACACTGGGGCATCTGCACAGTCATCATTGTTTGTCCTCTAATTTAACATATTTTGTTTGATTTCAGATTATGGCATAGCAACTCAAAGAATGTGCCTACAGCGTGGGCCATCAGATAATGAGGAACGCTGCGCTTACACCGTTTGGAATTACAAGAAAGTTTACATGTGCTTTTGTCAAGGAGATTTGTGTAATGGTACGAACAATAACTTCAATTTGAACTATTCTATACTAATTGTTACATGCTTCTCATTAATACTAAATTTTAAATCTATTTTACTCTGAAAATTAAAAGTTTTTTGTAAATACGTTTTATCATACTTTTTTAACGAAAAAAAATTGACTATAAATATGTTTTACGGAGCCAAAATGACCAATTAAAATATTATCATAGATATTAAATTAAATGTGCTAGTTTGGTTATTATAACATGTGATAAATTTTATGTTATACTTACGTATCTCTTATAGAAAACATAATAACATGTATGTAACTATTTTGTAAATTTGCAATTTTGATTCAAAGTGATTATTTTATCTACTACTTATTCTTTATATTGAATAAAAATGACTGATTTACAAAAACTTGTTTTATTGAGCAATGAAAAGCCCTAAATTAAAGCAAAACCTGTGTCCAATGTACTTACGCATTTATTGGTTGCAGGCAAATTCCAATATATATTTTTATAAATTGCCATCAAGACTTTTGCCTCACACACATTGGTGAATTTGAACTGGATTTTTGAACTCCATAATTTCTATATACGCGCGTGGTATCGAAGATAATTTAAAAGTATTTGTGCACACTAATACTTATAAATTATTAGATAATAGCGTGAGTTTGTTGAATGACCTCAAAATATTGTCTCTGTGGCAGAGTAAATTATTAGACAATTATGAAAAGGTTATATTGAATTCTCCAAGAAAATATGCTGTTTTTTAAACAAACACAACCCTCTCTCGCTCAGTTGTCCCATTTCCTTCTTGCTAATGAGTAATGGGGAACTTTAAAAACAGTTTACAATATTCACCGCCTAACATAAATGTCAGTATTTATTTTTGTAGTATTTTTTCAAAGTAAAAGAGTAAGTCATTTTTTAGCCCTTTGAAAACAGGCTCTTTAAACAATAGTTGCCAACCTTTTCACAATGCTCTGCAACGGCGCTGCGATTGGGATCGAATAATGTCAGGGGTGTATAACCATATACAATAAAACTTACATATTCAGAGTCGATGTTTGTTGTTCTATCCAAACATATCTTTTTACAAATAACATTTTTCATTGGAGTTCCTTATTCACACCTATGGCCATCTCCGTAAAAGTTTTTAGGTCAGTGGATTTTTAGGGAATTAGGAAAGATTAAAACTAAACTCATGTATGATTATAGAAAGGGATTATTGGATCTGCACAGTTTATTATTGATTTAAAAGATAATTTTTTTCTTATCTATATTATATATAATGGAAAATAATATTTTTCATTTTTAAATATAAATGGATAATATTATTTGACTGACATATGATTAAAACTAGAGGATTCATAACCTACATATAAAACTTACACATGGATAATACAATACTTCTTTCTCACTACAATGAACATTATAGCAATTAATTTAGTATGGCATCATGTTGTGAGATATTTTGTATAAATATAAGTTAACTGTTATTCTTAATTAAATGACATATTTTACATTGTGAAAAACAACGTAAAATATATACACCAGGTTCCTAAAAAAATCTTAATCACTGACTGAGCTTTATTTCTGCTCAATGCCTATTCATCAGAAAATATTACAATTATCATCAATTTGATTATAAAAACTTAATGTGTACCTCCTACCATATTTTCTTATAGAGTATAATAAATATTATTCAAATACACTTTTGCTTTCATATACAATATACAGAATCTAAATTATACATATGTATTACTTATATTCATATATAAGCAAGCATTAATACGTACATACAATATCCAAAGATTTAACTATTTTCAAAACCACAATACGGTATTTGAATGTCACTACTTGTAAATCTTTCAAATTACATTTTATATAATATAACTTGTGAAATAATTGACAAATTCTGGTATTCTTAAATACATAAATAAATAACTAAAAGTTATCAGCATATCTGTGTTGACAACTCTTAAATTGAGAAATAAATAAATATGAACTTTTACGTTATATTAACAAGCGAATATATAATACAACCTGATGAAGCGTAAGTAAAATTGAAAATTTATTGGTTTGACAAATATTCATTAATATCAATTAAAACAAAGTTACTGTTTTTTTTCTATTATGTCACTATACAAAATGGATTATTTATATTCATAATTACCTTCTTAGAAAAAATAAACAGGATGACAATATGAAGTCTTATTTTGAGTTATAATTCAAATCTCATCATTATCAAGGCTATAATTTGTTTTCAAATGTTGTTTTTTCTAATGTACCTACCTGTATACAAATGTTTTCAACGAGATATTGTTAGTGAATGATATTAATGTTTTGTTTATAAATAAAATCAACGATATTTTCTTCACTTTGTTTACATTTCGTTTAAGCTGTTTTTATACAAATGTATTTATTTTAAAGATTTTAAAACCAATAACTAATATTTTATTTTTAACCTTTGAATTTCAGAGATTGCCATTTAATAGAAAAAACTGTTGCTTTTCAATATTCAAGAATGAATCAAGTCAGATTTAGAAGAAAAAAAAATACAAACACACAAAATAATATTGAATGATATACCTACAATAAAGACATAATAAACATGTAAATTTTCACATTATAATATTTAGAAAAGGATATTACTAACAAAGAATGTCATGTCTGCTTGCTTATTCTTAAATTAATGGAACACTGTAAAGTAATCTCATTTCAATTGGCTATTTTTCCAACTGCTGCTATATCTAAGTTCTTTTAGATTCATGAATCTGGAAATAATATTGTAAGCTTGTTGTTGATGAGTGACGGAGTGATGTGATCATATGTTATCGTTATGTTACAATACGAGGTCTGCTGAGAAAAGCAAGGAAATGCAAAAGATAAAATTTGAAGGTCTGCAGTTAATTGCAACTAATAAATCTACATTCTTTTATATTGTCACAGGAAACCGATACGGCTGTAACTGCCACAACCTACGAGCATACGCCTTGTATGTATTTAATTTTAGAGGAAATATGTATTTTACTGCGTCGATCTATCTGGATCCAGCTGTACTACGTATCACTCATCATATTATATGTTTGGATAAGTTTTTCGATTTAATTTAATTTTTCAATTGTGTGAACACTGCAAAATAGTCCCAACTGCTCCCAACCGTCTGGAGCCAGTAGGTCTTGGCATCCCCAATTGGGGTAGGTTGTGAGGCTCAAGGCAGTGGGAAGAGAAAAAGATGGGTAGGAGGAAGGTTGGGAAGTACCTGGCTATTCAGATCTGGTCACCAAACATGACTAAAGCAATTTCAAGCAACCCTTTCGATTCTGAATGGTGGTCTTTCACCAGGGCGATATTTAGAATTTCTACCACTCTGATTTTGATGTAAAATAGTATTTTTGGCGTTTACAGCAGAATCGCTTTCTTGTAATATGTTCTTAATTATTCAATCTTAACTCGACAGACCTCTATTGGGTGGAATGCACAGGTTGAAATATTTCTATCTAATAGCGGTTCCATGGTGAGGTGGGTCGTATGCTACCGAGTCTATTGGGCTGCAGATTGTTGGCAAGCCTGATGTTCTGGTTAGCGAGGAGGGCTCGTATGTGAGGGATCTCATGGTGGAACAGTTCTCCGTGCTCCTTGGCACGAGCGAGAGCTCGGAGGGACTCTGCGTCGTTCAAGAGGTAGGGGTCGTAAATGTTGTTTTCTGAACACAAGAAAGTATATATAAAATAAAAAATTGAGACATTGAAATGCACCTTTGTTTGAAATAGCTATAACCATAGGTCAATATATATAACATTTGTACAAATACATATATGTGGGTATCACCAATATGGGAATGAAATAGTTCCACTTCTTCTTTCGTTTAATGGATGGGTCAGAAGGGAACATCAAGGTCTTCAAGCCAGTCTTAGAGCCTCAGGCATCGCCCAGTAGACATCATCAATTTCACCGAGAAATAAATGGAGTGGGCATTCGTTGACCACATATTTGATGGTCTGCACCGCACTGCTTTAACACATTGACGACTCTTAAAGGCCCCACTGTGCATCATGTGGGCACAACGGCTGAAGGAGCATCTTAACCTGAATTGATTCCAGATTGTTAGTACCTACTTTTGTCTGGTAATTAAATTAATTAATTCTTATTAAACAAATATGTAGGTTACGTTTACCACCATCAGGTATATCTTTTGGTTATGAAATTATCTAATCTATGCCATAATGTCTTAAATTGTTTTGGAAAAATAATTCAAGAAACACAAGTGTCGCTCTCTATTATCTACATAATAGTTGTTTATGTGGGAATTTTTTTTGAATTTGCTTAGAATATAATATTTGTATGTTTTTCTACTAATAAATTTACGTTTGTAGTTTCCACAGTTCCTCTGCAAAAAAATAATTCCCAGTGTCCTGTCGTACATTGAACGGTAAGTGGTATAAATAAGAAAAGTGTAAAGTAGGCAGGTGCCCACTTTCTAACGATTTTGGTGTCGAAAAGTCAAGTGAAATATTATGCAGTAGGAGGTCAAGAGCCAAAGTTATTAACTGTGATATTATATTATTGATTGACTGTCAAGACATAAAAAAATGAAATTACTAACAATTAGGTTATTCATGGAGCAAAGGTAAATTAAACACCTGCAATCTCTAATGAAATAGTATAATGATAGTGAATATAGTGAAATGCATTCCTCAACGTTAGACAGACTTAAACATAGATATAAAAGCAAAGAAAAATATTAATAGTCCAGAACATTACACAATTTTTCAAATTTGATTTTGTATATTATTAATTATTTATCTAAGATAGGTACGATTTTTCTTTGACCTACGAATGATATTACGCCTATTTTCGACTATCCGCATAACATATGCGAAAAGATCCCATTATTTTACTGTGAAATTCACAGTAAAATAATAAGATCTTTGATCCATTTTTTTCAAAAGTAAAAAATCGAAGAACACACAAAAAAGTGACTAACCTTTCCAGTTGTCAAAAATAAACCACTAATCCAAAATGGCTGATAATGTTAACATATGATAAACATATGTGTACCAACATAACAAAAAAAAACGATATTCGAATGTACACAGCCCGCGAAAATTCAAAATTCACCTTTTCTTTTGAGCAGGCTATGTACTTGGTCGATATATGGAAGTATATAGTGAGAAAGGTGCATAGTTTACTTGGTCGATAATGGAAGTATATGGTGAGAAAGGTGCATATATATATGTAAATGAATTATGATGTGTTTTTTCTTTCCAGCACGTTATGCGGTAATTTCTCATAATTATTATTTACAAAGTAAATTACAGATCATAACTACGTAATAATATTTCTAATGAAGTTTAATATAAAATTCAATTGAAAATCAAATTTCGATAATGGTCTAATCTTTGTAATGGTAAAATATTGAAAAAGCATATTTATTTCAACAATGGACATCGAATGTATAATATTTTGTTAGAAGTCAAACAATGTCTAAAGAAATGTTTGAAATTGGATGGCTTGGCATACTCGTATAACATATACCATATTATAGCAAGAATAACAATAACGTCACGTATAAAAATGGCTACCATTACGTGATAACGGAAACAATTATCCATAATACCTTTATTGTTTTGACTGTCAAAAATATTGGAATGTCGTGCTAACATTGTCCCTTGATACGTAAACTTTCGAAGCCCAACATTAAACCGTGAAATAGGCAGTAAGGTGTTACGATTTATTATTCTTAATCGATAAAGAAAATAACTAGATCACGCTTGAAATATACGTACATGCAACGTTTTCGACAAAATAGATTTTTACAACACCGGGAAGTGGATCGATTAATAGATAGGAAACAATGTGGAAATATTCTTAATTTAGATAAAATCTTTCTCACTGTGTGGTTCTCAAATTTATCTCTGGAGTCATTACTTATACCGATTACGACACCACGGTGTGTGATTTACAAGTCGATTATATCACTGAAGATGGTGGAGATGCAGCACCATGATGGATGAGTTTATCAAAAACTAGTGGTCAAGAATGTGGTAAGATGGATTTTCTCAATAGTTTGTTCACACGCAGCAAACATAAACAGGCTACAAACTAGCGTTGGGAAAAAATCAATGCTTTGTGAATGCTTCACGAATTGTTAGTTCTTTAAAATGAACCCTTCGAAGTGAACACTTCAATTGAAGTCGAACTCGCAAAAAAGAGATTTGAATTTATCCGGTTATTTGTTCAGTTTTTTTTGGAACCGGTTCCTCGCCAAAATAAAGTTCACCTTCGCAACCGCACTGCTGCAAATTGAAGTAGTTCTTTCAATGAAATGAACGAACGTTAATATGAACTGCTTACTTCAATTGAAGTATTTTTTCAATGAAATGAAGTTAATGGAAATGAATGAAGGCTAAAATGAACTACCAACTTCAATTGAAATATTTGTTCAATGAAATGAAGTTAATGAACGCTAAAAGGAACTACCGACTTCAATTGAAGTATTTGTTCAATGAACAATTAATGAAGTAGGAACTGTTTCCAAAAGAAGTAGTTCTTTCAAAGCGGTCACAACCCTACTACAAACCAATTCACAGCTTTCAATATTGAACAACATTTCGAATGCCAACTTCCCAAAGTCCTGGAAATTGCAAACACCAAAATTTCGAAAAAAATAAAGCTGTAAAAAGGATTTCGTCTTAAAAAAAACCGGAGAATGAGCTTTATTTTCTTCTTGTTATTTTATTTAAAACACCGTAGAGTTAATACGTATATAACATTGTGTTTTACATGAAGTGAAATAAAAAAAAGATAAAGACACATTAATTATCATTTCCGTAGTAAGTTAAAAAAAAAATTAAAAAAATGAAGAGTTAAATTTAAAAAAACACGGTGGCGTTATATTGATTCTTGTGCTTTATGCTTCCAAAGTGTAAAGGAAAACTTCGAAATGGCTGTGGCGTTTGTAAGTCTGTTTCCGCTTACCGCATGTTTCGATATGTGACGATGAATTTGGTCATTCGGGAATTTGGTCATTCGGGACTTCGGTTTTTGAGATGTTGGCGTTCAGGATTTCGACCTAAGCCCAACATTTCCGTTTTTCACAATCTCTCCAGCTTTTACATCATTGAGATTACGTCGTAAAAATCGACACATACTGAGAAAACAGCAATTATTATTACAGGGCCCACTTACCGCAAGGCGAGATAGGGTCAACATACGAAGGGCCAAATATGCTAGTCACGAGCGTGACAGATTTAATAAACATTAGGACGTAATGATATATAAATTTACCAACATTTTGATAAACTGATCTTTGATTTAGAAGTGTTACTGAAGGTAAATATTAACTGCTTACAGAAGGCGAAAAAGTGAAGGCAAATATGGAAGAATAAATCACAATAAGTCGTACGTATTAGAACAATGGGATTACTGTTATTTTCACAACGTTTTTTAAGTTATGAATAATGATTATTACCTATCACGATATCTTGGTCAAATAAATCACCAATATAATATAATATATCGTAATATGTAGAGGTATCGTTATTCCGCAGAAATATTGCATAAAATGATTGGGCAATATTATAATAGACGAGTATTATGTGGGTACTTAGGTTTTTAGGAACCGTTTTAAAATCTAATTTTAACAATAAATATCGATCGTCCAATGCATGGAAATATTACAATATGATTGATAAAAATGCTAAAAACAATATTGCCTCCAGAAACAATGAGCCCCAATAATAATGTTAGGACTGGTCTTCATGGTCGTCAATACTTTCTTCGTTCAAGTTACTACATTTTCTAATGAAAGACAAAGAAAAAGGCGGTAATATTATTCTCTTTAAAGAATTACAAACTATCGTTTTCCAATATTGTCATTCACGTAGGATAATTCCAGGCAATAGGTTTATTTTTATGGATAAAAAAGGCGCAAACGGTATTTTTTTATGAATACAAACAGTGATTTGCCAAATTTGTCCTTACGAACATTTGTATTAAGGTTGATATAATACCGTCTTACTTATTAGATTTTTATGCGCCGGGTCAGCGTTGGTTTAGTAACACCGGACGTGGGCCATTAAATGAGTTTTTTAGTTTTATTTATTTTATATTAGTTACTTTGTACATTTAAGTTTACAAGTAGCTAATTATTTCATTTTCTTTTTGACTTTATAATATTTTAACTTATATACTACTTATTATTTTGATTTATATGCATTTTAAATAATTAGACGCACAAGCCGAGGTTATAAAGAAAGTTTTTGGCTATTCCGACCTTATATCACGCGTAACATTTACACCTCGTTCATAAGTAATCCCCCTTACATTTATAATAAAACACATTTTTTGTTTTGTTTTAGGGTCAGTCATGCCCCGTTCGTGTTATTAGTCGCTAGATGGCATTGATAAATATCACGAATGTCTGATGTCTATGCTTTTTTTGAATTCATACATTTCCGCCATTTCATTATTGAAAATGATTCCTAGGCCCTTTTAAGATTTTGCGCTCTTTTTTCACGTTCCATCTGCACTTCGTCTAGTCACACTTACCACCTTGATCCGCGTAACCCAAGAAATTATTATTGTGGGGTTTCTGCGATCCCAGTCGGAGGGGCTTGCCTGAAGAGATGAACAGGCCCTCGGGCCACAGGCTCTCGGCGTCGGGCGAGTCCACCTTGTAGGGGAAGGGGGGCAGCAAGGGGACGTTGTAGTTTCCAGCTTCCACGTGGCCTGGAACCAAATTATTTTTTGTGAATTACAGCACCTAACGACGAATGAATTTCAGTCTGGCAATTAAAGCAAAATAAATGTGGGGGTCGACCTTTACCTCATGGGGATGTGTAAGATGAACGCCTGGTGGAATGCGAAGACCAATTTCAAGTAGTTATTTGAAAAGTACATGGCATTAGTGAATTATTGGAGTTAGTTGAGGTTTTGTTGGTTATGCTGGTGATTGGCTATTGTCATTAGCCACCGTCCCAGGGCCCGTGGTATAACGCATCGATCAATGTACATATTATCGACAATGTCAGATATTTGTCATCGTACCCGAGCACTACTGCAGATCGCCAACGAAAAAACAACAGTTCACGTCAGCTAAATTTAGTTGACATTGTCGATAAAACTTTTATCTAGGTTTTGTGCTAGGAGTCCAAGTAGGGGGTCATTGCCTTTCCTGACAATGAGCAATTGCATATTACCGACGCGGGTGTTCTGACTTATATGGGTTATTGAACTGAGCATTTGACCTCCCCATGATGCATAGAATACCTCCGTGGAGTAGAGGTCTACGCAATTTAATATTCATTCATAAAAAAAACTATTTTAATTCTATGGTTATACAAAATAGTGTCCTAGAGAAGTGTAAAAATGATATCTTTGTTTCATCAAACGAGAAGTTAATTATCATTATTTTTAAGTTTTAGTGATGAACTATAGACATTTACGGTTATATTTAGTTAAGAAATATTATTAAAATACCTTTCATGCTTTTTAAGGTCAGAAATAAAATAGAAATAGGCATGTAAGTATTTAAAAAACAGATCGTTGTAAAATGTTTAGTGTTCGAAATGATTTTCTGTTGAAAATAAAATAAATAGGAAATCGTTGCATCTACCAACGTCATTAGGTGTGTTAATTCGTTCAGTAAGAAGTCACAGTCATTTGATGAATCGATCAGTAAAATTAAATATGAACGACGCAATTTCACGGTTTTAGTTGATTTTATAATAATTAAACGAGATTCGAAATGAATTATGTATAAAAAGCTACCTAAGTAAGTATGCTAGCAGATAACAAATTTAATATTCAGAAAGCATTCCGATACGAAAACACTGGGGAAATCAACTATTTGAATCAATATTTTATTTCGATTCTTTCACTAATTTTTGTCTATTTAATTTTCTATGGAATAAATTATAATTAAGTGAAAAGTTCTTTATTTAAAACATTTATATCTAGTGCTCACCCAATGAGTTTCCTCCGAAAGCGAGGTGGTTTTGTTGGGGGAATCCATTCTCCTGCGGTAAGGGGTATTGCTGGAAGTTGATGGCGGGTCTACCGCGGGGGTAGCCCTGGAACACGCCCTCGTTCCTGAAGTGGGTGGTAGTCAGATCGGGCAGCCCTGAAATTTGAAGTGCATAGAGGTGTAATGAAGCGGTAAAATGATTTGACTTTTCACGTATCGATATGATTACCGATAAAAACTACGACCTACGATATCTTCAAGTGGAGCAAATCGAATATAAATACAATTGTTACAAATGTTTTCAATTTAATACCCTTATTTCCCCTTGAAATATCTGTTTCAAACAAAAAAATCTTCCAATACAACAATATGCCCAACAGTTTTAAATATATAATTTATTCAACCTTACAGTTAATGGAACATTATATGCTTTTATATGAAATTTAACAATACGTTACCGACAAATTTAAAACATAAACGGTTTTATCAAATCCTTTGAAACGCCCTTAATTATAGTTGCTGGATTTGACATTATCCGTTTAAAAGTCAGACCGAAATTCCCCCTGTTTTAACGTGGTAGAAAAACATCTATTTATGTCAATCTGCAGCGCATTATTTTCTTACGGAGACAAAATTATGTGCACGGGTGCCTAGAGTAGAGCTCTAATTGACGGTGTTTACAAGGTTCATACCAAAATCTAAATAGCAGAACATTCATAATTTTCGGAAGAAACTTTTCTTCTGCCATGTACCGAAATATGACTCGCATAAGCTTCGAAGGTCTAGAATCTTCGTCTAAAACATAGTACATAACGATCCAAAACCGAGCGGGTTTGCCCGAGATTCACGTATGAATTAATTAATACTGATTAATTTGTAACCATAATATCATGTACGAGCATATTTGCATATCATTCATTTTGAGGATGCACTCAGAATGTAAGTAAATTATATATAAGAATAGTAAAAATTGACCCTTATGATTTACATTCTTACCATAAAACGATATATATTAATATATATATATTTTTATTATAATTAATTAAACTTCAAGCCTTCAAAAGTTTGCTTTTCTAAACATGCTACAACAAACTCATCCCTATACTCCTTTTGCCGTGTGCCGAAAATTCGCGTTGTCATTTGAGTGTAATGCCCTTTTTAGATAATAAGCCGGCTGGTACAGGCGTGTGCGCTGTGCTCAGTGCCTCAGTAAATTATTATTTTTATTTTAACGAGTTCTTAGAACATTTTGACATCACGAACCTGAAAAACGGTTGTTGTATTTTTTCAAAATTTAATAGAGCATGTTCATGCATAAACCGTACGATAGAAAATGAACAAACGCAAATGATTTTGCAGAAAGACGTATTGTTATATGTGGAAGAGTGATGGGTGACAAGTCGGCGCATGCGCGGACGCAGGGCCGGTTTTGTATAGCAATTGGAGCAGTCCGCTCCAGGCGGTGATTTGACAAGGCGCTGATAGTACCTAATAACAGTGTTTTTTTATGCGCCCAGCGCCTTTATATTATAAAAAAGGAAAAACCCATACTATTCATGGAAGGTAATCGAACCCGCAATTTACCGGCCGACGGCGCCGATTTTCCATATGCGCCTCTCGTATTTGATACGAGCTGGTACCTTTCTCCTACAGTAGAAACATCTACATCAACGACGACGTATTTATTTTGTTATTTTAATGTTTAAGCAATAATATTTTTGAACTGATTAATGTTGCAAATGCAATTATTAACAATTAATGTTAAACATAGTTTTTTTTTTTAATCGTTTTAAGTTCATTCCAAGCCGAATTCCAAAATTTCACTCCATTCGGAACCATACAATCGAAAATAACAGAATCTAATTTGACCCCAAGCCTCGCATTTTGCCCGTAAAGTGGTATTTATTTAACAAATGTCACTTTTGAAGGATTTTTTCATTCAATCGTCATTAGTTTATCATTCTTAACAGAATTCCAAAGGTTCACTACATTCGGTTACATAAAGCCTGTGAAAACAGCATCTAATTTCCGACCCCAAGGTTCGCATGTTGCCCGCAAAGTAGAATTTTTTTTATCAAATGTTACTTTAATGATATTTTTTCATTTATTCATCTTTAGTTCATCATTCTTAACAGAATCTTAAACGTTCACTTCATTCGGTCTCATAAAGCCTGCAAAAACGGCAACTAATTTCCGACCCCGAGGCTCGCATTTCGTCCATAAAATTGATGATTTTTTTCACAAATTTGACTTATGGTGATTTTTTTTATTGAATCGTCATAGGTCCATCATTTTTTAACAGAATGTTAAAGCATTACTTCATTCGGTCCCATAGAGCCTGAGAAAACGGCATCCAATTTCCGACCCTAAGGTTCGCATTTTGCCCGCAAAGTGGTATTTTTCGTAACAAATGTTACTTTAAAGGAATGTAAATGTGTCTTTAAATGAATGGTTCATTCAAGCGTCTTCAGTTCATCATTCTTAACCGAATTCCAAAGGTTCACTCCATTCGGTACCATAGAGTCTGAAAAAACAGCATCTAACTTCCGACCATTGCATTTTGCCCGTAAAATTGATGATCTTTTCACAAATTCGACATACGTTGGATTTTTTCATTAAATCGTATTTAGTCTATAATTTGTAACAGAATTCCAAAGCATTACTTCATTCTGTCCTATAGAGTTTGAGAAAACGGCATTTAATTTCCGACCCCAAGGTTTGCATTTTGTAGGTATTTAAAAAAAAATAAAAAATTTCAAATTAATAATTTATTTTCTTTGTCATTTAATCGTCTTAAGTTTATTATTCTCAACAGAATACCAAATATTCACTTCATTCGGTCCCATAAAGGAAAAACGGCAACTAATTTCTGACACCAAGGCTCCCATTTTGTCCATAAAATTGATGATTTTTTCACAAATTTGACTTATGGTGATTTTTTTATTGAATCGTCTTAAGTCCATCATTTTTAACAAAATTCCAAAGCATTACTTCATTTGGTCATATAGAGTATGAAAAAACAGCATCTAATTTCCGACCCCAAGCATCGCATTTTGCCCGCAAAGTTGTATTTTTTTAACACATGTTAAGGGATTTTTTCATATAATCGTCTTTAGTTCATCATTCTTAACAGAATCCTAAAGGTTCACTTCATTCGATCTCATAGAGCCTGGAAAAACGGATTCTAACTTTCAACCCCAAGGGTCGCATTTAGTCCATAAAATTGATGTTTTTTTCACAAATTTGACTTATGGTGGATTTTTTTGATCGAGTCGTCTTAAATACATCATTTTTTTAAAGAACTATAAAGCATTACTTTATTCGAGCTTGAGAAAATGACATCCAATTTCATACCCTAAGGTTCGCATTTAGCCCGCAAAGTGGTATTTATTTTAGCAAATGTTACTTTAAGGGATTTTTTTCATTTAATCGTCTTTAGTTCATCATTCTTAACATAATACCAAAGTTTAACACTTCATTTGGTCTCATAGAGCCTGGGAAAACGGCAACTAATTTGATGTTTTTTTTTTACAAATTTTACTTTGATGGAGATTTTTTCATTGAATTTTCTGCAGTTCATCATTTTTAGTACAAATTATAGATAAATTAACTGAAATTTCATTGAAACCTGTAAAAATGGCACTTAATTTACGAACCCTTGCGTCAAAAAAAATAAAACCGTGTCAAATAAAACTATAATAAAGAAATTTGGTGAAGATGGCAATTTTTTATGACAAATTAATTTATGCCAAGGGAGTTCAGAATGACGAGGGAGCTTTTAAAGTAATTATCTAATCTTACACACACACAGCGTTTTACGCTCGAAACATAAAATTTCAGGGGTGATAATTTATTACTTGTCTGAACAAACAGGAAAAAAACTTCTATTGCGAATGGAAATCATCAAACAATAAAAATCATGTGAATTTCTGTGCAAATATCTCTAAAAAAATGTTTTCAGCTTACTTTCCAATAAATTTGTAAACGCGCTGCGCTACAGCTACAACACACAAGACTTTATTTACTCGACTTGATGCGTACAACAATAAAATATTTCATAGTGACAAACCAAAAAAAACAGCGTTGTTGTCAAATATCCCATAAAAGGAATTAAAAAATATCATGAAGCAGGAAAATATAACCAGCGCCTATATATTATCAATTCTTAGAAAATAAATTTATCAAAAAAACACACTATTCATGGACGGCAATTGAACGGTGTTGAATAAAGACCCACGCCTCTCGTTTTATACTTGATATTGTGAGTTAAAAGAGTCAAAATTATGCAGAAACAAGCAGTGTAAATGAAATAGTAATTTGACGCGAATTTCGTTTTGTAAAATAATAAGACAACGCTTTATGAATCTAACGTAAAGATTGTTTTTCGATACTGATTTAAATGTTAAGTTAATATATAAAAAAACAGTGCCATAGAAAAATTTAGCTAATTGCAATTTAATTGGGTGTAATTTTTTTTTACAATAAGCGAATAATTATATTACACTGCTAGATTAACACAGCAAAAAATAAATAACATATAATATTTTGGTGTGTCAATTTATATTTAGATATTTTTAGAGGGGATACTTGCCAAAAACAAGTGGTTAACAGTGATGAAACATCCATAAAAGTGATGCTTTTTGTGTTTAATACTCACGGGTCTACGAAAACAGCGAAAATACGAACTATAATATAAATATTATAAAAAAATGGTGTCAAATTTAGGATTTGAAAGGAGGCGCCAAACATAATACCTGCACCAAGTACCGTTTGGCCCAGGGCCAGGCCTGTACGGACGGGATATTGAAGATGGCGATTGGGCTTTTAAGAAGGGTAGGTTTTAAGGGATTTTTACTTTTATCGGTGAAGTGCGAAGTAAAGTACGTATCAAGTGGCATACAACCTTGCAGGCTTCTATATCCGTTGAGCCTCAAGCGTGGCAGGCTCTGTCTGAAGTTGCCGTGAAGCGTGTGCGAGTGCAGAGGCTGCGGGTGGTCGGCGCCCACGCCGTGCGAGAAGGAGTGCGCGGGCGTGGCGAAGGACACGTGCGAGCTGAACTGAGGCACGTGCGAGGCGCCCCCCGCGTGCGGCGCACCCCCTGCGTGCTGCACGGCCAGGCAGAAGAAGGCGAGCAAGGGTAGTAGTGCGTTGAGCGTCTGGAAATAAATTTAAAAAACCGTCAGATTTGTAAAAGATTTAGATGGATGAACGGAATGAGATTATGCTAGTATAGGTGACTGTTACAATGGCGTCAGATAATTTCCATAACAACGGGTTTCCAACATTAAAATTTTCCATTATGTATCTCTGTATTCAACATACGCACAATGCTTGCAAGTGAAAGTTTATTAATAAAGACAATTCTATGTGCGCAAGGAAGAACATAGAAAAATCAAGTACATATGCAGAATTGTTCCTTAGATACATATCTGTCAAGGAAAAATGAAATATGTCAGAAAATTAAATAATGTGCTATTATTTTTTGAAAAAGGACATGTGACATGATTACATACGAAAAACGAAAATCATAAATTTTGTCTCTGCTCTCCTGTACATCTGTGTTTATATTGACTGATTCCGTTCTTCCGTGCGCGCAAATATTTACAATACGTTTCGGGAAATTTATAAATTTAAATTAAGGGTTTTCGTACACCATTGGAAACCCGCTGGATGACATTGCTGGCAATTGTAATGTTTTTTGCTGCATACTATGTGGGCTCAAAACCGCGAAAAATGTTGCATTTTGTAATAACTAACAATCCATCAACATCAGAACACCCAGAATGCATCGATCGTCAATATTTATATTCCAAACGAACTTTGGGAGAAACACTGTCTTCAAAAGAATATCGGTAGGTATACTAATTTTTGATTCTTCACTAAATAAAACTCACCGTTTAGTGACCATACCTCAAAAGTTTTATTGCGGTTTTATTTATACTTATTTCATACTTTAATTATTATTTCAATCAGCTTATGATGGATTTGAAAGATATGATGGGAGGTACTTATTTGACTATTTTCACCTTGACTGCTTTTTAAAGTAATTTAAATCGATTCAATTATTCAGGTCTATTTACCGAAAAGTAATGTACCAACACCGAAGAAAATAATAGCCATTCTAGATCGATATTTAGGATTAAAACATCAATCAACATTTGGCATTCAGCGTTCAACACATTGCACAATTATAATTAATTGATATTGGATTATACTGGTATGTAATAAAGTAAGGAATACGGATCGTTTTTTGCCGATGGATTCAACCCACTCATCGTTTCACGAGCAAAACAAATACAGCCTTGAAAACTGGCATTGCAAATAAAAAGTGTTCAAAAATAATAAATCATCCAGTGAACGAAATTCAGAAAAAAATCGAATGTTATATTTTTTGTTAGGTGATAGTGTCAGTCTAATTACTCTCCCATCTTACTCATTCTCTTGCCAAATGGTAATATTTCAACGCTCTTCAAATTAGAATAAAAAAACGTTTAACGTCTTATCTGATGGTTGTCTTTCGAAGGTTCTAAAGTAGGCCAAGTCATGGCGATCCGAAGATGCAATTGATGGCAATTGTGCATATCTACTTCATCTGTATTTTATAACGGCTTGTTTACTTAGGTGATGCAATGCATTATTTATTATGGTAACAGTTAGCAGACTTACTTCAATGTCGTATTAAATCATGCAAATTGCACAGTGAGGCATATAATATTCTTTCACCGTACAATTGTTGCAATAAATTAATTGATTTATAAGGCATTCAACTAAAAGTGTTTCGCATGAATGTTTTGACATTTAAAAATCAAAATTTTATCTGATATTGTCATTTAAGAAATCAGTATCATATTCATTGGATTTTTTACGTTGAAGGTTAAATTATATTAAATAGTGGTCAAGTATGAAATAATAATAAACACAATTTTGCATTAATGAGTCGATAAAATCACTATTTCATATCTCTGGTACCTACTTACTGAATATCACGATTGAACTATTTTGACCGCCTATAAGAAATTACTGATTTGATCATATTGATCAGTGGTTTCAAATTTTCAAGTCTTGCGGGCTGCAAATGCAAACAAAATATTTTCACTGTTGAAATGATGCTACCGAAGACTCGGTTTTCAGTAAAGAACCACTTCGTCTTACTCTAGATCTCTTTTCCAGGGTCTGGGATTGATTTTTGATGTTGATTTTGATTCTTTAAGGGTTTTCCAAATAGCTTAATAATAATATTTGGATAATTTGGGAAAAATCACCTCAAGGACGGAGCTTACTAGGGTAAATATTAGGATGTTAATTATAAAATATTTAGCGATGATGTATGGGTAGCAGAGCAGCATTGTGAATATTTGAGCGATTTATAGCTTAAATCTTCGATTAAATAATTTATTGCGCAATACTTTTAAGTAAACTTCACCGCTATTATAAAAGGCCGTTTACAAACCGGTAGGTAAAAGTATTGCCATCGGCTTGAAAATAACACATTTTCAAAGAAATATTGTAGAAAAATAAAACATTTAATGCAATACATGTGGAAATATCATGTGGAAACAATATTATTTTAATGATTTTTTAACATTTTCAGGAAAAAAGAAATACTATAGCAGTTGGTAGGTATGTTTATATAAATAATAATTAAATCAGTAGACATCGCTACAGTGACGAGTACGTTGCAATTACTTGATTTTTCGATAACAACGAGGTCTAGAAGAATTCACTTCTTCGTACGGTCCACTAATTTAAGACCACTGCTATAAACCTCTAAACAGTGTTATGATGATTGAACATGATAATACGATTTACCGTCAGTCGTAAATAATGCAAATTCACCTACAGTAATGTTTCTGATATTACCAATTCAAAAACATGACATAATTTACCTGAGGAGGCTTAGAGAAGATAGATTTATTTATAAACTAACGGACCATTGTCCAATTACAAAAAAAATTCATTACACGAAATGGGAAAAAAGAGCAACACAGAAATAACAGTACATACATAATGTTATAATGAAGCAATGACAAAAATAGGACAAAATATACGTAAGAAAGAACATTCAAATCAAAGCCAAGGTCGAGTCAAAGTTTTGGTAGTGGTAAAAAATTACAAAAATCATTTAGACTGGTACCAAAAATTTCAAGACCATGGCTTGAGTTAACAAGTTTCGGAATTCTGGACAGTGCAGAATGATACCCATAATTAGTAGAGTGATGATTGAAGAACAGCAATTCATTGTTTCTGAGTCTACGGCAAAGAATGTAGAGATAATGAGTCTGCTGGATGAAGAAGTGTTGGAAGACCTAGAAGCCCTAGGCGTAGGTGACTGAACGTTCTAGGAGCAAAAGAAGTACTTTTTACGCATAAATAACTGGATGGAGACAGCAGGAATGAAGGCGGTCAGGACTATCCACAGGTTGTAGAAGCGATGCTACTGATAAAAAGTTATTTCAATAGTACGAGTGGTAGATACTTTAAGGTTGGTGTTTTTCAAATATTCGTAACATTTGACATCGTCATAATTCAATGATCAGCGCCATTATTTTATTTTTTTGACAGTTGAACGGCCCCGATTGTCGGTCCGTTTCAACTTTTGAACAAATTGTGATCAACTGAAAAGCATAACGGTCATGTTTTTATGCTTGTCAGCTGATCAGAATTCAATGAAAAGTTGAAACGTTTCTATAATCGACGTTTTAGGGGTACCATTAAAATATTTAAAAATTGTATAAAATTACGCTAACCGTGGAATTGCAACGATGTCATATCTAATGAAATTTTGCAACACTTCAGCCAAGTATCGCCGCTGTGAAAGACCACCTTTCAGAATCGAAACGTTCTTTGCAATGGAAATAGCCGTATTTATTGACCAGATCTGAAAATCCATGTTCATCCCAATCTTCTTCTTCCCCATCTCTTCTCCACTCCCTTCAGCCTCACATCACACCCCAATTGGGAATGCTATTAGCTCTGGACAGATAGGCGCAGTTGGGACTCTCATACGATATTCATATAAAAAAAGAGAATGGGCCAATATATTTTTAGATAGTCTGTACTTAAGTTTTTCTCATGTAAAAAATATGTATGGTATCTAGTTGGTTTATTGCAATAGCTACTATTCATCTTATTCGTGTAGAAAAGTCCCACACTGTCATATTCATCCGAAAGATTATCTCTAATAGTTATTATGAAGAATAGTTCTAAAATGAAATGTGAAGAGCGATCGTTAGTGAAATGTCCAAGGTTTATATTTAGAATGAAGCGTACATTTATAGAGCCGTTAAAGTAAAGTCAAAAATATATTGAACATAGTCCTGTTATTATATAAATAATACGAGGTTGAATGTGCGCATTATTTATCTTCTACAGGGTGACTGGTAATTAGTGCAATATATTGACGGACATTATATTTATTCTTAACATTCATCAAAAAAAAAATCACCACTTCACAGTGGTACATAACAAAATACTTGCCGTCTTTGGTCCCGCCTACAAATGGTCAATGCAAACTTAAATATTATAAGCGCAAACAGTATCAGCCAACTCAACATGAGTGAATGGCGGGCAGTGAAATAATAGTAGGTATCCTCCACACTAGCGACCAAATTCTAATCGTTATAAAGTCTGAGAAAAATCGGAACATAAATACATTTTTCTATCGATTTCAATGTTACTACTAACTATTGGTTGATTATTTCACTTTCCAACTGATTTCGAATATTATTCAATTTGTTTGTTGTTGTGTTTTTTAAAATGATATTAGTATGATGGTTAAAAATTGACAATTCAAATGTTAAAAAAAAGAATATACGTCTTCTTTATTATGTTCTGAAATATATATCGTACCAAGTAAAACCAAAATAAAAATAAAAAATAAATAAAAATATATGTAAGAATAAGCTAAATATTAAGTATAAATAGAACATATATATTTTGTTTTTAACCACTTCTTTATTTAATATTTTGTCTACCGGTTTCGGAAGTACCCTTCCATCATCAGGACAATATTAAATTAATCTGAAATACAAAATACTGAGATAAATATACATATTTAGCAGTTGGAAGGAGAAGGAGTAATTGATGAAATTATGGGAATAACAGAGCGGTTTATTGGAAAAATATTTAGGATAGGACTATAAGATAAATTAATTTGATTGTTTAAAATATTGCATTTACTGTTTAATGATTTTCTAATTTCTAGTGCTTCTAAATTATCTAATTTTATCCCTTTATTGCAACGGTGAAGAATTTTAACCCCTGTATCTCTATTAAAATCATGATTAGTAGTAATGAGGTGATTGGCGAACTCTGAAAAATTATTGTTTTTTAAGCATCTTAGATGTTCACTTATTCTAATGTTTACACTGCGAGATGTCTTACCTATATAATATGAAGCACAATTATTACAAGAAATTTTATAAATGCCAGAATGACTTAATTTATTATCTCTATCTTTAGCATTTTTCAATAATATACCTATGCTATTATTTGTATAGAACGCGGGTTTAATGTGGGTAGGCAAATTTCGGGTACTAAGTGAAGAGAAGTTAGATATATATAAGATTCTACGCCATTGGAAGGGATTATTTAAAATATTATTATTATTTTTATATAAAAAAATGTATTAGTAGTAAGCAGTTTAAGTTTTTTATTCAAAATTTTTTTTTTATCAAGTCTATGGTATAACCATTATTCAAAGCTATTTGTTTAATTTTTTTCTAATTCAATTGAGAAATTAATTGGTGATAGGGGAATCTGTACTAGCCTGTGTATCATTGAGTGATAGGCTGAATGTTTATGTGATACCGGGTGATTTGAAGTATTATGAATGGTAATATCCGTGAATGTTGGTTTACGATAAATGTTAAATTCGATTTTATTATTTATTAAAGATAGTGTTAAATCTAAGAAATTAATTGATGAATTATTACCTATTTCCAAAGTAAATTGTATATTTTTATAGAAAGAATTTATTAAATGAAGGAATTTATTAAGTTGCCGCTCTGTTCCGGTCCAAATACAAAAAACATCATCCACATACCTTTTCCAAACAAGAACATTATCTAAAAGTGATGAAGAACAATTAAAAATCTTATTTTCTAGGTTATTCATAAAAATATCTGCCAATAATGGGCTGGTTGGGGCACCCATGGGTAAACCTTCTTTTTGTTGGTAGATATAATTATTATATGAAAAATAGTTTTGGTTGAGACACATATTAAATAAACGAGAAAGGTCATTAATCATATCTTTGTCTAGGTTAGAGGAATTTAACATATTTATAATTATTTCTTTACAAGCATCTGTAGAAACATTAGGAAACAAATTGATAACATCAAAGGATACAAGTTTTGCATATTTAGGAATAATCAAGTCTTTAACTGTATTAATTAATTCAAGTGAGTTCTTAATGGTAAATTTTGGGGAAAATACATTCAAATTAGTAAATACATTTGTTATATGTGAAGCTATTTTAAAATTTGGGGAATTACAGGATGAAACGACAGGTCTAATAGGTTTATTGTCTTTGTGTATTTTCAATAACCCGTATAATTTAGGAACTTTAGGGTTAGGTTGTAAATACTTATTTTGGTTAGGATAATCATCTTTAAAGTATTGGGTTTTACATGCTTTTATTTTTTTTATTACTTTTATGTTTTACATACTTCCGAAACCGGTAGACAAAATATTAAATAAAGAAGTGGTTAAAAACAAAATATATATGTTCTATTTATAAATATGGCAAGCCACAAAGTTAATGCTTTTTACGAATATAAATATTAAGTTATTATGAAATGATGATTGTGTCCTGCCAGAAGTGACCTGCCAGGTAAGTATGTTGCTGTATATTTATATAAACTAAGAATTAATATTAAGTAGAAATTAAGATTTGTACAGCGCCCTCGAGGTGATTTTTCACAAAAACGGCGCTATACAAATTATCCAAATATTATTATTATTATTAAGTATAAATCACCCTGTATACCCACTTGTACCTCCCGCCGGGCAGGATTAATTCCCAGTAACTCCGAACATCGAAAGCATTTCAAAATTGAAAATTTTATTCTGAGGCAAGTAAAAAAATTAATACATTCATCGATATATAAGTACGACGATGAGTGTATTATATTTATTTTATGAAGGTGTATGGTGGAGCATGTTTTCGGTCTCACGCTAGACAACAACTCGTATAGAATCGTTACTTTGTTTGATAATCAAACAGTACATGTAAATAGCTGAATTTCTACGTAAGTAGCTATCCGACCTACATCATTTCTATTGTCTTAAGTGATTACACAATAATTTTGCGAATAAAATCCCTGGTTTTGACGAGTGCATCGTTGTAAAAAACACAAATATGACTTCATAATTTACTTTGCTAAACGCTGTGCAGGAGTAGATTAGAGGTTCGAGGAAGCATTAACTTCAATTTCAATAATTTCCTTGCCTCGTAGCTCGTAGTTCTTACGAACTCCAGTCTTAGAGTTGCAGTCCCGGTACTGAGCCCAATTTAGCCTGGAGCAGTTTGAATTTTGACTTAATAAAGATCTTTGTATTTTTTCTACGCTGCATCGTTCCACACAGCAGAATGAAGGTATATTACAGCGCTCGCTGTTCAGTCGAAGTCTCCAAAGTGTAGTGCTCCACGCATTTGATTTCGAGTCACGAAGTTGCGGGTTCGACTTGTGAACAGCGCTAACATTTGTTTAACATGGATCATTTAAATTTATTATACGACCGATGGTAGTGGGAATGGGCGCTAAAGCAGGCGAGCACTGTTGTTAATTGATACCTAGATGCCCTCAGCAACACGACACATTTTTATTACGGTGCCCTCTCTTATCGGAGATTAGCCATTATCAGTAAAATCCTCACCCCACAGATTGCAGCCCGGAAAAACTGCAACCTTACTAGTCACAGTTTTGAAGTCACGGAATTCGAAATATTTCCTTACTGCGTATTCCTACACTACGTATTCCTTCACTTTTTATTTATCTACTACGTATATCTTTCATAAATCTTAAACGGGTCCAATATATCCTACCCCAGTTGCTTCTGCACGGTTGATATTAACTAGTCTTTATCTGTCCACATTTTAGGGTGTCCCTATTATTATATGCTACGTCCCGTAGCTGGCTCCATTGCATTTAGGTCGCGATGCATCTCTCGCACAGCCTCCGAGGTTTTGCAGCTCAACTCTACCGAATGGTGTGGGCTTCATCTCCACATGCTCGTGTTATCGTGTACTTGCTTCATCGATATCCGATCCTCCGATAGTTTCGCAACCGGCGGTAAACGGCTGAGCTGATACGCTGGCTTAGTTGGCCCATTTGCTCTCCATTGCTGTGGACTAGTTGATACTCGACTACTTGCTTACTCCCTTCACCGCGAAAGGGACTTCTGGCATCGTTCTAATAACGAAATAGCGGCCATCAAAATAACACGAAGCAAGAGCAATAAAATACAACTCTATTACTTATAAAGGATATTTGTTTTTTATATAACCTACCTACGTTTTTATTTTAGTACTTACCTACGTAATTGACAACCTATAATTTCCTTTTGAATACGTACATTCGTACATAAGGACGAGTGTGAACTTACAAAATTGGAACTGATGTTAATTGAAATCAAATCCCTACCTATTTAATAAGTACCTGCCTATAATGTATTTTAACAGACATTATTTTATATTTAAAACGGATGAATAATAGCAACTAATATTATCTTTGGCTAGTCAGATTATATCCCGCTATTTTTTAACGGATTGATTTCATAAAAATTACCATAAATTTCATACTCCGAGTGAACTATAAATATGAAGAACACATTGTATTTTTAAGTTCTGCTTAGGGATATTTATTTATTTATAGTAAATTCTGATGGTGACCTACAAAATAAACACCTTTTCACAATTGAAAAAAAAAAAAAAAAAATTCTTTATTTATATTTATTTATTCAAGTGCTCATTATATATATTTATTTTTTAGTGTCTATTACTTCGTATCTACTAAAGTGTTGTCGTCTATTCTTGAAACTACAAATATTTAGGTACAGTATAGTTGACAGTTATTTAAATTATCAAAATTGAAGGGAAGCAGTCTGATCGAATATTTTTTAAGTAATTGTTTGGGTAATCGATTTTTGTTCTCGGTTTTGTTGATAATAATGCTCGTAAGTACATAGCAACTACATATGCAAGATTCGTTATTAAATAGTATTAAAAAAACTTTGGAATAGTCCAACTATTTGAACTGACCATTGTCATCTCACAATCCCGAGTCACACCGCATTAAACAGATGACGATGGACCACACAAAATATAAATATCTCCATATTCTGTTAAATTGCATCAGTAAGTAATTCCGCATTTATGAATTTATTATGTAAATTCATCTCAATAGAGATTGAGAGTAAACTTGGGTGTGAAACCAGATTAAACTTTTTGTGCAAGTATTGTTAAGATTACGAGGCGGAATTCCGCCGATAAAGACGGAGAAAATCGATGAGTCGAGTATTAAACGTTTGTTAATATACCAATATTTCAATGAAAGATGCTCCGAATAATTAGCATCGTTGTTTTTTATTCGTCACCGGAAACACGCCAAACGCGATCCCAGTTTTATTACACGGTTGACATTAATTTACCGCTTGAACGCGGGTTGTTTTTTCAGCTCGTTTTGCTACTCAACAGCTCGGTTGTGGAATGTTGGTCGGTTTTCGTGTTTTCTCCCTCCGTAGCATGGTTTTCTCCAAGTGTCTGGTTCATTCCTTAATATCTCGACCCTCCGGACTGCATCCCAAAAGGTGACAAAGGCCTCGGGGGAAACCTGAGGGCGTACTGTGCGAAGTTAATATTTATGAAGAAAAAAAATTGTTGATGTTACGCGTGGTGTTAGGTCAGAATAGCGAAAAACTTGCCTTATAACCACGGTTTATGCATCTAATTTAATGGTCTACGTCCGGTGTAACTAAACCAACACAGAACTAGCGCCTAAAAATCTAAAAAGCAAGACTGTTTAAGTGCAGCGCGCTGATTCCGTTTAGGATCGGGACACGTGATTATAATTTTAACCAATTACAAATGACACCTGTCCATGTGATGATGAATCACAGCAAAATGTTCTCCACCTCCTGGTGTCCTGTCTCCTGTCCCCTTTTCAGCATAGACAGATTTTAATTAGATGCAGAATGCAGACGGTGCGACCGCACACTGGACGATGTCAGTATGGTGATAAGCCACAAGGATTTACCACCCCTTCTTGTGGATTTCACAATCAACATTATAAGGGTAATCAAAATTAACAACTATTCACTCCATCAGTATAAAGAGAGGCTTGACTCTCGTTCCGAACCCCCGTTCTAGAGAGATTTATACGATATCACAGATACAGATTACTAAAACAAACAAAAAAATATCCCGGGTTACGAATAACCTGACAATATTTGAAAAACTCCTACTGCCGTCATAATAAGCGGAAGATGTTGCTTGTGCAATAATGAAGGACATAGCTAGCAGAGGAATTGAACCCATGACGCCCGGAAGGGAATCCGACGCGTCTGTCCACTCAGCTACTACCTTAGATTGTGTCACAAAAATGCTTTAATAATAAATATCAAATGGGGTAACTACAACACGCCCCCTGAAAAGGTTTAAACAAGCAAGGCGAATCACTCAAGATCAATTCAAAACAAAAGTTTTCGTTGTATGTAGGTATGTGTAAATTATTTAACACATTACACGGGTGGAAAATATGTTCAATTCCACTATATGTATTATCTCCAAACATACTATGAAACGTTTGTTTTGTACATGCATTCTTATTGTATACATTTCGTGAATACTACAAAGTACGATACATTTGCATTTTGTACATGGTCCTGGTCCATTATACATTACGATGCGCTGTTAAGATGCAATATTTTAAATCAGCTCAACAAATCCCACCGTTCAATATTACCCGTTGCTGAACAACGCATTCTCGAGAAACACTTTGCATAAATTTAAGCCAGTTTCGGACGAAATGCTTCCATCAGTTATTACTCCGAGAAATTCGCATCATTAATCAAAAATAATTGTAGCAAGCCGAATTAGCGGAAGTTGATGACTGCTAAAGGTCGCTCCAAATGGATTAATTTAATTCACAAGACGATTAGTCAGCATTGCGCATCTTAATTTGCGCAACCGGAAGAGATTGCATTTAGAGGAAGCACAATTTAGAATTCAGATGAATTTTGCGCAATAATTGGGAAATGGAAATGTTTTAATTTTAATTAATGCCGATTAACGATTGTGTACACATTCATGTTTAGTATTAATGATCACGTAACCGGTCTAATGCAGGGGCATGTGGAGTAAGCTCTGGAAAGTTGGTTGCTGAGGAGCCGTATTTTCAACGACAGTGCTCGCCTACCTTTGCACCCGTTCACACACCTACCCACCAATATTAAACAAACTATTCATATATCTTTTAAAGTTTATATATTTTATTTTTATTTTAAGATACATTAACTACAAACTCGGTCTACCTATTGAAACCATATATTATAATTAATTAATGAATTAATTAAAATTACTAACACTCTCAGACAGGAGGCTTGTTTCCGACTTGACTTTTATTTTTAATATTGTTAATGGTATTATAGACAGCCCTAATTTACTTAGCTTAATTACATTCCATGTACCTAACAGATCCACTCGATCCAAAATTCTTTTTAAATGTAACAATAATATCAGGACTGTGTCATTTAAATACTCGCTTGTACCTAGATTGCATACAGTGAGTATTTTTTTCGCTGAAATAGTAGATATATTCAACTGAACTGAATCTAGTTACAAGAAGGCTATAATAACATACCTCTTTCAAAAATATGACTGTTAATTTATTGCATTATAATATTTCTATGAACTAGCTTATGTTTTTGGGTGCTAATCATTTACTCTATGTTATTTTTATGTCACTATTATAATATGTTATTTATTACACTGTTATGTAAAAGCCCATGAGGGCGTATATAATTAAATAAATAAATGAATATCTTAAAAATCTCCTCCACACTAGGAATTCACCTGTGATAAAAGGAAATAAATATATTATATTAAAATATAATGAAAACAATCCATGTTAAAGAACTTTATAACGTTGTGTCAGAGTCGAATTCATAATCTCTTGACTAAGAGTCAAATGCCTAGATGAGTTCCCTGTGAAGGTCTTGACCAAAAAGGAGGCGGCACTGGCGAGCGCTCAGTATTACATTACAATATGCATAACGTAATTAAATAAAGGATATTTTCGTAAAGTCTCCAAAAGCCACGTGGAAAAAAGCGGAGTTTTAAAAAGGCGCCGAAATTCGCGCTTTTCCAGACGTCATTTGTCTCAGGGTCGTGTCTGCATGATCAGTGTTCACACCGTTGAGCATTGTGATATCATCTTTTGACATAGGAACCCAGACCCAACGTTGCATTGCTTTTGAAATGTGATCTAAATATTTGGCTAATTACGGAGGCGTGCTGCACACCTTGAGACGAACCAAAGCCAGACGATGCTCTACTACCAACTTACCTGCTAATCAAACCGATCTATCAGGAATTTACAGTCGATCCGTCTTGCGCAAAAAACCGCATTATATCCACTCCGCTATATGCAGTCACGATCATATTATTCCAGACACATGGACGAAGGACACGAGGTAGAATGCTGTTAACTAATGGTGGGTAGAGTACTCTCTGATACACTTATTCACTGTTTGTGGGAAACTGCTAATAATAGACGAGGTATTGCCTAAATGCGCTGCATCTAAGATACGTTTTATCTAATCGCTATACGGTATTTGGGAAGTCAAATCTTTTTAAGCGGAAATTTGTTGCTAAAATGGAATATATTTTTTAAATAATATGTATTTTTTAAAATTCTATTATAGTATGACAATTTTTTCTTCTAATATTCACACTCATTGTTTTATTTTTTATTTTATTTATTATTTCTTTTGTGATTTTCCTAATATTTTTTAAATCGTAAAAAAATATGTTTTTTTATTCTTCTTTTTGTTTTGCTATAACTATTGTTTCCTATTAAATAAAAGAATACTTTGTTTTAAAACCACAGAATTTATTATGATGAAGGCCAACCGGTTTCGCTTGGATCAAGCTTCGTCAGGGCACATATAATAACTGTTATTATATGTGCCCTGACAAAGCTTGATCCAAGCGAAACCGGTTGGCCTTCATCATAATAAATTCTGTGGTTTTGAAACAAAGTATTCTTTTATTTAATATAATGTCCAACCACCATGTGATTGCTTCTTACGAAAAAAAATAAATATTGTTTCTTCGTAAATAATATATTTCCTTCTTTTCGTAAAAAATATTTATTTAAAAACACTGTGAAAATTAAGTATTTTCTTTTTTAATTGAGATGTCAACGTCGAATATATAAGTGGAATATATGTAATATTTCAGTAGTTCAAAAACAAGCAAGTGGTTGGAAGAAAAAGTGGAAGATGCCCCAGTAGATAGAGGCACGATCAAGTTGATCGAATGCATGAGTTGGGCCATGTCATAATCGGAGTAGGTAGTAGAAAAGTACTATCAGATGACTCATAAACGAAAAAAAAATAATAATTGAGGAAGGCGCGTATGCCAAGACAGAGTTTTGTGGCGTTCAATCTTATTTGACAACCCCTGTGGTAAAATAGCTTTCTAGTTAGTTAGATAGTTTTTAATTTTAATTATAATAGTAAATTTTTATGCATTTTTAACCCGCGTCAGTCCGAAACTGTGTAACTTTGTAATTTTCGTACAATCGAAGATTAAATCCTTCAAGTTTAAAAAAATCAAAATTCCAATCTTTTACACTCAAAAATGTTTTTTTTTCATAGACCTTCAACATGTTCTTTGTATTAAATTAAACTTAGTTAAGTGTTTTGAAACCCCAATTGAATTCTTAAATTAAAGATTTGTTGTTTGGATAAAAATACGTGTTATTTTGATTGATTGATTGATTGACAATATAAAGGTCAACCTACATTGCAAAAACACAACTTAATAATAGGCAATTCATTAGCAGAGTGTTTACCCTTTAAACAAACGGATTGATCAATATAAACTAATGAAATTTTTGTAAAAGTCAAGCGTGATAAAAATGTATTGTGTTTGGTTTATGTTTACCTACTGCTTTCTTTAAATGTATCTGCTTATAATAATTGCAATAATGAATCAATTTTTATCAATATTATTTCCCGTTTTTCATTAGTGAAGTACCTTATTGAATAAAAATATCGTTTAAAAAAGCGGTTAAACGGTGCTTGGATTCAATACTCGGAAACCGGAACGCTGCTCCGGGGCATTACTTTAGGCATTGTATTTTTTTAATAAATACATTCCTAGGTAAGTACTAGTTTGAGTGTCCCATATTTACAATAAAGCTATTAAAAGCTACAAGTCAACAACCCATAAAATCGTGAGTGCTCAAATGCAATCAGGTAAACCGGAACGCTACTCCGGCTCTTGATTTTGCTATAGTGGAGTGATTTTCAAATAGTTCAAACGTTAGACAGGGAGTAAATGTTCCGGTTGGAAAAATGTTGGAAAATGGGCGATCAAACTAAGCAGATCTTCAACACCTTGGATATATACGAGTATTTTTTATAATATCGTCACTGGAAAAGCAAAAGGGCTTAAGCGACACTTTGGTCAAAGATGAGTTAAACATGCAGTTTTGATCAATTCTTTTTTTCTGCATCGAATGCTTTGACTTTTGTTTGATATTGAAGACTTGTATGGCGCTTCAGCCATTTTTAAATTTTTTTTTTATATGAATACTGCACAAGAGTCTCAACTGCTCCCAACCGTCTAGAGCCAGTGAGACTATGGCATCCCCAAATAGGGCATGTTGTGAGGCTGAAGGCACTGGGGAGGGGAAGTAGATTGGGAAGAGGAAGGTTGGGAAGTACCTGGCTATTCAGATCTGGTCACCAAACACGGCTAAAGCCATTTCAAGCAACGTTTCGATTCTGAATGGTGGTCTAAAATAAAAATAATAAAATCTTATCTAAAATATATGTACCATTTGGAAGAAGGCTGGACTCAAGAGATATAAGGTTGGGCCTTTTTTAAGGTTTTTGTCGCTTCAGTGAGAGCATTAAGTTACCGGAGTTAACTTTTTTTTTCAAATTCCAACCAAGTTCTTAACAATTATGAATTTTATAGTAAAACAAAAAAACTGTTCTGGTGTAAACTTCCCAAAATGGCGCTTCAGCCCTTTTGCCTTTCCATCGACGATATTATTTTATTTTTTAAGAAGTATAATACGAAATGCAACATTTTAAACGTGTTAAAGCACTACTGCGAACAAGATAATATGATGAGAATGTCCTAATATTCGCAATAAATTTGGCAAGTGCTTGCAGCGCCTCACGTGACTATGAGCGGCTGACAGAGGCGTGAATGTAGTTTATATATTACCTCTAAACCTGTAATGAATAAACAAATCGGCTCTACTGTTTTCCTAAATAATCGTGGGCCTCCGATCAGCAACGGTTTACAATAAAGCGAAAGTGAATCACTCGGCCGCGGGACTGTGATGCCGATGACATTATGTAAGGCAAGCAAATATAATAAAATATGTTATTTTAATCCGTTACAATTTATATTTCACTAATGGCGCACGCACGACATCCCCGTGTCCAAGGAAACCGATCACGGCACTGTCCGGTATACCATTGTTAAATTAATAATTTGACAATGTTAAATAGTAAATACGATATTGTTGAATTATATCCGTTTCGAAAGTACGGAATCAAATATCACTGTTTGCAGAGATCTTTATCGATTGGAATTTAAAAATAAAGGGAATACAACCGTTCGCAATAAATTTCGGGGAGGTATGAAGCATAAATTGATTTCAGAATGATGCAACCGTTGTCAAAATGCTTTGCGAATTTGGGTTTGTTTTGTTTCTTCATAGACATGTCGTGATAATATATATTACAATGTACCATTTTTGTTTCACTTTTTAAAATCGTTTTCAAATCATGCTAAATATTTCTTTATAATTATGATTATCTATCTTCATTCAAAATTATTCGGTGGAGAAAGGGTTACATGTGTATATGTATATATTTTAATTATAGCACTTTATATTTCCAAGAAATACTTTCGCTAGATAGTACGTTTACTCGAAAAAAATTCTTAGATTTCTTGTTAGTTATTTTGTTTTAATTAATAATATTTCTAAAGTATGACAGAAAACAATTGTTCTAGAGGTGCAATTTCTATTCCGAGGTCAACGACCAACGGTTGTTTACGTAGATATGGCACTGGAAACACTCACCTACATAATGGCGTGTATCAGTACACAATGCATTGATAACGTGGAATCTGTAAAAAAATACCTATGTGTTTACGTACAGAGTAGGTAAATACGTTTTTTTTTTTTAATATTCTATGCAAAGGCAGGTTTTTCACGAACTTAAAATAATAAATCTACGGATTTGCAAGTTTGAAAATTTATTTGTACAGATTAACAAATTACAGACCGATTTTGTATGTACATCTGTGCATGAAGTGTATTGTGAACATATTACCTAAACACATAAATAGACTAAAAATACTAAACGAATTTCCATGTTTCAGAGTAAGTGCCTACCTACATACATATTAACCGATTTCGTTGTACCGCTCGAAATAACCCGAGCCTTGTCGGAAAATGAAGTCGGTACGTAGCACAAAGTACAGGTTATGTAATTTTCATTGTTACAGATCATTTGCATTCGTAGGTCATGTCAAAACGGCTGACAATTTACGTTATGGAGTTTTTCACAAAATTAAGTGTGTTGTAAAACTAAGTGGTAGACATACCTATATAATATACAGATTCGTCAAAGCCTTTGTTGGCGTACTAAAAACGTGACCCGATGGAGCAACTGTAACCTGATTTAGAATTTGCATGCATTTATATCTTGTCTTTATATGGATATTAAGTTGTTATTTTTGGTTATTAACTAATTTTTCGAAACTGTCTATTCAAGCGTACTATTAGGGATTGCGCTTTTCAGCCAAATTGGAATTTTGCTATTGTAGTAAGTGCCTTAATAACATCTGAAAAATCTATTATCACATTTTGCAGTTTTTGTCAAAATGGCATTTTTTTATAATTTAAAATAATAATAATCATGTAAACTATGTTTAACTATTATTAGGAATAATAAATTAGCCTTTGCTATAGTAAAAGTAATTTATGACAAAAAGTCCTAAAAAAATTCTCATGTTCTAATGTTTTGGAATAATGTCATCATTTATTAATTTGACTAATTCTCATAGAATAAGAAAGGGTAGTGTTTACTAGGTTCTACCATTATAAGGGATTGCACTGTACTGTGCAAGTGTACTTTCACTAAAATAAGCGCCTAAATAAAATAATATCTGCTAAATCTTTTTTAAAGCTTTTGTTAAATTTGCAACATTTATTTTTATAAACGCTTTGCAAGTAATCAGGAATAACAACGTAAGCTAAGTTTAGCTTTTAGTATAAATTGTGCTTTTGAACATAAATAGATCTTAAACTATAATTATAGTAGAACATAAATGCCAAGATTACAAAACGTTTGCAAAAAAAATCACGTTATGATTTTTTTAATGTTTATTTTTCTGATCAAATTAGAAATAACACCTACTGCTTTTTAGGAATTGCGCTTTTGAAAATAAAGTGTCTTTCAATAGTAAATGTCCTGATGAAATTTTTTTCTCTAAATTGACAATTCTCAACATTTCTTTATATTAATTAATTCACGAATAATTTTATGAGTAGTATTTATGTAAAGCAAGTATTTATTTAAGTAGAGAGATTTTGAACCAATATACTCGTATACCCCATTATTATATCTAAGTGCCAGGATGACGTAACGTCCGCAATTTTTGTCACGTTTGATACTTGTAAAAAGTGAAACAATTATTTATCAAATTTAAAGTAAAAATAGTAACGTAAACTACATAGGTTTTGCGATTTTGGCCCAAAATGAACCTCACTATAATAGTGGTAAGTGCTTGAGTGACATAACGTCCACAAAATTATAATCACGTTTTTGAGGTTTTGTCAAAATTGCAACAGTTTAATTTAATCTTCAAATGCGAAATAATATTGTGAATTGGGTTTCACTATCACTAAGGAATGCAGTTTTCAACTAAAATCCATTTATAGCAAATGCTTGAATGAGACATTACTTGTGCAATTTTTTCCATTACGTTCAGATGTTATCAAAATATCAACAAGCAAAAAAATCTATATAATCTGCAAAGATTTAGAAATAATAATTTTAATTATGTTTTACTAGAGGTTGCGCTTTTGCACTAACATAGATTTTCACTATAATGTTAGCAAAAGGTTAAATATCTTGGAGGTTTTTTCATAGTGGTAACAATTATTTATCTAAATAACCTGCGAGATTCAAAATAATAATGCAAAGAAGAATGTACATCTTACACGCAAGATATTTTTTAAATTGGGGGCTTTAGTCTTCAAATAAGCAAACATTTTTTAAGCAATACATCTAATTGCTTATTAACCAGAACTGTGAATTAAAAAAAACTTGTTATGAATTGCTTGATTAACGTTCTTGCCATCTGAAGTTCGTCTACTTTAAATTATTTGCTTTACTACCTGCTTCGTCCGGATTTCAACACTCTTTTTTCGCAAACTTTTTTTCTTTGAACAATTGAAAAATAAGGAAATAATTTTTATACAGTTGAATATTAAAAACTATTCAGCTCGTGATGGAGATAATTTTGTAAGCTGACAATTTTAATGGTTGTTACACCTTTCGATGTATAAATAATAATGCAATAACATGAGTCAAACGACGCCTGGCGCAGGTAAAAATTTTGATATCCCTTTTGAAAACCAAAATTAATAGTCAAGTAAATAAAGCCTTGTAAATTGTGTTAGATACATCGCGTCTTCAGAAAAAGTAATAAATTATCACCCTCTGAAATTTTTCGATTTGAGCGTGAAACGCGGTGTAAGTAAGATTGGTTGATGGTTTTAAAAGCTGCCTCGTTTTTCTGAACTCTCTCGGCACATTTAAATTTGTTATAAAAAGTCTTATCTTCACCAAATTCCTGTATTATATTCACATTTCAAACTGAGTTTTTTTTTTAAATACCACTTTGCGGGCAAAATGCGAGTCTAAGATTTGGAAATAAAGTGTCTTTTCTCAGGCTCCAATGAAACCGAAGAATCTAAAACTTTTGATTTGTGATAAGAGCGATTAACTTCAGCAGATTCACTAAAGAAATCTACCATAAGTCAAATTTGTGAAAAAAATCATCAATTTAATGGACAAAATGCGAGCCTCGGGGTCGAAAATTGAATACCGTTTTCTCGGACTCTAGGAGACCGAATGAAGTAAATTTTTGGAATCGTATTTAAAATGATAGACTTAAAACGATTCAATAAAAAATATCCAAAAGTAAGATTTGTTAAACAAAATCATTTTACGAGCATAATGCGAGCCTTAGGGTTGGAAATTGAATGTTGTTGTCCTTTTACGGGCTAAATGTTAGCCGACCCTAAGGTCGAAAAATGAATGCCGTTTTCTCGAGCTCTAGGAGACCGAATGAAGAAAAACTTTCAAATTCTGTTTCAAATGATGAACTTAAGACGATTCGAAAGAAAATTCAAAAGTAACATTTATTAAAAAAAATACTACTTTACAGGCAAAATACGAGCCATAGGGTCAGAAGATAAGTGTATTTTTCTCGGCCTCCAATGAAACCGAAAGATCTCAAATATTTGTTTTGTGGTAAAAACGATTAACTTCAGCAGATTCAATGAAGAAATCCACCATAAGTCAAATTTGTGAAAAAATCATTAATTTTATGGACAAAACGCAAGCCTTGGGGTCGGACATTGAAAACCGTTTTCTCGGGCTCTACGGAACCGAATGAATTAAAACTTTGACATTCTGATTAAAATGATGGACTTAAGACGATTCAATGAAAAAATATTTCAAAAGTAACATTTGTTCAAATAAATAACACTTTGCGGGCAAAATGCGAGCCTTAGGGTCGAAAATTGAATGCCGTTTTCTCTGGCTCTATAGGACCAAATGAAATATTTTTTTAAATTTTTGTTATTAAAATTATGAACTAAAGACAATTCAATGAAAACATCTTCCAATAATAATATTTGTTGAACAAAATCATTTTACGAGCATAATGCAAGCCTTAGGGTTGGAAATTGAATGTCGTTGTCTCAGGTTCTAGGAGACCAAATCAAGAAAAACTTTGAAATTCTGTTTTATATGATGAACTAAAGACGATTCAATGAAAAAATCTTCCAGCAGTAATATTTCTTTAAAAAAAATACCGCTTTGCGGGCAAAATGCGTTAGCCTTAGGTTAGGGAATTGAATGCCGTTTTCTCAGGCTCTATGGGATCAAATGAAGTAAGGCTTTAGATTTCGGTTACTTATCTTACAAAATCTTACAAAAGTAACATTTGTTAAAAAAAATACCACTTTTCAGGCAAAAATGCGAGCCCTGGGGTCGGAAATTAAATGCCGTTTTCTCATTCACACGCTAAAGCCTTCGGAAGTAAAAACAATTATCGTTTTTTACGTGAAATTTTATTCAAACTTGCATATTTTATAAAAATGTAGATACATCCAAATGGAATATGAGATCATTAAATTTAAAAAAAAAATATCGTTAAAAAAAAGAATAAAAAACAAAACAAAAACGTTCACGTATGAGTACATCACAAATTATTTGGAAGTTGCTAGTAGTTTGTATTGGATTTCTTCTATATTCTAACCTAACAATTATATCAGTACGCAAAAATAATATTTACGCTGCTTTTAATACAGGTATGTTTTAAATTCGTGTGCATTAACATTCAGAAAAAAACTTCAAAATGGCTGGTATTGCTGAAAGAATGCAACAGCACTATAAATTCGTATAGCGCTATCTCATTCTTTCATTTAACTTAAAATGCGCCAATTCTCTCTCATTTGCACTGCTTGTTTCTTCATATTTTTTCTCTTTTCAACACCTAGTGTGATAATTTCATTCCAATGGAAGATGGGTACCAACTCGTATCAAGTATTTAACAAGAAGCGCGAATTTTCAATTCATCAATCCCGTCTGGCCGGGAAATTTTGGGTTCGATTGCCGTCCATTAAATAGTATTTATTTTAATTTTATATTATTGTATATTTAAAGACGCTGGGCGTGTTAAAAAGCACTGTATTTAGGTATTATCAGTGCCTTAGCAATTCGCTGCCTGGAACGGGCTGCTCCAATTGTGGCTACACAGGAACGGCCCTGGAAACACGAAACGAACACGATAAAATATAAAAAGAATAAAACTTCGCAGTTTTAACTAAAAATATTCGTACATACGTTCACACTCCCTTCGTATCCGTCCAAATTCTATATTATTCCCTCCCTAACCTAGGTAAAAGATTAAGCACACAAAACAGTCTACAAAATTCCACTATAAGTACTATCCACAGAAAGGCCTACAATAACAATATAGGCAGTCCGCCCACCGCTCACCGGGAAGAGAAGATTATCTCCTCATTAATTCACTTCTAACCACAATTGACACAGGAAGAGGGAGACATATTCCCTGGCACTGTTCAAAACTTCTACATTACGATACTTAAACGTTTAACCCTCAGAGCAATAATATACAAGAGATAGAGCTGTAGAGAGAGCTGTAGTCAGTTTATACGAGGTTTGCCGGACTCGGCTAGACCTGGGCGTGGCTAGGACAAGGGCTAGGGTATTTTTACATCCATTCATAGCACATGTCGACATAATGTTTTTGTTTATTCGTATAACCACTTTTTCACAGTATTGTTTAAAAAAATAAAATAGCATGCAACCTAACAAACCGTTGACTTATCTCAATTGAATTCGCGTACCATAACGTGTGGGCGAAGTCAACAGATACCGTTGAGTTATCGCAATTTATTTCGCGTATCATAACGTGTGGGCGGAGTCAACGGAGACGCGGCACACGAAGAACATTCTAACAATACTTTAAAGTGGTGTGATTATTCGGGAAAATTTGTTGTCTCTTTCTTTCTCGTGGTGTACGACGTAAAAATCCGGAGAAATTGATTTGTCCCAAATCTGTATAGGTTGGGTAAAAAAAATTAGCTCACTCTCCACATATATTATAATTTGTACCTACGTCAGGTTCTAAATTCGGCATTGTTAAAAGTTAAAGAATGCAGATAAAATAATGTTTTTAACCTATTGGTTCACTTTCAGTTCGAACACGTGTATCGCATTTCCAAATAAAACGTATTTTACATAAACAAGTATTATTTTGTGTAAAAAAAAATCTCGTTTATTTTCGCAAAAGTGGACGTGTAGCAAAAAAAACCCAATTTATTTTCCATTAACCAACCTAGCCAGGTAAACGATTGGCGGGCTATTCATAAGGAAAACAATTATGTATTTCAGTGATAAATTGCATTTGAAGAAAGCGTCTAAAAAATTGGCAATTTTAAAATTACGATCATTTGGCATAATTGCACATTCTTAATTTTGAGAATTACCTAACAAGGTGTCTACCGTTTACTGCTTTCACTGTTCTTGACCTAGACTCGACATACGCAGGTATTCATTAGTACTTATATTTGTGGTCAAGTAAGGTGTATTAATATGCAATGAGCCGTTGTTTAAACCCTGCTGCCAGCAACCACGCGAATAAACGATTTGATTACGAATACGATTCGCGACATTCAAATCACGTTCGGTGTTAAGTTGCCAATTATCAAGTAATTTTTAAAGTGGCCTAAATGCGGTGGCGGCATGGAACTTTTTTAAAAGCTTTTTATAAGACTAACTGATGACTTAACTGCGTACATAATTAGGTGTCTGCATAGTGATCGATTGCATAAGGCGAATTTCATGGAAAATTCAATGTTAAAATCTATATGCTTATCTGGTAGCTATCCTACCAGATACTAATGGGTAGATCATAATAAAAATATATTTAATGTCTCTCCAGGCTACATAGTATTATTTCAGGTTGCTGTACCTAATCTAGGGAAATATTGTATTTATTGTATTCACCTAGCTTCTAGCATTAGCAAAAATAGCTATTAATTTCCAAATAGTTTACGGAATTGGCAGTTCAGAACTCACAAGAACTATTTAGTAATTGTCATTATCGTATCTAAATGAAAAAAATGGAAAAATAACAGATACCAAATTAAATATTTGAAACATTTTTTTGATTAAGTCTTCATCATGCGTTAGAAATGATGCGTCATTTGCACAATTCACCGAGAAGCAGTAAATTGTGAACAAATAAATTATATACGGAATTGATTTTATGTTTGAATTTAAATGCTATTGGTTATTTTTTTTAAATTTTAGTGATAGACGTTTCGGCTATCAAAGCCATTATCAAACTGTAGTTAGGCCGCGACTTAGAAAATACTTATTTTTATGATTTTAGTACACTGTTTGGTTACTAATTTTAGTGAAAACATAATTATCTCGAAGTTCTTATTCTGTGAGGTACTTGACTTTAAAATCTGTTTTCCCCATTCTATAATTACAAACTATTTTTGATTTACTTAAGGCAGGTTTTTTATAATAATTTTATTATGTACTTTGATTAGTTCTTTTTCTCTTATTTTAAGTTATTACTAATAAGGTTAAATATTATGTACTTGATTACACACGTCATACTTTGTTCTTCTCTGGTTTTCCTGTCCCCTCAACCCTATTTTCCACTCTTATTGGCTTCTCTGGGGATATTGTACACTCTGTGTTTCGTGGGAATTTTCATAATTTCTAAATAATATTGTTACCAGATCACTCAATAAACTTTAAGCAAATATTTCGAAACACAATATGCGGTTTATGACTATCAGTAAAACTGCGTAATCTAATAATTTAGGTAATAATTGGATTTGTTATTGCATGCATGTTGCATTCAGTTGAAGATTATTGGTCAATTGTTTTGAAAAGTATTATTGCAGACAAGTCATTAAAATATGCAAAACAATAAAATCAAATCAATCATAGAGCAAAATAATATACATTATTGAGGCCATAAAATAATTAATATTTTATTTTAAATTATTGAGTGTTAGTGTGCATTTTAATTCAACTGATGGTATGTTATTGTAAATATATTCATACACAAGCTTTCAATTAATATTTATCTGAAAATGATCCATTAGATCGAGGTTAAGCAGTATAATATATGATACATTTGAATACATTGAATGTAGTGCATTTCATGCTAGAAGGTCGAGGATGATTAGGTAGAAAGTGTGAACTAAAACAATTAATCATCAGAACAATTGGTATAATTCCAAAGGCCTTGTGAAGAACTCCATTAAATAGAATCAACCTTCGCGGTTAAATAATAAATAAATAATAAAGTATCCATTGAAAGCTTTAGGCTATGGTGGATACAGGTGAATTTAAATCATGCATGTATTAGCTACCCCGCACAATACACGTACCTATCTACTTGGATATAATATGACCAGGTACGGGTACAGGTTGGCTTAAAAAAATAGTATGTATTGAACCACCAAAAATCTTTTTCCTAAAATTAAATTATACCGTTCACACAACATTTTTTTTAAACTAAAGATATTTTAATAGACAACAATCTAGTGTGCATAAAATACAATTAAGTGACGGTCATTCGTTATAAGTCATAAAAGAACTAGGAATTTGAACTCTGGTATTGATGAGCAAGTCATTAAAAAAACTATGGTAAAAAAAGATATTTCTGAATTGGCATAAGAACTAATCAAAATAAATTATATTTTCGACAGAAACACACCGAACAATATTGAATATTTCAATAATAAAGGAATATCACTTAATAACTTGGAAGACCTCGAATTTATGAAATACGTCCATAATAATGATAATCAATTAGTTGCAACTTCTTTTTCCGGAATATTGCGAAAATCCGAAATATTGGCACTCCATATTAATGCAAGGTAAGGAGTGCTTACCTAATCAAGAAGTATGAAATATAATTGCAGGTAATTATTTAAATCCTTCAAATGCATTACTAATGATTAAATATGTTATGGTCGATTAACTAGATGTACTAACATTGTGTGCTGTACTAAAATGGTTATTTCAGTTTTTTTTTAATGGTGAAAAATACATTCTTGGTTAAATAGAATTAACATGGTGTCTTTGAGGTATTTTCAAAATACGTGAGACAAAATAAACATAATACACAAGAATAAAAGGTTTGTTAAAAAAAGAGTACGTTTGCAATGTAACGTGAATAAATATAAAGGAAACAAAACCATAAAAATACTGCTGGATGCCGGACCGAGCATGACCGCCAAAGCGGAAGCCGTAAAAATATTTGCGGTTTATGTAGCGGGAATAAGGATTGCAGCCTAGCGGGAAAATACGTCATAAATAAGATTGTCAGCTATTAGAAAACAAAAAAGCCGACTTTTTGAAATCATTATAGTTACTGGGTAAAAAAATCACAAACTTCGTGTTAATTTAAATTAACACTGGAATTCAGAGCGTTAAGGCATGCATAAAACATAAACGACCTTGAAATTCGGAAAGGGGCATATACTCTTTGCGCTGGTCGCGATAAAGTCACCTTTCTGAAAAAAACCGCCAAAAACGTAATTTATTTAGTGAAACTAAAGCAATTATTAGGTGTACAACTTTGCTCCTGCCGTTTTTTTCCGAAACTCTAGGCTTTATTGTAAAAAACTGGTTATATGATTCAAAGTATTGTTTATCGCTGGCTACTACTTTCTCCAATCTTTTGGCCAGCGAATGAATCCCGCGTTGAAAAAACTGGTCATCTTTTGAAGCGACCCACGAATTGATCAATTTCTTTACTTCTTCATTAGACCGGAAGTGCTGGTCAGGCAGGTCGTGTGTCATTGATCGAAACAAGTGATATTCAGAGGGAGCAATGTCTTAAAAATACAGCGGGAGGGGTAGGACTTCCCATTTCAACGTCTCCAAGTATGTCTTGACCACTTCCGCAACATGGGGTCGAGCATTGTCATGCTGCACTTTCCCAAATAACAAGAATTTGGCTCGTGAACTGACATTTTCAATCGAGAATAACTTTATGATGCAGACACAAATCGACTAATGTTTCTATGGGGTTGTGTTGACAAATGCCTAAATTTATTGCATTACGTCTATGATCTATTTATTTCGACCACAACTTATCGTTAAAGCCATCTATGTGAAAATAGCGTAAGCAAAGTTGTACCCCTAATAAATAAATAAAATGCTTTCGAACCATAACATGAAGAGCTACATTTGTCACATTACACAATTAAACAAACTGGGAAAATTTTAGGAAGGAAATCCGACAGCGTAATAATTTTTATAAGCCTGAATTAATAATCATCTGAAATTAACGATTTCGAAAATCTCAAAATTACCTATCATCATTTACTTGGGCATTGATTTTAGAATTAGAACTCAAAATAAAATTATTTGAAAACATATGTTTAATTTATTTAGTTATTATAACTTATTATATCCTTCGCCATCCTGTATAAATAGCTACAAAGTCAACTGCCATAAAGCCTCTCATCTCAACAAAAGGACTGCGTGCGACGTACATTATAGTATGAGTGCTTTTTGATTGCACGTGAGTTTCATTAAGTCATTAGTTCATTAGCTTAATGCAAACACCAAGCCAATTTATGAATACATCACGTGAACCGATCAAGTAGCATTTATGTATTTACTTTGGAGATTATTATCCTTGGGACATAGACATAATCATATAATGATGTGTGTTCGTATCAATAGAATTCGTGTTTTTAATCTGAACAAAAAATGTATTTGCCTACTAAATAACTTAGTATGTTTAATGAGCGCGTGTAATTGAAAATCACGATATTATATATCTTTTGTAGGAACTTACTAAAGTAAGCATTGTCTTGAAAGAATGATGAATGATTCATAAATATCGTTAAAAAATATTTGGAGAAATTAAAACTAATTTAACTTATCACAAACAAGCTTCATAAAGAAATAAAAGATGAAAATAACTACGAAATAAAAAATAAATAAAAAAAAAACACTTTATATAGTACTAATTTTAAGTGTGGGAATACATATTTTATTAGTGCATTTTTTAATCATTAAAACTATTCTTTAAGTCTGTGCAGAGGTTTATTTATGATACTAATTACGAAATTAATAATACTCCCTCTAAAGCGCGAAAATTTTCTTAATCAGGGAAGTAATTATAACAATTTAGAAATTATACGGTTACATGAAAGTAATTGTATTTATATATACCTACTGTTAGTATTAAGTAAAAATATGTTAATTATGTACATTTAAAAATAAAAATAAAAATTAACCATGCTTCTTATACATAAAAACAAAATGTACGGTTCTTTGATTTGAAAATAAATTTTAACTTAAGTTAATGATATTACTAGAAAAAACTTTGTACGTAATTAATAATATTTTTAAAAAAGATTTCACTAGATACAGTGTTTATTGTCGTAAGAGCCCTTGATGTGATTTTTCACAAAAAAGGACGCAATGTAAATTTACGAAATACATGATTAGATAGAAACGTATCTACGTGGTAGAAGCAAAGGAATAACATTTTGATTAGCTACGTTATTGAATATTGCACGTGTATCTGGGAGTTACTTTTGTATAGGTACTTGTTATTCTTTCAAACCGCAAAAATAACAATAAAATTTAAAATTTAGATCACCATAGAAAGTGAACACTGACCTTGGTAAATAAGTACCTTGTTTTGACCCTATCTTTAAAATGATTTGGGTAAGACAAATATTATGATGCGACCAGAGGCGGCTCTGGGGGTTCAGAAGTGGAAGGTCAATTGAAAGAAAATCATAATTTTTTTCGTAAGAAGCAATCACATGGTGGTTAGACATTATATTAATAATAAAAAGAAAACTTTGTTTTAAACCACAGAATTTATTATAATGAAGGCCAACCGGTTTCGCTTAGATCAAGCTTCGTCAGGGCACATATAATAACTGTCAGTTATTATATGTGCCCTGACGAAGCTTGATCTAAGCGAAACCGGTTGGCCTTCATTATAATAAATTCTGTGGTTTAAAACAAAGTGTTCTTTATTATTAATAAAATCATAAATATTAGCTAATCCAACCTTTACGCCTCTCGATCCTTATGTAAACAATATTATATCTTATATGCGGCATTTTTTTTTTAGAACCTTAACTCATAATTTCTGAATTCGTGATGTGTTGACGGTGTTCATCTCGGATTTGTAGCGGCATAAAATAAATATAATACAAAATACCAATATAATGAATTTGTCGGTACTCACCAATATCCGAAGCCGGTAACACAATATTGTTTTTTTTCAGCGTTATTTATCTTATCACTAATTAACTTGATTTCAACACGCTTTTCGTGGTTCAATGAACTGCTTGCGACTGCTTTTAATATGAAATCAACTGAATTATACATATTTAATTATTAAAATGCAAATTACGTACATCAGCAAAGGTAAACAAAACCCAACTGCCAACTGCCACAATAAACACATGTTCAAAATGGCGATTGTTTCAACTTTCAACCGTATTAAAATTTTATCGACATCTCTTTCAAGCATCTTTCATAATTGTATGTCCATCTCTGCTGGGTCATGGCCCGCGTTTCTCATCAGATAGCAGCGGATTATGAAATTTTGCATACATGAGACATGTTAGTGTTTATTCTATGTATTATATCGAATAGAAAGAGAAAAAAGATTGCTCCTGGGTCAATTTTAATTTTGGCCACGACGCATAACCAGATAAACTTGATTTTTGGACGCTAGATGGTGATACTCGCGATTATTCACAATGATAATAATGAACAAGCGGACGCTAGATGGTGCTAATACCCGCGATTTTCAAAATTTTCGACTTATAATAATGATCAACCACTGGATGCGACACTTTTTATTCTGGAATATAAGTGACCTAATATTACTTACCTACTTTCAAAATTATATGCTTACATTTCTTTGTGGGATTTACGAATGTATGTAGGTTAATGCATTTCACGCGTTTGGTTATGTAAGGTTTACAAATTAACCGAGTAATTAAGGCTAAGTTAGTTTAAAAATAGAACTTTCACACAAAAACGAACCATCATCAACTGCATTCTTTCTCCATTCTGTGTTTGGCAGCTAGGAACAATTTGTTGAAAGCACAGACATAGAGGGCATATCCGTACTCTCCCAACACGAAAAAGACAACATTTTCACCATTCATATTTACACTCCAGGGAAGCTTCGTAACAATACAGATGAATTCAATGTATTTTTAGGGGTGAAAATGAAATAATAACTTTGTGCAAGACCATAGATTTTATTTTATTTTTTATGACCGACCGGTTTCGCTTAGCCTATGGGGCATTAGTAGATTAATGCACTGGCTTTCAGAAACATTTATAAGAATTACAGTGTGAGTGTTAATAAGTGAGTACATAAAACAGTAGTGCTTAACATTTTATGAGCAAAGGAACACTAACTGTATTCGCGAAGCCAAAGAAAAACTAATATTTTCTTAAGCTGCGGAACAATTTAAACTGCATGAAAAAATCACGAAAAACAGGACCGTAGACTTTTTACAGATATAGTCAATTAACAACATGCAAGTAAGTTGGTATTGGTAAGTTGGACTGCAAATCTATTATTTGGACAGGTTTATAAATCTCAATTTATAAAAATACTACAAAATATAATACTGCAATTTTACCCGTTCCCGAATTTTTTTCCGTACCAAAAAACTTTTTGTTTGTTAACATTTTCTTATGTGTGCCATCGATGAGAAAATACCTCCTGTCGGCTCTGTGTTAAATAAATATAATTTTGTCCTACAATGCCTATCTGGGAACTCCATATCACAGACGTAAAGTATTTTAAATTATGTCAAGTGTTCGCGACTGTGTAAGATTGATAATAATAGACTTCTTCAACTTGACAAGATGAATGCTAATCGTTACATTGTGTTGTCGCCATTAATAGTATTAAGGGCACGATATTTGTTATAAGGCGGATTTACCTGAGTTATTAGGCAATCAGCACATACCTTATTTCTTCTTATAACACTTTGCATGAAAATAATATCAAGGATGTATAGTATTGATGTCAGTTATACCTTGTTTGAAAATTAGACGCATTAGTGGTTGCGGTTGCTTTGGATCTCGTCTGAAGTTAAATCAAATTAAGTTAATTATTATTTAAGAGATATAGGTTATGAGTAATTTGTACACCTCAAATTTCGAGGAAAGCACTGCTAGCCGAACAAGAAGTGCTTAAAACACAAGACACTACTAAAAGAGACGGCTTTTATAGATCGACCAAAGTTTTTTCTATTTTTTCTTCCAAAACGAATTATGTGTCCAATTCAATTTATAACAGAAGATAGTTCTGTAAAAAATATGTTTTATGAATATACCTCGAAGTCAAATTGTCGAAGAATGCCATGAACACCATGGGCTGTCAGGCTTACCAACCTAACGATTCTGGTAGAGTTAGACATATAAAACAGGCTAATTTAGCAGAAAAGTGGAAGGCGGAAAAGGCAGAAAAAGTTTACTAATGAACAGAACTAATCAAGTCTTAAAAGCATCTAAAACAACTACGCCCATTGTCGTCAAAGCGGAGGAGCCAGGTTCATCAGGACGATGAGCGGATGGGTCAAGATCCAAAACAATGAGGGATTGAATGAATTAGTACAAACATGATTGGGGTTAATTTCTTGTACACAATTGTTTAATTAGAAAAAATGTGTTGAAACTCGAGCGAAGCCAGGCAGAAGAGTCAGTTGCTAGAAATATTCAGTTCACAAGTGCAACTTTCCCACGTTTTTTTATCAAGCCGCGGGTTATCGGGTTATTACAAATTCAAGATGCTGCCTCAAAAGTGAGTAGGACGGTGCCTATGTTACTTCTTTATGCAAGTGGGCATTGGTCCATTTGTCCATATATGTAACATATGATTGCATTTTGAACTGATTTAGTTATTCTGCTCAGCGACAGTGTTGATTGGGACTAATTTAAAGACAAACGAACCTAAGTACCGCGTAATGACATATGACAAGGCCGAGTGATGAAATTGGCCGACGCTCAATTGGTTCGGTTGATTCACTCAGAAACAAAAAGTTTTTTATGCTTTACATTTAAATAATTGAAAAATCGTCTACCTACATGTCTATTTGTAACGAAGCAATATTAACATTTCAAAGACTAACTAATTATTAAATACCTAATACGATAAAATAGGTCCGTGTCGTTTGTTTCAAATGTGAAACAGCTATCAAAAGCATTCCATATAAGCATCAATTTATATTGCCAAACTGACTATTTTTAACAATGATATTAGAGTACTATCAACGAACAACTTTTATCTGTGCACGTAGTTCTCTATAAAAATTGCTTCACAGCTCTAAAAGGAAACGTTCGAAAATAATTTTAATGATATTATTGCAAGATTTAGGGGATATTGAACATGTTCGGGCAGCAAATACATTTTTTTTTATTCCTAAAAATGTAACGATTTAAAACCAATAATAATTAAAGAAATAAAAAAATAACTTCGTATAAGACCGCGGATATTATTTTATTTTTTATGACCGACCGGTTTCGCTTAGCCTAAGCATCATCAGGGTACAAAATTAAACTTAGCTAAAAATACACAGTGCGTGGTTATATACACATACAGAGGGAGAACCAAATATAAAATATATTAACAGAACACTGAGAAAACAATAATAATAATTTATCAGAAATACCACATTTAATAAAAATGAAAAACATCGGCTCAAAACTTGTACAAACAACACACAATTTGTATGCATCTTATTATCTATTCTACTATTCTTCTATTCTATTAGAATACTTTGGTATAGTAGAGAAGTGTACATTTTGATACTAGTGTTACAATTGTTAAATTTGTATTAATTCTATTAATTACCTACATAAATTGCAGTTTTTGTATTAAGTACTGTTTTCATACTTAATACAGTAGTAACACTTTCAGAGAAAATAGATACACTATGAAAATATACTTACATAGGTAATATATATTTCAACACATAAAATTGTTATGGAAAATAGTTAAAAAAAATAGTTCGCCCTCATCTAGAATATGCTAGTGTAATTTGGTCCCCTTTCTATACCGTTCATATTCATCATATTGAATCCGTACAACATCGCTTCTTACGCGGTATTGCATGGAGATTGGGGCGAGAAAGAGGCGATTATTCATATGATGAAATTGAACAATTATTGAAAATGTCTTCATTAGAAAAGCGAAGGAAAGACTTTGATTTAATTTTCATTTACAAAATTATTGATTGTTTTATTGACTCACCTTCTCTGTTGCAACTTATCCAGTTCAACATTCCTTGCCGTAGACTCAGAAACAATGAATTGCTGTTCCTCAATCATCATAATACTAATTATGGGTATAATTCTCCAATGTCCAGAATGTCAAGACTTGTTAACTCAAGCCATGGTCTTGAAATTTTTGGTAGCAGTCTAAATGATTTTTGTCATTCTTTACGACTCTACCGAAACTTTGACTAGAACATGGCTTGAATGTTCTCCTTATGTTTATTTTGCCTTATTTTTGTCATGGCTTCATTTATTTTTACGTATATGCTATTCCTTCTCTTTTTTCCATTTCGTGTTTTAAACGTATTTTTTGTAATTGGACTTTAGTCCGTTAATTTATAAATAAATAAAGCACAAAAGGTATTTTGCAGCAAATCTAGTGCGATTTCCAGACATAATTTAGTATCATTTCTTTTCCTCTTGAAATCTTGAATACGAAACTTCCACTTAACGCAATAGATGTCTGCCGAAAGTACCGCGACGTGGACGAAAGATACATGCTGCATGCAACACACCACCCGGAGAGACCACCTAGAGAGCAATCGACATAATTGACTAGATGCACCACAAAACGCGATTGCACTAGGCAGTGGGCACACATCACTCGGGCGGCGGACAAGCGGTGGTCAAATTTCATCATTTAGCGCCGTTAAGATGGACTATTACGATCACCGGATAAACAGATGAAAGCACGTGACGAGAAGGGACGTTCAGTAAGCCTTAAAATACTGGTCTGCCTGTGTGCAACCTGAAGGGTTCCGTGCTTGGAGTAACAATGTATGGAGGGAGAGCTAATTCTTTTTACCCAACCTATACAAACTTGCGATGAATCACTTTCTCCGGGTTTTTACATCGTACACCATGAGAGAGAAAGAGACAACAAAAATAATACACCGCTTTTTTGTACTGTCGCGATGATCTTGGGCTCCTCCGTCACCACGGGACTCTGTCCACATTTTTTTATTATGCCACTAAACGGTTTTTTAGATTATGTGCTATATTTTTGTTTATAACAATACTCTGAAAAAGTGGTTATACGAATAAACAAAAACATTATGTCGATATGTGATATGAATAGGTGTATAAATACCCTAGCCTTAGTCCTAACCACGCCCAGGTCCGCCGAGTCCGGTAAAAATCATCAAAACTGACTACACTACCTTGTATAGATACCACTCTATATACTCTAAGGTTCCGTGCAGTTGTAAACCATTTTTCTGTGACAAATTACGTCATAAGATACGAGTAAACGAAAATGTGTTGCTGCGATAAGGGTCGATTAGTAGAACAAAAAAATAACTGGTCTGCCGATCGTCATCCTGGTACTGTGTCCAGTTAGATTTAAAGTATTTGTATTTTCGTAGAAAGCAATCACTTTGTGGTTTGACATATTTAATGAAAATGAAATAATAACTTTGTATAAGAGACCACAGACTTTATTTTTGTTTTATTTTGTTTTACATTGTGTACTCCCTCTGTATGTATATATAAACGCACACATTGTATTTTTGTTTAGTTTAATTTTGTATCCCGATGATGCTTAGGCTAAGCAAAACCAGTCGGTCATAAAAATAAAATAAAATATTTTTTTATTTTCATTGTAGTTGGAACCAATCACTAAAAACTTTTCCCAATTTTAAAAACGATTTTATGTTTGATCATTTATAATTTCATATTTATTTAAAATTATAACGTTTTTGCCTATAAGGGTACCCTTAATTAAACAAATATACTTGTATATAAAAGTGTTCAAAAGGTTTCATTACTTCGCTTCGGTTCAAAACATACATAAAAATTCTATTTTGTGACTGTTGCGAAATAACTTTTCCTCCAGAAAAACATTGCCTAAAGTTTGCAGCGATTTTCCAGAGTTTTTTCTATTGTTTGTTATAATGCAAATTAATGTTGGTATGTAACCATCTGAACAGTCATCTATCAATCAATACCTAAGAAGAACTAAATATATTTCACACAAAATATGCATTATTCATACTATGTAGGCCACTTATTCTAGTGAATTACCTAAACCATATATGCGTCATTTGCTATGAGAAAAAGAATAAAGTCATTCCTACTGAGTTATATTCAACGAATCTTGCCCAATTTTAAGATTATTGTGGTGTTGGTTTGAGTGTACCTTACTTTGAAGTATAAACAACGCTAAAATAATGTAAACCGTAGATATTTTAAGGCCATACATTTTTTTTTGTTTTAAGTGATATTATTTCAAAAACGGCGAAAAGTTCTTAGTGTACGGCGTTAATTAATTGAGCATTTCAACACTCATTCCTAAGTAACTAACTAAACAGTGATGAAAGATTTTTCTATTTTACAGCTTTTATATGGTCATGTGTTGTAATTGAGTACCGTTGCCTTCAAACTCTCATTATATTTACAACGTACTCGTAAGTACCTACTGTATAATGGATTAAGAAATCATTTATAATTTAATTAGACTACATTTTTGTATGGCATCCTTGGTTGGGAAAAAGAAGCAGAGGTCGCTCTGGAATTAGATGGGTTGAAAAAAGGGCTGGTTTGATCATAAAGCAAAATGAACACGTGTTTAGGACGTTAAGGAAAGAGGAGCACGAGAGAAATATTTTTTGTCAAGCTGGTGCGGGTGAACCTTAGAGTATACAAGAGGTAGCCCAAGCCAAAGCCAGTGAAGTCAGTTTTGGACTTGTTTTTGATGATTTTAACATGACTCGGCGCAAATGGGCGTGGCTAAGACTAAGGCTACGGTATTTATACATCCATTCATATCACATATCGACATAATGTTTTTGTGTATTCGTATAGCCACTTTTTCACAGTATTTTTATCAGCAAAAATATAGCATCTAACCTAAAAAACCGTTTAGTTGTGTCAAGTTTAAAGGCAAAATAAAAAATGTGGGCGGAGTCCCGCCGTTAACCAGCGAAAATAACCAGCTTAAGATCATTACGACAGTATTTAGAAGCCGTCCAAGAAATTTGTTGTCTCTTTCTCTCTCATGGTGTACGATGTAAAAACTCGGAATAAGTGATTTATTACAATTTCGGATGGGTTGGGTAAAACAAATTAGCTATCCCTCCATATATTATTACTTCAAGGGGTGAACTATGTATATGGATTTTACAAAAAGGGACTTGCACAACGCGTAAAAAAAATTCACTCCCTAAACAATAATCATCCTGATTTAAAAAAATATTTTTCGAGTTTATTATTGTTTATATCGTTATATTTTATTATTTGATATATTTGTGTATACAGGAGCAGCAACATCTTTTAAGTGCTTATGGCATCTAGAGGTCTAAATCCGACGCTGGCTGAATAAGAGAATCCGCGGTGCTATTTTTTTTCTAAAGCTGACATTTTTCACCAATTTATAAATATATTTGACCGTTTCATTTTATTAATTTGATCTCCTTATAAAAAAAGGTCTACTCTGATCGCGGTCGTAATTTGTTTTATTTATTTTTAGTCAAACCGTATTCACATAAATTATTCTAGAAAAAATAGATGAATAATTTAATGCTAAAACAGGATGCAAAATATAAAAGTTTACTTGAACCAGACTGAATGTATGAACCCGTTTACAAACTGATTTAATAAGACATAACGTATGTTTCATTTGTGGCTTTGATTTAGACTACAGTGGACGATTTTATGAGCTCATAAAAGTGCCACTTTAAAAGAATTGTCTTGGCGGTAGAACAAAAATTAAAAAAGTATAAAACATCACATTTTGAAAAGTGCCTCCTTTTGGATAGTTTAACAAAAATGTATCTGTTACACCGGAACTATGTAGGTAATATAAACTATTGCAGTGATATCAATATTAATATTCTACATTAAAGATATTGCGACTCGCCTTCTCGACCGAACTTAGAAAAGTAGCCCACGCTGTATTATCAACAGTCATTACTTATAACTTATGACAAAATAGACTTATAACATAGCGTAGGTTAACCGTGAAACTGAACAAGTCTGTAATTGCTTAATTGCAATATATACATAGTGAAAGAAAACCCAAGAGAATTGTATTGTTTTAGAAGCGTAACATCTAAAACAAGAGAGTGAAACAGAGATGCTCAGCGAGAAACACAATCCATTTGAAGTTGAGATGAAATTACGCATTTTCGCAGAGAATCCCGGAAGCTGAGGCAATGGAGTGTCTTCTGTTGCCAAACAAGATATGACAGGTTGCTTAATATTATAATTACCGACATTAAAATCTGGTATAAGAATTAAAATCTAGCAAACTTAATTACCGACGCACTCTCTATGGGGTTTTAAATTACCTGAAGAGAAAATCAGTTTTTATTGGTCATCGTAAACTTTTTTCGTGCAGTTTTCAAGTATGTTTATTAAGTTGTAAAAAATACACAAAAGTTTTTGTCATCACATGATCAAATTAGTAACTCGTATTTTCACAGAGTTTCTCGCTACCAACTATGTTAGATGTTAGATAATGTGATTGTCGAGATGGATATAATATCATAACTTATTTATAACTTTAGTTTCGCCAAGCACGACTATTATGACCAAAGAAAATATAATTTTCATGGGAAATCGCACTTTTTAATATTCTTGAAAACTTATGAATTAACCAAGCTATTTTAAAAATAAGCAAAATTACATAATAGCTGTAATTAGTCACCAGATCTGTATCTATAGCTGGGTTCCTACTTTTAAATTTTCTTCTTGCCATATTCTACCCCTCTCTACCCCTCCAGCCTCACAACATTCCCAAAACGATGATGTCATATTTTATTCGCAGCTTGGACTTTTGTGCTCCTAAGATCAAATAACTATTCATAGTTTTGGCCATGTCAAGCAACATTTAGATTTGAATTGTTATCTCTAACAAGGGATAGCTACTGAAATAATTCCACTTTACAACTAAGTGCAAAGGTAATTACTAACTATGTTTAATCTATTTAAAATTTTCAGATAAACAAACTCATTAAAATTTAACAAAAACTTATTCAATTCAATTCAATTGTTTATTATTTTAAAAACATTACAATTTGTTTTTATTTTAGGGCGTTTTTAAATAAAATGTTTATGACTATGTGTATTTAATAGTACACAATGGTCACAAGCAAAAAGCAATCAAACAATTCTAAGAAATATAAATTACAATGAATGTAAAGTATAGACAATAAAAAATAAAAATAAAACAATTTAAACATAATATTTCATCAGAATTCTGTATAAAAAACCTGAGTCCATGACCAAGGATTTTAGCGCTCTTCCAAGAAGATCGTCTTAATCTAGATAAGCTGGCGGTATACAAGGATGCGTAATTTTTCTTCTCTTTTGTCTCTTTTTGTCTCTTTTTGTCTCGTTTGTCATGTTTTATAAATTTTAATTTTCAATGAAGGCGAACCTTCCTGTTGTACAATTATACATGTCAGTTTGCTCGGATTTACATATCTTTATGTTAATAAATATTTTTCTAGTGTTTAAAATAATGTTATTTTTAGGCTTATCGCAGATGGTTCTAAGAATCAAGGATAATGATGGTGTAATTTAAACGTGCCAACAGACTTCTTGTTGAACAAAGATTTATCAGCTTAAGGACGACCGCAAGGACAAGTTCTTGGACCTCCATTACTTTTATCTTGATGCCATCATGAACCATCTTGACGTTTTTGCTCAACGTATTTTCGGACGTAAGTCAGAGGTTAATCGTGTTGATTTTACCTTCACAAACGATCTCTGGCTTACCTGACATATGTATGTGTTGCGTGAAACCATACGAAAGTGAAATAATTATTATGTCACTCACAAAAAACCGAGAAGGCTTATAAAACTACGCGATCGAAGTTGCTTCTTCAAATTTCATTGGAAGTATTCATAAAAAGTCGTTATAGCGTCACAAAATGGAAAGCATAATTGGACAGCGACCTGGCGAAATTATTCTTTTTTGTTTGATAGGCAGGTGTACTTATGTTAAAAAATACACATTTGTATTACTTAAAAATAATTAGCAATATATCTAATAAATACGACGCATGTGATATTTGTTTGTAGTAACATTTACGTGATAAAAACAACTGTATTTTTTTGGAAATCATATTTCAATATGTACAATATTGGTTTCAACCGCCTCTAAGTTAACTAACGAATAGCGCTACTAAGCGAGTAACGTATATTATCAGTTATACCACTGCTGAGTAACTCTAACCGTCAAGTAAATGTCTATTTAAACTACTAAGGGCGTATTTCTCGTGTAGTAACTCTAATCATTGAATTAACATGGCCGCAAAACGGCGAGTGTTTCATCAGCGTTAAGTAGTTCCTAATTAGTCAATCGTAGGATTGAGTGGTGAGTAGTTTAAACAGACATATACTTAACGGGTAGCGTTACTCAGCGGTGGTGAGACGGATAATAATGTTACTCGACGAGTAACATTAATTGATAGCTTACTTAGAGGCAGTGAAATACCTCACAAGCACTCAAATATAGGATTAACTAATTGGGAGCTACTTGACCGAGACGAAACTGTTGTCGGTTTACCAGCATATTAATATTGTGGTTAAAGCTACTTGACGAGTAGTTAGCAAACAGTTTGTTTAGAGGTGGTGAAATACCCCCTTAGTTTTTCGAGCATCGTCAAACGTCAGGGTGTGGTTATGCATTATAATCATAAGAAATAATGTTTTTCCTTCATTTTATTACATTGTTTATTAATAAAAGTGATTATATGTTTCTAAATCTCTTACTCTTAGTTTTGTAGAGGAATTATTTTCACTTGATTTGGTTGAAAAAAAATGGAGAGTATGTTTTTTCAATAATAAAAACGTGTCTCTTGAACATCAAAATTATATTGTATGAATGACTTATTATCGGATAATTTTAATGAATACTTTACTTATTTTTTTTATATTATATACGCCCTTATGGGTTTTACATAAATGTCCAATACATAATATAAAATAATAGTGATATAGAAATAATATGGAGTAAATTATTAGCACACAAACACATAAATAAGTAACTAAAAATATTACAATGCAATAAATTGACATTAGTATTTTGGAAGAGGTATGCTATTATAGCCTTCTGATAACTAGATTCAGTGCAATTGAATATATCTACTATTTCTGCGAAGGAATTACCCACTGCATGCAATCTAGGTTCACGCGAGTATCTAAATGACTCAGTCCTGATATTATTGTTACATTTAAAAATAATTTTGGATCGAGTAGTTCTGTTGGGTACATGGAAGGTAATTAAGCTAAGTAAATCAGGGCTGTCTATAATACCACTAAATATTAAAAATAAACAAAAGTCAAATCGGAAATAAGCCTTCTGTCTGAGAGTGTTAATAATTTTAATTCTTTCATTAAGTAATTGTAATTATAATGAGACAATAGTTTTTTTTTTAAATAAACAAAAAAAATGTAAAGGCTACATATTATACCTTGGGTCTAATTAGATATAATATGTATACTGTTTACGTAGTAAAAATATGTACATCAGTTAAAGTGTAAGTGTTGAGGGACTTAAAATATGAAATTATTATGATTTACTTTGAACAATGGGTGCTTTACATGTTCAATGATCAAACATTGTGCAGTTTATGCAAATCATTGACACAAAAAGGGATGATTTATTTTCCTAGCTGACCTTCAATCTAACACATATAAATACCATTTACTGTCTGTGTGGGAGTGTTCCTCGTTTGCTTCGGTGTAAAATATAAATCATAATATTTCCTACTCACGTGATAAATGGGAGAAACAAAATGATGAGATTGACCTTAATATTACACCAGAAAGCATCACGTATCTCGCTCATCGTTTACGTACATCGTTAATTAAATATGCCTTCAAACGTGAAGATGTTTTGACAGTAGTTCTTTGGGATGTTAGGCAGGAAGTTACGCAGTCACGACCCTGTGTAAGCCTGGGCAGGCAAATAACTTTTAACTAATTATTTATTTTGATGATCATAATCATACATTGGCCAAAATACCTGATGCTTCTATCAGTTTTGTTACTATAATTACTTATTCTGACGACATCCGTGGTAGACTGTTAAGATGCTTGGCTCAAGGCCCAGAGGTTCCAAACGAATTACAGGAGGTTCGAATCCTGACGAGAGGAAACAAAAAATATTAAATTAAAATACTTTTTTTTCCCTATTATTTTTCTATGGTTATTTAACAATAGCAACCCAAATATTTTGAAATATAATTAAATTTAACATACAAATTTTATGGTCGTAATCATTTTTTTTAAATGTACGGCTTTATTGCAGCTTTAACTAAAAAAAAATTAAGTAGGTGAAAGTGGAGCTTGAAGCTTTATAATGACAAGACTAATAATTACCCTATTACATGACATGGAAGTGTTGAAAGCTGTTTCCTGTTCAATGTCTAGACTGTCGGTAACTCCTCAATCTCGTCATTTTAAAAATACCTCAGCACTTTATATATATACTTTATGCATTGTTTTATAGCAATAACTGAGAGACCAACTATCGCGCGCATGCGCCTCTTCTCCACATTCATAAGCTTGTAAACTAATATTCTTCCAACATCGACATATAGTCGCTCGAAAGGCAAGTTAAGTTAAATATGCAGTTTTTATCAGTTTTGTATTCTGCGTGGAATACTCTGACTCTCGTTTGATTCTGAAGACTTTTGTGGCTCTTCAGCCATCCAAAATATAGTTACCATCAGGGAGAAGGAAATACTCAAGCGACACAAGTTTGATCTTCTAGCTTTTTTCGCTTCAGGTAACTCAGTGAGAGCATTGAGTTAATTTTTATTTTCAAAATCCAACCAGGTACTGAAGATTTATGAATTTATAATTCTAAGTGCTCTGGTGTAAACTTCCCGAAATGGGCTTCAGCCCTTTTTGCCTTTCCGGCGACGATATATTGTCAATACATTCCATTTAAGTTTCGTTTGTATCAACAAATATTTTACGTACGTATATAAAAAAAAAAAAAACAGACCAGACATACCTGTAGATGTGCGACGGGGCCATTCTTCACTCCCGGCGTATTAAGCCTGATTCATACCAACGTCCGGTTCCGCTCAGTGCCGATATTGTTCCGCAAGAAAACTTATTTATATGGTATGAATATCAATCAAGGAGTATGTGCCAAGACAAATTTGTGTGGCAGTATATCCTTCTGCCCACCCTTGTGATATTTAACTACTTTTTTAGTTAAATAATTATTTTGAAGTGTAAAAATACTAACATCGCAGATTTTTTTTTATCAAAAACCATTTTTTTATCACTAAATAATATTTTTAATAATCAATAATTAATAAAAATATTATTTAGTGATAAAAAAAATGGTTTTTTGATAAAAAAAAATCTGCTATGTCAGTATTTTTACACTTCAAATATTTAACCAACTAAGTAGTTAAATATCACAAGGGTGGGCAGAAGTATACTGCCACACAACTTTGTCTTGGTACATACCCCTTGATTGATATTCATACCATATCAATAAGCTCTCTTGCGGAACAATATCGTCACTGAGCGGATCCGGACGTTGGTGTGAATCCAGCTTAAATCGGGTATTTTCGACCTCACACTACAAATTGGTAGGTATGACTTTTGCATGAAACAATGAATTTTCGAAAAAAGTCATTTATATTTTTTACTTGTACTATCACGTAGAAAGATTTCTCGAAGTGTTGGCGGTTTCCCCGGACACCTAGTACTGTGTATAATAATAGCATAAAGAAAGCCGTTACCAGCGGCTGGACTGTCCTTGTCTAGTGAATACCAAATGGCGAGATGCGTGTACGGATGATATCTATCACACTCTCCCACAAAAGGACCGGTATGAAGCCGGGAACCAAAAACGGATTATCTCCGATCTATGTTATGTTGAAATGTTCAATAATGCGAGCTTTGTTTGCCCGGGCTGTGTTAGAAGGCTGTTACTTGTTGGTCACCAGCTATATACACGTAGCACTATGGATTTAGTTTGTTTTGTAAATTCTATGCAGGGGCAAATTTAACCATTCGGGCCCTACTCGCATCATCAGTAAAAATAAGTGGTTTTTTTTAACTTTCTTGAAACGAAGAAGGACGCTTAAAATAGCATTTTATAATTGAAGACAAATTTCTGAAAAAAAAATCTGAAAGAAATGTGATTATCTGTCTCTTTCTCTCTGTTCCTTTGTCATAATTCAAATGTTATTCTTCTGTTTTTTTCAGTGTTCTCTTATTTTATTTTACATTGTGTTCTCCCTCTGTATGTACGAGTATATACATATTATATATATATATATATATATATATATATATATATATATATATATATATATATTATATATGTGTGTGTATACACGTATATATAATCGCACACTTTGTATTTTTAGTTTAGTTTTATTTTGTACTCTGATAATGCTTAGGCTAAGGGAAACCGGTCGTATTTAAATTATTTTTAAAACTGTTTTTTTTTTTTAATTTCATTAAATATTTCAAACCAGAAAGTAATTGCTTTCTATGAAAACACAAATTTATTTATTGATCTAAAGTTAGTTCGTCATCATTTTCTGTTCCAATGAATAATCCGTTTAAACTGTCGTTTTTGCATAGACGATGCAATTGTGTACCCATCTTTTACATAGCACAAACCAAAATCACAAATTTTATATACTGGCATTCAATAGTATCTTGGCTCATAGGCCCTGTGTTATTTTGTAACTAATAGTTACTGGTGAAAATTACGGAATGTAACTTCACTTTCAAATATTTTTTTGTTGCGTAATTCACCCAGTTCAAAAACAGAAAAATGTACTTTAAAAGTTTTTTTTAATGTGATTATTTCTGAACACATTGAGCAATATCAATTTTAAAAAGTTCACATTTGTGCGTTGCACGTACTTACTCACAAATTATCTTCAGTTAATTTAGGTTGATATTTTTCAACCAATTTAATACAATTTTAAGAAACAAATTCAGTTTATTTTTTTTAATATTTGGTGACTCCTTTTTAGTGTGGGACCCTTATTTTTCACTAATTCAGAATACCATAAGATCCGCCACTGATTTTGGCCGTTATCCGTTACACTAATTTGGGGTCAGAGGTGAGAAAACCAAAATTGAGATTGGCGCATTAAAAAAGCATTTAAAAATTCAGCGTGTTGATTTTAAACGATTAGAAATCCGTTTGCATTTTGATAGACCATAAATATTAATAACATTAACAATAACAGTTATCTGCTGTGTCAGATCTTGCTAGAGCAATACTTATTTATTATAAAACGACAAGGGGAGAAACTAAAAAAACTTCATTTTTATCAATTGATTTATAAAATACTATTTTATAAATTGTAATCATATTATATAGTGTCATTGATTATGTTGTGATTTTAAATATGATTGAGTTTGCCTCTTACTTAAAATCTGGTTGTCTTTGAAAAAGTTTTGTTCAAAAAAATTGACACGAGGAGAGTTCAAAAAGTTCGAAGAACTGAATACAAAGACAATTGTTGCAATAGTCATTTTCATTTTATTCTTTAAAATAATCTTTTTAAGACCAATATAGATAATTCCCTGAAATACATTTTCTCAACACAAAATTTCTAGAATAAACAGAAAAGAAGAGTATTGACTAAATTAAGCCATTGCTTTTTGATTTATTTGTATTAAGGTTTTGCTGTCAATTTTTTAAATTAATTTATCAATTAAAAGAACAACAGCTTAAACTACCTGGAAACGGTTGAAATATGGTGGATATTCCATTTTTTTAGAAACTTATGAAGCTGAAAGAAGTAAGAGAGGAGTAGGAAAAGGAAAGGAAAAAAGGAAGGTTGAACGTCTTGAGTTATTCAGATCCAGTCCTAGTTGTAGTAATTTAATCCGCAATAAACAGTTTAGAATGTAGACGAATTCTTTTGAAAGAAAAAATCTATGTTTTTATTCTGAAGGTACCTCCCTCTCCAAACTAAATTTAAATAATTACAACGATTAAAGATTATCAACGGAACGCAAGGAAAGCCTTATTAACAGCATTTATATCAAACAGATTTATTGAGGGCAAGATTAAAAATTGCCATGATTTTTATTGCATCCGCAAAACAAGAATACAGAAATAATTATCTATGGCAATCTTCCGATCCCCTAACAAGTATTTATGGTGATTACACAAAGAGAATAAAGAAGTAGTCGTGCATCTGTCGACAGCCGAAGGTTGTGCTCTAATTTCCGACCTCGACTAAACTAATGCGAGGCGAATTTCTGACATAGCTTATTGAAAGAGCATTTCATATTTATTATACCCGTGCCAGCACGTTCCTACGTTGGCGAGCTTTTAAGGCGGACACGGTCAATAAGAGATACATTTTTTAAATTGTATTTCTAGTGCAATCTTCAAGGTTTTTTGTTGCATTATATTTTAAGATCCTGCCTAATTTCGCACTTAGCTTCTCTAGAATGTTGTTGATTCGTAGGAATCATAAAGCTGATTTTATTAGGATCATGGCTATTTTACATTTTAATATAACGTTAAAAACGTGATGTCTTTTAAATTCTATAGGCTTATAAGGATTTCAAAATTTAATGCATTATTTGAGGGGTATATAAATTTATATTCTATTTTGTATCAATGATTGGTATGATATTGTCTATTTAGTAATGAAAGGTTACATCTTGGTACTTTAGAAAATGTAGAAATAGGAGAATAGGATATTAAGAATAGGAGAAAAATGTGGATACCCGGAAATAATGTAAGGCTGATGTAAGCTTAATGAATAGGATCAATAAAGGGACGCTTCGATGGTTTGGGCATGTAGAGCGAATGAACGAAAAAAGGAGTGTGAAAAGAAATTTTTTATGATAAAAGTATTTAATATAACGAAAGTGAATGGAAGAAGAAGTCGGGGACGATCAAGTGAATCAAATACTTGAATCGGGCCATGTGAAGAGTCAAAATAACAGAAGAGTATGTGTGAGTGTGCCAAGACAGAGTTGTATAACGGTCCGTCCTCTCTGCCTACCTCTGCGACGTAACAGCATGCTGGTTAGTTAGTTAGATAGGAGAATAACGTTAAGTGTTCAGATATATCTTTTTGTAAAGAGATTCAAAATCGGCATTATAAATGATTAATCTTATTCGGTTTTCACTTCCTAGGTAGGTACATTTTTAATTTACCGAAGCAACCAAACATCTTAAATGTCCTAATCACGCGATTTTAATGATTAATTTTAAATTTCATATTTGTTGCCATTCAAAAAATATCCATACCAATTATTACTCATTAGAAGCTCAATGTACGATCGTTCCTGTGATTCACATTAATCATTTTTTAACTAATGGAAAGTTTAACTAGTTTTTCTCATGGTTAACAGTTTTACCTTCTTCAAATCATTGATGACTCTTCTTCTTTTGTAAGGTTCTTAAAATAAGTGCAAAATCCGTAATTTTAAGTCATCAATGTTCAAATCACTGTTCTTTGCTATTCTAATATGTTTCAAATATACGGTTTGTTTATTTAACAATACTCTTTGCGTTATTTGCGAGATCATTTTTCTCCCAAACCTCCCAATACCAAATCAAAATATAATCATAATAGCCAAAACAAAATTCAAAAGGGGTCAGAGAAGACAGTAAAAAAATATCGTCGAAAGCAATCTCTTTGTGGTTTGACATATTTAAAGAAATAACTTTCTTTAGACTACGGATACAATTTTCTTTTTTCTTTGTCATAATTTAAATGTTATTCTATTGTTTTCTCATTGTTCTGTTATTTTATTTTATATTTGGTTCTCCCTCTGTATGTATATATAACCGTACACTTTTTGTTATTTTTTGTTTAGTTTAATTTTGTACCCTGATGATGCTTAGGCTAAGCAAAACTGGTCGGTCATAAAAATTATAATAATATCCGTGGTCTTATGCAAATTTATTTTGACATTTCTTTTAGAAAAAAAAAATACAAGAGTTGTCAATTTAATGCGTTTTTATTTTTTTTTTTCTTCACCTTTAGCGCCCTTGAGATGATTTTACCACAAAAACGGCGCTATAAAAGTTATCCATTTATTATTATTATAAAAATATGGATTTAAAGTGTACGTATCATGTTAAATGAAACTTTTACAAAAATCGTGTCACGGCTGTTAGAAATAAATTAATAAATTGTACTTGATATTAATATCTATAGAAAAGCCATTTTTCAAGTTATAATCTTCCCACGATGGTATTTGTAACAATGGCTTCTACGCCTTCTGTATTCACAATATTTATTACATCTATTAATGTTGCCAACTTAATATTCAAAAAGATTTTTCTCCAGGTCTTATCAGCGTAGGTATCAGATATAATGATTTATTATTCATCACAGTATTAACCATAAATAATAAATTTTGTGAGTACGCACGTTCGCAAGAGTGTCAATTTTTCAAATTTGGAACTGATGTTAAATGAAATGACCAAATTTTAAACAAAATCTTTCCAAATCCAAATATGCCTAATATAATAGGTACCTACCTATAATGTATTTTATCAGATTTCATTTAATATTTTAAATGGAATTAATTTTTTTTTTTGCAAAGTCAAGTTATATCCCGTTGATTTTTAACGGGTAACAATTAGTTTATAATAAATGGTCCTAAATACTACAGTAATGTCAAATAAAGTAATAAAAATTGTAATTATGCATCCATATCATTGCAATACCTACACGAATTATGTTAAAACATGTTGGATTTTTTGCACTTAATTTACAAATACAACGTTTCTGTTATAATTATCAAAAGGACGTACAGATTTACAACTTCTGGAGATAAGTTGTAAAAAAAAAAGAGCTCTATTAAGTCATTTTTGTGTACCCACGATATCTACAACAGCGACGCCCCCAACTGCACGGAAAAGATTGCAAATTAGACAGGTAGGTACCTACCTACTTAGTACACACATACGAGTACATGGAAAGCTGCTGCCTGAAGACATGTTTCTATATTGTCGATGGGCGTGTCTGTGTGGCCGATGTAAGCTTTTTTTTAAGAAATCGATCAAACGCTTTCAATTATTGAAATTCTTTCTTCTGCAGATTAACGAATTTATTAGCCAGTCTGGGTCCAGGGAATTGAAAGGTCTTACGTAAACTGGCGACATCAGTAGGACGTAGTTGTGCAGAAAGCGTTCAACCAACAATTTGCCAAAATCGAGTTTTACGTGTTTTCCTATAGATAAATAAGAGATTTATGTCTACTGAAAACATCCAAATTCTAAATGTGATAGATCTTTGGTAATATTTTTTTTTACCAACGCACATTCCAGATATTTGACTTAATTTGAAGGTTAAAAAATATTATAAAATGTAGGATAACATAAGAAATATATTTTTTTAAATAAACGCGTTAACAGATTATAAATTACTAATTTATAATAATGGTCACAAATGCCGATTACGCATATTAATGCTTTTTTATCGTCATATTTTCAAACGACCTTTTTTCAGTTTCATCTTTTGGGGTTGGATGCTTTCTCCATAACTACGTCCAGTTTCCATTCAAATCGGCACCGATCACACTTCTTGAGATTATCTGTCCGGTGCTGCCTTCGCATAATGAGGCGAGATACTACTTCCTTGCTATCAACGGTATCTCAACGCAGGCGAAAATAAAATGACCTGAGGGATTTTATCTTAAAAAATTCATGTGTATCAGATCTGTTGGCAGATTAAACTGCTAAAGTTAGGTGCGAGACCGTACATAATAATATGCAAATCAATGATGTCTTCATTGTGCTTTATGCCCGAGGAACATCGAGTCTGTCAAATTAATCCGAAATAGTGAAACCTGTTCTTAATCGCGAAACCGCTCACAACTTTCCACCATCTAGTACAGAGGTTCCCAAACTTTTTTATCCCGTAGACCACTTGTCGATTTTTTCTGTTTTGTATAGACCCCCTGCTTTCCTAGTATTGATTTTTTTTAGCGTTGGGAAAAACTTTAAAGTTTTGTGAACGCTTCAGCAACTGCTAGTTCTTTGAAATGAATCCTTCGCGGTGAACACTTCAATTGTAGTCGAACTCGTCAAAAAATAGTACTAGTCGGCAGAGATCCCAAATTGAAAAGTGCTAGCAAATCCACAAAAATTCCTCTCCGAAAAAAAGCACTAGTCGGTAGAGATTTGAAATCGAAAAGTACTAGCAAATCGGCAAAATATCTTCCACAAAAAATATTTTTATTAATATAATCAGAGAATTAAAGTCCACTATAAGATAGTATTACGTAAGTACCTAAATAGGTACTGTCAGTGTATGTTGAGATCCACTACCGTGGACCCCCATTTTCATTTCATGGACCCCCAAATCTTTTTTTCGCTGACGTAGACCCCTTGCAGGTTGTCATAGACCCCTGGGGGTCGATATAGACCACTTTGGGAATCACTGATCTAGTAAAAGAGTTATGTATGTACCCGCTCATTGCGTGAACACAAATATATTTTCACCATTTCTACGGCTGATTTATGTGACCGGGCACACAGCCCAGGATGGCGGAAATTCGGTCAAAATGTGAAATTTTCACGTGATTCCATAATTCAGTCGCGACTTGTGACTTTTATTCGCTTGAGAACTAACATTAAACTTTTACATTTTAGTCAGTTAAAGTCAATACTATTTTTTTGTTTTTTGTTTTATTAGTATACACGCACTTATGGACTTTTACATAACTGTGCAAAAGATAATATATATAGTAATAGTGATATAATTAGCACACAAAAACATAAATAAGTTACTAGAGATATTGCAATGAAATAAATTAACATCAGTATTTTTGGAAGAGGTAGTGGAGTTGAATAAATCTACTATTTCTGAAAGGAATTACCCACTGTGTGCAATCTAGGTACAAGCGAGTATCTAAATGACTCAGTCCTGATATTATTGTTTCAATTAATTTTGGATCGAGTAGTTCTGTTAGGTTTAGCGTTGGGAAAAAACTTCAATGTTTTGTGAATGCTTCACGAATTGAACCCTTCGCAGTAAATACTTCAATTGAAGTCGAACTCGCAAAAAAAGATATTTGAATTTATCCGGTTATTTGTTCAGTTCTTTTTGGGACCGGTTCCTTGATATTTCTCGCCAAAACAAAAGTACTAGTCGTTAGAGATTCAAAAACGAAAAGAACTGGAGCTGGTTCCTTGCCACAACAAAGAGATTTTGAATCGAAAAGAACTCCCAAAAAATCACGTTCCTTTAGATCGAAGTAGTTTGAAGTCGAACTTCAATTGAAGTACTTGAAATGAAGTACATCTTTATAGGCTTTGAAGTTCAACTTCATACCTGAACTGCTGCAAATTGAAATAGTTCTTTGTAATCTAACTTCCATTGAAGTATTTGTTTAATGAAATGAAAAGAATGAAGGTTGAACTGCCGCAAAATGAAATAGTTCACACGGAGCAGTCAGAACGCTAAAATGAACTACCAACTTCAATTGAAGTATTTGAATGAAGTAGGAATAGTTGCCAAAAGAAGTAGTTCTTTCAGAGCGGTCACAACGCTAATTATGTTTATGAAAGGTAATTAAGCTAAGTAAATAAGAGCTGTCTATAATAACATTAAAAAAATAAAAATTAAAGTTAATTGGAAATAGGCCTTCTGTCTAAGAGTTTTAATAATTTTATTTCATTAAGTGATTATTTGAAGATAATTTGGGCCCCATACCATATTTTAATATCTAAACTCTAGATAAACGTATTTTTTGCATTCATTGCGTGTTATTTTATTTTTTTATATTATTTATTCACTATTGTTAAACTAATGTACGTACTTTCATTAATCTAGGTAATTGTGAAATTGTTTATATTATTTAACTACGTTTTTCAACTGTTTTTTTCAAACGTATGAACCCTTTGTACATTTTTATTTTATAATAAATTTAAGTAATTGTATCTTGATCGCTGTAAAACAGAACAATAATGTATTAGAGGTCCCCGTATTAAATTTACGTAAAATTATTGCGCAATATATGGTTCAATCGAAGATCTAAGATATACATCTCCTTTTTTACATCGATTACCATGTTCTAATTTATAATTAATATTCTCTAAATAGGTACTTTTTAATGGACAGCTTAATATTTACCTCATTTAGTCAGCCAAGATTTTTATTATTAGGTGTTTAGCAAATATAAAACAGAAATTAAAACATAGAAATCGACGGAATTTAAGATTTTATGGAAATTAATTCTTCTGTTGAATCGTTTACTGCGAAATACTTTTAGATGATTTTTTTTATTTTTTTTTATATAGAGCCATTACACAGTTAACCTTGTCGTTGCTCCTGGTCTGACGAGAGAAACCCGTATAAAACGAAAAATAAAAATGTTGAAAATAATTTTGGTAAAGCATAGCAATAATAAAAAAAAAACAAAAAATATCAACTAAAAAATCATATCACTATTTGTACATTTTAACTACTGACTTATTACTGACGAACATTATAAGACGACCTCTGTGCATGAACGGATAAGATACTCGGTTGCGAATCCAGAAATTCCAGGGTCACCATTCAGAATCAAAACATTGCTTGAAATAGCATTAGCCCTGTTTGATGACCAGATCTAAATATCCAGGTACTTCCCCACCGTCCTCTTCTCCATAAACTTCCTCTTCTATACCTTTTAGCTTCACAGCATACCCCAATTGGGCATGCCTTGGTTTTACTTCCTCCGGGCAGTTATTTTATAAAACGAGAATCTGTGTATACGAACAAAATTTATTTATTTCTTTCTAGTAATTAATTTTACTGTTTTACGAAGGAATTACACCTTTCTTTATAATAATCAAACTGCTAAGAATTATTATACGCTTCTTACCATTTTAGCCTAAATTATATAATACAACAACAGATCACCAACCGCATAATTCAGATGGAAAATATTTATATTATTATTATGTTTGTATATTTTATTGTAGAGACATCAACGCCGATAAACAACAAAACCGCTAACTGCCATATCCATAGTCGACGATTACATCACTTACACTACAAAGATATGAAGCCCAGCTATTTTATTTCCAAAACGTGTTAATCTCAAGTTGTAAGAGTAAGATGGTAAGTTAATTAATAGTTGGACCAAATACCCAAGTTGATTATTAGAGTGAAAAGGAGCTGAGAGGTGTTAAACGAAGGTAATAGAATGGATAAATGTTTCTAGAAGATGCAATTACCTTCAACAACGGACAGAAAAGTTTTATCTGTAACCTGGTGTGAAGTTTAATGTGTCTGTTTGTACCTACATTTAAGCATATTCGTGTACAAAACTACTTGATGCGTACCTACCTGAGTAATTATATGAAATGTATGTAATATTAATAATAATAACGGTGAATTTATTTAGTGCAGTTTACCTCAAGTGCGCTTTAAAATAAATTACCTGACCTAATATGCAGTGCAGTTTAGTAATATTTCACCTCAAGTGCCCTTTGTACCTTTTTCTACCGACGTACACTCGATCTATAAATTACGTTATAACCTTTAGAAAATTTGGTACCTATTGAGTTAATTTCTAGTGTGCCTTCCAAATGTACATAAATTATCGATTAGGTTTTTTATCAATTAAAATGTTTCGAGTTTGAATCAGAATTTTCTCCAGAGTTAAACGGAACAATTTTACAGGTGATTTCTCGAATTTCTCAAAGGTTGAGTAAATTGAATATCTTGTTATGCGTGTACCTATAATTTTACGGATACGAATGTATTTTGTAGCTATTTAAATGAATCGTAGTTAGTTAATTACTCCATAACACACTTAGTTGTCCTTGTAATGATAACGCTAAACGGATGTATAATCATGTAAAATACCCCATTCCATTCGATGGAATTTTTCTTTACAAATTATATAATATATATGCCTGGCCTTTTTTTGTTGTTATTATTGTTAAGGAGATGGTCTGCATAGCTTCCATGAGCACTTCTGAATGACCCTTATAGGCTCCGTTTTTCTAGCAATGAGGTATCAGTGAAATTATTGGAAAATGACCCCCACTACCTTCAGCATCACAACATAATATTCCCCAATTGGGGATGACATAGTTCCACTGGCTCCAGATGGTTGGAAACAGTTGGCACTATTGTGCGGTAATTACTTTTTTTTAAAGTTTTTTCTATATGCAAGTTAAAGTAATAAAAATACATATTTTATCTAGCTAGCTTAGTATTATCAAAACATCACTTTAATCATCACTATCAAAATCGAAATTGAAAGAGTTTAACAAATATGTTTTTTGTGACTGGAGCTGAAAAACTCTCGACGGGTGAGCCATGGCGCAATGAAATTTTGCACAACATTTTCTGTCTGGTTTTTTGCTGTAAAATCACATCTACATTCAGCTCGCTACGACATTTACAGGGTTTTTCAATAAGACAAAGGTGGCCAAAGATCTTCAAAGAAATATACGAGTATATATCGTGTAAAAGGTCAAAAGTGTTATTTCATATCAAATTTTATTTTGCAGTGCCCTGAAGATACCACGCTGGTTACAAAACGAGAAGATAGTGAATTAAACAAAGTATTTTAAAAAATAATAGATAAAACATAAGGTTAAGAACGAGACTCGAGCTCGGAAATTATAAATAAATATGTACATAAAATACAAATCTGAAGTTGAATTATTCTTAGTGATGGAGAGATTTTCTGGCGATCGTCCATTAATCCGCAGGTCACGGTGTGAAGTGTCCAATAATTCGTATCGGAAGAAAGTGACCATCACCAGAGCGCCTAATCACGCGAGGAGAAAAATGCTGATTAATTGAAAGCCGAACTGATTTATACCTATTGCAGAATACGCTAATTAAAACTAAACCTGATTCGTCGCGCCAGTCGGAGACGCTAAAATCTTTTTTCAGTACCAAACAAACGACTTTTTTAATAAGTTTTCACTTAAAATTCAGTGGCGTTTTACAAGAAAAAGTTTTTGGTTAGTTTTGTTTTATTTTATTTTATTTTAAGAATTTTTATTGTTAACTATTAGTAGTTTCCCGGCTTCAACCGAGCTTCAATACTCTTCATTCGAAATTTAAATGTCGAAAAAATTGGTACGAACAATACGTTATCTTGTTTTATTTGTGAAAATTAAGTACATATTTCAAAACATCAGAACTCCTGATAGAAATGAAGTTACGATCTAAAAATATGTGTGTTAACGTAGACATTTCAGACGGAAAAGCTGTGAAAATTTCACGATGCCAGACTCACCGTTCGAGAGTAGTTTTTAGTGAATCACAGAGATCGCCTGTATTGCAAGCAACATCAAGCATCTAAACATGTATTTATTTGATCGCAACATAACGAAATACTTATTTAAGAACATAATTATATGTAAAGTTTCATTTTTGATTCTTATCACCAATGTCATAAACTTGTTCGTATATTTGTAAAAAAAATGTTACAACGTGCTGGCGGCTTATTAAAAAAAGTGTGAAGTTTCGGAGGCATTCTTCTGAGATGCCAAGATAGCTCTTTACCGTTTTGAAATTGGACGTACTTATGCAGAAAGCATCCAACCCCAAAAAGATGAATCTGACAAAAAGGCGTTTGAAAATATGACGATAAAAAAGCATTTATCAAGTGAATATCCTTGTTTTTATTTTATTCATAAGTATTATTATAAATAGATAATTTATAATCTATCAATAAGCTTAAAAAAAATAAAATGTTATTCTACATTTTATCATGTTTTTAAATTTTAATTTAAGTAAAATATCTGCAATGTGCGTTAATAAAAAAACGTCGGTTAAAGTTTTTAGTTTAGTTAAAAAACATAGTTGTGGGTTGGACGCTTTCTGCATAACTGCGTCCAATTAAGAATGCCGACATCGTGTAGTTTACAAACTGCGTCGGGCCGAGTTGTGTATATGTGTTAAATGCAAACATAATATGAGGAGGGTGGCGATAGAAAGATCTCTCGGCTGCGGAAAGGTTACCTTCGTTTCGAATCCAATTTCTGTAGTCAAGTAATACCAATCTGTTTTACTCTCGTTTCCAATGCCGTAAATGCATTAAAATTAAACTACATCATATTTGGAAGTTATTATTTTCTAGGTCAAAATATGATAATATAGCTTCGAAACCACAAGTATTTTTACCGCAACTTACTTAGCCGTGGCACTGACACATGTTAGGTACTAATTGTGAATTCCAGCCTTCTTTAACATTGCACAATTCAATAATTTCCTTTGTAAGTACGTACGTACCAGTGTGAACTTTTCAATTTTGGAATTGCTTTTAAATCCGTAGCTACCTATTAAAATACCAACCTGAAATATATTTGTCACTAATCATATTATTTTTAATTCTATATTTGAAATTGGGTTTTTCTTGGCAAGTCAAGTTATATCCGGTGATTTTTTACGGATAACATAACATAATTTTCTGTATATGTACGTACGTTTGAACGATTGTGATCTTTTCGAGTTTAGAAGTAACGTTAGTTAAAATTATTATTATTTTTAAGTCCTTACCTAGATAATAAAGTGCTTACCTATAGTATATTTTTTAGCAAAACTTATTTCATTTTTGAAATGGGTGAACTAAAGCAACTAAGGTTTTTTCTTTGTAATTCAAATCACATCCCGTGGTTTTTCACGGATAACAACTACATAGTAATACAATAATGATTATTTTCGTATATATCACATAACATAGTTTTAGAAACCAGATAAAATGCATAATATTAAATACCGGTTTCCAGTGTCGGATTACCGTTAAATGATCTGTGCTCTATTACATTCCTTGGGTACTTTTACATCATTATTATAACTGGTAGTTTGAAACGTTCATGTTAACAGTTTATGACGCATGTGGTAAAGTTACATTCTGTACCTTGTTTTATAGCACGTAATATGTGATCACTTCTGCTATTGAAGATAAGAGAATATTACATGTATTCAAATTGTTATTGGAGTAAAAAATCAACACACTTACAAAATAACACTAATTTTACATAGGTACTACATAAATTTGAGCAAGTTATCAACACTATTTTTTTCGTATTGAACTTTTTTTTTTAAATGTTGTGGCGTCTTGTGCTGTCTTATTTTTTGACGGTTCAAAGCATATTTCAAAGCTCAATCACTGGTATTGCAAAGGATATTGCGTGTTGAAAATAGTTAGGTTAACTTTTAAATTCCAGACAGAAAAACTGTGCCAATACATCAAATACAAAAAGACTCGAATCATTTCAGAATGCATTGCTTTGAAGATTTACCAAAAGTACCTGGTTTGTCAGGAATAGCATAATTAACACAGACTCTAAAATTCTTCCACTCCCAAAACATATAATAGATTTAGTCAAAACGTTTTATTCAAAATTAGAAGCAAACCCAAATCCTTCCGTTTTCAAACTTGGCCGCTGGACTTGCAGTACGGACCCCCTTCGTCTCCCTCCAAATTCCATCTTATTCTCTCCCTAACCTTGGTGAGTGGGCTTAAATAAAATATTGTTATAAGCACACAAAACACACTCAACAGAATTTAACTTAAAGTACTTTTATATAAATATCTACACAAAAAAGTCCCACAGTAGCAAAAGGCAGCCCGCTCACCGGGTAGAAAAGATTATCTTCTCATTAATGCACCTCTAACCACAGTTGACACAGGAAGAGGGAGAAATATTCCCTGGCACTGTTTAAAATTTCTACAATGCGACATATATTAAGATTTAAAATTGTCATAATACTTGGTGAAATTACTATGATCTAGCGTTGTGACCGCTCCGTGCGAACTACTACAAAGAACTATGTACTTCATTTTGCGGCAGTTCAAACTTCATTCATTTTTCATTGAACAAATACTTCAATTGAAGTCAGACTACAAAGCTACAAAGAACTACTTTATTTTGCGGTTGTTCAGCTGCGAAGTTGAACTTTAAAGCCTACAAAGAAGTACTTCATTTTAAGTGCTTCAATTGAAGTTCGACTTCAAAGACTACAAAGAACTACTCCATTTTGCGGTTTTGAAGGTCGACTACAAAGATTTGGCGACGAACTGGTTCTTCCCTAGTTCCATTTATTTTGTTGATATGCTGGTAATTTTTTGGGGAGGAATTTTTGTCGATTTGCTAGTACTTTTTGATTTCAAATCTCTACCGACTAGTGCTTTTTTGGAGAGGAATTTTTGTTGATTTGCTAGTACTTTTCGATTTCAAATCTCTTTTTGGCGAGTTCGACTTCAATTGAAGTGTTCACTGTGAAGGGTTCATTTTAAAGAACTAGCAGTTAGTGAAGCATTTATAAAACATTTAAGTTTTTTCCAACGCTACTATACATCATAATGCGCTATAAATCATTACTACAGTATTGTTTAACTTAGCCAAAAACTAATTATTATGATTCTCAGCAGCATAAATTCGTTGTAATTGCAATCATTACTTCATGAATAAAATCTGCAAGCAATATCATTTTTCTGTAGTTATTCAATGTTATGAATAATTAATATTACTTAATTTAGTGTTTCGGGCAGGTACCTATTGTTATCTCATGGAGAGCCGTTTGTTCGCCGAACGAAGGCGAGAGTTAATTCACACAGTATTTTAAACACCTCTGGGTGTTCATAACCTATATTTTACCTTTCTCGCTGAAGACACAACTTACGGCAGTTAGGTTTTAAAGTTCCCAACGAACTGTATAATGGTTCATCCAAATAAAACGACCATTTAAATTAGTTTCCCATTCGCTGAGCAGATAATTCCAAGAATGGTGAAAAAAAATCTAACCACTACGCCGTTTCTTCACAGGGTAGGCAGAGAGGATGAACCGCCACACCACTCTGTCTTAGCACAAACTCCTTGCTTCATTCACATTCATACGTCGTCTCATACATATTCTTCTACTATTCTGATTATTGACATGACCCGACTCATGTATTTGATTTACTTGATTGTGATATGTCTTCCTCAGACATCCCCGACTTCTTCTATAATTGACGTCCGCGTCATATATTATCCTTGCACTCCTTTCTTCGTTCATCCAATCTACGTGTCCAAAGTATCTACGCCTCCAGTTCTTAATCTTATTCATTACATTATTATTCTGATTTAAGAGAATACTGACGTCATAGTTTACATTAGACTTTTTAACTCCTATACGTTAAAGATAGAATTTTGATATTAAAAAACGTTTGATATATTTCACCCGGAATAAGAAAAAATGAACCTTACTTGGGCACAGGTCCACAATACACTTCTAACGGTTTATCTCCGCAGTGTATTCATTACATGATGCTATTACCATACGTGTTTACCTATGTGTCATTATTGACGCCATGACTAAATTCACTAACAATTTAACACCAAAACATTCCGATCTTCTTTTTTAACATTCTCTTCCGAAAGAGCAAATTGTGAACACACTTCCACTCTCACCAACAGGGGAGATAAATATTAAAGATTAGATCAGATCTTTAAAAAATATATTATTATTTTCTTTGAATATCAATACTGACACTTTTATGTTTTTGATAACTACCTACACGCCCTAGCAAATTGAATTGGCAACTTTTATCAGATTGTACGTCAGGGAATTTTTTATGACCATTTAGGATTTGTTAGTTAATTTATGGGTTCAATTCGATTTTACATAATAAATAATAAAAATTACTTTAGAAAGGTTTAAGATGGAGAATCGAGACAAACAAACACGCGGATTATTGATACCACCTAATTCATTATTGCGGACTTGTAATATTTCATTATGGCAATGAAAATAATTTATATAAGACAAAAACTATACCTTGCAAGTATAAAATGATATATGAGCAATTACATACTCGTGTCTAATTTCGTTTTCGTATTGTACTTAACATAAATTCAACATAATTTGATAAACCACTTGTTTCGGCACAATCGTGAGTTTATCATGGTCGTATAATAAATAAATAATAAATGCATAAAAATGACATTAGAAAAATAATATATTTAGCCTTTGTCTGGCGGCATAGGTACAATTTTACTGTCACTTTTGTATTTTTTTAAGTGTGATAACATCTTTTCTAAAAGTCGTACCTGAAATTTAACGAAATTTTTACATTTTTATGTAAGCTTAAACTAAAAAAAAATCTGTTCCCAAGATAGGTGTTCGAGTTGTTTTTACACCCATAAGAGGTGAAATACCATAGGTACAATTTTCCCTTCACATATTTTTAATGTAAATGATGCATTTTTTTGTTTCTTTTTGATGATGAACTTATTTTATTTTTTAAAAGAGTAAAAAAATATTTAATTTAGAAATTTTTTTTTTTTTTTTATCAATTTTCAGAAGTAGTACATGTAGTCTTTGACAATTTTCGTACATAATTTATGAAGGTACAATTGGACGTAGATATGCAGAGAGCTCTCAACCCCAAAAAGATGAAACCGAGAAAAACGTGTTTGAAAATATGACGATACAAAAGCATTAATATGCGTAATCGGCATTTGTAATATGAGTATCAGTGCTTTTTCTTTATGAGAATTATTATAAATAGATGATTTATAATCTATCGATGTATTTATAGAAGAGAAAAAAGTTTTCCCATGTCATCCTACATTTTAATGTTTTTAAACTTTTTTACAAATTTAATTCAAATATCTGCAATGCGGGTTAGTAAAAAATTGAATTAACAAAAATCTATTACTTATCTATTAATCTCGTATTTATCTATAGGAAAACACGTAAAACTCGATTTTGGCAAATTGTGGGTTGGACGCTTTTTGCATAACTACGTCCACTTATATTGTACCCATGCTGCATTTTAGCATTATAAAATTATGCCGTCAAACGAAATTTAACCCCGCTTTACCTGTGATGTTTAGCTAGTACACATCTCTATAAATATAATAATCACTGGCTTCAGATTTTAGCTATTTCTCTATAATACATTTACGCATTGGATGGAAAAATAAAATTAATTATAAAAGCACTTATCCAATATTTTAAATACTTTTGTATCGTAAAATTCTAATCCCCAATGGGGGATGACATAGTTCCACTATCTAATACACGATTGGTAGTAGTTAAAAATCAAATGCCGCGAGGCCTTACACCGGGAACATGTTTAAGGGGCTATATGTTGGTAATTAATTATTGGCTGTGAATGTTTTTAAAACTATCATTGAGGAATTACTCATTTTTTTATTGAAACAGTTATGAATTCAGAGTAACAATCATTGTAAAAATTACAGTTTTTTTTTATTTGTAAAAATTTCAAATCTCTTTTGATATTGCATTTTTGCATAATTACACAAAAAAATATACAAAGAAAGAATACATATTCCCTGAAATAATGAAATTAGATCAGAAAGAGTTTTTATAACTCATCGGGATTGCTATGTATGTTAGCAAGATACTAATAATAGATACAATTAAATTTTATTATCAATATATCATGCAATTCTGTAGATATTCATTTAAAATTTTAACCTTCATAACTCAAAATAAAATTTATTGATACACATAAATGGTAAATGAACTAAGAAATCATCAATTTCCTTATAATATCAAGGCTGATTATGATGCTCAATTTTAAATTATAAGAATAATGATAAGTCCTGACCATTCAATATTTATTTTTTTATACAGCAAGTATGTACCTACTGTGGAGAAATATACATTTCGGTTAACTTCGATACTTTGAGTTATTGGCAAGACTTTTATGGTACTGAGTGAAGGAAATATATTTTTTATGAGATCACCTTCTTAAGCCCTAGACGAAGTATGGATCCAGGATGTATTCTCAAGGTGATACATTTCTTTGGCGATATCCTGTTCACTGATGAATCGAAGTTACTAGACTCTTTGTCTTTCTGCTTATAGAATTGACGTAGGCGATTAATATGCGAATCATTATCTTCATAAAATCAATGTCGAGAGCCACTCAATTAGAAAAAAATCAAATACATTAATAAAGTCCATGGTAAGATGACAGGATCTTTGAGCGTAGGTTAGATGGGTCCAAATAAAACACGTTGAACCTACGAGACAGGATCTGTAAAAGGACCTACCGTCGGATAAAGTTGATTTGTTGTATTTAAATTCACATTTGATAGATATGTTCCCAAATAGTATGTTGTACATCAAGCAATATTTAATTATAATTATTAAAATTTAACATCTCACTTTGGGATGCCATTAAGATTTATTATGTCGTGATAAAATTACAGATCATTTTTTGTACTTCTTCCATTTAGACTCATAAATGTAATCATCGTCTCATTTTCATATTCTCAGGTAATAGGCAGTAGGTGTTATGGTACTGTAGTATTTATGGAGAAATGGTAGAGCCTAATTAAACTAATAAACTATTTGTTCAAACCATTTAATGTTTTATATCCGACCGGTTTCCGAGCCTCCACTCATAAGACGGGGAAATAATAACTATGCATAATAACTACAGAATGGTTTGTAAACATGTATGATATGGCATTACAGCTTTCGACTCATAAACTCTTGGCGGAAATTGGATTTTATGTCCCCGACATTTTCACGCGAGGCCGCCAACACAGGCTTCTGTTTCTTCTCAGGTGCAGAACTAACTTACCAATGGTGATACTCCTGGTAAGACTAACTAGGTTAATTAACTGCCTCGCAGGAAATTTTGATATTTTCGCATGAGCTACAACAAGCCTAATCAAGAACTAACTATTCAGTTTTAACCTTATTATGTACCATTATAATTGTACAATTATGATTACGCTTAGATGGTTTGGGCATGTAGAGCGAATGAACGAAGAAAGGAGTGTGAAAAGAATATATGATGCGAAAGTGAATGGAAGAAGAAGTCGAGGACGCCCGAGAAAGACATGGCACGATCAAGTAAATCAAATACTTGAATCGGGTCATGTGAAGAGTCAGAATAACAGCAGAGTATGTATGAGACGATGTATGAATGTAAATGAAGCAAGAATTGTGTGCCAAGACAGAGTTATATGGCGGCCCGTCCTCTCTGCTTACCCCTGCGGAGAAACGGCGTGATGGTTAGTTAGTTAGTTAGTTATGATTACCATTTTTGTGTTTTTTATCGCTTTTGCAATGTAATCGGTATAAAACTGTTTTTGCAAAATAAAATAAATAATATACTGCCCTGATGAAGCTAAGGTGGTAGCGAAACCTGGTCGGCACTAACAAAAATCTAAATGTTGTAAAACAAAGTAATTGTTTTTCTTTTTAAATGTGAGGTAACAAATGTGATTTATTATTGTCTTATCGGGATGATGGAATGATGGAAAACAGTTACCAACGAATGTAACGGTGACCTCAAATCTCTTGTCTTGGATGTGACTGGCTTCATTTTTCTCAAGTCCCACGGTGGGGATTTAATATGCGATTATTAAAACGAGAGTGAAGCTGGGGTTTTTTATTTAGAAGTTATGGAGCTTGTAATAAACTACAGCAAATGTGGCGGTGGGAACTTAACCGGACTACATGTAAATTAACTGGAAGACGGAATGCACCAGTACCTACGCGGGTTATCGGGGGTGATCGTTGTTCGCTTGCGATACTTTTTTAATAATGAGAAGCGAACAGTGGTGGAACGTCGTGGTTCAAGGGAAATCTCTTTAAATTTTTATATCTATTATAACGCCTATTTGGGTGTATTATAATATTATTTATATGGCCAGCAACGGGGCGCACCTAACAGCCTAGCAGAGGAAGGTATTTCCCGCGGGAAATATGTTTTTAGCGGGAAAGGAGGAATTTGCCCGCTGACACTTCGGTTTACCCTTCGTGACGGAAAACATCTCTTGTTTTGTGATTACTCACGTCAGCGTGTTTTAATTCATAAATAAACGTGGTCTACCTAACCTTAAAGACTATCATTTGACAATTACCTGCTACGTTTATTCATTATAGTTCCTTGGTTCTACACAATATTCAAATCTAATTTATTTGAAAAAAATATATACAAATAGGGTTTTATTTTAGTAGTTTTATTCATTCTGTTACCAACAACTTTGATTAAATATATGTTGAGGGTGAAGGAGACTTGAATTAATACTCATAAATATGTTGTTTGAGGACATGGAGAGGTACTTTTGCGAAACAGTGTAGTCAGGACGGTTGAATTTATACTGACTCGGTAGAAAGAGACAAAGATATATCAAAGGATGTTAAATAGCCTTTTAGTTACCACCTACATGGAATTAGGACATTTTTACTAAAAATATTTGAACACATTAAACAAAACAATATCAATACACCATTAAAATGATTTATAAAGTCAAAATATCACACAGACACTAATAACCGAAGGTTTGCCAAAATAATAATGGAAGATTTTTGTTGATTTTGTGTCTATATTTCAATAAAAATGTAAAAATTCTAAAGTTTTGTAAATACAACAGTAAATACAATATTTTGAAAAATATTTAAAACTGTTGAAGTACCTCTGAAAAGTGATGTTTTTTAATCTTTTTTTGGTCTTATTTGATCATTTACGCATAGCACATATCACCATCATGTTTGATTTATTTGTATAACCACAGCAAGTATTTTGATCAACACAAATATAGGAAACAACCTCAAAATCCGTTGATGTAAGTTATGCGTCTCGATGATGTGAAGTTAGCGCGGACGGAGAACATCCTTAAATACTTAAGTGCTGAGATATTATGTGACGACTCTTCTTATCTCTTTCACTTTCATGGTATACGACGTAAAAACCAGGAGAGAGTAATTTGTCGCAAATTTGTATAGGTTGGGTAAAAATATTAGCTACACCTGCTTATATTGTTACTCCATGGTTAATACTAACAGATTTTATTTGAGATAAGGTTTATCATTTTTCAAGTAAATTATGATATTTTTTTGATTATCATAAAAATAAAAAATAAATATCATTATTCATTTACAAATACAGAAATTAGTGTGTTTCCTATTTGTCTCTGATAAACAGTAAAGGTGTATGTGGGGGATTCAAAAAATCTTATACTGTTTCAATTTTCGGCAAACAATTTTTCAAAAAGTCCTTTAGCCAATATTTTACCATGTATAAATTAAACAACTAACGATTTTCTGTACAACTGTTTATTTTGCCCTACCCCCCCCCAAGTATATGCATATGTTTTGTTTGTATGTATTTTAGTATAGAGGTTTTTTTTAGTTTTGTGAGAGTTATTTCTCATATATTTGTAAAATTTTATTTGTGCAAAATATAACTCCACGGTTTTTCAAAAAATTATTCCCTCATATTTTGCGTTGCTGGGGGTTCTTGTTTTTGATATGCCACCACTGGAGAAGAATGAGTGATATGTGACTGATATTCAATCGGGTTAACCGTAAACATAAACTAATTACTTCACAGTAGCAACCAGCAGTCGTAATATTATCTAAAGTTTAATCTTGTTGCCAATCATGAAACTCTTATTTAGCTAGGCACTTATTTACTAAGTGTTATTTAAAAACGTAGTTTTCTCTGGTCGCCTACATTTGTATCATTAGCAGATTTGTTTTTGCAACAATCATAAATTACACAGAAACTATGCAGAAATTAGTGCAGTAAGAATTAATGATACTAATAAAACAACACATCTGATACAATCATTGACAAAAAATAAATGTACTTAATTAAAATGCGAAATCGATTTGATTTATTATAATTATTAGCAAATTTGTTTTGCGATAAATGAATTTAGTCAACTGAGGAATTTCAATGCATAATATTATGATTTAAACGCTCCGGCATTGCTCTGACGTCGTTTTTTTTAATTTACTATTCTGTCCTTCCCGGAATGAGTTTTTTAACTCCTTGGGAATAACAAACTAAAAAAAATGCACTTAATTATCATTTTAAAAATAAAAAATCATTTTTAAAAAGTTAGTCGATGAATAAGTAAAAAAAACTTCAATTTCTCATTATATAAGACAATTATCACACCTTTTCTTTTTTGTACGTTTTAAATATTTATTTTATGCAATCTAGATTCATCTATTGTTAGGTTATTTATCTAACTAATACGTGCGGAGAAAATCTTTTGTTGCAATTTCGTAATAATATGTCTGTATGTGAGTATTTATTACGAGGAAGCAAGAGATTCCATTGTTAATTAGGTGAATGGTGAAATTACCGTTCGCTTCTCGCGAAATAAAATCTTTTTGCGTAAATTGGTGATTATATCACAGAATTCCGTCCGAGTGGTTTATGTTTGCAGACATTGAAAGAAAAGTTTTGTTTGCAGAAAAAAAAAACATACTCAATTATTTACGAAGTCAATCACTTTTGATAAATAATTATTTTTTAATCTACTTTCTTGTTCATTTCATCATTCTTTTAATTAATTGTTCTACGGGCATGCCTCCAGTTTAGTGGTCGTAAGTTAAATGTGCATGTTGAATAAGGGAAATGAAGTAGCATCTTTAAAAAAACACTAATTAATTGGCTTATTTATTTTTGGGCACTCCATATATTTTATGTCAGAGAGAGTAAATATAATTTAATAATATAACATCTGCTTCTCTTTCATATAATATTCAAATTACTTGATAATATATTAGGAAGACGAAATATATGACACAGTTCAACAATTCTTAATAATATATTTAATTTAAAATACACTAGGTACACCACGTTTTACGAACTATAAATTAAATTCGGTGCAAATCTAATATGCATACATATTTTTTCTTTTTTTGGTTACTAGGGTTACGAGCGCGTATTAGCACATATTTGTTAAGGTGGGGGTAGTTATTTTAAAGAAGAGAATAATAACGATGAAAGTGCTTTGTGCGATTTATATATAAATTAAAAATAGCTCATTCGCATGATTCGATTATTTTTATTTTTAATAATTTAATTTACAAACACTTTAATCAATAAAATTGTCGTCTGGTGTCGGAAGTCCCTTACATCGTTAGAACAACATTAAAACTTGTTTAAAACAAACCAATATGTTATACTCGATATTATAATTATTGCAGTCACAAAGTGAACGCTTTTACATGTAAAAATATCAATAAGATAGTTTTTGTTTTTAATTTTAACTCCCTGAAATTTGCGGTATGAGCGTAAAGAACTGTGTACAATATTATTGAATATACGTGCCAGCTACTTTAAAGTTATTACTAGCAAAAAACAATACTGAAGAAAAACCACAAGCCTGTTTCAAAAGGTGTATTGAACTTGCGATCTTCGCTGTGATCCGCATTCCTCTGAGAATCTGTCCCGTCTCAATCACCGCAAGGTTAAGTTGGCGAATGGAACAATAAGATACGACATGTAATCCCGTTTACACAAAGAAACGCACCAGCGACATGTCAGAGTCAGACCTCTGCAGCACGTATCATTTTACACACGCAATACCGCCTTCATCAGAGACGGAGATATTATATGTCGGCCGTGAAAAAGCAAAAAGGAATAACCCTTACTTATCGCGACAATCACTTGTTTGTTTTATTTTATTCTCTGTGGCAAGAAAAACATCCCAAGAAATAAGTCGGCGAGCAAAGGTCTTCATGATGATCGGAAATGTTTTTGATGATTTCATTTTGCTTCACTCGAAAATAAAAAAAAGAAAGAAGTAGTATAGGCGAAAAATATTTTTAGAATTCCATATATTACCTTATTATTTGGTTAACCAAATATGATTATAGATTTGTGTTCGACACAACGTACCTATTTATTAAAACATAAATATAAGAAAAACAGATTCTTAAGAACTTTGTTGACGTTTTTAATATATAAGTACAATAAGATAGATGCCTGAAATTGTAATAAATTGTGTTTAAAAAGAAAGGTAGGAAGTATTTTATTATTAACTTTAAATATTTATGTATTCAATTTAAAATTGACTTATTATTAATATATCTATCAGACACGTGTTTATTTACATTCAAACCCAAGGAACTTGAGTTACTAAAAGAAGGAAATCCTTTCACTTGTACCTCAGTAAATCCTAGATTTATAAAGAAAATTGGCACAAAGACTCTAATCTCAGAACGTATATTGTCTAGTCACGTACAAGTTTAAGAAAAAAACTAAACAATAAACACCGGGGTTGTTGGCGATAAAATCATTGAAATTCAAATAATTGTAATTCGCTTCAAAAAAATGTGAAAAAGGATATTATCTACCTATAATCAAAACGTTAATTGTTATTCCTTATTTGGGTTATTGCCTTTTGACTTTGCACAGTCAAAATGCAACCGAGCCTCACCTCTAGCAAAGCTGTACAAAAAAACGATCGATCGTTTCGACAGAATAAATAATATAATGTTGCCATCGGGACCACTCAATTCATCAAGCTTTTTTATCCATTAAAAATCATTTGATAATTCAATACAACATATCGACAAGTTTTCTAAAAGCAAAAGATGTAAACGCGTAGGCGATGGGTGCGAAAAAGGCTGTTGACCTTATTTTTTTAGTGGGCTGTCTTTTTTCCGATCAAAATTACTTACGATATTTGTTTATAATTATGATAAACATCTCTCATTTTTTCATCGAGCATTACTCGTCAGATCAGCATTTTTTATAAAGAATTTTATTTGTATTAGTCACCAAGAGCTATGTTGGTTCAGGGACAACTCGATTCACCTTCATCTCTTCATCCTAGAGTTCTTAACGTTTCCAAGGTGATGGGCATTCCTTTGCAATACCTTAACTGGATTGGTCGGTTCATTTCTTTAACCTTTATATCATTACTGTAAAACCGTCTAGACTGGGGATAATGTCATACCCTTAAAGGACACCGGATACCTTTATTATGATTACACAGGTGAATAATTTGTAAAGCGGATACGAAAATTCCAAGATAATTAAAAGTATTTCCACTCCATAAACGCTACAAAAATGTTAAATCTACTCATTGTGAACATTAGTTCAATGGTGCATTAATACGATCACAAAGCATTCAGTTTGACGGCCTGCATGGTCGAGTGGTAAGACGCTCGACTACGAATCCAAAGGTCGTGGGTTCGAACCCAGCGTGCGCAAATAAATTTTATTCAATTAATATGGGTCATAACACATTTAATTGATATAAAGAATAAAATATACCATAATTGCGGCACGTTCCAGAGTGGTAGATACTAATAGTGGTATCGCCCTGGTGAAAGACCACCATTCAGAATTGAAACGTTGCTTGAAATGGCTTAAGCTGTGTTTGGTGACCAGATCTGAATAGCCAGGTACTTCCCAACCTTTCCCTTCCTCATCTCAGCCTCACAACATACCCTTATTAGGGGATGCCATAGTCTTACTGGCTCTAGACGGTTGGGAGCCGTTGAGACTCTTGTGCGGTATTCATGTAAAAAAAAATGCGTTGCTTCTGTGCAGTTGCCGCATAGCGTGTACCTGCCTACTGCTACCTGTGGACATACGCAGTATTGTCAACCAACTGGATAATTTAAATTCGCCAAGGATTGACAATATTCGTATGTTCGATATACAAAAATAAAAATTAAAATTAAAATAAAAATATATATATATATCTCTTATGTCCTGTCATAGCTCATTTAATTAATAAAATTTTGTGTCAAACAGTTATACTAAATGAGCTTATTAGACTAATATACAAAAGCGGAAAAAAACTGAAATAGAAAATATTATAGTTATGCCAAATATAGCATAACGCCAATAATAAAGTCACATACATTTAAGTGTTTACAGAATTTTAAACAACCTGTAAATGCAGAACTATTGCACTGGCACACACTTATATATATTTTGGGATTATAATCCATATTATACTATTAAAGATACGCAAATAAAATGGGATATTCACATAAGTCAAATCTGCAAGCGCCTACGAGCTACTGCAGAGCGAATTTACAAAATTGATATCTCATGAAAGAACAACTGTGGCTATTATTTAGAATAAATTTCAGTCCACCTGTTCCAACAAACGAAAGTTTTCGAATTTCACAAGAGCTTGCTTCTACCGTAAATGTGTTATTTCTTAAAAATAACCAGTACTTAAAACAGTTACGTAAAATATTTTGAAAACAATTTGTGGCATCAATGCTGTTGTATTTACAAAAATGTGATTACTATCATCATTAGAGTTATTATTATACAAATATTATCATGCTTTATTTCCAATAGATAAGCACCAGATGTAAATTATTTACTTATAGTTGTTTTTAGTAGTAAGTGACAGCGCCCTTGAGGTGATTTTTCGCAAAAACGGCGCTTTACAAATCATCAAAATATTATTATTATTAGATAATGTCATCATGTTGTACATATCCAATGTTTTACTATTATAATACAAGGTAGGTAATTGTACATTTAGTGACGTTGGAAGAGATATAATCTTGAAGTAACAATATATGGAGGGATAGCTAATTTGTTTTACCCAACCCATCCGAAATTGTAATAAATCACTTTTTCCGAGTTTTTACATCGTACACCATGAGAGAGAAAGAGACAAAAAATTTCTTGGACGGCTTCTAAATACTGTCGTAATGATCTTAAGCTGGTTATTTTCGCTGGTTAACGGCGGGACTCCGCCCACATTTTTTATTTTGCCACTAAACTTGACACAACTAAACGGTTTTTTAGGTTAGATGCTATATTTTTGTTGATAAAAATACTGTGAAAAAGTGGCTATACGAATACACAAAAACATTATGTCGACATGTGATATGAAAGGATGTATAAATACCGTAGCCTTAGTCTTAGCCACGCCCATTTGCGCCGAGTCATGTTAAAATCATCAAAAACAAGTTCAAAACTGACTTCACTGGCTTTGGCTTGGGCTACCTCTTGTATACTCTAAGGATATAATGATGTGTAACTTGTCCATAAATTTAATGATAAGATGTGGTTTAGCAATAAACTATATAAATGTTCTTTCACAGGTCTGTGATACTTTACGACTCTAAACGCTTGAAATGTTCACATCAAACAGTATCCACAAAACAAAGATTCTCGCCATGATAGCAAAGTAAATACTGAAGTATCCTCACTAACAATAAATAATGTACTGATCATTTATCACTTATTATTATTATTACTGTTAGCTTACTCGTTTAGTTTCAGATTAATGTTCCCCAGCTAACGAAAGGTTTACAGTTTTAGTGTCAGCTTAAATTACCACAAACTTGGTTTAATAACAAGGTTCTTAAGCTACCTTAAGAGATTAATAATGTGAGTATTATATTACTGGTTTGATAATTGCACCTACGAATCAAGTTAACAGAATCTCAAGTAAATAGGAATCGAAAATTATCTGCTAGGTACGACATTTTTTGAAGACTGTATTTTCTGAAATAAACTAAAAAGGAGTCTTCCTCAACCACCTGTCTACGTTACCCAATTTTTTTTTTATCCTATTCTAGACTTTTGATAAAACTAAGCATATAAAATATCGATTAGAAATCAGGCCCAAGGAGTCCTACTCGTAGTATTTTAATAAATAATCTAGAATAATTTATGGTATTTTTTCGGAATCTCCATATTTATAATACTCGTAGCTCACCCAATGTTTCAAAATTTGGAATTTATAAATATTCATTAGTTCGAACTTAACTTGTCTCCACAATTTTACTATAACTAGAGTTGTTGGTGCAAAAAATTAACAGATTTACAAAGTTTTCTGTGCAAACGCTCAAAATATCAACTAACCCTTCAATGATAAACTATTTTTATTTTGCATCGGTTACCTCAATATCTATCCCTGAAACCACAGATAAATTTGTAGGTATATCAGAAAATTACTTTGTAGTTGTGTGAAACTCGCCTTTTTATAGTAGGATCATGTTATCTGGACATCGGGCAAAATGTCATAAACCGGTATACTTTAAACTCAAGTCTTTATTTTAGTGGGCAAATGATAATAAACTACACTGGACAGAAAAGTGTTCCGGCGGAATCTTCTCCAGATAATAAATTAAATTAATTTACAATCCATTATTTTGGCATTCACTTTCCAAACGCGGTTGTTGGGTTATGACACTGAAAGTGTAAACCAGCAAATACATTTTAATTCATTTACGCATCAATAAAACATTGCAATGTTTAACTGTGCCTCATCTCGCACTTAAGCTAAGCTTTCAACACATTGTTATTTTTCAGTGTGCGTCTTTTTGCACTTAAGCCAAGCTTCCGTGCTAAGTTGGTTTATTAAGGAGCCGTTCCTACTTTAACACGGAATTTGTGCCATATTTTTCAATTATTATTGGTCAAAAAATTCCATAATTGGGGGTGGTATAATCCCCCTGGCTCCGTATAGTTAAACTCTTGTGTATTTTTCATATTAAAACAATTTCATCAGTGTGAAGCGTTCAATGATAGTACACAGAATGTGACTTAGGTGGAGATGTTTCAAGCTTTCGTCACATTTGACATCGTTACAATTCAACGATTAGCGGCATTTTTAAACATTTTAACGATCCCCGTTAGACGCCGATTCTAGACCCGTTTGAGCTTTTCAACTGACTGTAATCAGTTGACGAGCATAACAACATAACTTATGATTTTTAGCCAATTGTTTCAAAAGCTGAAACGGACGGACAATTTGCGCTCAACGGAGAACGTCAACATGTCAAAAACTAAATTCTGCTAATCATTGAATTGTGACGATGTCTAATGTGATTAAAGTTTGAAACAACCCGCACCAAAGCTGAATTCAAACATTGTTCCTCGATTCCCTTCCCACTAATCCTTTCTACAGCATTTAATTTACTTTCACCCATCTGTTGTCTTCTTTCTCCGCGCTGAGGCATACCTCAAATAACGTAAGATAACGCGGGCGATTCCGCTAAATTGCAGCCTGTGCTCGATCCACTTATTACCCGCTGATTTCATAATGCTTTCCTGAAACCAGAAAGAAAGGTTAGGGGTTCAGAATCCGCGGTAACATTTACAACGATCATCCGCTGTAATAAGTTTAGTAATGCAGCAGGGACGGACTAACCACTAGAGGCCCTATTGGCATCACCGATTGGGCCCTAATTGTCTACCTAAAATTGGCGAGATGTTATAAGTCCATCTTTCACCTAGCGCAATCGAAGAAATCAGGTTTAGTATGACCTTTAATAATGTTTTGGTGCATATCATCAAGTAGTAAGCAGTTATTGAAAGTAAATAAACGGTACTTTTTTTTTATAAAAGTAAGACAAACATTCCCGGGTTACGAATAACCTGACAATATTTGAAAAACTCCTACTGCCATCATAAAAAGCGAAAGATGTTGCTTGTGCAATGATGGAGGACTTAGCCAGCAGAGGAATTGAACGCACGACGCCCGTGTGGGAATCCGACGCGTTCTCCACTCAGCTACCGACCGGTCAATTTTGTATTTATACATTCATTATGTCCGTTTGTAGCTGCGTTGGGTTCCTACTCAAGCGTCATGGAATCAATTATTTTGCTAGCTAAGTCCTCCACCACTGCACAAGCAACATTTTTCGCGTACTTTGATGAGAGCAGAAGTTTTTCAAATATTGCCAGGTTATCCGTATCCCGGGAATGATTGTCTATATATTTTTAATGTATTTTGTCTCTTTTTCTTGCTACGTAGTAGTAAAAGTTTTTCTATATGCAAAGAAACCTGTTTTTATTCGAAGGAAAAACTTAACGCTAGTTTTCTTTGGCTAGCCCGGTGCTCTACTCGTATACGTATCAGGGTACCGGTAAATCCGACCCTGATTACAGGAAAAGAAATGTTATTGTTTTAAAACGCCAAATCACAATCAATAATGACATTTGTAATATTCCAGAAGTCTTCGAAGCCAACAAGGAAGATATAAAATAAAATATTTTTACTACAAAAACCTACTTCATTGTTTTTCTCGTGAAAATTTCACCATCGTCTAAGTAGTGATTAATTTCTCCATAAGCTAAAACCCAAAAAAACCCGAGGCACTTACGAACATCTCAAAAATAATTAGGAGCAAGAATTCACACACGAATGGGCGCTCATTAATTTAAGTTATATAATCAACTTTCATTGTGGGCATCTTGATAATTATTATTGTTGAAAAGGAAATACTAATGTACGAGTACGTAGCACCTCCGGCGCTAAAATGTCGTGTCGGGGAAGGTCGAATCACATCCCGTCATGAAAGAACTACAGAGAATGTTCCTTCACATTGCGTATTTGATTTTAACTCTATCTACTGCTTGCCTAAATACAATATATTGTAGTTTTCAGACTTCTTCCGCCTCTTTCTTAGAATGAATTTAGAGTCAATTCCCCCCCCCCACCCCATTCTCCACCACAAGAAAACTCATTTTTAAGTCCAAAATGAATGTTCGTCAACGAAAAAAATCGCCGAATGATCTAATAATGACAAAATATGCAGCAACCGCCATTGCAAAAGCAAACTGTGGTCTTTAGAGGTAAGAAGTTTGTTTGTGTTTAAAAAAACCGCTAATTGTTAACTTTTGAAGTATTTCAATGATTGATTGGCCAATATCTTATTTACGGACATTTGCATAAAGGATCGAAAAAATTACATACGATTTCAGTGTTGCGAGATACGCCTCGTTTATGCTATTGTTTAACGTTTGAAGTAATCGTTTTTGTGTTAAGATTTGGCAATAATATACATATTTTATGCATTTGAATGTACATGTGATTTAGTGCCTTTACGATTTTCGTCTATGTTACGTGTTATAACTGTACATATGTAATGATTTCACCTAATCCTTCCAAGTTTATAATCTAAGTAAAGCACTTGATATAACTCTTTCTTCCACCTGTCTCCATTTATTTATTTTGATTCCATCATAGCTTCATAGCGCACAGCGCCATACTCGGCGTACGTTCGCAGCTCAATACAGCGCGAGTATGTTCTCACAGTGCATGTCCAAACACAAGTGGAACTGACAGACATGAACATTGTGAATGCGTTATAAGATAACAATGAACTCATGTTGTGAGGAGATGTCTGTCTTGAGTGATTGGTGAGAGCATTGGAACGATATGGTTTTGCTCATAATATTGCATTCACGATCAACACTCACGTAGATGGTGGGTAATTATTAATTTTGATGGATGATGATTTGTAGAAAAAAACGCTTGCATATCGAAGTTTGAATCAGCAAACAAAATGACATTACGTTTTGATGTTTCAATCTTATAAACCGAGTTAGATTAGGTAAGCCGTTAGCTCAAATAAATTAAACATCATCCATTGATATTTTTTTGCTGACGATTCATCGTACACCTCAAACGGTTTTGAGCTTTGACAAATGTAATAATTAAATTTAAAAAATCAATTTAATTGTCTCGTGTAATCTCGTGACTACGTAGAAACATCACTATGTGTGTGTTATATATTCCACAGGAAAGGAGTTTGGGAAATTTGATTGAATACATTTATTTTCACATAAATATATTGGATTTTGTGATTGTACCTAAGTATGTGTTATTCGTGTACTTTATAATGTACACTGTGTAGGTTCTATATTCATAAAATAGTTCATTTACCACCTACAAGGATTTGAAAGGAAAAAGATATTAAAAATCTACAAAATGAGAGTGTTCTGACTTTTTAAACGTGTGAATTTCTGAACCTTTAACACGTAAGTTTGATGCTCATGGATATTAAATGAAAGTGTAATTTTGAAGGATTACTAGCTAAGATTTTCACATCAAAAACATCGCAATCAAAACAGTATCTTCAAATTATAATATCAATTCACTACATTTACCAATTAAACTAGACCACCATTCAGAATCGAAACGTTGCTTGAATTGGCTTTAGCCGTGTTTGGTGACCAGATCTGAGTAACCAGGTACTTCCCATCCATCCTCTTCCCAATCTCTTTCCTCCCACTACCTTCAGCCTCACAACATACCCAATTTGGGGATGCCATAGTCTCACTGTCTCTAGGCGGCTAGGAGCAGTTGAGACTCTTGTGCGGTATTCATATATATATATATATATATATATATATAATTTTTTTTTTTTTTAAATACCAAAGTCAAGTGTAAAACTTCTTTTTTAATGATTGTAAGATGATTTGATTCTACATTTTCCTGTTATTGTCAGGTAGTTTCTTTCTAAATGAACTTTTCTATAGCTATGATCGTTTATTTATGCTTTTTTTAAATTAAAATTATGCAGTGTTTTCACGCCTCTTTGTAAAACATAATAAGCTTGATTTACGTAGTAAAATTGCATTTTGCCAGCAAGGTGACAGTTCGCTACTCATGAAAATTGTGTGAGACGCGAAATGGTTATTATGTCATTATTCATAATCGTTGAATGCAGAAACTAAACCAAACAGAATGACATGACATTCACGAAACAAGTAAACGCCTTTTCGGTGTTCCACTTCGTTTCAACGTTTCATATAATCGGCCACACCAAACTAGTGTATTCTCATTGTTTGAAGCTTTGTTTACATTTTATTGTATCTACCGACTCGTAAAAAAACTATGGGAAAACTTTTGTTCACTGAAAATTAAGGAATCGATTAAATTAAAGAAAAAACTAGAGGTAATTAGAGAATAAATTAACATGTTAAAATTTTCTTCCATATAACCCTCTTAATGTCTCTCCACACTAGCGATAAAAATCTTGTAAAAGTATTGTGACATCTATGAATTCAACAGGAGACTTATGGCTGATTCACACCAACATCCGGTTCCGCTCAGTGCCGATATTGTTCCGCAAGAAAACTTATTGATATGGTATGAATATCAATCAAGGAGTATGTGTCAAGACAAATTTGTGTGGCAGTATATCCTTCTGGCCGAAGGATATACTGCCACACAAATTTGTCTTGGCACATACCCCTTGATTGATATTCGTACCATATCAATAAGTTTTCTTGCGGAACAATATCGGCACTGAGCGGAACCGGACGTTGGTGTGAATCAGCCTTTAAAAGCCATAGATCGTAAATGCAGCTCCGTTATCCTAAAAAATATATTTTTAAAATATTATTTCGTAATCTAATTTATAATTGGTATTCGCTAAATACCTCATAATTAACATAATAACCCACTGAAGGTAAATATTAAGATGTTCAGTATAAGGTATTTAAAGAATATTCATTAAAAATTAATAACGAAATCGATATCACAACGAAACGAAAAACAAATTTTGTTATTGTAGCTTTTAGACTTATAAGCATTTATAGTTTAAATCTTCGATTGAATCATAGATTTCTTAACACTTTTAGGAGAATTTTATCGCTAGTGTGAAGGTACGTTAATCTCATGCGATGCATTTTTCACCGGAAATTTAATAATATTATATAATACATGTTAAAAAGGCCATTTTGGTAGGGTCCCATATATTAAATGACAAATTCAAGTTGGTATATTTTTGAGCTGCGTGCGAATCAAACCCGCGGCCTCCCTACTCATATTTCTCTCATAATGTAAGTATATTTAATTGAACGGAAATTATTACCGTATCGCATCACACAGTTGAAAATTTTAATAAACTTTAAAAATTCGAACGTGTTCCAATTAAAAACCTTTACGTGTTATTTCTATTAGGTGTACGAGTATATTATAAACATTCCAAATGATGTTGCTCCACGTGTGCGGTATTTAATTTAAAAAAATGGAAAAAAATAAACACTTAGTACCTACTCTAGCCAAATATTTTTGAAGTTAGTGATCATTTGTAAAAAAAGTGCGGTATGTTCACAGAAAATATCATTTACAAAGAACATTTTTATAATTTTTATTATTAAAAATGACTAAATATATGCATGCTCATAGTTTTCCATCTCTAGTTTATTTCTGTTGTCCCAATCGCCCTAACCCCGATTGGTACTTATTTATTTCATTATAATTAGAGATAATTACGAAAATTTAATCAACGTTTTGAAAAATGAACTGACAAATGTGTCAGGATGGCTTAAAATAAATAAACCAATGAAGACAAAATGTATGATAATTGGACATGAAGATGTGCAGTGAAAGCAAAATAAAAATTGATGGTGTAAATATTAAATATGTAAGTGATATGAAATAATTAAGAGTTATATAAGATACAAAACTAACCTTCAACAAGTATGCTGAGTATATACAGAATAAAATTGGGAAGAATCAAAAAAAAAAATTCCAGAAAAACAACAATTACAATTTACAACTTTTCATTCTTATCACTGCTCAACGATTATTTTCTTGCTTAACGACGAAGAACAAAACAAGTTTCAAATTCTCCAAAATAAAACAATAAGAATAATGCTACTGGATATTCAAAAGTAGCTAAACTGTCAGAGGAACTAAATTGGCTAACAGTGAAACAGATGCTGACATTAAACACATTGATAAAACTTGACAAAAAAATGACATAAAATAAGGAACAACTTGTTACCGAAACACATTTCTGAAAAAATAATTTCCAACGCGGATATTCACAGACATAATACAAGGACGTGCAAATATATCAGACTACCAAAAAAGAATAAATCCAATACGCAAAACATTTATTTTACAAAGGGATGAAATATTATAGTATAATGCGCTGCCGGAAACCATCAAAATTAACACTGATGAATAAATTTAAATGTTTTTTAAGAACCACATAAAATTCATTAAAATGTTATACCCATTAGTATATAAGTTGTTATAGTTAGTTATATTTAATATTGTCAAATAGCATATGAGTTATAATTAGTTATTTTGTAAACTTAAATGTAACTAAAATAAAAACTAAAACTTCTCCTTGGGATAATAATTTATCTGCGGTAATAATTCACAACAAAGCAAAAAGTGTTTATATTGTAAAAAAATCCAAATAATATGATATTCATAATATCAAAGTGTTTGAATCAAATATCTCGCTATACTTGAGACAGAACTTTCACAATAGTATCTGCCAGCAAAAAATGGTATTGTGCATGTCTAAATGTCTACTACATTCTCCGTCGCTGGACCAAGTGATCCGTTGAAGTTCATTGATTCGTTATACTTGATCTTGATACCGGTTTTTTTATCCTACGGTAGCTACACGCTCTAAAAGCGGTAATTAAATCGCCGTTAAATTAACCGAATGCTCAACGGTTGGGGAAGGTCTGAACGGATATGATGAGTTAGGATGATAGATACCCACTTATTAGTGTTTTGTAATTAAATAAGGTAATAGAGGGTAAGTAGGTACCGAGTTGGAAAATTATGAGCTACCGGTGGGGGTAAGTACTTATTAGGTACATTTTTTGTTTAAAGATCTAGATAATATGGAATTTTTTTTTTTTTTTTTAATTTTATGGATTCTTTCGTAATCCTCTACTAAATAGCTGGGGCTTATTCAAATACCCCTCATAATGACTATCTAACTAGTACTGCGGCTCATTAGGCCTTATTACTATCACCAACTGATGGTTTCATTTAATTAACTGAGTTTAAGTTTACATCAGTGAGTTCTTAGGGAAAAGGTCTTAACTGGATAAAAAAAACCCTAAGTAATTTGGACAATAAATTCTGATTCGAAATTTTCAATTTGTATCGCATATAATTTTATATAGTGTAGAACTTAGGAACTATAATGAATAAACGTAGTAGGTAATTGTCAAATGATAGCCTTTAAGTTTAGGTAGATCACGTTTATTTACGAATTAAAACTCGCTGACGTAAGTAATCACAAAACAAGAGATGTTTTCCGTCACAAAAGGTAAACCGAAGTGTCAGCGGGCAAATTTCTCCTTTCCCGCTTTAAACATCTTTCCCGCGGGAAATATCTTCCTCTGCTGGGCTGTTAGGTGGGCCCCGTTGCTGGCCATAAAAATATATATTATTATTATACGCTTAAATAGGCGTTATAATATAATTAATAAATCGTTATTCAAAATATATTATTTAACTAAAACACCTAAGCCGTATATTTGACTGGGAATTGTGAAAAAAATATTTAAGCTTCAAAACGTTATACTAAATTAAAACAGGTCTTTATAGATGGAAAATATATTTTTTAAATCTCATTATTGAGTGAAAGTAAATTAGTCACTGATTTAGTTGAATAGGTGGACTTAAAAATATAGAATTGAAATTATTGAATATTATCACGTACAAATACAACAAAATGTTTGGACCTACATAGACAATGAATGATATTGATCGTAGTTATAGAATTAAAATGTGCCATGAACTCAAGAAACTAATTGACCTTGAAACTTTCGTAAAACTCTGTAGATCCCAAATACTGTACTAGACTAGCCATGTGGAAACATTAGCAGATACTCTGAGAATCAAGATCAAGTGGGTGCCCCGGTGGAAAGGACCCAATAATCATTCATGAATCCATGACTTTTATCAGCAGAGGCATGTTATTGCTTTCTTCAAATTTTCTCGAACATTCGGATTTATAAGTTCGCTAAATCGAACTGTGACATACTCGTAGTTTTCCATCATCCAATCAGAGCTTAGTTTAGGTGCACCTTAAAAAAATTATACATTTTGTGTAGAAAAAACTCCGAATGGCTTTTTCGAATAATTATTAACTATAAATAAATTCAGTTTTAAGTACGCATGACAAACTTTTAAAATTTGGAACTGATGTTAATTGAAATTGTCAAATTTAAAAAATAACCCTTTCAAATCCCTACCTACCTTATAAAGTATTTACGTATAATCTATTTTAACGGACATTATTCCATACTTGAAACGGAACTAATATTGTTTATTGGAAAGTTTGTTACATCCCGTGATTTTTCACGGGTAACCAGTATAATTTTGAATCATTTCGCGGATTAAAAAAAAAACATTCTTATTGTTTTGCTCTGGACAATCACTATAATCAGAAATCAAATCATTGTTGATAGACATGCGAAGTTATAATGGCTTGAAAATGATTTTAAGTGCTTCAAAACAATGAATGATTTTATGGTTAGTTGTGAACGTTGTTAATACATCAAAACATTTCATACAATAGGTACTTACTAGTTAAAGGGGCTTTCGAAAGTAAACTTAAAATACTTTATGAACACGTATATTGCCTATAGAATTTCAATAGCTCACGGAATATCAGAGTATGCAGCTGTTAATATAAAAAAACGTACTTGTTTTCTGGGTACCTTAGCAGTTCTATATCCATTTTGTGCAATTGTTGGTAAATATTGAAACTTGATTGATGTAATACGGATCATATGATTGATACGAGTCTTAAATACGTTCTGATCGCTGTGTATAATTTGAGTTGAAAGCCATTACTCAGCTATTTATTACCAACAAGTAGTTCAATATGTTAATGCCTATAAGCAAATATAAGCAATGTAGGTACCAATAGACGACGATTATTTTATTGTGATATTGATTATCGATTGCTCCAATTCTCGTGAAAAAGTATCAAAAATAACACTCTACCTGAAAAAGTAATTGTCTTATTCAACTATAAGTACTATTTCTAGAAATCAAAAATAACTTGGTATAAAACCACGAATATTATTTTAATTTTTACGGCCGACCGGTTTCGCTTAGCCTAAGCATCATCGGGTACAAAATTAAACTAACCATAAAATACAAAGTGTGCGGTTATATATACTCGTACATACAGAGGGAGAACAAAAAAAAAAATAACAAAACAATGAGAAAACAAAGTGATTGTTTTCTACGAAAATATACTATTTCTGTTCAACTATATAGTTCAACTCTACTAATTAATAAAACGGTCAACTTCTTATAGCGCCGTTCAGTGATTCAAGCACATAAAGGGCGCTTTACGTTACGTATTGTAGGAAGCATTTTCTAAATTACTTTTAAAGTTTTCAAAACCAGTTTCTGACCTAAGACTAAAGGCAGGTAGTTCGAAGAATATGGACTCAGCCCGTTGAATGCTGTCCCCAAACTTTGCAACATTGATACTAGAAGGTTCAATCAAGCTGCTCATCGCATCTGAACTGAGCCTTAGTTACCTACGAGTACCTAAGATTAGCCCTTTTTTAAATAATATTTTTTTTAATTTCGAACTAAATCTGACTACAATATAGAATATAAATTAAATAATAAATAATTTTATAAGCAATCTATTCTTTGAATTGAGAAACTAAAAGACAACAAACCAGACATCGTATTTACGTAATTGAATAAAGCTGTTGTGTGTTATCTCTACCTTTTCGTAATCTGAAATTTCAATATAACTGACCTCCCGTCTTCCGTACCATCACTCCAACTTCGATACTTGACTGAAGGTAAATTCCGTAAACAAGATTTCTGACATCAAATTAACATGGTACAAACACTTGTACAATCTAACACTCCCAAAGTTTTGATGTGCGTGGTAAATTACCCGTTTGTGTAAAGATCAACAACAATTAACATTGGGCGCATGTGAAGACGAATCCAAAAAATTTCCAACTCTAAGGCGAACGTGTACACCACTACGCTACTGAGTTCCACAATCACTGCTACTGGACTAAATAAATAATATAACTACGTAGTGAATATTAAAACAAGAAAAAATCAGAAAAAAATCATTTTTGCTACAAAATATGTTATTGAAAGTTATTATTTGTAGTAGAAAGAAATTGGTGTTTATTTTTATACGCGATGAAATGATCATGATGATATCATTAATCAGTCTTATCACACTTCTTACCACGCGTCCGGATATGCCGTAGAAAAATACTTTTTTCAGTGATGTGCTGTTATAAAAGAATAAATAAAAAAAACCACCCATTTTTTTCCTTTTTTTTATAATTTATGAATTAAAGAAAACAAGTTCGCATTTACTATTGCTATTACTATAAATATACATTGCACCGATAATTGTACATTGTTTTTTACTATTATTTACACCCTGAGAATTTGTATTATATTCTCCAAAAATATGATTATGTACATAAACCTCCAAACATCCAAATAACCACCACTTTACAAATCTCTTTTTTTAAACTAATTTTAATCAAATCGAACAATGTTATTACGAAGTTCTGCCAGTTTTTTGTGTTTTTTATTGGGCTTTATTGTATTTAAGGCTAGTTAGGCCACATGCACATGATTTATTAAACAGCTGTCACAAAAAATGATAACTAAAAGCTATCATAAGAAATTTAACAAAAAAAAATCTTGAAGGAAATATGTATCTACATATATCTTTTATGAACTATAAAATCTGGTATAATATAATTTACCAAATGTATGTAAGTAATTTCTGGTTCAACTTATTTGTTTCTCAGGCCAGCCCGCAACATTCGAAAACCTAATAATTTAACTGTAAAACATGTGTCGAAACTCGGGTGAAGCCGGGCAGTAGTTACCCACTAGTTTTTTTGTCTTACCCATAATTTTTATTTTTATTTAAATACAAATATTTTTACCCATACTATTCGTTGTTGTGTACTTTTTAAAAATTATAGCCCAATCCCACAAGGAAACAAATTTAATATAATGATACAGTATGTAGACTAAAAAAACACAAATAAGAGATCGTCTAAATCATTGTTATGTAAATTTCTATTTTTAAAAACACATTGATCAACGAATATTAAAATTGAATAAAATGAAATCAACAACCATTGTCAGCGAAATTGATTAATTTGTTCTCCATTATGCGAAATCTTTCAAACGTTTACGGGAAGAGAATCGAATCAAAATGATTACGGTAGGTATCGTGCTATGGAAATGATTTATTCAAACAAGAAGATATCACAGAGTAATAAAACATCTAAACTCCATAAATAACATCGTGAATATAATATAATACAAATATATTCTAGTGAAAGTCGTGTTAATAATGGACTGATACCCCCTTTTTTCCATTTGTTATGAAGACAACGAAATTTATTTCGGTTTCTAGCTTCTGCTGCCAAATTTCTTTTACTCCTTTTTAATTTAAATAAAGACACCATTCATTAAACGTACTCGTACACACAATGAGGATGGTATTTCAATGCAAAAGCTTTTCGATTTGTTTACGGCGTCTACGTTTTGTGCATTCTCTGCATACTGTCATGGTGTTTTTATATTTTTTGTCATGTATAATACTATAATTTATAATGTGATATAAATAATAACACAGTTTTGTGTATAAAATAAACAACCAGAGCTAGATATTTTGATAGTGATAATATTTTTAATGTATCAATGCACAATTTTATATAATAGTATTTCGATGCATTTCTTTATTCGAGTTTATTAATAAATCTCGTGATGGTCCTGAAACCAGCAGCAAACCCTGGTGGTGGCATCTAAAGCAGAAAAAACTCTCGAACGGTGATCTCTGACGTCATGAAATTTACCAACCTCTGTCTGCCGGGAATTTCTAGGTGAACATAACAATGTTCAGCTCGCTATGTCATATGATGTTTTAAGGCGATGCGATTTGTAAAAGTCCTTGAAACTCGAACGAAATCACGTACTTCTTACGTTGGTGGCGAAAAGGTTGAAATTGTCACTTGACGTTGGCCGCCTGTTTTGATCTATGCAAAAAGACATCGCCCAAAGGCATTTTAAAATTCTATTTTGTGAATCTCAGACACAAATATCAAAATCTTTACCGATCAAAGTCTAAAAAATTTAAATTTCCGCAATATACAATAAAAATCAAATCCATACTTTTTAATTGCTAGATTAGAAACAGGAGTGTTAAATCTCGGGTGAAGTCGGGTGATAACTCTAGAATATTTATGAAAGTATATGTTGTACAGTTGCTTTCTTGATTACTACTTGATCAGTTGTTATTCCGTCATTGATTTACTATATATTATGTGAAACAGTCAATCAGTCATATGTATATCGCTACGAATAGAAAGGATATTTTCATATCAAGGGCAATCAACTAGATTAATCGGATCGGATGCAACAAGATGATTTGTATATAAGGTACTGGGCGCAGTTAATTTAATATGGTACAGAAAATGCAGTTAGTAATAATGATGGCCCTGAATAATAATGGATATGCTTGTATTAATATCATTATAACTCTGAATCAACATTTTTTACAAAACCTTCCTGTTACATTATTATTATTCGTAAAAAATAACATGCATCTATACACAAAAGGTTATGCCAAGCCTATCAATACACTTTATCCCTGATCAAATAATATTATCAGTTTTTCAACAGTAATGTTCTTTTTACGATTAATTTGGTACTGATGTTTAGTGAAATCATGAAATTTAAAAAATAAATTTTCAAATCTCTACCTACCTACTAAAGTACCCACTAATAATGTATTTTAGCAGGGATTATTTTATATTTGAAATGGTTTGATTAAAGCAACTAATATTTTATCTCGGCAAGTCAAGTTATATCCCGTGATTATTCACGAGTAATAACTAGTATGTTCATAAAAAAGCAATTATTGTAGCTGCCTATCAATAATTTAAACAGAATACATACTTCAATAAAACAATACAATTTTGTTTTAACCACTTTTTATTTTATACGCTGACCGGTTTCGGATCAGCCATTCCTTCATCAGGAATGTTTGTTCCATCTAATATAATATATCGTCGCTGGAAAGGCAAAAGGACTTAACCGACACTTTTGTAAAAAAAAAATTGTTAAATATGCAGTTGTGATCAGTTTTGTTTTCTGCATAAAATGTAATGACTCCCGTTTGTGTTTTTACTCTTAACTTTAACTTTTTTTTTCAAAATCCAACCATGTACTCATAACCTTTATTGTAAAAAAAAACTTTAAAGTGCTCTGGTGTAAACTTCAGAAGGTGGCGCTTCAGCCCTTTTGCCTTTTCGACGACGGTATTATTATTTTAATAAAAATGCTTCATTTTATCCACAATTTTATTTGAGCATCTTTTAACCACATGTATATTTTTTTGTAACCACAAAATATCTGTGTCATTTAATCAAATAAAATACCTGTAATTATGAATACGTGAAAGTGATATATTGTTATTCGTGAATAAACTCTCTTACTATCGTTAACTTCTTATTGCCTTTAGACAATCGGTTACATTTAACAAATTTACGGCTTTTCGAAAAACGAAAGTCTTAAAAATATGATAAAACATCGAATTCCATATCGATTTCACAAGAACACTCATGTACCATTTGATTGTTACTAATATTTAAACAAAAAAATCTACGGCGGGATATAAGCTTTTTATTTTTTTTAATAAAAAATAATTTCAAATATTCCGCTATGTATCTCTAACAATCATAATGCTAGCCAAGCGACCTATCTACCGGGTTATTGACAATCTAATGTTTTATTTTCTTGTACTTTCATTCAGGTGGTTTCAATGCCAATCTCAACGAACTCGGTGACCGAGCGGTAAGATCCTCGACATTGAATCTAGAGATCTCGGGTTTAAATCCCGGGGTGTATGCAACAACATAGTTATGGATGCCATATTCCAACTGGCACCCGGAAGTTGGGTGTGTTATTCGGTATTTACAAAAGAAAACTCGTGGTTCTAATTGAACATTAAAAAAATATGGAACAAATAATCTAGGATCTTGTCTTACTTCTTGACAGTTGAATGGGAAATTCAAACCTCAAAAGCTCATGTTAAGGGAATTGATGCTAATAGCCAAAAGGTTCACCTTGATATTTCAGACAGAAAATCTCTGCAAATTTAATGACACGAAGACTCAAGATACTTTAGTAGATTATACAAACAGATTTTCTACAATATATGATGTAAAGCTTTCATATTGATAACATATTTAGTTGTGCAATAAAACAGTTAAACTATTTCAAATAAACATTCAAAACATTACTAGATTCACGTGGGATTGTTATTTTTTATGTGAACACTGCACAAAAGCTCCAACTGCCCGAAGCCAGTGGGATTATTACATCCCCGATTGGGATGTTTTAAGGCTGAAGGGTATGGGGAAGAGAAGGAGATGAGTAAGACGGAAGGTTGAAAAGTACCTGACTATTGATTGGGATATCAACGATGCTACTAGGCATCTAAAGTACATAATGAATTTTATTGATATATGACCCTTCTAGGAATATAATGTAAATACATTAGGCACTTAAATATCATAATCTAAAATATCAATGCATTAAATCAATAATGAATTTGACATAACAAATTGCTCAACATCAAGTTCAATGAATGATTCTGATCAAATGTGTTAAGTATCTATATATTACGAGATCTTCTATTTGCCCAACTCATACTTCTTATTTACATAATTTAAGTGTTAAAGACAATTTGTGCAATCATTATCTTTTTATGAATACGATAATTGGATGTGAATAAATTATTTGTACAAAGTATTTTGGACAATTTTCAACATTGTGTAAATTATAGATATAAATCATTATCAGTTAATTTAAAAATAACAACAAAATATTGTAGCCAATAAAATGATAATATCAATATATTTCATCATGAAAATATTCATAGTAAGCTGTTCAGTATTTGTTATAATATTTATAAAAATGCCCAATATTTTAGTTCTTTTCCCTAAAAAAATACGGGGTGGGTACATACTTTTCTCATCCAAAGTTAAGAAATTAACATATTTTTTCAAATTTGAACGTAGGTATATGTATTTGTACTAATTTTCTTTTTTTTCTAACGAGTTCATTATTAAATTACACCATACCATTGTGACTACGTATTACATACGTACGAGTGTGAACTTTTCAAAATTGGAACTCAGACACATAATGAGGTATCTCTCTATCTCAGACACATATGAGGTATCTACCTAAAATAATACACATATTTTACAAAATAATAATTTTTATTCTCTATTTGAAATGTGTTTTTTTTTCTGAAAAGTTATGTTACATCCCGTGATTTTTCGTGGGTACCAGTAAAAATTATTTTTTATAATCTACAAAATATTCGAAATATGAATTATAGATCATTAATGAAGACATTTTCAATTTTATATTTGTTTTTATGTTCCGTACTTTAAACAACCAATTTTTTTTTTCTAATAATGTCGGTTTTTTACACTTCATAAAAACCGAGTCAATATATCGCATTATTTTATACTATTTGTTTTCACAATATATCACAAAACTTTTGTTAAATTCTGCTGCATCATTTATAAAAATCAGACTCTTTTATTCAAATAAAAAATAAGAAATACCAGATTATGTTTAGTAATTTAAATGTCCATACAGCAAAAAAAAACAACTTACCATTTTTGAGTTATTTCCTATCCAATTGCCTTCACTTAAAAGAAAATTACTTTCACAATTGAAAAAATATCTATATAAACTTGAAAATGTTTCAATTAAACAAAACAGATCAAGTTCAGATTAGTAAAATGATTGTTCTTTATTTAAATATGTTTGAAAAGCGCGCGCGCACGAGAAAAAACAATTTACTAAAAGGGCACACACACTGGCTTAAATTTTCTAATTTTTATATTTAAAATTGCCAAGACTTGACCGCGACCGCAGTCCGAGAGAGCTTGATATAAAATAACCTAAAAGTAAAACGGAACCGGCACGATAATGTCGGGTGCATTATGTCCTCCGAAGAACTGACATTCTATAAAACCGACTGCCGCCATTAGAGCGCCACGAACAAATAATCTTCCCGCCACTCTCTCACCGTCGTTGTCTTTGGCTGTTTCCCAACTCGCTCGCTTCTTGCTTCTTGCTTCTTGCTTCTTGCTTCTATGTTCTGTCAAACTGCAAACTGGCGTGAAAGTACCTAGTAGGTACCTACCCAGCGCGCTGGTACTGCAGTGAGGCGGTGACGGGAGGGTACCTACCTCCCACGGCGAGACGCACGTGATTCGGGAACTGTGAAATATCAACATACTGAATATCACGAGAAAAGCACTTTTTAATTTTATTTAAAGGGTAAAAAATGAAAACAAGGTAAGAACCTGCTTACATCAAACTAACGTGATCAAAAATGATAACATTTTTAGCAAAGGGTGATTATTGAATATACGTGTACATTGTTTGAACTCATTTGAAAGTATTGTGACGGGAATCAGTTTACTAAACATCGTAAGAGTAGAAAAATGCAAAAATACAAAAGAGGCAAAAGGAAAATTAAATAATCATATTCGTTTTACTACCCGGCGTGGCTCAGGAGTTTTTCCCTAAGTAAATACTTCTCTAACAACACTTTTTTCTGATTGCGCAATCAATAAATATGGAATAAAAAATATGGTTTTGGCTGTTAAATTGACATTTCATAGCTCCGTGACTCACAATGAAAATAACGTTACGATTGGTAATAACAATAAACGGATAACTTTTATAGCGCCGTTTTCGTGGGAAAATCACCTCAAGGGCGCTTTACAAATTGATTTATCTAACCTATAACTTATCACTTAAGCTTATTACATAACTAATAACTTACAGTTAAGATTTATTACTAATGGCTTACAACTAATATTTTCAACTAGTGACTTACAATTAAGACTTACCATATAGCTAGTTGCTTACTACTGAGTATAACTCATAACTAGTGACTTTCATCTAAGATTTCATTATTATTACTTCATATTGTAAAAGTGCGTTAACGTAAAAGCTAATGTATGACGCTAAAACTCAACCGCTTGACATTTTTTTAAAACGTACAATCAGATATCTGCTTTATAGTTTAACCTGTTAACCGAGCATGACTTATAAATACGTAAACAGTATCGAGTACGGGTAGGACTTACAAATACGTCCTCGAAATATATGTTATACCCTTGAACGGACAGGACGTATTTTACGTTCAACAAATATGTGTCATCGGTACATGTATCGACATGAATTTAAGACACGGAGGAAATCAGTGGCGCTTCGCTATTGTGTGGGGCTTCTGTTTTCTTTGTGTGCTTTTGTTTATTGTTTCGTACACATGTCCTTACCAAAAAGTGCGCGCCCATTGTATGTTGCGTAATTACAAGAGGAATTCCCCGGTTAACAGGTTAATAATGAACTTAGGTAAACTGTCTTGTAGCTGGAATGAAAATAGTGGATAGTTCTTGAAACATAATATAGAGAAGAGAAAAAAAAAATATAATTAGAAAAAATAATGTATGGCAATTTTTTATTAAATATATATTTGTGTATGCAAAATAATTATTTTTATTTTTTTTTTGTTATTCTTTTCATCATTACAATATAAGGGTGATAGTGCTGTGCCTGTCTCGCTAGGAAATCCTGTGTTGTGGTATAACAAAAAAAAAATAATGACAAAAGTTCATTTTATTATTTTGCGATAACTGCTACAGCCTTCTAAACTGAAGCTATTAATTGGTTCCAAGTTTATAATATGTTAAGCATTAAAATATTTTGATCGACATAGTATTATAAACTTGAAACAAATGCGGTATTACAATTGAGCGAACTACAATTTAAATATATTATGTAAAAACGATAGATAACACGTTCCTAGATACCCTTTCTATATACACTAGGACTTATTAATAAAATATCGGTTGGCAGAAATTGCCACCGGGCAATAAGCCCGCCTATTCTTAATATTATTTATATGTATTATGAAGGGTAAATAAATAAAAATACAATAAATTAAGCGCTGTTTTTTTAATGTCGGATTTGTTTGGAAATATGAACAAATTTATGATTTATGGGGGTTAAACTCGTGATATATAAATGACATAATTGAAAAATTCAAATTAACCATTTGATTAACGCTTAAAAAAATTGGTTGATTTATTATCACATTCCTTTCAATTATTAATTCAATAAATTCTCACCATCAGTAAACATGACTATTAGGAAGATATTATTAAGCAATAAATAAAAATCGCGAATTTTAATTTTATTGCTTCGATGACATCACATAAATAATATTCAAGTACCTACGCCTGTCTGATATCTGACTCGACACATTTTGAGTAGAGCCTACAATAGAATATTCCAAAAAAGGTTGTAAGTTATAAGTTGTAGGCTGTATCAGTTCCATTTCTAGGATTAAAATCGTGAGATTAATCAATAGATTGAAACTCAGATATACTAATGAATCTCACGATAAAATTCTTGTAAAAGTAGTACTAAAATACTTACGTTTTTGACTTTCGGAATATCTAGTACATTCGATGGGAGATGTGTGTCTAGTATAGAACAGGTTTATTTTACTGGTTACCATATTATCTGCACACATAAATTGGTACTTACCCTACGTCTGCAGTTGTTATCGACCGGCGCGAGATATTTCCAAATCATTTCCAAATATTTCCAAATCATTCTCCGATCCCATAAATATGCGATGCGGAGTGCGCCGTGTCTCGAAGAATGCAAATATGTAATTTATAACGGTAAAGAAAACCAAGTCAAAGTGTAAAATTATTGAAATACTCAATTGGGTTTTCCAGATCGACCACATTTTATTATCACCTTTCATTCGTGATGGATTTCAAGTCTTCCGCGTTTAAAAACTATTACAAAAAATCTCAGTTATTTGACGACTTTTCCACGTACGTCACTAGTTATAAGTTATACTCAGTAGTAAGTTACTAGCTATAAGTCCTTATTGTAAGTCACTAGATGAAAATATTAGTTGTAAGCTATTAGTAATAAATCTTAACTGTAAGTTATTAGTTATAAGCTTAAGTGATAAATTATAGGTTAGATAAATTAATTTGTAAAGCACCCTTGAGGTGATTTTTCCACAAAAACGGCCCTATAAAAGTTATCCATTTATTTTTATTATTATTATTAAAAACATACTTTTGAATTTATTTTATTTGAATACTGTACATGAGTCCCCACAACAAGGAGTTAGTGAGACTATGGCATCCCCAATTTAGGTTTGTTTTGATATCAAATAGAGTGGGTAAAGAAAGGGGATGAGGAAGAGAAAGGTTAAGAAGTTCCTTACTCTTTGGAGCAACGTTTTGATTCCGAATGGTGGTCTTTCACCGGGGCGATACTGAGTGCGTCTATCACTGTTGAATAAGTATTACCAAAAATAATTTATCTAGTATTATGTCATGAAAACGCTTTAGTAAGAAAGATCAAGTGGAGTGACTACGTCACGCCTCTTCAGTTCGTAGATTTTATTTTTACTTTCAGGTATGGAAAGATTAATATGTTCCCTAATAAATCATCTGCATTCTGTTTCCTTTTTTGCATTTAAATTATGTATCATTGATATATCTTATGTCACAGTTTTTTCCATGCATTTAAATTGTTCATTAATTGCATTTTTTTAATATGGAATTCCAGCGTGGTGGTATATTGCACACCTGCACAGCCACGATGGAATAAAAACTTTATTACTATTATCACCAGAGCGCCAATACTTCTTATGTATCAAGCGTTGTCGTTTCCTACGCGGCGTACCGCTTTTTCTGCTCACCGGAGCAAACGCAAGACCTGTTATACAATTGATGTGTCCAAATATTCGTGCAGCATTTGGAGGAAAGTGAAGCCGCAAAAACGCAGCCAGCGTAACAATTGACAATTGGCTGTGTGTGCCGACTGCTGGCTGCTCTCATCTCTGTGCGGAGCGCGGTCACCGCCATTCCCAGCATCGCCTATTATCTCGTGAACCATCATCGGTCTTGTCACATCTTTTAGCGGCCAATCGCGGTGGACAGTTACCAGTTATCAGTGGCGTGCGGACATGTACGTTCTTTGTAATGCACTGAGATACGTTTTATAGTTTAAGTACTAGGCGATACATACACATAGGTGATATACGTGTATCGAAATATATAGAATGTGTATATATATCCCAGCATCGTCTATTATCTCGTGAACCATCATCGGTCTTGTCACATTTTTAGCGGCCAATCGCGGTGGACAGTTACCAGTTATCAGTGGCGTGCGGACATGTACGTTCTTTGTAATGCACTGAGATACGTTTTATAGTTTAAGTACTAGGCGATACATACACATAGGTGATATACGTGTATCGAAATATATAGTGTGTGTATATATATACCAGCATCGTCTATTATCTCGTGAATCATCATCGGTCTTGTCACATTTTTAGCGGCCAATCGCGGTGGACAGTTACCAGTTATCAGTGGCGTGCGGACATGTACGTTCTTTGTAATGCACTGAGATACGTCTTATAGTTTAAGTACTAGATGATACATACACATAGGTGATATACGTGTATCGAAATATATAGTGTGTGTATATATATCCCAGCATCGTCTATTATCTCGTGAACCATCATCGGTCTTGTCACATCTTTTAGCGGCCAATCGCGGTGGACAGTTACCAGTTATCAGTGGCGTGCGGACATGTACGTTCTTTGTAATGCACTGAGATACGTTTTATAGTTTAAGTACTAGGCGATACATACACATAGGTGATTTACGTGTATCGAAATATATAGTATACGTATATCGAAAACAAAACGGGATACAGACCTAAAACAAATACAAAACACCCATATTTCAGAATCATCATACGTAAAAATATCTACAAAATAAGTTCAAGAATCGCGACTCTGGGCCGAAAATAGCGTTAGCGTCCAAACCTATAAAATGAATATATCGTCGCCGGAAAGGCAAAAGGGTTGAAGCGCAATTTTGGGAAGCTCACACCGGAGCACTTTAAAGCTTCTTTGTTTGTTTTACAGTTAAATTCATAAGTCTTCAGTACCTGGTTGGATTTTCAAAAAAAAAAGTTACCTCAATGCTCTCACTGAGTTACCTGAAGCGACATAAAGCTAAAAAAAGTCCCAAACTTGTGTCGCTTGAGACAAGCCTTCTCCCTAATGGTAAATATATTTTAGATAACTGAAGGGACACAAAAGTCTTAAGAATCAAACGAGAGTCAGAACTTATCAAAACGGCATATTTGATTCTATTTGACCAAAATTTCGCTTAAACCCTTTTTCCTTTCCAGCGACGATATATATATGTGTGTGTCTGTCAAGTTTAGTGGATAATTTTATTGCATCACTCAAAAGCTGTGCCGTGAGACTTTTTTATTATGCAATTGGTATAAAATCCTACAGTACCCACAATACCTGTAATATATATTCGTATAAAATATATATTATTGTGTTTTATGATATTTTTTATCCAGTCTACACGAAAAATCCATACAAACGCGTACCGCTTGTAGCTCCGATGTAACCCCATCGTCTTTCTCCTAAATGACACATGTAAGAAAGTAAGAGGTTACAACGGAGCTTTCGGCGGCAAGACAATTCGATAGCGTTACAACGGACCGCGCGCCACTGATAACTCTTATAAGTTATAACGTTATTAGTTTAACGGTGTATATTGTATGGTGTATAGCTGGCATTAGCCTTGGGACCGAATCGTCTTTGTTCCGATTACCATTACAGTAATCCGCCATAAGTAACAGCTCTGGGTTCTCATTAGGGAGCGAGTGCTCTACAAACGTGCTCCGGAGGAAATATGCAGAGCGAAGCCTTAAAATACTCTTGCAAAACCTTAAAAGAGAAAGAGTGCTTTATATTGAACAGATAATGCCGCTTTTGCTATGTGATACTTGACAGAATAAAACACGTGACTACTAATGTTTTGCATCTTGCATCACAGAATGAGTCACTTACATGCCTTTTTAATAGGTAAAGAATAAATCAACAGAAATAATTTAAAAAAACTTATTTCTTATGTTTTTGAGACTGAGTACCTTACTGACCAACACACTACAAGGACAAAAACCTTAAATTCAATTAACATTCCAAAATTAAATACATCTTTTGGCCGAAGAAACCATAAATTCCATGCCGCCAAATTGTACAATGTTCTTCCAAATGATATTAAAAATACCTGTTTAAAATGTTTGTATTTCTTAAATAGTCTTTAATAAATGTTTTTTTAATTAATATTATTTTTTATTTAAAAAGTAAATGAATTCGCGTGACGTCATTGTATGAAATAAACGTGTTTTGATTTTTATTAAACACAACAATTATGCTTTTTTTAATATAGCAACACTGCGGCAGCCTTCGGTGTTTGACATTTGAAAGATTTTAAGCTGCCAGTGAAGTAGACAATTTTAACATTATTGTTTTGGCGAAATTTATTGTCAAATCATAAATGATTAGATGATTTATTTGTGAGCCTGAGCCTTGCGATGCTTGTTTAAATTCGTGTTTTAATAAAAATCAATTTTAGTTAGGTACATCTTTTAACAGTTCATGGACGGCGAAAACGAACCTATGTGACTAACAATTGACTACGTGGGATTATTTAAATATATATGTATATGGCTGTTAACGTCAACAAATATAACATTATTCGCCAATGAAAAATGCTTTAATTTCAAAGGTTTTCAAAATACAATAATATTTATATTCTCAAAAATTCTTTGGTTTTGAAAATACGATTAGAACTAACTAACTAACCATCACGCCGTTTCCCCGCAGGGGTAGGCAGAGAGGACGGACTGCCATTTAACTCTGTCTTGGCACACACTCCTCGCTTCATTTACATTCATACATACTCTTCTGTTATTCTGACTCTTTACATGACCCGATTCAAGTATTTGATTTACTTGATCGCGCCATGTCTTTCTCGGGCGTCCTCGACTTCTTCTTCCATTCGCTTTCGCATCATATATTCTTTTCACACTCCTTTCTTCGTTCATTCGCTCTACATGCCCAAACCATCTAAGCGTCCCTTTTTTGATCCTATTCATTACGCTCACATCAGCCTTGCATTCTATCCGATGAGAAACAGTAAAAAAAAACGAGCTCTTAAAAAATCCATCCTGATCCAAAAAAAAGCATGCAAGTAGCCCATTAGCCGTTCGTAGTAAAGTCCTCAGTCAAGTCGGCTGACCGCGCTGAATGCTAATAATTGCCAATTATTAAGAAACAGCCTGAAGCCAGTGTAAACGGCAATCTTTACACTTACTATTTACTCTTAAACGGTGTAATCTCGAATGTAGCTATCCATCCGTCAGTTTCCAGTTACATTTCAACACTTTAACTATATTATTGGGAGGTAAAATTAAATTAAATTAAATTATGTCTGAAATTAAAAACACTAGCTTTGTCTATTTATTGTTTTAAAGTTTATTCTGTAGAACTCCATTTTAATTTTTTAGGTTTTTAATTTTATTCAAACAATAATTATTATTATTTGAAATTTAAAAAACGATTTTTAGTCAAAAGTTCTGCTAGGTAATCATTTTTACGCGTGACAACTGTTTCACCTTCTGAAGGCACAGTTTGATAATGCCTTCAGAAGGCGAAACAGCTGTCATGCGTAAATATAATTACCTAGCAGAACTTTTGACTAAAAATCGTTTTTTAAATTTGAAATAATAATAATTATTGTTCAAATAATATTAAAAAACCTAAAAACTAACTTTGTCAAATTGCTTATTATTATTTCTTCATAATGTTGGATGAAGGGAGATTAATGAAAATAAGAGTATTTACCATGTCATTTCAAAATAATATTATACTTAATAACCAGTTAAATTTTATGAATTATTAATCACTACATCATTACATAATTATTGAACCTAGGTTCAATAAATTCATGGATTTCGCCATGATTACTCAACAAAAAAACATTGTTCAATGACCAGATCTGAGTAGCCAGGTAATTCCCGACTCACACATTGTACATGGATTTTTTCATAATAAACATCAATTTAGTAAGTAGAAGTAAGTTTTAACATAGTATGTTTTGATAGTAGTTTTGAAGCAAGAAAAATACTCTATAAGAAATGTGTACACAAAAAAGAGAAAGAAGATTGAAAATAAAATTCGCCAAAGAGCAGAAAGGAAGAGTATTAATTTGTGTTAGGTTTTAGAATGGCTTTTATGTTACTTTTTCCTGTCTCAAAATCCATGTCTTTATATATTTGTTGAAATCCGCTAAATTGGAAAGAGATTTTAGTTTCATGAGGGGGAGTGTTATATAACTTGAACAATAAAATCTTTGTCCAAATTTTAGTTGTGGCTTGATATATTTTTATTGAGTTGAGGATCTTGTATTCTTACCCAAGTTAATACAATCAAAGTTATGGCCATATATTGCTTTAACGATCGAGTCATATCGTCGCCGGAATGGCAAAAGGGCTTAAGGGACACTTTGGTTAAAAATGAGTTAAATGATCTATTCATAGTTTTTGTGTTCAATTTTTAGAACTCCATTTTAATTTTTATATAATTCAATTGGATTAAATTTAATATTATTATTATTGAGTTCTGCTATTTTAAGTTTTTTTTATTTTTGTTTTTTAGTGACAGCTGTTTGACAATGGCCTTAAACGCCGAAACAGCTGTCACTAAAAAACAAAAATAAAAAACTTAAAATAGCAGAACTCAATAATAATAATAATAAATTTAATTCAATTGAATTATATAAAATAAAAATAATAAAAAAAAGTTGAATGATCGTTTTTTTTTCAAGACTTTTGTGGCCCTTCAGCCATCTAAAACATATTTACCATTTGGTAGAAGGCTTGAAGCAAGCGACACAAGTTTGGGACTTTTTTTAGCTTTTTGTCGCTAAGAACGAAGTTACCTGAGATAACTTTTTTTTCAAAATCCAACCAGGTACTGAAGACTTATATTTTTATTGTAAAACAAAAAAAAACTTTTAAGTGCTTTGGAATAAACTTTCCAAAATTGCGCTTCAGACCTTCTGCCTTTCCGGCAACGATATTATAATAATGCCTTCGAATGGTGAAAACATTAAATTTAATGTTTAAAAAAATAACAGAAAACAAACATAAAAAAGTTGAAATTCTATTTTACATTGATCATATTTTATTTTATATTATTTGTGGAGAGGTATTCTCAGTAATGCCCCAGTCACAATTTCTCCAGTCATCTTTTGCTTATTTATAGAAAAACATTCTCCTTCGTTTTACCCTGACATTTGGCTGTCGTTTTTGTGAACTAAATTTAATCGCAACAGTGATCACCTGGCTGTCTTTAGATTGTCGGGGAACTGAGAGAACGCGCCAAATCTCTTTACTTTCATCGTGTTATTCTTCCATTGAACAATACGGAATGCCAGGAAAAGGTGAATTCTCCAATCAACTGAACGTATAAAACATATCGAGATATAAAATGTAGATAGGTACTTAACTAATAGATCATTGAGAAAAAATATGTTATAAAAAATATTGCCATCGCATATACATTGTGACCAGTACTTAATGCGTAATAAAGGAAGCAATTACAAGCGAACAAAGTTTCCATAAACACATCGTCGCTGGAAAGGCAAAAAGGCTGAAGCGCCATTTTTGGAAACTTACACTAGAGCACTTAAAAGTTTTTTGTTTTTATTTTACAATAAAATTCATGAGTCTTCAGTATGTGGTTGGATTTTGAATAGCAAAATTAACTCAGGTAACTCAGTGAGAGTATTGAAAAAGCCTCAAACTTGTGTCGCTTGAGTCAAGTCTTCTCCAAATGAAAAACATATTTTAGAAGGCTAAAGGCCACAAAAGTCTTCAGAATCAAACGAAAGTCAAAGCATTCGATGCAGAAAAAAAACTGAATATTCAACTCCCTTTAATTCAAAGTGTCGCTTAAGCCTTTTTGCCTTTCCAGCGACGATATTAGCATGACAAAAATGTAATGACTGCAAATACTACCAAATATACCAAATACTACAAAATATATCAAATACTACCAAATATTCCAAAAACTACCAAATATACCTAATACTACAAAATATACCAAATACTACAAAATATACCAAATACTACAAAATATTCCAAATACTACCAAATATTCCAAATACTACCAAATATACCTAATACTACAAAATATTCCAATTACTACAAAATATACCAAATACTACAAAATATACCAAATACTACAAAATATACCAAATACTACCAAATATACCAAATACTACCAAATATACCTAATACTACAAAATATTCCAATTACTACAAAATATACCTAATACTACAAAATATTCCAATTACTACAAAATATACCAAATACTACAAAATATACCAAATACTACAAAATATTCTATATAACATCCTCCCTATTTCAACAAGTTATATAAATTAGCAATCACCCTGCCTAAGATTATAAATCTATGGCTATGGTCAAGTGATAAGTGCACTACAATATAATGTTGTGACTGTCAACGATGGAATCATTGTTTTATTACGTGCCAATACTTTACTATCTAGGCAGATAATCTAATAGCAGAATGATGACTCTGCATATTATATGTCTGATTAACTATAAATTTGACGGCCTCCATAGTCGAGTGGTAAGACGCTGGACTACGAATCCAAAGGTCGCGGGTTCAAACCCGGCGTGCGCCAATAACTTTTATTGAATTAATATGAGTCATAACACATTTAATTCATATAAAAATAATAAAAAAGTATATTTGTGGCACGTTCCAGAGTGGTAGATACTCTAAGTATCGCCCTGGTGCAAGACCACCATTCAGAATTGAAACGTTGCTTAAAATGGCTTTAGCCGTGTTTGGTGACCAGATCTGAATAGCCAGGTACTTCCCAACCTTCCTCTTCCCAATCTCCTTCCCCTCCTCAGTACCTTCAGCCTCACAACATACCCTATTTGGGGATGCCATAGTCTCACTGGCTCTAGACGGTTGAGAGCAGTTGAGACTCTTGTGCGGTATTCATATAAAAAAAATTTAAAAAATAATAATAATAATTTCCATTGCCAGTACGTACGAGTGCGAGTGTCATTTTCTTTAAAATTTGGAACTGGAGTTAATTGAATTTTTAAAATAATCTTTCAAAATTCCTACCAACCTAAGTACCTACCTATAATGTATCTCATCAGAAGTTATTCAATATTTGAAATGGGTGGATTAAAGCAACTATTTTTTTTTTTGACGAGTCTAGTTACATCCCGTGATTTTTAACGGGCAACAACTAATTTATTAATAGTTATCTTGAATTCTCACTTGATAATGTAGTACAGATATCTTCTACCACTTAAAGTCAAAAAGGAGAGTTGAGTAACAAAACTTTTCCAGTCAAACTTTTTTTTATTTTAGAAAATTTCAAATATTAAAAAAAGTTAAATTTTGCAACCGGTTGGATGGTAACTTAAAAATAAAATTAACTGTCTAAAATTATTTAAAAAAATTAAAGCTATTTTTTTTAACTACCCGATATTTTCACGGATACTGGCTGGCAAACAATACTTCAATCATTAAATCCAACAAAAAAACTTTCCATTTCATTCTCTTGTTCAATTTCCCCAAGTGATGTTGGTAAGTTCACCGAGTGTTTTGTACCATATTATACTTTTCCTTTCTTCGATGTGACCTGTTGCGGCGAGGAATGTAATCTGAGGTGTGCATTAATCACCAGGTCACCTTTCCCATGTGAACTACACGTACGGGTACGGCCAAATAAGTCACCGGACACCAGACACCAGACGTCTGTATCAATTCATCTTGGTCGAAGTTTACATTGTCCATCAGCTATAGCACTTGCTTCGTGTGTATTTTTGGTGTATTTCGTTTAAATAATAAGCTAGGGTCGATTTGCATATCGCTGTTTTAAGAGAAATCATTCAAAAAGCACTTTACTAATTACTATGTAGGTACCTACCACATACAAATCTTCCAACTTCCTATAATAGAATATTTGAAATAATGAAATAATTACATATTCGTAAAAAGCATTAATTTTGTGGCTTGCAAAAAAACTTTCTTGATAAAATTGGTTTAAAACCACTTTATTATTTAATATTTTGTCGACCGGTTTCGGAAGCACCCTTCCATCTTCGGGACAAAATTAAAATTAAACTAAGATACAGAATACTGAGATATACTCGTATATACATATTTAGGTGTTGGAATGGGAAGGAAAAGGGGTAATTGAGGGGATTATGGGAATAACAGAGCGGCTTACTGGAAATTCCCTAGACATATTATTTTATTTTAATATTGTCATGAAGATGGAAAGGTGCTTCCGAAACCGGTCGACAAAATATTAAATAATAAAGTTGTTTTAAACAAATCTTATGCGTTTTCTTTATAAATGAAATAATTGATTATAGACTTGTATTTACAAACCTCCAACAACTAATCAGCAACGAATGTGGGCTATATCTCCAGGTAAGTATTTAAACATTTTATTTTAAGTAGCTGATGAATATGCAAAGTTTCCACGATTTATTTGGCGGCAAAATAAGGCTCTGAAATTCGTTTGATGAATATTTGATTTACAGGATTAAGCGTCAAGATGTATAATTATTTAGTATGCAATTATTAGCCAATTTTCCTTCAATTTTGTATTTTTGAGTTGATTACATTATTGGTTAACAGAATTGTAAACTCATTGCCTATACTTATTAGGTTTAATGGGGATGCAAGCTATTTTAAGTACAAACTTATCTTAATCTTAAATCTGTCTTGTACTTGGCCTCGCATGCCTCGTTATACGATAAAAACGCCTTAAGAAGGAGAAACATCACCTCATACCAATATATCGCAACAGATCTGATGGTATTGTGTACAATAAACATGTAAGTAACTCAACCCAGTCTAAATACGTATCTGAAAACTTGTGACAGGCATGTGGGTTTGTATGTCATATTTCATTCGTGGAACAAATAAAAATAATTGGCTTTGTATCATTGCCCAAAGTAATCGGTTAAAGTGAGTTTTTGTTCCGATTCACGTTACGACACTTTCATAAGAGTGCGGAGTTGCGCGGCGCGACCTTCTCCCGTTTCCGGGACGTGGCGTCGTAACGTATTATGATTCACGTGACGGAGGAAATTCCTCATCTCTCACGTTAACTTGAAGTAGTTTGTACTAAATGACGGAAGCACCAAATTTACAAGTAGAATGTAAATATTACCATTCTACAATTAAAATACTTGAGCATTCACGTGCACGCAAGGAGACTAAAATATGATGATTTTAATTTTATTTAAATAATATTGAAGGTGAACGATTTTATGGATACTTAACTAAGTATTGATATTGGAGATTTTGAATGATAGGCAAATTGGTTGGGGTAGTTCAGTTGATAGAACGGTACACCCGGATAGAGCGGATGACCCGAGTTCGATTCTTGGTCACAACCGAATCTTTTTATTTTCTGTGTATTTATATATTTCATATTCTTTAAATATTTTTAATATTATTTCAATATTTAAGAATAATTACTTATTTTTTAGTAGTACTGTCACATCGTTTCCACCGGCCCAGCCACGCGGAGTCATTATAAACATATAAACGTAGAATGCGTGAGTTTTATTTATTAGACTTACTGCCTAATAATGACTTTTTCTACTATACTTCTCCAACAATGTTAAATTTACTATTCCGTTTGGGCTATTTTCACATGCCATAATAATGACGTAAGCATTTTTAAAAAATCTAATTGATTTGAGAGATTGTTAAGAAAGCGTATAATAATGATTATTCAGAGAAGATGTTACGATTACGTCTGCAAACATTGGAATTGTGCTGCAAATTAGCTAATTACGAAAATTACTGAAATCGTATAAAGAAAAGTAGCAAGTATGCGACTTATAGAAATAATGTTTACATATTTGTGAACGTGGACTTAACCGGTTAGTAGCCGAATTTTAAAAAATGTGTAGGGTTTCTACGTAAACGCCACGTAGTGTGTTCAATTCCTCTGCTAGCTAAGTTCCCCATCATTGCATTAGCATCATTTTCCGTTTATTATGATGATAGTAGGAGTTTTTCAAATATTTCCAGGTTATTCGTAATCCGTAAAAAAAGATCGTTCTTCGAAAACAAATTATTTAAAAATAGTGAATTAGAATGGCCTCGTTTTAAACATTGAATCAATGTGAAGTTAGCATCAAAAGCAAGAGTTTTTTATGTAATTATAATTGACTCGTGCCTTTAGTTCGATTAGATCCCTGCAGTGATTAATTTATGTTTTAATCGTTAATTATTTTTTTGTGCATGTTGGTACCTATTCTATTGACGCATGATGATAAATTGTGTATGTTTTATTGATCGGTTAATTAAATTGTATATGATTTATAATCGGAGTCACCGCGATTGTACATTATGTTCTGATATTATTATATAAATATGTTGATTTATTTATAAAACGTGCTCATTTAATTAAATCATATAATTTAACGTTTTTCTTTATAAAAAATGCAAAACAAAACCAGAAGAAAAAACCTATAAAGGTCTGTTGAAAAAAAAAATGAAATAATATGTGTTTCTTACATACTGATTTCGACAAAACTATACATAGTATGCGTTATATTTAATTATATTTCTCTCTCACGAACTTCTTATACTGCCGGTGGAATAATCTGGAACAGAAATGTAGCCCTTCCGTAACCGGGAGATTCATCCAAAATTCATCCCCTCACGTAGTAACAATTATTCAATTTTAACGATTTGATCCGATACCTCTTCGGTCAACGGCCTCCATGGCCGAGTGGTAAGACGCTCGACTACGCATCCAAATGCCGCGGGGTCAAATCCTACGTACGCAAATAACTTTTATTAAATTAATATGTGTCATAACACATTTGTTTAATATAAAATAATATAAAGTATATTTACGGCATGTTCCAGAGTAGTAGATACTCTAGTATACTTATGGTGAAAGACTACCATTTAGAATCGAAACGTTGCTTAAAATGGCTTTAACCGTGTTTAGTGACCAGATATGAATAGCTAGGTACTGCACAATCTTCTTCTTCCCCTCTTCACCCCCTTCAGCCTCACACAATACCCCAATTGGGGATGCCTTAGTCTCACTGGCTCTAGACGGTTGGGAGCAGTTGGGACTCTTGTGCGGTATTCACCATAAAAAAAACCTCTCGGAGTATCACAAGATTATTACCGAAACATTGAATTGCAACAAAACTCTTCATCAACACGCGGGCGCAGAGAAAGTGCAAAATAAATTGAATAACATGGCCCCACATACACTGAACAGAAAATCCTTGAATGAAAATTTATGTCGCTTATTTACATAAGATCTTTTGACACCAAGACCCTAGACAGGCCAATGAAATTTCACCCGAAGTAAAATATAATTAACCTTACTTCGGGCACACAGACATATCGGTTTATCTATTCAGTGGCCAAATAGCTGTTTTTTTCCGTTGCTAATCCAATTTAGTGTTATTTGATTATGTTGTCAACAATTAATTTGTTATCTAAGTTTTCTGTTGTTTTATTCATAATTAATTATTCGGAATGCCTAATATTAATCTAAAAAATGTTTCAACCATTAACGTGACGTACTATGCCACCCACGTAACAAAATAATTTCTCCATTGACGCGACCATTTTGATAACGGCATAACTAATTGATCGCTCAGTAATTTATGCCAAAGTCTCATTTTGAATCTAATAATATAAACGATAAAGTCAGACTTGGACAGTTGATGTCAGAAGATTTAGGGTAGAGTTGGGCATTGGCAAGCTACTAAGCTACGAGTATATTGCATCTTAAAGCAGCAGCTGCAAAAATATCAAAACAAACCATTTCGATTAATGCCGAACACACTAAACGTGTGACAGTTATGGTAAAATTTCAGAGCATTAATACACCAAGAAGGATAGCTTGTGTGGTCAGGATTGTTGATTTTTTACTGACTCGGGCCTGGCTAGGACTAGGGCTAAGGTATTTAAACATCCATTCATAGCACATGTCGACATAATGTTTTGTTTATTTGTATAACCACTTTTTCACAGTATTGTTTTCAACAAAAATATAGGATATAACCTAAAAAACCGTTGAGTTATGTCCTGTTATATCACATAACGCCACGCACAACACATTTCGATGTGAGCATACGTCAAACGCCGATGATGGTCGTGGGTCGACCTAAGTGGTAGGTGGATGTAACAACCTCCAACAATTATAATACATCTATGCTCTCCCCTAATTATGTGTACGACATTTCACTTCTTTGTTTCATAGTATTCTCTTTGATTACTTTGCTAATTGTGCACTTATAGTTTATAGTACGTACCTACCCATTAAATAGATAATCCCTAGAATTGTGTATACTGATTTTACATAGAATGGTTATTACTAATGTACGAGGCCTGTTCAAAAGAAAAGGTGAATTTTGAATTTTCGCGGGCTATGTACATTCGAATATCGTTTTTTTTTTTGTTATGTTGGTACACATATGTTTATCATATGTAAGCATTATCAGCCATTTTGGATTAGTGGTTTATTTTTGACAACCGGGAAGGTTAGTCACGTTTTTGTGTGTTCTAAGATTTCTTACTTTTGAAAAAAATGGATCAAAGAATATGTATTGAATTTTGCGTTAAAAATGGAATAAAGTGCTCCAACGCACTTAAAATGTTGACTGTGGCATTCAGCGAGTCTACTTTGTCACAAAAAAGTGTTTATAATTGGTACAAGCGCTTTACAGAAGGCCGAGAAGATGTTAATGACGATGAGGGTCCTGGAGTTGTGGAAAAACAAATCATGAATTTTATTCTTTGATCCATTTTTTCAAAAGTAAAAAATCTAAGAACACACAAAAACGTCACCTACCTTTCCAGCTGTCAAAAACAAACCACTGATCCAAAATGGCTGATAATGCTAACATATGATAAACATATGTGTACCAACATAACAACAAACAAAAAAGTCGATAATCTTATGTACACAGCCCGCGAAATTCAAAATTCACCTTTTCTTTTGAACAGGCCATGTAACATGTTTTGACTCCTTAGTCTTAGACTGGCCATCTATGTTGATTGTTTGTATAAAATTTGGTATCTGAAAATGTTTGATCATTTTCACCAGAAGTAATGAAAAATTAAGCTTATTTTTTGCATTCGGACACATGCCCACAGTACGCCCACCGGCTTGTCCCTTCAATGGTAGTACCTACCAAAAATACAAAAGTGAAATCATCTTTCTAAAATGGGTAGGTACTCACTATTGAAATCTTTAGGTACGCGTTGTATTTATAGATCTTGATCAACCTGTTTGAAATTATTCGTCTGGTAGAAAAAAAACTCACTTTTCTGGTGAAATTAATCCAAGTTTAATCTGGTAAATAAAGAAATATACAGAGGATGTGTTACGTGATAATCCAGAGTCTGTTGATATTTTAACAAGTTACTCTTTTTAGACTTATACATTTTTCCAGACCAAAAAATATCGGTTCCAATTTTATGAGACCTTCTTTTCATGTAAATACTGAAAAATTTTTTTCATAAGATTAATCTGCAATGAGAGAACAACAACAAATAATGTACCAATTCGGATTTAAAGATGTCTTTTTGTACAGATTAGACCTCAGTTAACATTACAGGCATCACGAGAAGGCCTTCATCTTAAACCGGCCTGATAATGACACATGAAGCATTCTCGCCCATGACTGCACAATGCACCATTATAATTTAGACTTGACGACATCCGTGGTCAAGTGGTTTGTGTACGGCGAACAAGCTTTTGAGTCAGGTTATTACGGGTTCGATTTCTGCCACTGAGCGTACCGAATACGAGTGCAATCGACCTAGGCGTCTCTCCGCGGGGTTAGGCAGAGATAATTGACCGACTGACAACTATGTATTGGTACACAACTTGCCTTATCACATTTATATTCATAGATCGTCTTATAGATACTCGTATTTTATTATGAGCCGACACTAGTATTGGATTCACTTGCTCGCGCCATGTCTTCTTCGGGCGTCCCGGACTTCTTCTACCATTATAAGAGTCATATAATCTCCTTATTCCTGAGTGTGACACGACCAGAATGCTTTAGTGCTTTTTAGATTTGAAAGGAAACAATACCATGCGCCTGGCTTTCCCTAATCCCGCAGTCTTACCATTAAATCATAAAATATTATTTTATTTGCTAAACAATATACTTAGTTTTTATAAAATATGAGATCCCTGAGACGTATTTGCGGTAAAACCATGTATGACCGTGTCAAAAATGTGGATATCCTGAAATAATGCAAGGCTGATGCTTACGCTTACGTAATGAATAAGATAAAAAAGGGACGCATAGATGGTTTGGGCATGTAGAGCGAACGAACGAAGAAAAGAGGGTGAAAAACATATATGATACGAAAGCGAATGAAAGAAGAAGTCGGAGACGCCCGAGGAAGACATGGCACGAACAAGTGAATCAAATACTCGAGTCGGGCCACGTGAAGAGTCAGAATAACAGAAGAGTATGCATGAGACGATGTACGAATGTGAACGAAGCAAGGAGTGTGTGCCAAGACAGAGTTGTAAAGCGGTCCTCTCTGCCTACCCCTGTGGAGAAACGGCGTGACGGTTAGTTAGTTGGCTAGTTATAAAATATAGAAATAGATCTGAACAATCAAAGGTTTCGTTCTTTTTTACATTTATGCTCTGGCCAACCATGCACGTGTCCCACGTTAAAATGCAAACGATAATAAATATGGTTTTGATTTCAGATGTTTTAGAACCGCTTTTTTTAGAAATATGTTAATGCCGCTTAGCAGTGCCATAGATTACACTCTCACACTACTTTCCTTTGTGTTTAGTGAGTAGGGTAACCGCTAGTCGCCAATAATGATCCCCGCACACTCCTATGTAACACTATGGTCGATTAATCTCTCACAAGAAACCTTTATTAGATATGTATGTTTGTTTTTTTTTCAATGCGAATACGGCAATAAATTTAGATTTTTGTCGTCATCATTAAGCAATATCAATTAATAAAACCCAGAACGGTACCAATATGATACAATCACCGCATTCGCACTTTCCTAGCCATTGAATAATCGACCTTAATCAAAATCTATTATTTTCCTTTAGGGGGTTGGGCAAATTACAATTTTTAAAAAAATTCGCGTGTACATACCGAAATGTCTTTTTTTACGAACTAAATTCCAATCAATATGCTTACTTTATGTGTTAAAATATTGATCTGCGATTTATTTTTTTACGTGAATACCGCACAAGAGTCTCAACTGCTCCCAACCGTCTAGAGCCAGTGAGACTATGGCATCCCCAATAGGGGTATGTTGTGAGGCTGAAGGTAGTGGGGAGGGGAAGGAGATGGAGAAGGTTGGGAAGTACCTGGCTATTCAGATCTAGTCACCAAACACGGCGGCTAAAGCCATTTCAAGCAACGTTTTAATTCTGAATGGTGGTCTTTCACCAGGGCGACACTTAAAGTATCTACCACTCTGGAACGTGCAGCAAATATAGCATATTTTATTTTTATGTCAATGCAATGTGTTATGACACATATTAATTCAATTAAATGTATTTGCGCACGCCGGGTTCGAACCCGCGACCTCTGGATTAGTAGTCGAGCGTCTTACCACTCGACTGTGCAGGCTGTCATTTGTTTAATACATTATATTTATTTAATATAGGTAAGTTCTAAACATTTTTGCATAGAACTACAGATAATGAACAATATGATTCATTTTAATGGTTTTTTTTTTTAAACCTTATTTTGTAATAAGAAAACACAGAAATTTATTTAACATTACTAGGAATGTTTTAAATTTTTGTTGATGCCGACCGGTTTCACTTTGACTCAAGATTCCCTAAATGAAGATTTTATTTTATTTAATACTAAGTACTGATGATGCTTAAGTCAAAGCGAAACCTGGTTCAGATAAAAATATTAATAAATATTGGTGTAAAGGGTCCAAAATTTCACAATTTTCGGCTTTCTAATACAAGCACCAATACAAATGATTATTGCACCATTAAGCTGGATTCACACCAACATCCGGATCCGCTCAGTGACGATATTGTTCCGCATGAGAGCTTATTGATATGGTATGAATATCAATCAAGGAGTATGTGCCAAGACAAAGTTGTGTGGCAGTATATCCTTCTGCCCACCCTTGTGATATTTAACTACTTAGTTAGTTAAATAATTATTTTGAAGTGTAAAAATACTTACATCGCAGATTTTTTGTTATTAAAAACCATTTTTTTATCACTAAATGATATTTTTAATAAAATTATTTATAGTTGCAGAAACCTACTCTAAGTATCGCCCAGGTGATAGACTACGATTCAGAAATGAAAGGTTACTTAAAATGAAAATAGCCGTATATAGTGACCAGATCTGAATAGCCAGGGACATCCCAACCTTCCTCTACCCTAATTGCTTCCCACTATTTTTAACATCACAACATACCCCAATTAGGAATGGCATAGTTCCACTGGGTCCGAAAAATTTGGGGCAGTTGGGACTTGTGCCGTATTTACATTCACAACGGAAAAAATAATTCGCAAAATAAACAATGAAAATAATTTTATATACTTACTTGTTGTTTTATCCGTCAAAAATCACGGATGTAACCTCAGAGCAATAATACACAAGAGAGAGCGCTGTTGTAGTCAATTTTGATGAGTTTTGCCGGACTCGGCCAGACCTGGGCGTGGCTAGGACTAGAGCTAGGGTATTAATACATCCATTCATAGCACATGTCGATATAATGTTTTTGTTTATTCGTATAACCACTTTTTCACAGTATTGTTCTAAACAAAAATATAGCATATAACTAAAAAAACCGTTGACTTATGTCCATTTATGTCGCATATCAAAACGTGTGGGCAGAGTCAACGGAGACGCGGGACACGAAGAACATCCTTACACTACTTTAAATCGGTGTGATGATTTGGGAAAATTTGCTGTCTCTTTCTTTCTCATGGTGTACGACGTAAAAACCCGGAGAAAGTGATTTATCCCAAATTTGTATAGGTTGGATAAAATAAATTTTCTCCATAATTATATTGTTACTCCAAGAATGTAACTTAACTTAACCAAAGATATGTTAGTCGCTATAATCCGCCTATTTCAAATTTAGAATAATGTCGACCAAAATAGATTACAGGTAGGTACTTTATTGCTTGTCTGGATTTGAAAAGATTATTTTTTTAATTTGACAATTTTCTGAACAAACCCATCAGTTCCAATTTTGAAAAGTTGTCATTTTTTTGTTAGTACTAGGTACGGGAAATTAAATTGTTTGATATAATCTATTATGGACACAACGATATAAATATTAGTTTTGTAAGTATCTTCTCACTGATGAAAGTCTACTTTGTGAGACGTGGCTTGTTTTAACTCTGTTTTGACAGCATTGAACAATAATAATAGTAATACATGGATAACTTTTATAGCGCCGTTTTTGTGGAAAAATCACCTCAAGGGCGCTTTACAAATTAATTTATCTAACCTATAATTTATCACTTAAGCTTATAACTAATAACTTACAGTTAAGATTTATTACTAATGGCTTACACCTAATATTTTCAACCAGTGACTTACAATAAGGACTTATAGCTTGTAACTAACAGTGAAATAGATGCTAACATTAAAAACATTAATATTTACAGACATTTAAAAATGTCAGACGAACTAAATTAGCTAACAGTGAAATAGATGCTAACATTAAAAACATTATTATTTACACATACAATAAAAGTAAAAATAAAACTTATAACCAACTTATTACCAAATTATTTACAACGTGGATATTCACAGACATAGTACAAAGAAATGCAAAGAATCAGACTACCAGAAAGAATAAATCAAATAAACAAAAACAGTTTACTCTATAAGGAGATGATTTTTTACAATGCGCTGCCGGAAACCATGAAAATTATACTAAGTAACAAATTAAAAATAGCCTGCAAGAACCATATAAAATAGTCTTCATTATGAGAATTTTAGACGTAATAAAATTGCGATGAAATTTTGGAGCGCGATAATGCTTCCTCGATTATGTAGTAAATATTTTTATAGAAATTAAAAAATAACTTTGTATAGGACCGGATATTATTTAATTTTTTTGACCGACCGGTTTCGCTAAGCCTAAGCATCATCGGGGTACAAAATTAAACTAAACAAAAAATAAAAAAGTGTGCGGTTACGTATACACACAGAGGAAGAACAAAATATAAAATAAAATAACAGAACAATGACAAAAAAATATAATAACATTTAAATTATGGCAAAGGAACAGAGAGAAAGAGACAGATAATTTGAATTGAAAGAGACAAAACGTATTTTTATATTACAGCTTACACAAAGCAACATCCTAAATAAGCGGGTGAAAATATATTTATCAGGAGTTTGAGAATATGGGTTCCTACTCATACCAGAGCTAGGACGAGGTATTTTTGCAATAAAGTATCAATTTCCAAAGTGTTAGATGTATCGCCCTGGTGAAAGACACTCTTTCATGCTGAGATTTAAACCTATACCTGTAATTTCCGAGTCCTCAGCCAATGACCTTACAGATGTGTCACCCAGTTGGTTCGTCCACCCAACCTGTTACCTGATATATTGTGTTAAACAAATTTAATATTTATCTTCATGGACAACGTCATTGTTTATCGTATGCATAAATAATTGATCGCTTACAAAACGGCCAGACCATATCACACCAAGAATCAACACGGTCAATATATTAAATGGTGTCATAGGTCACTAGTGTCACTAGTTCCTCTCGGCTTTAATTCAATGTAGCAAATGAGAAACAAATCATTTAATCTATAGATACTTAACAAATACACAATTCTGATGTAATTGATGTTCGTTGCATTATCGTTTTGTCTATTAAATGCAAAACAAGGTGACTTAAATAAATGAAAAAATAACAAATAATATCTAAAGATCACATGAAACTGTTAATTATCGTTACGCAGTCAAAGTCATCGTATCCATTTCAAACAAATTGCAAAGAGATAAAGATTCTCAATTTTGAATGGTGAGAAGATTTCAAATGTTTTGACTTAAATATTATAATGAATTAATTTTTTTTTAAGTTTGACATGTCTCCCACGCTAATCTGTCTAAAGTTTACTATCATTGATACTTATAAACCGAATGCTCTGAATGCATTCATGGTCAAATTCATCACGTTATTGAATTGATTGCTACAAATACTTAGCCTTCGATTTTCTTATAGCAAATCTGTGATCAAACAAACCATTTTTTTACAAAATCGTTTGCTGTAATCATCAAAAAAAATCGACAAAAATAATTACTACGCCAAAGTATATATTAATTTATTGCCAATTCAATTATGGCTTTAGGCAATCAATGTTATTTTAATAATTAAAACTAAATCATTGTATAATTTTGCGAAAACATCAAATAATTCATATATTATATTGTTTAGAAGAAACATTATATATATTTGGCAAATTATTTATATCGTTGTGTCTAATACAAATATTGACTGTTTGCAATCAATCCTTTTTATGGCTAGAACAAATTCAATATAAAATTGTGTGTCAGCGAAGAAAAATCTCTATTTGAAATTTGAGATCATAAAATATTTTTTTGTGGAATGTTACCATTTATATTGTGGCAACATAAATATAAGTGTAATGAGGCGGGTGTATGTATTTTACCATCGACTTCACTTTGAACATAAAATTGGCAAATGGAAATTTTTCGCATGGAAATTTTCGCAAGCGATCAAATGTAGGTCTTGCTGATTGAGTTCCCTTCCTAGGCGAGAACAATATATTTGATTCAGCGAATTCATCAAGCAATGGTTACTAAACAATACTATCTATAAGGAGTGGAATCCGCCAAGTAGGTACTGCTTCACGCGGCCTGTTCCATCACGTGATTCAACTAAATTCAATCATTTTTATTATTTCGTTACAATACAGCCTTCGGTGCATCAAGCGTTTGCAATGGTTTTTTTATGGAGAAAGAATATATTTCAATTGAGTACGTATTATAGTTGTAATAGCCAGTGGTTGCACGAGTAGACATTGATACATAGTATTTTTTTTAAATAGTTCTTGCTCTAGTTAATATGAAGGTCCTTGTAGGTGTTCAAGGATTACAAAATAAATTGTAAGAGTCATGTAATTTTAGGGGGAATTTAGTAATTTATTAATTGTTCAACTGTATTTTGTAGAACGCTATAGCTCAACGCACTCCACTTAAGTACGTACGTGCTTCATAAATGTCACGATTAGATAAATTTCTAGACGTGCGCTGTTGAGAATATACTCGTACTTCAATATAAAATACATAATAATTTTTCATGATCGTACCTACCTACCGGCACACCTTTATGATATCTCCAAATGATATAGCTGGCAGATCTACCGGTTTTAATTTACATTATAACGCATTTTTTTAATCGACAAGATTATAAGAAGACGATACAATTAGCTGGGTTCTTAAGCCTGATTCACACCAACGTCCGGTTCCGCTCAGTGCCGATATTGTTCCGCAAGAAAACTTATTGATATGGTTTGAATATCAATCAAGGAGTATGTGCCAAGACAAATTTGTGTGGCAGTATATCCTTACTTAAATACTAACATCGCAGATTTTTTTTTCTCAAAAACCATTTTTTTATCACTAAATAATATTTTTACTAATTATTAATTATTAAAAATATTATTTAGTGATAAAAAAATTGTTTAAAAAAAAAAAATCTGCGTTGTAAATATTTTTACACTTCAAAATAATTATTTAACTAAATAAGTAGTTAAATATCACAAGGGTGGGCAGAAGGATATACTGCCACACAAATTTGTCTTGGCACATACTCCTTGATTGATATTCATACCATATCAATAAGTTTTCTTGCGGAACAATATCGGCACTGAGCGGAACCGGACGTTGGTGTGAATCAGGCTTTATACAGTTTACAGAAACTTGCTTTCTTTTAACTTAAGGGTCAGCACCCAAAAATACACTCTTTCTGACTTTCTAATACAAGTAATACAACAAATGATTTATCTGATAATTTTATACAAGTAGTAAGGTAAATATCTAAGGATTCCAGTGAACACAATTTTTAAACAGTAATCATTAATAATTATGTATGAAATGCAAACTGGAATTTTAGGTAAAACGTTCCAAAAAGGCTGCGCTGGTTTTCAAACTGCACCTTTTATTGTCATATTATTATTGTCGTATATGTAAGTATTTTTACACTTCAAAATAATTATTTAACTAAATAAGTAGTTAAATATCACAAGGGTGGGCAGGAGGATGTACTGCCACACAAATTTGTCTTGGTACATACTCCTTGATTGATATTCATACCATATCAATAAGCTCTCTTGCGGAACAATATCGTCACTGAGCGGATCCGGACGTTGGTGTGAATCGACACTTAATCGGCCCTATCCGTAAAAGGTTGTCCATTCCTTAGCCAAATTCCGTCGTGAAACCCAATAATTCTCCTCCATCATTTGAACCGCTTAAATCGGTAATATGATCTATGTAGGTTATTCTATATAGGTAGGTAACAGTGAAGACGTGTGCTTACTGTTTCCTGACTGCCTTTCATATCGGACTTCTCTCTGCAACGATGACTTCTCAATAAGGTGAATGATATGAACCTGCAATGGTGAATCGCAATGCAATGGTCAACAACCAACAACAAAGCAGACGTCTGCGGACAAAGGTCAGAGAAGAGTGGATAATTGTTGAAAGCTATGCTGACTAGAGTTTGGATTTTGAAAAAGTCTTATGCATTCATAGCTGAAGAGTCACATGCTTAATGATTTCTTTGGTTCAGTAACAAAAAATTCTAATACATTCAGATTTTTTTCTAACATTTTTATTGTACAATCGAACTTGGTTATAACGATCACGGTAATAGCGAGGTCACGGCTATAATGAGTAATTACTTAATGATATGTTGGTTCGGGCTTATTTTCATACAATCGTGTGGGGTTATAACGAGGTCGCTTCACTGATATAACGTCCAAATAATATTGTCATATCAATGCGCCCGGGTACGAGAAAAAAACCCAATTCTCGAAACAGTCGAATAATGTCATAAACAAGACAAAGAAAGCCGCCCGTCCTGTACGTTAAAGAGGGTTCATAATCTCGGATAGTTGTTGCTCTAAGAAACATTTCTATCCATTACCGTGCGTACAGTTTGTTATTATTATTAGCTCTAAGAAACATTTCGTAGTTAAGCATGATTTTCGTAATAAAAAAAATGTGTTACTTTATAATATGCAAGATTTCGTACCCTGGTGTAAATATCGATATTAGTAGGTAGGTACGTTTTTTACCCACCTACGGTTATAACGAGTAATGGCTGTAAGGAGCATTTTTTTTTTGGTCCCTTCGCGCTTGTTGTAACCAAGTTTGACTGTATTTTTAAAGGCCGCAGGTGTATTTTGAAAACATAACATATGAAAAAAAGGCATTTTCAAGAAACCAGAAAAGTGATATACGAGTATATTGATGTTTAAAGAGGCCTATTTTGGGCCACGTGTATTCATTTAAGCTTCCTATTTTGCTATTCCAGTTATAACGTAACCAAAAACATGAATTTTATTATTAAAAAATCAAATTTTAGAAAAAAAAACAGCACAAGCCAAAATCGACAATTTCATTGTCAGTTTTAAATGTCATAAAACCGACAGTATGGCCACATAAAAAACATTTAGTCTATAGTTTTATAAAAAATAAATATCGAGTCATACAGACCAATCAAGACAATTTTTCAAGTCACCAGCTACGATGACGGATTTGTTAAATTTATTAAAAAATATATTTTTACAAATGTATTTACATCAGTAGAAATATCTATTACATTTTTTTTCTTAGGCGAATTGCCAAGCAAAATGTTATAATGTACCTAGTTATTTAATGTAGATTGAAAACACTAATAAGGCTTAAGCCGTTTTAAGCATCGTTCGAATTTGAAAACATCTGTCAATATTTTGAAATAAATTATGTCTTTTAAATTAGAATTAACTTTAAAGCTTTTATGCTTATTATTTTTTATATTAATGATTGAAATAATTCCAATAATCTTCAACGAAATACAACGTTCTCGACCGTTATATTTTTCCTGTTTCTTATTTTCTAGAACCGAATGAAATGAACTTTTGGGATTCTGCATAAAATGATATGCATAAGACGATTATGAAAAAAATCTCGAAAATGAATATCTGTTAAAAAATACCACTTTGCGAGCAAAATGCGAGCCTTGGGGTCGGAAATTAGATACAATTTTTCAGGCTCTATAAGACCGAATGAACTGAACTTATGGAATTCTATTAAAAGTGATGGACTAAAGACGATTAAATGAACAAAAAAATCCAGAAAATTAACATTTGTTGACAAAATACCTCTCTGCGAGCAAAATGCGAGCTTTGGGGTCGGAAATTAGATGCCGTTTTAACAAGTGGTTAACAGTGATGACATTTCTATAAATAATATGCGTTTTGTGTATAATTCTCACGGGTTCTAGTGGAAAATATCAAAGATACGTATTATTATTACAAAATACATTATTTTATTAGACGTAAAAAGAAAGTTATTGAATATGGAAAATGTTGGTGTTTAAATTTAGGTTTTGACAAGGGGTGCCAAAAATGTTACCTGAGCCAGGCGCCGGCGCCGTTTGTATCAGGGCCGGGCCTGCCTGTAGCTACGCCCTACACTGGCAGACCGCCGTGAATACGTGATCCGAATCTAGGCTAAACATCTCGATAATATAGGTAAGTACCACCTTCTCTTGTAGTTAGTGCAATCACTGTCAAGAGAATGATGCGAATTGCGAATAAACAAAGCGAATGTTATAGTTTAGATGAGTTTGCATAGGTCAAATATTGCATAAATAATAAGCTTTCTCAAAGCATTATATGAAAATAAACTATCCATAATCATATCGTTTAGTAGGTAATTGTTCGTAATGTATTAGATCATCAAACCTTCAGCCTGTGATCTCTGTTGTGAATTGAAAAATACATTGATTCGATTTCGACCATTCGTGTGAATTGACGTAAAACAATATAGCATGTTTAATTTATTTACTAATTTGATAAAAATATTTTTTTAATACTCAAAGCTACAGTAAAATATAAAATCTTATCGTTATCAGCTAGATGACACACTTAACTTCGCGGTCAGTGGCGTCGTTAGTATATTTTTGTCAATACAAAAAACATGAATTTAAGAAATAGTTTGTTAGTTTCTTCTTTGAACATCTGCAAATACACAATTGTGTCAAGCTGTAGTTTCAAATAAAATAATCCGATTTTTCGATTCTTCAATTTTTGAATAAACAAAATTATTTTAGACCTGTTTATTTTTCACCGTTTTCAAAAAAGTTTCAAAATCTTCTACTCAGAAATTTTCCAATGTACCTACCTACTTTAAATTTACATTCGTCATTTTTTTTATAGAAAAAACAAACTTTTTGACAAATTCTTAATTATTTAGGCAAATTTATAACAAAGTATTTAAAAATAAGTATATTTTTTAAAATTAAATAAATATAGTTTTAAATCAAGATAGTTTTACAATAATTTATTTGATATGCCAACGGTATTCAAACAATAAATTATTTTATTTTTCTATTTGATGGTGTTATATACGTCAATAATAAATATAATAACATAACAATATGTTCTATGTACTATTCATTTCTTCATTATAATATAAGGGTGATAGTGTTGGAGGATAAGGATGCTGTGCCTGTCTCGCTGGGAAATCCTGTGTTAAGAGCAGGCGTAAATGTAAAAAAAACATGGAGTAAATGATTAGCACACAAAAACTGAAATAAGTTACTAGAGATATTACAATAGTATAATAATATAAAATTAATATTTTTGGAAAAGGTGTGCTATCATAGTCTTTTTGTAACTAGATTCAGTGCAGTTGAATATATCTACTGTCTCTGCAAAGGAATTACCCAATGCATGCAGTTTAGGTTTGTACTATAGTAACTTTGACTGAGTCCTGATATTATTGTTCCACTTAAAAATAATTTGTGATCGGGGCTGACTATATTAACATTAAAATATTTAGCATAAAAATAAAATCGAAACTAAGCCTTCTGCCTGAAAATGTAAATAATTTTAATTCTTTCATTAAGTAATTGTAATTTATAGTTTCTATGGGTAGACCAAATTTGTAGTTAATGTATCTTGGAAATTTATATTATGTTTTTTTTTAATGGAATCAGAGTGGATTAGTGAGGGGACCAGATAAAACGTTACTACACAATTCCATATGCATATTTTATCCCAAAAAACATTTATGATTGGAGTAGGGAGAAACCAAATATTTTCAGTTTATATATTAGGTATTTCCAAGATTTTTTCTCATTTTGATAAAACAAAATACATTGATGAGCATATAGTATTTATAAAAATTCGAAATACAGTAATGCCACATTTCTGTATTTCGATAAGATTAAGGCAGTAAATAAATACGTGCTTACACGCTCGTACATATATTATTTTAATACACAATCAATGCTTTCTGAATATCTCCTCCTCTTATACGTTAAAAAGAATATAACATTACCGGACATTTTTTTTTACTTATTACAGGATTATCTACAACTACTTTTGCAAGTTTTCGGCTCTACTTCCCCTCACGTGCAATATGCATCGGTCAATAAGGACGTAATCCACTAGTGGACTAGTGCGGCCAATCTTTGATTTCTCAAAAGTAAGCACTAAACTCGATATTGTGTTTTCCTATATGTGGTAGCACTAACCATCAGTCTAAATTTTGTCTATGGTTTTAACTGACATTTTGGAAACACCTTGCTCTGTTTGTTTACTAGTGGTTCTTCTAAAGTTTATTTGAATTAAAACCTAGTAAATATGTTTTACAAAGCAACGTGCCTTTTGCTGTTAACATTAGTGAATTATGGTTGGTAGTTTTTAGTTATTTATATAAGTTATTACATTTCTATCGGTTCACAAATTGCTAAAAGTGGGTGTGGTTGTTATTCGTCACTGTTGGTATATAATTTGTTTACTAATTTAAAGTATAAATAAAGTACCTGATGTTGTGTAATTTTGAAAGTCCGTAGTTGTCTAGTTTCTTAAATGTTTGTGCGGGAAAAATGCAACACAATAATAAATCTGAAAAATTGTTTAAGACACGTGCCATTCTTAAACAAATTAGTCAAATGACTGACGATTCATGTAAAAAATCTTCTAAAATTGAATTATAAATTTATACTGACAAACATGAATTACCATCACTAATCCGGTATGTATATTTCAGTCCTTACGTGGTGTTGTACACAATTGTCAAAAGCTATCATGATGATCTGATAAACCGAACCTTGTTTCTTCATTAATGTTTTAAAACATTTCAATTATCAATCTAAAACAGCTTAGAACCGCCTGCATTTGATTACTTGCTGTCAAATGACAATAAAAATCCAGCACATGTATAAGTACCTTGTTTGAATATAAATAACCATGTTCTATTTTCTATGTGTTGATTTAAACATACTTATTCAAATGTGATCCTCATTGTGAATTAAACATTTATTGTTTGCGTGCAGGATCTTCCCTATATTGTTACCAGTGCTCTCCAGGATTGCCTGGGTGCAACAGTCCCTTCAACTGGAGAGGGATGGGCTATTTGGGCTCTGGATGCCCGGAAACTAATGACATTTGTGTGAAACTCATAGAGAGGAAAGGAGGTAATGTGGCAACATTGTATAGATAGAAAAACACAAATTAATTGAGAACTATTACTCTCAAAAAGTTGTAATCCTTCTACTACTAAAATAACAACAATTTGGTGTGGTTCTCTTCAAAAATAAATTGTGAGATTCTCATAAGATTCCCGTATGCATTGCACACATTAAAAACAGCTCGAAACTACCACACCTTATGTCTAAATGCAACGATTACGATTTAAGTGCATCAAAACCTCAAGTTATTGTGATTGCTGATTATCTAATAAACATTTTAACATAATCTGAGGCAAGAACTTCTATTTTTTTGTAGGATTTTTATTATCAATTTTTTTCCCCACGTAAACTCATGAACTTAAATTCAATAGTTACGTAAATGCATTTTTCTACCCACATGAAGTAACAAAGTAAGGCGCAGTGCGCCGTTCTATTGGTATAAAGAACAAGAGTTAGAGTCAGTAGCTTTAAATGATTCAATCACTAATGGAATCTAGAATATCAAAAAAATAAATAAAAAACTTCTGTTTTGATTTTACCAGTGAAGTTTTAATCGATAATGAATCCCCACATTTCCTTAGGTCAGGTAGTCCTTTTTTCTATTCTCAACTGCAACAATGTCTATGAGTAATTCCAAGCAAATCTTCACGCTGTCAAATGAAAGTCAAGGAGTCCAAACAGTATGGTTTGGAATGTTTTCAACTATAATGGAGTTAGAACATAATTTTTATTTCCATATTCGGACCTGAAAAAACTTGTCGATGTTTGTTTTTAGCTGATGAGTTCATAACAAGGGACTGCCTCAGCAATCTGCAAGCCTTCCGCACCGACATACCTGCTGACCATTACGAGGGCTGTCGGCCGGCTTCTATAGATCCTCGACTCTCCAACCACGTCAACAATACTATTAAGGAATATGATGTTAAAAGGTAAACAGCTTCCACACAAATTTCAATACACTAAAAAGATCTTATATAAATTGGTGACATCTGTTTACTAAATGAAGTCTCACATTTCTAGGGATTATCTGTTAGCTTGGACTCTCATTTAGGACTAATCTCAAAGACAATATAACCTTTTCCATTATTTTACTATGTACTTAATGATTGCTTATCTTCCAGGGATTACTACGACCAGACAACCTGGTGTTTCTGTTTCCTCGACCATCGCTGCAACGGGAGCAGTACGATTACCATCTCAGCAATAGTCCTCTCCTTGTCAATCATCTATAACTTCATCATGAACAAGTTATAGTCAGTCTGATAACTGTCAAAATGCGAGAAGTTGATTCTCGGAATAGTTTTAAGTTTCTATTTTGTACTATCAAAATTGCCGTCCAACTATTTTATGATAAATATAATGTATTGTCCTTACATTTTTGCACAAACAGCCGTCCACATTGTTTTTTTAGCATGATTTTTTGATATTTCTATTTTTTATACTGCTAATTCGTAGTGGAAGTCCATTGTAATGTTTTCAAAAAAACAATTTTTTAAACTTTGTTCCACTGTTTATTGGTAGATCGGATCGGTTTTAATGTGCTAAGGTCATTTTCAGACTGGTACATACATGACTTAAACTACAGTATTTATACATTTTAGGCTGGCCGGGCCTCCTGTGTTGAGTTAATGTAAAAAATAAAATAAAAACAGTGGAAAAAGTTAAAAATTTGATTTTTTAAATCGTTTGTTGTAACATTTTTGTAAACTTTGTAGAATATTATTGAAGCAAGATATTTATTATTTTGTGCCTTAATTGTTGTGAATTGAATCTCAATGATTTTTTATTTATTTAGAAAATCATTAAACACAATCAAGATATTATTATTTGTTTATAAGCACTGTTAGTTAAGTTTTCAATTTACTGATTTGAATTTAGGGGCTGTTGAATTTATATATACATTTTTTTTACAAGGCAATTATTTATTGCATTCCATCGAAAAGAAAGAAAATTTTACACTAGCCATTCCAGAATTTATTTTAATGTGCCTTCATTAACAATGACTTTTAATCTCAATATGAAATAAAAAAATTGATATTCTAAATATTTGCAGTAGTAAACAGTGCCTTGAAAATTTGGCCCATTTCCGTCCAAGCCAAAGGTTCAGAATCATTCTTCGCGTACAAAGTCTTCCCTGAAGAATGAAATGTAAAACAATAAAATGGTGAACTTTCAAATAAATCAAATAAAAGTACATTTGATTGTTTAATTTCATTGATCGTAAATTAAGTGTTGACAATCAATCCAAATATATGTATGGTAAATGAGTGTCATGTTATAATTATGCAATTTTTTTATGTTTAGTAATCTATAGCAGTGGCCCCTAACCTTTTTGTCGCCGCGAACCGTTCAACGTTTGATAATTTTACCGCGGCCCGCTGAGGGTGGGGGAAGAGGGTGCGGGGGACACATTGAATGTAGATTTTTTTTAAATGTTTTTGCGCGGCCCAGTACCATTTGGTTCACGGCCCAGTACCGGGTCATGGCCCATGGGTTGGGGACCACTGATCTATAGTATTAATACGTTAAAACACCGCACATAGTTTGCTCAATCGCCATGTGGGGGGCTTTAGTCACTATGATTTTTTTCTATACATTTTTGCACACCTTCCTAGTACTGTTTTGTACGCTCAAAGGAGCAAAAACCTATTAACACACCTCCTACATTGGGCACAGTCCAACAAAAGTCGCCTGCAGTGGCTAGAAGAAAAAACATGCTAGTTATTATATAATTACCTCAAGTAAAAAGGACTGTGAACACAGGGTCGTTTCAATTAAGACAAATCAAATCAGTGCGGAGAAACCTGCCAACAGATGCGACAAAGTTACTAGTAAACTCGAACATTTTTCACGTCCAAATTACTACAACGGAACTCATGCAAGTCTTCCCAATTAACAAATTGCTATTAGTTTTTAACGCCGCAGCAAGACCTACGAGGCCTGTTCAAAAGAAAAGGTGAATTTTGAATTTTCGCGGGCTGTGTACATTCGATTATCGAATCTTTTTTTGTTATGTTGGTACACATATGTTTATCATATGTTAGCATTATCAGCCATTTTGGATTAGTGGTTTGTTTTTGACAACTGGAAAGGTTACCTTTTTGTGTGTTCTTCGATTTTTTACTTTTGAAAAAAATGGAGTCCTATCTGGGCGTTGCCATGTTGATTATTGACAGCTGTCATTAGGAACAATGATAAATAAATGTAGACATATATAATAATATAACATTGTTATAAAATAACTATTTTTACAAACAATAATAATAAATTGATTCACCATCACTAAATCTAAACAGAATGTATCGATATAAATGATTTACAAAAATAAATATTTAACAAATTCCTAGTATGTGTAGATGGTCTCAATAAGCAAACTTGGCCTCATCTTTGTAGCCTATTTTGTCCAAGTTCGGTAAACACGCATAGTTTATCATGGGAGGAGGTCCGCACATGAGGACCAGAACATCAGGGCCTGGAGGGAACATGTGCTTCCGTAACATCTCTTCGCTTATGTGCCCGGAGCTGTATTCCCACTCTAAAATGATAAAAATTATTAGTATTGTCTCTAAAGTATATCACTATTAAAGAAGCAAAAGAAAAACAGACATCTGTTTGTAAATGGTCGCTACTATGAGCCATGGGTTAAACTTGTGTTACGTTGCTGGAAAAGCACTGAATCCGATCTAACGATTGTGGGCCCCTGCAAAGTTGAACAACAAATAGAAAAATAAAATGATTTGTATGGAACTTATACAGTCTGGATGATGTGTCGCCCCTGCCCTTCCCCTATCCAGAGATGCTGAACCTATGAATATTTTTTATGGTACGCGAGCAAAGTTTGAGAATTATATAATAACATCAAGCTTTTCAACGTTTTGCACAGGGACTGAGCTTCGCAGACCTTTAGTCATCTGCTAGTGCGTGCCGTGAATTTTTCTCCATCTTCATCTCACTTTTTTATTTCGTATTGTGAAACGCAAACATTTTTTTGAAAGGTACCGGTCCTAACCCCTCAATGAAAAAAAGAAAGAAGTTTTGGTAAACCTTTATGCGACAATGAACGTAAAAATTAATTATGAATGTATGAAGTACCTTCTGGTGGTGTGTCCAATGTGTACCACAGCTTAAACTGCTGAGGGTGTTCCTTCTGGACATCTTCCAATTCCTTCCTCACGAGGATATCCTTTTGTGTCTGGTTGGCGAAGATCAAACTCATTTCTGTGTCATCGGATTTGTCTTTGCAAATGTGTCTAATTAACTGGAGCATTGGGGCTATTCCTGTTCCTCCTATAAAAAATATGGTTGGTTTATGAAAAATTTTCATCAAAGAATTAATAATTTATTTTTAAAATGCTTGCAAGGGTTAATCATTTTAATTTCTATAACATCGACTTATTTCGAATCTGGCAAAATAATCTAAATTTAGTGAATAATAATTAGTTTTCACTACGTTCTCATCAGTAAATATATCGTTTCATTGCTGTTCGAGACCTTTGTACTTAAAAATGTTTTTCATTTTAATGAATTTATAATATTTGTGTTTTGAGGCATGTTGTGTTTATCCTCCTCGACCAACATTTTGGGCTGCTTTGCAGACACCTTGTCCATCTACACATATCAATGTCCCAAAAGTCAAAGAACATAATTGACTACTACAATCTTAATCATATTTCAGATATCAAATCTGTCAAAAAAAATGCTGCAGCAGAGTCAAGATACGAAACGGAACTATTTTAAAAATCGGATAAATGCTCTACCAATTTAGCTGCTCTGCATATATGTCATCTTTCTGGTAAACAAATATATATTATAATTATATTCCTTGCCGTCATGAGCTAAATTCAATCCATTAAAAAAATTATGCTTGTTCAGAAAATTAACACCTGGCCAACAAAAGCAAAGTCCAAGAATTTTACATAATACTACTACATCCAAAAATAGCAGCCAAATGTAACTGGCATACAATAATCTTATATTGTAAAGTAAAAATAGACAAGTTATATCTACACACGAGTTTTAGATCTATTAATATGCTAACCTGCTATCATATTGAGTTTTTTAGTCACGACTTTCGTAGGTGGGTCTTTCCTCAACTTCTTGATTGCAAATTTTCCTTTTCCATGGTACATCAATCTTCCGGAAGGCCCACGAACATCGATTGTGTCTCCAATCTTCAGGCTGTCGAGGTGTTGAGTCAATTTGCCCCCGTCAGGGAATCGGGGATGCACATTTTTGTAATAAACCTGGGAATAAAATAGCATTTCGTTACAGAAGTTCTTATTTTCGGGTCTGACATAATAACCTATGACGAAATAACAAAATAAGCAGTCTTTGAATGGTCAGTCTAGAAAATTGATAGTAAATGTTTCTACTCTGATGGTACGAGAATGTATGGATGCAGAAAAACACTTCCTTGTCTTCGGAACCCGACTTGAGTATTTATTTTTCTTCTTGATGATCTTGAGGTTTGAGGTGGAGTAGAAGATCTTGATTGCTCCTGGTGACTGTTGTTTTTGACTGACCAATTGCTTGCAAGTAACCTCCTTTTATACCCAGAGGCCATAAAGTACGATATTCCTTTGAGAACGCCCCACTTTCAATGTGAATTTAATTGCTAAATGAATTTACTGTATTCACAAAAATCTCAGTAATATTATTTCTTTTGTAATAAGCCGCCTCGAACCTCACTTATTACATAGTGAATCAAAATTATTACATAAAATTACAGTGCATAAATATATGAAAATTAATCAAATTTGCTCAATCTTAAAACAAATCAAATTATAATAAAACTGTAAACATGAACATATGATTTGATGATTTGCTGTAAGCGATAAGATATTCCTTCATAAAATACCAGGCTAGTAATAAAGGTACCTTATTTCATTTCAACGGAATCTGATCTTGATTGTACAATAGTAGAGGAAATATTTTCTTTTAAAATCCACGGTATTGCTGCAAGTTGAGATAATTATTTTAAACTTAATACATAATTAACGCTTGAAATGCGAATAACTTTGTTAATAATTAACGGATTTTGATGTGGTTTTCACCAATGTGAAAGTTTTACTATTGATAACTTAATGCGGAATTGTATAAATACCTATAAATAAGTAAAAAATGTTTCTTTTGTATCCATGATGACGGCAACACGATACTGTCTTGAAACGTAGGCAACACGTAGAAAAATTCATACATGTAAAAGTAACGTAGTAACATCGCATTTGGGAACGAACAGTACAGAAACAAGAACTCAAGAATCTAACTGAGCATGAAACCATTGTAAAATTCTGTAGGACCTACAAATTGCAATGGACTGGTCAAGTGGAAACAATACTGTATAACAGGACACTAATCATGACCAAGTAAGTGAGTACCTCACAGTGAGTGAGCAGGTCAAATCCCACCCCGGGATGAAGCACCGTAATGATGATGTAATTAGGCTGGTAATATAATGCACATTATTAATTTTGCATTCTTAAGAAGATAAATGAATGTTGGAGTGTTCATTATGTGAGTTATAGTAAGTTAGTCATCTTTTGTGTTCTTGCCATCATCCATTACTCGGTCCATTACTAAGATTTGATTTTTCTAACTGGCGTGTGTTAACAGCAAACATCACACTATGATATTTATGTATGTTGGCTGCAATCCAAATAATTCTGACATAATTTTCACAAACAAATTTTTAAACTGTCAAGAATATGAACGTCATACCTTAACTACTAAGTCAACAAATCCTTGGTCTTCATCGCTAGAAACTGGGGTGTATGATCTGATGACCAAATCGTCATCGATTTTTGCAGATAAATGAATATGTTGACCAATTGGTAGTCCTAGAAAGAAAATATTTGTACAGTTAAGCTTTTTAATTGAAAAAAAAATATTATGCCTGATGAATATATTAGTGATTATATGTTACCAACCTAAAATGTGTTCTGCTGTTGGCAAGCCGAATCTGAATCGCCTTGTATCGTGACTTATCTCCTCCTTCTCGATGAGCGGTAGGGCGTACTTAATGGACGAGTCTACGAGAGTGATCTTCTTCTTCTTCTTGCCGCAGAAAGGTATAAAGAATGAGACCATTATAATGGTTGCTATTGCACAACCGATACCTACCGCCAATTGAACATTCTGAAAAAAACAAATATATTAAATTTTGTTTATGCAATTAAAATTCATGTGTATTCAAAACGGGTAGTTTCTTCTTCTCTAAAAGCAGCTTGAATTCCGAGTGTAAAAGGTTTTTAACATGCTTTATTTATAAAAATTTATGTCATGAGGAACATGAAAATAAAACTATATGTGTCTGTAACTTCAAAAATTATACGTCTAGCAAATACATTTACATATAAAGAGAAACACATCGAATTTTATCATGTCTAATAATAAGAAGAAACTGGAATTGATGGTAAAATAGCTTGAAACTTAAATTATTTTTTTTTAATTATGTCTCATTAATTCCTATGCAATATGTTTTTCTAATAGAAATCCATCAACAAGAAATGTAGAACATAATTTTTTTAAAGTTCTCGCAACAATACATTATTGATTTATGACGAAATAAAATACAATTTCCTATGTACTTGGGCAACTTTTTAAACGATCAGTTACTTACGAATAAACTAGATGAACTATCTTTAAAAAGTGAATTCCAATACTTAAGTATGAAAAGAGTCTTATCAAACTAAGCACGATAAAATGAGATAATCTTGAACGTGACTCTGATCACAAGTGATAATTTTATTTATTATTGAGATAATAGGTTCATTCAATCACTATAGAATTGGGTAAATCACAATAGTATCATCAGGTTCATGTACCTGGAAATATAGATTTGGGGTATTTTAAGCAGTTGATTTACTGATTGGTCAGCAGCAATTTTGATAGTAATAATATACAAAATTAAATTTATATCAGGGCAGGCAAATTTAAAGGGAGGTTCATTTTTTATGACTGTGTCATCGGTATATGCACACATCTGCAATGTACTATAGTTTATGTGGCCCGTTATATTTACTTTACGTACAATGGCCTCCAACACCAGATTGAAAACTATGGTTGGGAGCGCTCCCCCTGGCGTATTCCGGACTTGATTTCAATGCTGTCCGACAACTGATTTTGTACATCTATGACTGCTTTAGATTCCGATAGTGTGATGTCTATTAGTCTGACTAGTTTTAAGGGAGTACCCAGTATTTTAAAACTGTGGAGCATATTTTTTCTATTTACACTGTTGAAATCTTGTTTGAAGTCAATAAACAGGTGGCGGAGAGTCATTATATTCATAGGCCTTTTCCATAGTTTGCCTCATGAAATGAATATGGTCAGTGGTGAATTTGTTGGGTCTGAAGCCCCACTGATATTCGCCTACAATATCTTCACCATAGATCAGCAGCTTGCTATGTAGTATAGAGAAGACTTTGTATGTGGTATTGAGAATTGCGATTCCTTTATATTTGTGATATAGTAAATTCTTGAATTCATAATTAAAATATATAGAATATAAGATTCATAGGGCATGCACCAACGCTGAACAGACTTCATGCAATTTAATATTTGACAAAGCATTATAAAGATCGAGAGCTAAAACAAAGATAATACATTTTCAGATTAGAAAATGATAATTTAAATCATTCGCAGACAGCAGATACGCATGTCTTTCATTAGTTAAAATAATTATTGCTGAATCGCAATCACTGCTATTCATATTTTTATCATGCTTATTGCTTCTTTATATTCAATAATCATTTTCCTAATAATACAACCTATCTGGCGCTAGCAGGGATGGTAACAACACGCATCTTAGGACCACTGAACAAGCGTAACTTTTGTTGTTATTTACTCCAAACTCTGTGCGTCACTTGAAAGTGAAGTGAAAAAAACCTATATGATTCTTACAAAAGACTTAATTAAATAATATTATTTATATTGAAGGTTTATCACTGTACACTTAGTAAAAAGTAAGTGGTCCTATTGCTAGCCGAGCGTCCTACTCATGGGGCTATTGTTAGCTATATTAATGTATTTATTTTATATTAGTTACTTTGTACATTCAAGTTTACTAGTAATCATTTCATTTAATTTTTGACTTTATAATATTTCAACTTATATACTACTTATTATTTTGATTTATATGCATTTTAAATATTTTTTACAGGCTATTTTGAATTTATTGATAGGCATAATTTTTATGGTTTCCAGCAGCGCATTATAAGATTTCATTCCTTTATATAGTAAGCTATTTTGTGTGTTGGCTTTATTCTTTTCTGGTAGTCTAATTTCTTTGCAAAGTATCATTATAACATAATAAATAAATTAAGTTGAAAAAAAAAACCCATATATGTACATAGTAAAAAATGTAATTCTATAAACTGAATAAATAATAATTTTATATTAATCAGTCCATAATAATAGCCAGTGGGTGTTCCAGTCGTAAATGTCCCAAAAACGTGTGTCAATATTTTTTATTGAATTCAAATAAGTGAAACAATTTATTCCAAAAAACGTACAAAAAAAACTGGTTGGCCAGTAAAGGTGCATAACTAACAAATAATGATGGGCAGAACTAAACATTGTTTTCAGAATTATATCATTTGACAAATGTCAAAATTTTGAAAAATTTTAAATTGGAAAAAAAAAAACATTCTAATTATTCAATCGAATTATGTTTTGATTGCATCTGATTTCCCCGGCGATTTCAATGTATTACAGCAAAAAAAAATCTTCGCTATCTCACCCCTCTTCTTCGAAACATCATCATCATCGATTATTAAAAGTTTCGATTTTTCCAACACTACCAAATATCCACACTCCGCGCGGCGTGCGACTCAAAGTATCAAGCAATAGTTGAACATTGATGGAAAGACCCGTATATATTATTATAGTCGCAAATTAATTTATAGACTTTTTTTTGCCCTTTTGACTACTAAAGTATTTAAACTTTAACATGAAGCACTCACTTTGTGGTAAGATATAATTAAATTTGAAATAAAAGTATCTTTTTAACACTTTATTGGACACATCCACCAACCGGTTTCGGCTCAACCTGAACCTTCTTCAGTACAGATTTATTCAACCCTGAATAAGGTTCAGGTAGAGCCGAAACCGGTTGGTGTATGTGTCCAATAAAGTGGTGTTAAAACAAAGATACTTTTATTTAAAAACTAAAATATTTGTTTGTTGGTTAGGAGCTGCCTGAAATGCTCGCCGCGAGGAGTTTCGACGAAACTAATGACAAGACAACCACTAAAAAGTAAAAACGTCGACCATTAAAATCAATGGCGATACTTCTGAGGCTGTCATTGGCTATAAAAAGACGACTGATATTATTAGAATATTTTCTGAATACGGGGGTCTCATACAACCTCAACCCTTATTGATCTTAACCCTTTCTCAACTATTGTAGATTATGGATAAGATCGCCACGCCCGCTTTTGAAAAGCATAAATGAAAAGTATAATAATTTTATATGTTTAAATCCACTAATATTTTAACGAAAAATGTTGATGTTGATAACAAGCCACCGTTTTTATTAACTAAACAGCAGTTGAAGCAATTACGATAAAGAATGATTAAATAAAACATTTTTTTAATCGCAATATCAGTCAATGTTATCGGTTTGGCAAACCTTTCGCATATCTACATCTTTTTAATAAGACAAGCGGTCCGTTTGCTCGGCCACCCTTTAAAAAAACAACCTCAATACAACTTTTATATACCCATTTGTATGACACCGGTATTAACATTTTTTACGGGTTCAACCCTGGTTCACGCTATAAATCGATTGTAATGATAAATGAAAATACGACACACGCAAATAATATTATTATGATCTCGACAAATAAATAATAAAATGATATGTGACGTTTCCTAATTAAGAATATTAATTGCGAGATAAGCGATATTATATTATTAATAAGACTCGACCAGTCTTGGCACGTATCAAAAATAATTATATCATGTATAGAATTCTCAAAGCAAAGACCCTTTACCCCTGTGAAAAAAACGGATTATTCAAGATTCTTGGCGTTTGACATTGACATTCTACCCAAGTGTACGGAAATCGGATGTTTCGACCAACTTGTCAAAAGCAAAGATGAATATTCTTAAAAAACACTAGTTTTATTACAAAATATAACTCCAAAACAATTTACTTACACTGTTTTCTGTTGATTCATCCATGTTTACTTTTAATTTAGTGTTAAATCACAGTTTTAAACAGTTATCTTGCCAAGAACGTGCACCACTCCGTAAATGGAGGCAAACTGCACGTAGCTCGCACCGCTCGCACGCCGCACGGATGCTTACTAAATAATAATAAATGATTGTTATCAACCGCCGGCCAGGCCAGGTTACTGTATTATGTGAAGAAGTTCTAAAATATTACAATCTTTAAAGAGTACACATTATAATCATATAAGAATACTTTGTTTCCATCGTGTGTCTTGCTTACTATTCGGTTATTTATATGTTTTTAAATCTTTTCAGGTAGGCTTTGCACTTTGCACTCAGTGAACAAACGCCCGAGGAAAATATGGCACTAGCGTTGGGAAAAACTTCAATGTTTTGTGAATGCTTCACGAATTGCTAGTTCTTTAAAATGAACCACTCGCAGTGAACATTTCCATTGAAGTCGATCTCGCATAAAGAAATTTGTATTTATCCGGTTATTTCGGTTATTTGTTCAGTTCTTTTTGGAACCGGTTCCTTGATATTTTTTCGAAAAGTACTAGCAAATCGACAAAAGTTCCTCGCCAAAACAAAAGTACTAGTTGGTAGAGATTTAAAAACGAAAAGAACTGGAATTGGAACTGGTTCCTCGCCGAAAAAAACACGTACTAGTCGGTACGGATTTGAAAACGAAAAGAACTGGAACTGGTTTGAAGTCGAACTTCAATTGAAGTACTTGAAATGAAGTACTTCTTATAGGCTTTGAAGTTCAACTTCACAACTGAACTGCTGCAAATTGAAGAAGTTCTGTGTAATCTAACTTCCTTTGAAGTATTTGTTCAATGAAATTAATGAAGTTTGAACTGCCGCAAAATAAATAGTTCACGCGAAGCAGTCAGAACGCTAAAATGAACTACCAACTTCAGTTGAAGTATTTGTTTAATGAACAATGAAGGAAGTAGGAACTGCTGCCAAAAGAAGTAGTTCTTTCAGAGCGGTCACAACTCTACATAGCGCTATTATGCGAATCAAATACTTGAGAGGGGGCCATGTCAAGAGTTAGAATAACAGGAGAATATGAATGAATGTAAATGAAGCAAAGAATGTATTGTATACACCCCTTGCTTCATTCGAATTCATTCATACATACATATATTATAATGACAGACTTGTATGGCGATCCATCCTCTCTGCTCACCCCCTGCGGACGTGATGGTTAGTTAGTTGTATTTTACTTATCCTATCATATCCATAAATAGTAGAATAACAGAATTTCCCTAATATATAAAGCTAGGCTAGCCCGTTAGCATCTAAACTCACAAATATAATATTTTTTAATTTGTATACATATTATGTATTATTTTCTCCTTGTTAGTTAATTTTATTAGCATAATTAATTTAGTATGAAGCGCACTTGAGGTGAAATATCACAAAACTGCGCTATATAAGTCCACTGTTATTATTATTATTATATTTTCATTAATCAGATCATTATCTGTAAATTCTCGATCTACTACTAAACAAAAAGTCCGAAATGTTTTCATAGCCTGCGACATAATATATTATGTAAATTTCAATTAGGTAATTCTAACTGTAGTTTTGGGTATTTCGACAGTTTTATGGTAATTTTAGTCAAAGTTTTCAAGTTTTGTAAAGCCCCCTTGAGAAGATATTTCACAAAGGTGGCGCTATATAAATTAGCCAAGTATCCCATAGACATAAAATACAAGACACGTCATATTCATACAAATCTTACGAAAAATGTAGCAGCACTAGTAACGTCTTGTATTCCGTTTCACCCGCGTATGAAAAGGATAGCCATTCAAAGAAAATGAGTGTATGAATGAGATGGCTATACGAACGTCCCACGCTACTGTTATAATCGGGTATTGCGCTACTAGCTCTGGTTGTCTTTCACACACTCATGTATTTCTGCATTCGCTCCGTTTTCATGAACCTTTAAACCTTGTGAATAATTGTATAAATTGATATAATAAGTGATTTGTGGGTAATTATGAATGGAAGGAGACTCCATGAGATATGTTTTTTACTCCCGAATGATTTTTACACCTCTCAAGGCATTTTTTTTCTCAGAAAGGAGCCTACAACGACGCGTTTGTGGCAGCTGGTGACAGCTTGTCTGTCGAACGAATGTTAGTGTGAAACTAAACGTAGTAAATCTCAGGTATGTCTCACGGACTCGGTTTAGTACATCCACGCGTGTTGTCTCAGTAACGTATCTACATTATTTAATCTAAGAAGTATCCAGCATTTTTCAATACTTACATATTTGTATAACGTATAACCTGTTTTTGACCATCACCAAGTATATCTAGAAATCTGAAAAATTACCCCAAAGTTACCGCGTTTTACCAATGAGTTTTGATTTTCGAAAACACTTGTAAAAAGCCCATGTATCGACAAAACGGCTATCTTCATTTTTCAATTTTAGATTGGACCTACAGCGGACTTCATCGTTTAAAATTTAATCAGCTTTCTGAATACTTTAAAAAATATACGTCACAGATCGATTAGAGCCAGCGCATTGATAAAAAAGTAGCAAAGGATTTAATTTCCTTCAAGCAAAATTGTATGCGTCGATGTGTGTGAATGTATGGGTTTATGACGAGTAATCTATTCAACTTACAAGATAAGTTTTGTTGTTAATTAAATTCCCGCTCAGCGATGGCTATGTGTGCGGCTTTGGAAGCTTTCGGCTAGCGAGGCAACAAAGTTTTACATGAAGTTGTGTTGCTAAGTTTCACCTCCAAATTTCTATTGGTTCGAGCAATTAACAATTACATCATCCAATTTGAGGGTCAACTTCGTGCTCTGTGTTATTTTGTAAGGAAGCGTGCAGTCTTTCGAAGATTCGAAGTGAGGCGGTCATTAGATGGGGAATTGTGTTATGAAACTATTTATAGGTGAATCTTTTGGGCTTTGGTTTTATTGTATGGGAAGGCGAATCTAGAGTGTTTATATCGATGGGATATGAGATTTACACATCCATTTGACATGAATATGAAACGTTAATAAAGACAATGCAACTATCAGGTTGTAATAAAAGAGTTTTCAGCCTCATTAAAAAAACAGTAAAAATTTCGAAGCCAAAACATTAAATATAAAAGCAATCGGTCATTCACACAACCCGTCGTGCGTCTTTCAAACGGGAAATTTTGTGGATACAAAAAATCTATTGATTTAAAAATAGTTCATTAGTTCCTCCTCTGATCGCCTGCAAAGTTATCAGTGTCGAGTTATAAATTATTTTTTATCAAAACTTAAAGTTAGGTGGGTTTTACTGCAAGTGCGCTTTCTCTTGGACGTTGATGATTGCTCTACACCAGAGGTTCCCAAACTTTTTTGTCCCGTAGACCACTTGCCGATTTTTCCTGTTTTGTATAGACCCCCTGCTTTCCTAATATTGATTTTTTTTAGCGTTGGGAAAAACTTAAAAAAAAGTTTTGTGAACAAAAAAAAAACCACTAGTTGGTAGAGATTTGAAATCGAAAAGTACTAGCAAATCGACAAAATATCCTCCTCAAAAAAGTACTAGCAAACCAACTAAATTTACACCCCGAAAAAAAGGCACTAATCGGTAGAGATTTGAAACCGAAGTAAAAGCAAATCGACAAAAAGTCCTTCCCAAAAAAGTGCTAGCAAATCAACAAAATTTACCCTTCGAAAAAAAAGCACTAGTCGGTAAAGACTTGAAGTCGAAAAGTATTAACAAATCGACAAAAAGATGAAACTGAGGAAGAACCAGTTCCCCGCCAAACCTTAGGGAATTAATGTCTATTATAAGAGAGTATTACATAAGTACCTACATAGGTACTATCTGTGAGGTGGTTTATTACATTTGCGGGAAGCCAACATTTTGGTGACGGCCTGCCTAAATGGAATTTACTCTCGTGGACCCCCATTTACATCTCATGCACCCCCCATTTTTTTTTTCATTGACGTGGACCCCTTGTAGGTCGGAATCGACCCCTGGGGGTCGATATAGACCACTTTGGGAAAGACTGCTCTACACCCTCAGCGAGACCTCCCAACGCCAGAGCCCGAGTGTTACTCTCTTCACTCTCGTATCGCGCAGTTGTTGCTTGGATAATGATTGATTGTGAAATGACTGCGCTCCCTTTCAAGACTCAAGTTCCATCAGCATGAGCAAAAAAGTACCTTGTCTGATGTATGCGTATGTTTTTACATAACCTCGTTTCAAATAATGTCACTAATTGGTATCTTCATATTTGTTAGCAATTATATATCATAATAAAAAAACATACCAAAGAACTTAAGCTTAAACTGTCTTAAAATAGCATAACGTAATTATTATTTACACGCATTACCTATGAGATCACAATTGATTTAACACGCATGCTGGCAACCATCCATGCGTAATGTATTGTGTATCGTTCATTTTCCCTTTGAAAGATCTGATGAAGTGAGTCACAAGACCTTTTGGCCTACATAAAATTAAAATCTCAACTCATTTTCTGTCCCGAGATTTCACGTTGCCGAATATTTTTGGTTTTAAGTGATGTTTTATTTTATTACCGCCGCAGAACTAAGCATATTATGTTAGAGGCTAATGCAATCCCACACACCACATAGATAATATAATACGTACATAATAAACATTAAAAAATGGCTAAACATCTGTCGTGAGGCGCATTATTTAAGGCAATTAATCGGAGTACCTGCCTACTTTCTGAAGTAGGTACTTCTAAGCCGGAGGCACAGGACAGATAATACACGCCGGAGGTAAGCCGGAAGCGGTTTTAAACGGATACATTATATATTACTCACAATAATATTTTTTTTGTATTTTATGCTTAGAATAACAATATTTTATGTGAGTCCGATTTGTATAAGAGTCTGTGTGTGTGTATAATATATTATTACCTAATACATACTACGAAAGAATAGTCGACATCAGGATCAGACAGAGTAGGGGCCTATTATGTGGCTAAGAACTAAGTACGCTGGTCAAAAAAGGTTTCTTGTTATTTTTATTTCACGTACACCTACCTTTACGCTAAAGTACTACTCACGTTGCTCCAAATTGTTATTTATAACCGGTTAAACCTGCTCCTTAAAACTAGCGCAAGGCCAATTCGGCTTTTTACGAACACAGACTTGTTTCGTATTTTTGGCTTTTAAAAAATACTTTAAAATGTAAAATTTTACAATCATTTAAACGGCCTTAGAAATTTTGTAATTGCGTAAATGATAACATCAATAACGTAATAAGTATCATTTAAAAATCAACATTAATCTCGAATAATGTCCTGCAACCGTTTTCAGTTTTTTTTTTTCTTTTCGTCAATCATACTTTTCGATAAGCGCAAATAATCTCGAAGGTGGGGGTGGGGATGTACCTCACTAGTAGTTCGATAATATGTATTTACTGATTTGAAATTAATCATATTTTTAATGTATTTTTAGGAAACCAACCCGTGTTGATCTGACAATACGATTACACATAATGCTAGCGTTAACCGGGATACCGGTTACCTAATCGTTTCTAAAAGAAGATATTTACATTATTTGAAGAGGTAAACTTTTTTGTATTCTCCGTGAAATGTTAAAAAACAGAAACACCATAAAAAACATAATACATAAAAACCTCAATATGAATGGAAGAAGGCAATTTTTTTGAAAATATGTTAAAAACTATTGCAACATTTTGAAAAAGCAGAAACTTTTTTGCAGATATAGTTAGTATTTTCGGAGAAATGAGGTCTATAAATTAGTATTACTTACAAGTGTCATTTTGGGCATCGATGATATTCCAATTAGAAAATAACACCGAATGAACTGATCTACTGGATAGGAAGAATTAGTTTTAATTTAAAATTTTGGCAGTGCACACCGTTAACTTTATTTTTGCGGCATATTATTACAAACGGCCCCTTCCAAAAAGAGAAACTACAAACTAGAAACTACAAAACTACGCGATCTGACGGATGGTTGTAGAACGAAAATACGTTCCGAAGAGATGGGAAGTATTCAATCGACCTTTGGTAAACCATAATATATATTGTGGAGTGTAATTTTTTTGACGAATGTAGTGATTTAAAATATCTTTAGGTGCGCACCTTAGGTTGGATTTATATCAAGCGGCTCATCTGCGCGGCACATTCACTGTTTTTTTTTTTTAATATTTATTACATTACTCAAAACATATCAACAGCGGATTGTTTGCGGAGCTCCCCGATAAATATTGACAAACTAAATTCGCCGCATGGACAACTCGGGCATTAAACTCGATGCGCGCAAATTTAATTATCGAAAAGCACATTCAATATAAAAAATACAAATCGAAAAATATAATTTAGTGTTGTTTATAATACTAATAACTTTTTTCGGGTGGAAACAATTTTGTTTCGTCATTAATAAAAATAGGGTTTTTGTACATTTATTATAATTAATGCGTATAAAACGTTTATAGTACGAATTGTTTCAAAACCTTATAAAATTCTAGTAGTAGTTGTGAAATGAATTGGAAACAGCACACTAATTTAAAAACATTAACCCATTTTCAATTCGACTTGTTAACCTGAAATTTTATAAGATGTAATAAAGGTTTTATAGCATAGACTAATACATTACCGAGTAAAATATTCTACACAGTTTCACATTGAATGTTAAGATTTTCCAAAAGTATTATTTTGGAAACATGTTAGCAAATAGTTAAATTTTCAATCTTTGGATACTAAAATGTTGGATTAAATAAATGTATAAAGGTTGATGTTACATTATTAGAAATAAAAAGTATTCTTATTTGTTTTATCTAATACTATGGCTCTTATTCACACCTTGTGTTATTTTTTACGGTAACTTTGTAATATCTCACACATTAGAAAAACCTGAAAAATTATTTTGCCATAGACTAAATAATTATGCGTCTATTGTGATCGGTATTATAGGTTGGTACCTTGGAGTAACAATACGTTATTTATGGTTGTGATTGTCAGTTGTCAATGGTTGTCGTGTGTCAAAAGATGGATGTTGTTAGCGTTTAATTGTCTTGAAAGTTCTTTATTTTATAATATTTGTGTATATTCGGTTTTTCATAGTATTTGCTATGGAGTTAACATTGTGTTAATGTATTTAAAAGTAGTTTATTTTGCAATAAACCACACAATACAGCGTCTATTTCTTCAATATGACCTTGGTACATCAGCTGTCAATTCGCTACAGCGCCAATTTTGAACGTTTCGCTGAATTTGTGTTGAATAGTTATTAAATGCAATAATATAAAAGTTCCTAGAGTATTAAATTAAATATGCGCATCATTGAGGGAAGCTTACAAGCTGAAGAAAAAAATGTATCCCATTACATTTCTCCTCATCACCCTGCTACGGAGGTATGTGTTTTGTTTTTACTTGTAACAGCTTAGAATTTATTCACGAAGAAGACCCGCTGCCATTTGAACTTCGTAGGCCTGTTTCATTTTCTTGCTTGCGGGACAGTTTCAGCCTTTGCCAGTTGCGATTTGGAATATTATAGAAAATAAACAAAATATGAATTTGCTCACATAAATTTTCAAATAAAGTTGACACCCATGGTCATTTGTTTGTCAATATTTTCTAAGAGAATATTTGTAAAATTGTACATTGACTAAGGAGCAATCTACAAATGCGCTCCAAGTGAGTTGTGTGCTTAATGAAAGTCGGATCGGGGATTAATAACTATGTTTCTTATTTATTTCGTTTCCTGCATGCAATTTGTCGTATAAAATGAACTGGCACCACCTAAAATGTTTAACAATCTATCGTTGGATAATACGACTTGAAACATTTTTGATAAGGCCAGTCAAGCATGTGGACCAGACTGCAATCCCTAATCCCATTTCTATCGCAGTATTCATAACATAAAAGTACCATAGTTCGAATTATTTACGTAAACTTACTATATGAAAAGATTATTTCGAATGTGTATTATGTTGCATCTAACTCTTGTTACAGATTATCATAAAGAAATTGTAATCTTTTTTATGATGGCCAAATTTTCCCAAGCCGAGTTGTGCTATTTTATTTCTTATAAAATACTTACAATCTTCTCACTAGTAATACGGGTGTATTTTCTGGTGAAAATGTTTATATTTTGTTTTCTTTCATAAGTATCAACATAAAAACCCCCGTTTCAAAAACATCTCTTAACTATTGAAAAAGTTGAATTCACTGGTTTACATAAATGAATAATATTTATTTTGTATTATTTTATTTCAGGAGATGACTGTCAGTGGTGGCGTCTTACATCCTAATAGCTACACAACTCAATCTCTGTGCAGGTAAGAATGTGTCTTCTAATAACTACACTAGAATTCCTAAATGATAAATTATTATTCAGTTAGTTACAGAATTACATGTTATAATTTTTTATAAATCACTTGATCATTGCGTCTATATACAAAATAACTGCAGTGAATGTTAGTACTTACACAGATCCATTGCTTGTATACTTTTTAAGGAGTGAACCTTGGTCTCGAAGAGACTCATCTTGTAGGAGGGAGGAAAAACAGAATCTTAAAAAAAATAGCTAGTAATCAGAAATACCAAATCTTACAATTTTTATATTCGTAAAAAGCATTAACTTTGTGGCTTGTTATTTTTTATCTTACAATTTTTATTTGAATATATATATATAAATTTTTTAAATTTTTAGGCAGGTGAGTGTAAGTGAAGATGGCCAACTGTGTGCGTGGAGCTCAGATCTGCTGGGCAGGGGTGAGGGGAGCAATGTGGGGGAGGGGGATGGACATGGAACGGAGCCCCCCCCTGAGTTTTCCCGCGAACTTGGGATATTTGTAAAGGTAATTTAAACTGTCTGTTTTATTCTATTTGTAAGGTTTACAATCTTATTATACAACGTAGTAGTGCCTTTGAGGTGATATTTCACAAAAATGCCAAATTAGCCAAGTATTGTAAGTTTAATCCTTTTTTCATTTGAATGTTCAACCACTGAAATACGAATTAATAGACTTAGAATACGAATTTTGGCTACCTTTAATTATTATAAACATACAAATTTTACTTGTGATTTTTGTACTCATTTTTAAAAATGTGAATTCCGTACAAGATTCTCAACTGCCCGAAGCCAGTGGGACTATGGCATCTCTATTGGGGTATGTTGTGAGGCTGAAGGGCTTGAGGAGGGGAAGGAGATGAGTAAGATGAAGGAGGGGTAGTACTTGACTATTCAGATTTGGTCATCAATTATGGCTTGATGACCTGATCTGAATACTGGTTTTACTTTCTTTTTATTGCATTGCCTCAATTTTGCTTATTGTTTTTACTCCAATAGTTTTGAGCACATTCTGTTAAAATAATGTATGCTTGTATTCCCGCTCAAGAGTGTGACCTACTCTATACCAAATGCTCTACTTGAATATGTGCACAGAACGTAATAGAATAATACAATACTATTGTGTTTTGTGTTTCGAAATTTGATAGCTATTTTATTATATTTGGTGCATGAAACAGTTTATTTGGTCATTTGAATAATTCTAATGAGGTTCTATTAATTTGTTTCAGGCTATTAGTGAATGGAAAACCGTACAATCATCGTGTCATCTACTCAACGGTCTTTACAATCACCATAATGACGTAAGTAAATTACTTATCATCTAGAGTTATAAATAAGATTAATTCAACCTAGATAATTACTGACCATTCATTACAAATAACCTTTTTTTCTTCAATAATATAAATTTAAATTTTATAAAAAAACAGTCTTCTACGATCATGCTGTGTTTTAATTTTCCACATCGAGGAATTGTGGTGTTGCCGAGCAAAAATGTCGATAAACCTAGCATTTCAAAATGATCAATTCTGTTGAGCATTTTTATCAGCCTTTTAAATTTATCATTTGGTGGTTAAAATTTAAAAAATGAAAATGTTTTAGGAAATATAATGTAATTTTTTTTTTAAAGGATGACGGACATGTGGAAGTAAGAGGATCAGACCTAGTTGAGGTTCCCAATTTGTTGCATCCGTTACCTCCATTGAAAAGGGAGCAGGTCTCCCAATGGCACCAGGTCAACAAAGCTAACGAGCAATATCACACCAAGAACTTCAAGGTAAGTCTACCCATTTCTTCCTATCAGATTTTTAAAAATTTCATAATACTTTTGTATGATCAACTCGATATGGCAGTAGGTTATATCTGCCTTTGACACAATTTTTAAGGAGAGCAAGAACAACGTTTCGAATTTGATTCGGACAAATATTATTAAAAGAAATATCAAGTATTTTATATGAAAAGTAGCATACTTGACATTTCAACACAACCCTAATTTAAAAAAAAGGATTTTCATTCTTATACACAACATATTAAGAAGATACATCTCTCTGCTAATCTTTTACAAAAATCTTCAAAATGAAACCATTCACATAAACATATTTTTGTAACTTTATATATATAATCGCATACATATAACATTTTTTTGAAGACTCTAAAAAATATTCTAAAGACACCATCAATGCTATTCACAGTATCAGACTATTCATGGCTTGATAACGAAGCGCCCTTGAGGTGATTTTCCCACAAAAACGGCGCTATAAAAGTTATCCGTTTATTATTATTATTTCAAATTTGAATTTATTTTAATCTCTTGGTTTCTTATTTATGCATTTTACAGGCAATCGACAATCATGATGAATCGCAGTTGAAATCAGATGATTGTGAAATTGACATGAACAATGCATCCCTCGCCCACAACAAGCAGCAACAGAACAGGAAAAGCTTACCGCACAAGAAAAGAATCTCAAGGAAGTTAAAAAGGAATAATATTAACGTTGGCCAAAATATGAATGATGACGTTCAGCAGACAGTGGAGATTCTGCAAGAAGGAGTCAATGACGAAGATCTCGCCGTGCCTGAACATCATTCCATGTCTTCCTCTCAGATTGTTGATAATTCGGTGCGAGGGGTAAGAAATTGTTAATATGTACATATTATGTATTGGTTCACTTCTTTGACACGTACAAACAACCTTACAAGACCATCTGTGAACCTGAATGTTTTCAAACTCAGAAATGCAATTGACCGATACATATTTAGAGTAGTACTGTATCAAAATATATCTAGCTGTTAGAAATAACAGCTAGATGCCGCCAACGTCTAACGCTATTGACGAAAATTTGCGCCAACAGTTAGATATTATTACTAAAAATATTAGTACCTACATACGAATATTCTTCGACGCTATTATTATTGTATTAGCGTTAGCGCCAAGTAAACAAAAAGGAGTAAGAGTTTATGCATCGTAAGCGACATTATGTGTATCTTTTTATACTTTCTTACTAAACGTTTTTGTGGAATATCCTATCCGAAACGCGCGATACGTAGCTCCAAGAGTCAAGCGAATAAAATAATGGCTAGGTAAAATAATGACGGCACCTAAAATGTAACTGTTATGTATAATTCTCCGAATGTCACCAAAATATCTAACAGCTAGATATATTATAACGACGCCTCGTATTGTCATGTACCTATTATTTTAGTCTTTAAAAAGGTGTAAAGAGTGTGTGCGTCGTCCACAATATTATACATAGTTTGGAATAATCTTTTGGTTATACTTCTTCTTACTAGACATCTTTGTGAACTTTCCTATCCGAAACGGCCGATACGTAGCGCCTAGAATCAAGCGACGAAAATAATGATAAGTAAAACATATCTAACAGCTAGATATATTTTAACGACAATGTCTTTTCATCGAGCTGTTATTTTTCAACAGGGGATTATTATTATTAAAACCAATAGGCTCGTTATTCATTATTTTTGCTAGTTAGTTTTATGTCAATCTCCTACTGTTTAGTTTGGCGCGTTTTTACCGTCGCGCGTGCATTCAATGTGTTTTTGTGAATTGAAGAATACGATTAATGGTGTAGTTGTCTAATGTTTATATTTTGTTTCACGGCCAAAGTGCAAATACCGAGTAAGCAAATAAATTAAGTTTTAGTAGACAATACGACGCAATATATTATTTTACTTTTTTACTATTGCATTTGCATTATTATCTCATATAATTCAACGTCTAAACTTAATAATAATAATAAATGGATACATTTTATAGCACCGTTTTTGTGGGAAAATCACCTCAAGGACGCTTTGTGTACCTATATGTAATTTAGAAAATATAGTATATTGGTAGTTTACCAAAAAATAGTCAACGTCGGCGTTATTTTCAACGGTTATATTTAACAGTTAACAATCGCCAACGATAACGGCGTTGGCGTTTTTTCGAATTATATTTAACGCCCAGTACTAATTTAGAGTACTGAGCCACATTTTTTTTAATACATCTAAAATAAATTATAAAAAGGGGTTTTTGATGCCTGTCTCACTAGAATGTTTTATTTGCCGATAAATGCTTAGTTATATATTTTAAGACAAATTTTAAAAATGTATGTTAAGAAAATAACAAATAGTTATTGAGGAGTATATAGTGTCATGTACCGCAAAAGTATAATTTAAAACTTCTATAAGATAAGGGAAACTGGTTTTACAACCTTTTTTATCTATAATCCAATCCTAACTAACTAACTAACTAACTAACTAACCAGCACGCTGTTTCCTCGCAGGGGTAGGCAGAGAGGACGGACCGCCATACAACTCTGTCTTGGCACACACTTCTTGCTTCATTTACATTCATACATCGTCTCATACATACTCTTCTGTTATTCTGACTCTTCACATGACCCGATTCAAGTATTTGATTTACTTGATCGTGCCATGTCTTTCTCGGGCGTCCTCTACTTCTTCTTCCATTCACTTTTATATATCCACATTTGTAATACGGTCATACATGGTTTTACCGCACATCCGTCTCAAAGATCTCATTTCCACAGCATTCAGTCTACTTTCATCCTTCCTCTGCCAGTTCCATGCCTCACTGCCATACATCAGGGTTGGTATAAGCACTCCATTGTGGACTGCTAGCTTCGCTTCTTTGGACAATTTCTTATTTGCCCCAACAGCGTTCAGTCCTCCATTAATGGAGTTTCCTGCATTCACCCTTCTTTCAATATCCTTATCAGCCTTTCCGTCTCTTGTAAACATACTTCCTAAATACACAAACTCATCCACTTGCTCCAAGTATTCATCATTCACAACTATATTGCACGCTGTTCTCGTACTCTCTCTTTCAAACACCATCACTTTGGACTTACTTACATTCATCATCAACTCATTTTGCATACATACTTGGTTCATCCTAGACACGAGATAATAATCCAATCCTTACTCCTGTATTTAAATTTGTGTCTGCTTGTCTTGTAGTGAATGGAAGTTCAATATATATTTGAATGGCTATATCTGTATGCGAAAGGAAGAGTGGGATGAGTCAATAAAATCGAGTTTCGAGTTAAGTAAGCAGAGTTGTTCTTTAGATACATATCTAGCAAGGAATGAGTCAGAAAACAAAATAATGTGCCACTATTTTTGGAAAAAGGACATGTGACATAATTCATACAAAAAACAAAATTCCTCAATTTTGTTTTGGCTCTCCTGAATATCTGCGTTTATTGACTCATCCCTCTCTTCCTTTGGCACACAGAAATATAAAAGGTTTTTTGATCAAAGCTCATTTAGGTAAAGTGAGTTGCACTAGTTGCCTTATGAAGTTTTAGTTTTATTTGATGTGTACATACCTTGGAGTAACGATATAAAGAGGTATAGCTAAATATTTTTACCCAACCTATACAAATTTGCGATAAATCACTTTCTCCAGGTTTTTATGTCGTATATCATGAGAGAGAAAGAGATAAGAAAAGTCATCCCATAATATTGTAATACTTCCAAGTGTGTAAGAATGTTCTCTGTCCGCTCTAACTTCACATCCTCGAGTCGTATAACTTACGTCAACGGATTTTGAGGTTATTTCCTATATTTGGGTTGGTTAAAAAACTTGCAGTGGTTATACAAATAAATCAAACATGATGGTGATATTTGCTATGCGTGAATGTTCAAATAAGACCAAACAAAGATTATAAAACATCACTTTTCAGAGGTATTTCAACAGTTTTAAATATTTTTGACCGAACTTTACAATTTTGTCATTTTTAATGATAAAGACATTATATCAACAAAAAGCTTCCATCATTATTTAGGCAAACCTTCTGTTATTAGTGTTTGTGTGATATTTTATCTTTATAAATCATTTTAATGAAATATGTTTATTAAAAATGTCCGAATTCCATAAGGGCCGTAACTAATAGGCTATCCAACTTTCTTTAACATATCTTTGTCTCTTTCTATCCGAGTCAGTATAAAGTCAACAATACTGACTACACTGTTTCGCAAAGGTACCTCCATATATATTCTTACTCCAAGATAATAGTTCGTTAGGTTTGATTTTTGTTTTTCTAAAAGTCAACTATGGCTTGTGAAGTACCTTTTATATAGTAAATATTAAATCATTAATTTATTGCATTTTTTCAGGTGCATCCTTTATTCATATGCCAGCTTTGTGGGAATTACTATGGAGAGGACCAATTACAATTTTTTCACCATCTCAAACTACATTATGAACCTCACAATACAACCATTATTATAGGCAACCATATGGGCCAAATGCAACACGACAACAGTAACTTGTCAATGGATAAGGTAATAATTGTTCTAATTAAACCTAAGGAAAAACATTAATTGATTTTTTATATCATAGAATAATTCATTCAATTCGTTATCCGTTTTCATACGGCAATGTCAATCGTATATAAATGTTGAGTATGCGCTTGGCATACCTCCTGGCTATGCACTGGCGCCGAAGGGATCAATGATGCTAGCTCTTCAGAACACCTTCCATTGAAATATCAGTAGCACAAAAACAGCATTCTCACGTGATGCCTATGTTATAAAGATTTCAATCCACCCGTTAAGAACATAAATATGTGACTGATGATGGACACTGCATGGTAAAGCATCGGAAAGGATACAACTCACGACCCCAAAGACAACCAACCAATAGAAAGATTTATATATTGATATATTATGTATTTCAGATTGCAGAAAGCATGGTTGGAAACTCACAATTACCTGAGGCGCTGGTTGAACTTTCCCTCGAAAGTACGAAGCCAGACAAGTCCTCCATGTACCACCCGCACCACAAGATGCCTGCCTACATCAACGCAGACAAATCCCTGTTTAGTACAAATGAAAAAGAAGCCTTGTTTGGTACTGATAAAGCCTTAATGTATCAGCAGACTCACAAGCTTCCACCCTTATACGCCGCCGTAGAGAAGCCTTTTTCTTGCCACCACTGCCCCAAGACGTTTAAAAGGCAGAAACAGTATGAAGCACATATTAGAGAGACTCATGCTAAGGTTTGAAATTATTATGTTTCATTTAAATCTTCCCATATTCTGCAAAGAATCTTGTATGATTGAATTTTTTAAAGTGAAGACTACATATTTGAAAATTGTCTTCAAAATATTTTGTGGAGAAAAAAAAAAACACATTCAACAAGATCAGTAATCCTCAGACAATTACAATTACCCATTGACAATAAAATACAGCATATCAAGTTTTAAAATCCTCAAAGTAAACGCTACAGAGGGTGTTGGTTAGTCAAACATTCCAATCAATTGAACCTCTTTTTCTGTTGTATGGAAAGATTACAACAGAACTATCAGCGGTATGCCTATATCATGGTTGTCTACTGCAATACGTAGCAAAAATATGAATGCTTTATGAAATCCCACAAAGCTATATTATTCTTCTTTTGGTGCCCTCTTCTATCAGAGGCTGGCTATCATCGGGTAAATCTTCACCCCGCAGTCTGCAGCCCTTAACAACTAAGTTATATTATAATGATTGTTTTTTTTTTCAGGTTGATGAAATGAGTGAATTTAGTGAGCCTGAAGACCTGATGGATGGAATCCACGTGAATGTAGAACCGGATAACGAGGAATTCCTGCGCGAGGACATGTCCAGCGACCATTCAAACCCCGTGTTCATTCAGACCCCGCTGGGCCCCAACGACCAGTACATACTACCTCATCTCACCATTGAGAACGGCCAAGTTCATCAGTCACATGTTAATTCTAAAAATTGGTTAGTTCTTTGCGTGCATATGGACAAGGGGTTGGTTTGTTTAAGATATATCAAAGGGTTCTCGCTAGAGTGACAAAGCATCTTATACACAAAAGTACTGTTTCTATATATGATGGAATCATTCTAAAAATGGAAACTATTGAAATAGTAAATCAACCAATGAAAGTAGAAGACATGCATTTTATGTTGTGAAATAATAATATGACAGTACAAAATCAATATGGAAACACACACATTTATTTTTATGATTATTTTATAAGTATTATTTCATTTTGTATGCTAATTGGAGCCTATTGGCTTAGCCTATCGTCAAATAATCACTGCATATGTCACATCACCTTGTAAGTCATCCCGAAATGCCATTCGATGCTGGTTATAAACATACGTATGTATCGGTAAAATTAAAATAGAATTTTTCAATTGTAAGGGAATTGTCTTACAGAGTAAACATTTTCACTGCATTTCAAATGCCATCTTGTGTAAGATCGCTGCCGGTGTTTTTTTCTCTCCTGTAAAGTGACCAAATGTGATTTACGCCGTGATGGATTACCAGCGACGATATGTGTCTCGTTCCAGAACAAATGTTATTCACTCTCCTTAATCCAAAGATTCTAGAAAAAAGAAGATCTTCAACATGATTCCGACACTTGTATCAAGGTGGCAGACTGAATGTTTGCCTAAAATTGACCCATTCAACTGAGCCAGTGCTACAATAGGCAAACTCAAATTACCCTTTCAAATCAATAGTCCAACCATTGAAGTGAAGTGAAAAGTAATCGGTGAATTTAAATTGTAACTCCCCAGGTACCTGAAACACGAGTTAGAAGTAGACCCTGAGAAGAACTGTGCCCAGAGCATGATGTCCGAGGGCCTGAGCTCCGAGGATGTGGCGGTAGACAGCCTGGGAACACCTGAGGGGGAGGAAGGCGAGGGGGAGCAGGTGGAGTGCCCCCTGTGCAGAGAGATCTTCTCCTGCAGAAAACACTACTCGGAACACACGCAGCAGTGCCACTTGCAGATTAAAGGTAAATTATTGATGACCCACAGATCAAATAACATACTTCCCAACCTTTCTCTTCCCCATCTACTTCTCCTCCCGAGTTACAGTTGCATAATGTTCCCCAAATTAGGAATGCCATAGTCACATGGCTCCAGGCAGTTGGGATTCTTGTGTTTGGGGTTTGATTTAATGCTTTGAATATGGCTCTGCCACTGAGTAATCTGTTATAATTTCTCTTTTTATTACATGCGTCGTTTATAAGAATGAGGGAGAAAAAAAACAATTTTCCAAAACATAAAAGTAACTATTCCAGAAAAAACACTTTACCATTAACATACAATTTGAAAAAAAAAGATTATCTGAGAAGATAGCATAATTGACAAAAACTTCAATTTGTAAAACGCAAGTGAGTTATTACGAAATTACAGTCATCAAGGTACGATGGAAGTTGTATTTTGTGGGAATTCAGTATTCCAGAGGTTACAGGACAGCCCATACTCATGAATAAAGCAATGATAAATATGACAAAAATAATGTACATTAGGAAGACAATGTCAAGTCAAAGCCTGGACAAGGTTTTGATAGAGTCCATGATTTAAGTCATGTTCGTAGAAAATATTACTATGTTTCTTTGCATAACAAATATCATATAGACTTGCACCAAACAATTCAAGGCCTTGACAGATCTCGATATTTTAGAGAATGATATCCATAATAAATTAGTAGTGTTGATTGAACAGAGCTATTATATATTTATATAGCAACACTATTTACTTTATAATCAAACCGAATTGGATTTTTAACTCTAAAAGAAAAAAAAAGCATTTATCAATACATATTTTTTTTGTATGTAGTTAATTTTACACCAATCATTAAATGAATCAATATTGAATTGAAGAAGAATACAGAGTTATGGTAGGTTTTAATTATTATAAGGTTATTATTGTTGTTAGTAAAAAGTCAGAAGTGCGTGTGAGAAAATACTCTAGTGATGTTGTTTATATACAAGTTAAAAAGAAGTGAAGCCAAGAGGGCTCCTTGAGGTACGCCAGACATTACATCAACATGAATAGATTCTAAGTTATTTATTTTAACCCTTTGTTAGGAACAGTAAAAGTAAAATAACAAAGGGTTTCTAATACCTAGAGCATGAAGTTTGATCATAAGGATTGAATGGTTTACTTTAAATATACAGTATAAGACAATTTCGAAGACAACATTTAGAATGATTGATGGAGGTACATGCAATAACTTCTTATTTAGTTGCTAGATGGTGGAGCTATCGGCATTGTATTTTTCAAATAACATTACCTATTACCAGTTGGTTTCTATTAAATTAGATTAGATCAGTCAATGTCAAGATGACTCTAAAAGACGGCTGTCATTATTACGCTGATTATGCGCATTATTAATTAGAGTCCGTATTTCAGAGGATGTATTAAAACAAATAATGGAAGACGAAGTTGACAACGAGGTGGTTGTGGGAGAGATCATCAACGACAATGACCTGGTGGTCGGGGAGATCGAGGAGGCTGAGTCCATCAGAGACGGTCCCGAGGAGGTGGCGGTGATCAAGAAGAACTCCAAGGGGATGCTGCCCTGCACCAAGTGTGGCAAGGAGTTCCGACACCGGAACTCCTTAGTCTATCACATGCTGTCCCATGAGGGGACGCGGCCTTATCCCTGTGATATTTGTAAGAAGAGATTCTTCTCCGTCAGTGCATTAAAAGTAAGAACTCATTTGATGGTTTTTTTTTTAAATTTTATTTCAATTATTTGAACCACAAATGAGAGCATTTACTCATTTTCGGTTTCCATGCCCGTGTTTTTTTTGGAAACCTTCACAGTACAGACTTTTTAAATGTTTTTTTTCAATGACATGTGACTTTGTGTCACTACAAACTGAAAAGATCACAAGAAATAAGAATTTTACTTTTTAACCTTTTTAAAATTTTACTTTGTATTATTGTTTTTAGGTTCATACAAGACTACACAGTGGTATTAAACCCTACGAGTGTGTAGAATGTGGAAGAATGTTCCGCCAGTGGGGAGATTTGAAGTATCATTCTATATCTATTCATTCTAATGAGGTTTGTTAGCAATTTATTTTATTATTTAAATCAAAACCTGTTAAAATACCTATGCCTAAATTTTTACCAATTGAATGTTCTATCAAAAATAAAATCAAACTGAATAAAAAATGAAAATTTAAGCCATTGAAAAACCCATCATGCCATTTATAAAATAAAATAATGTTTTGTATAAATTTGCAGAAGCAACATCAATGTGAGTACTGTGGCAAGGACTTTGCCCGGAAGTATTCCCTGATAGTCCACCGCCGGATTCACACGGGAGAGAAAAACTACAAGTGCGACTTCTGTGACAAGAAGTTCCGGGCCAGCTCGTACCTGCAGAACCATCGGAGAATTCATACGGGTAAGTTGGAGCTACATATAATATTCATGGTTTCCACGGCTGTTTGATAGTGACCAGTGCAAGGCGATTATAATTTCATCATCAGGCAAATAAAGACTAGCTTTTTATTTGAAAATATGTACTTACATTGACTCAGACCTGTTTTATACGAGAAAAAAAATTATACTCTATTTCAAAGGCCGCCCTCATAGTGTTAATAATTTTTTTTTTTTAAATTGTGTGTATTGACAATATCGTCGCTGGAAAGGTAAAAAGGCGTAAGCGACACATTGGTCAATGAGTTAAATATGCACTTTTGATCAGTTTTTTTTCTGCATCGAATGCTCTGACTCTCGTTTGATTCTGAAGACTTTTGTGGCCCTTCAGCCATCTAAAATATATTTACCATTTGAGAGAAGGCTTGACTCAAGTGACACAAGTTTGGGACTTTTATAGCTTTTTGTTGCTTCAGGTAACTCAGTGAGAGCATTGAGTTACCTCAGTTAACTTTTTTTTCAAATTCCAACCAGGTACTGAAGACTTATGATTTTTATTGTAAAACAAAAAAAAAACTTCAAAGTGCTCCGGTGTAAACTTCCCAAAATGGCGCTTCAGCCCTTTTCCTGTCCGGCGACGATATGACGTTCAAGTAGATGGTAGAAAAAGTCAGGGACGCCCGAAGAAGACATGGCACAATTAAGTGAATTGAATAATTGAGTCTGGTCATGTCAAGAGTCAGATAATAGAAGAGTATGTACAAGACGATTTATTAATGTGAATGAAGTAAGGAGTATGTGCCAAGCATAGTTGTGTGATGGTTCATCCCCTGTGGAGAAATAGTGTGATGGTTTGTTAGTTAGTTTTTATTTTGATTATCATGAATGTGTTTTTTGTAGGTGAAAAACCACACACCTGCGAAACATGTGGAAAGGCATTCAGAATGAAAGGAGACATGAAACGCCACCTCAACACACACGCCAAAGAGAAACAGAAGTTTGAAGACAAAGAAAAGGACAAATCGTTGGAAATGGAAGAGAAAGTAGTCAGTTCTCAGGCACCTCCTAAAAGGTCCAAAACCAAGTCTGGAAATTCTTCAGGGAAAATATCTCAAGTGAAAGAATTGAAGATTGAAAAACAAGAGATTGACTTGAAAGAAAACAGCAATAGCGAAGTGAAGGATGCAACTATTTCACATGATGGAATCATGTCCTCCTCTTCGAATGAGGCGGTTCTTCAAGATGATACGCGCTTAGGATCCAACTTCCCCCTGGAGGGCAGCGGGCCCATGTATAGCTGGCCTGTCTTTATTGCCTAGCACTGACGGTTATGGTGTTCTCTGAGAATTACTCTTAGATTACTTTATTCTTGACCCTGATTGACTAATTTCTGTAGTTTATCATTTTGAAATAAAACGGATCAATTATTATTCTATGGACATACTTGAAGATTGATAATGCAATGTGATTTTAATTTTAATAAATTAATTTCTCAACATAAATAAATGATGCTTAAGCTACATATAACTTCCAATAAAATTATGTTTGTGGTAATAAGGCTAATATTCAAAAGCAATAATTACATATATCACCTGACAGTTCCCTAAAGGTTTTGAACTGATTCAATTACAAAACTTCATATAAAAATAAATCACATCATAAAATTTCATAAATGATATTCATTGATGTGGTGCAGCTATTTGTAAATAAGAATAAATGTTATAGCAACATTTTTCTTGTGTAATTAATTATTGTGCATAATGACTTGGTTACAAGAGAATCGATGGATCAGGCGTAAATATTAATTAATCAATAATTAGGCATGTATCCTTAAAATTGATTTATTTTTTCTTTAAATTTCTTGCCACCCTTATGGGGTGAGTGTTTCACAAAATGGCGCCAAAGGTCATAATCCTTATACTATTATTTCTATCTTTCTGTTTAAAACTAGCTTTGACTTAAAATGGCGTGAAAATAGGCACAACAGACAATAATATAATGTATTATATAATATAAGTCCATTAAATATATGTATTTCACATTCATCCACTATTTACTCTAATCCCAGCAGTCACTCAGTTTTATTTTATGATTATAAACATTTGAAATTGATTTTATGAAATATTTTATAAATTTATTGACCAATAAGGAGGAAATCAGTTATAATGACTCTGCTTAGTCAGTTTTTATTGTAAAAGAAAAAGATATATTCTAGATTTAATCATCTAAATTAGACATTTTTATTCTCACATGACATTAGTGTTACAATGAATAATCATTTTTCTTGAGGTTTTCAAAAGGGACTGTTGGACAGGAAAATGTTGAGTTAAAAATATAAAACATGTCAAGTGCCCTTGGATTAATTTATTACAAAATGTTGATTATACAATGTTATGGCAGTGGATTCAAATTTTCAATAAAAATAACTATTTAGTTATTTTTATTTAGGTGCAATGTAAACATTGATATCAATCATAACTCGATGACAAAAAACATTTATTTTATAAAAGCTTTAAATAGTTTCTCATGCACAACACAATTTATATTCCTACTAGTTGTTACTGGATGTAACTTGACCTTCCAAGATGAATACTGAGAAATTTAGTTTCTACAGAATAAAAAAATAAAAATTGCTTTATGTGTCTCACTTCAAATATAGAATAAAAATAAACGTCTGGTAAAATTATTATTGCTTGTATGGATTTGAAAAGTTTTTATTTATAATTTGATAATTTTTTTATCACATTACATTAGTAAAAAAATTTTAAATGTCACACGTATGTATGCCCAAGAAAATTATATCTTTCAATTGACAACTGTTACTCAAATTCAACCCACAATTGCTGGGAACGCTGTTTTTTGGCATCTTAATTTTCTATGTGTGAAAATTCACTAAAAATTGAGTACGAAACACTTTATTTTTTCAAAAGGTACTAAGCAAAGTTGACCAGTTCATAATCTTCCTAGTGAAGCATTGACAGAGTCATGAGTAAACAGGTCAATGCCAACGGGACAATGACTTTTAAATTAATCTTACTAGTGTTGGTAGAATTATAAATCAGTGCTCCAACTAGAGTATGTAATGAATCATCTGAAAATGTTTAAAATCAAAATATCTTTAAATTATTCCCCTCTGATATGATGAGCAAATAATTCTTTCCTCCAACACTACCCGCATGTACTCGTATATGCAATAATTTTAATTTTAAAAAGTTATGACTGCTAGCTGATGGTTGCTTACGCCTTGTTTTATATATGTATTTTAATATATTTTCTGTAGCTACATTAAAAATTATTCATTAAAAACAAATATAACCAGAGGAAAAAAAGAGAAACCTCTTGATTGATGTATATAATTAAACTTGTATTTAATCATAATTAAGTACTTTCTTGGCTATTTCGTAGTTGCTAAAAAAGAGAGGTCAATCTAAAAAAATCAGAATGTTTTTTTTTTCCTTTTAAAACTATCTATTTTTATAATTTATTTTGTAGAACGAATATATTTAGTTGAAATGTGTGAATTCATGAGAAATTAATGCAATTTTTTTTAAACTTATTTTTTTCAATTTAGGCCAGTTGGCTGTAATTATTCACAAAATTATGAAATATTGACTTCTGTATTATTAAGTTAAAGTGGCTGTCATTTTAAATCAATTAGCAATAAAGTTAATATTTGACATTCTGAATACTAACTAGAATCATGTCACAAAGGGTCTTGAATCTTGCCAGTTTATTGTGAATTTTCTGGTTATTTTATTATATTACAACAAATACTGTTTATAACGTCTTCCATGTTATATTTTTAACTAATTTTCCCACCTTCGGGCCAACTGATTTTCCGTATTTCATGCCTAACAAAGCCAGCTGCCGGAAAGTTGGCTCATTTTCTGCTGTTATTGATTATTATTATTATTTTCATTTTAATCAATAAATTAATATGAAAATTTATATTCTCCGAATGTATGGTGCCCAAATGTAATTTTATTCCATACATTACCCAGGTACTGAGACTGATTTTGTATAATGGTTATGTAAATAATAAAAATGAAATAATGTAAAAACTTGTTTTCTTTAAAATACATTCCTCATTATGTGCATACAATGTATACATTCATGTTTGCTAGAAATCCACGGAAAGTAATCATTTGTTACTTCTGCATTTGTTGCTAGTGAAAAGTAAAATATTGTTACTTTTAATATGATTATTATTTGTCTCGCTAGAGCGCAGAGCTAACTTGCCTTGCATTCAAGGAATGTTACGAGTATAAAATTCAATGAATTACCTTGCTATTTGCTACCTACACTATTGTAATAATTGGATTATTTATATAGCTCTGTTTTTGTGAAGAAATAAACTTAAAAGTTTTTTGACAGCAGTCAATTCTCTTTTTACACAATGTTGATACAACACGGTCAACAAAGTGTAATCAAATTAAATTTTATTTTACAAACCTCAATAATTTTAAAGGTTGTAAGACAACAAATGAAATTACCTAAGCAACAAACATTAAAGGTAATTATTAGCTAATCCTTCGGCAACGCTATATCCTATATTTTCATTCTCAAATTCGCTAGCAAACCCCCCCCCCTCCCCACGAAATATATGTTTTTTAGCGACAAACCGGTTTCAGTTCTGTTCGTTGTGGAAATCGCTAGCAACCCCCCCCCTGCAATGAAAAAATATTTAAAAAACCGGTTCCTCACTGGTCACCGGTAACTGGAACCGCAGGTACACCCAATTCTGATATCGACCATCTCTAGTTTTATGATTGCTATTTGTAATAATTAATGTTTATTATTTTAGGTGATATTTTTTTTTCAAATAATGATGGTTGTATTCTTGGAGTAAGAATATACATATATGGAGAGAGAGCTAAATATTTTTACCCAACCTATACAAATTTGCAATAAATCACTTTCTCCAAGTTTTTACGTTGTATACCATGAAAGAGAAAGAGACAAGAAAAGTCTTAACATTATATTGCAGCACTTCTAAGTATGCAAGAATGTTCTCCGTCCGCTCTAACTTCTCATCATGGAGTCGTATAACTTACGTCAACGGATTTTGAGGTTATTTCCTATATTTGTGTTGATTAAAAAACTTGCAGTGGTTATACAAATAAATCAAACATGATGGTGATATTTGCTATGCGTGAATGTACAAATAAGACCAAACAAAGATTATAAAACATCAGTTTTCAGAGGTATTTCAACAATTTTAAATATTTTTGAACGAACTTTAGAATTTTCAAATTTTTTATGTTATAAAGAGATTATATAAACAAAAATTTCCCAAATCTGTATAGGTTGGGTAAAAATAATTAGCTCTCTCTCCATTTATTGTTATTTCAAGTCTCCATGTATTCTTACTCCAAGGTTGTATTCAATAGTTTTAAAATACAATAATTTTAAAAAAAAAACAACAACAAAATGATGGCAAAAACAGATCTATAAATTGTCTGAGTTAAAGAAATACGAAAAATTATTTTACTGATTTATCGCTTTATCGGTTTTTTTTTAAATTAAAGTATTAATGATTTTTATTTACTTTTTGTGATTTTTCGAAATGTCGGTTTCACTGATCAAAGTAGTGATTTAAAAAAAAAAAACTTTTAATGAATTTTCGCAAGCATATTTTAGTTAACCTAGGAATTTTGTGGTGAAGATGATACTTTAATCAAATATCGCTCAACTCAGAATTATTACGAAGTGGATAGTTGGTATACGATAAGTCTAAAAATTTGACGTCTTTCGGAAAAAAAAAAACTGATTCTGTGCTGTTAGTGACTTATATATCCACGACATAAATCGATTTAAGAAGTTTTCACGCAGTCATTGATTTTACCCAATAATATTTGGATAATTTGTATAGCGGAGTTTTTGTGAAAAATCACCTCAAGGGCGCTGAGATGCGGAGTTCAAAATTATGTACTTTGACGTATCCAACTCATTTTTACTAAAAAGTAAAAATGATAGTCATTTTTCGCTCCGCGGCGACGGTGTGAGTAACTTTTGTCCTTTCAGTTATTTGTGTCGTGTATGAAAAATATTAGGTTTCATAATATTTTTTTGAAAACAACCTTCATCTTTGCGTTGTGCTAAGAAATTAATGTATTTACAACCAAGGATACAAAATAGAGCATTATTATTATCAGTAATAATCTTGTAATAATTGATAAAACAAAAAAATATTATTACTTATTAAAATTTGCTGGTTAGATTGCAGCCATTAACCCACAGGTTGCCATGAACATAATATATAGGCAGTTCAAAATTCCAAGTTCTTGTTGCCGCGAGCTATGACTCACTTCATATACTCGTAGATGGCGCAAAACTTAAGCTGAAAATATGATTTAAACCTTTATCTAGCAACATCTCAAAGTACAATATGTTTTCAAAACTTTACTCCGCCGTGTTCAGCATACAAAAAGAGTCTTTTTCTGAATTTCGAGGGGTGAATTGCGCTCGGCCGAATTGCACGAATGCTAGGATTTTCTGCTATAAACGTGTTGTCAGTTTAATAAATTTACCATTAGCAGAGTATATATAAAATCTGATTTTGACTGGTTAGATTGCAGCTATTAACATTAGTATATGTATTTATGCGGCGCTTGTGTTTATCTGTTTTATTTATAAATATGGCAAGCCACAAAGTAAATGCTTTTTACGAATTTAAAATAATTATTATCAAATGTATGTCGAACACTATCTGCCTTGAGAGTAATAGCTACGGTTAAGGGACGTATTTTAACGTTCGCTAGAATAAAAACGAAAGGAACGTTAATTATTGTGTGCAGATTGCAGAAGTCTGAGAAGTTCTATAAAAATCGTTTTCATGTAACTCTTAAATCATTACTCCAAGTGTAACTCACTAATATTATGCAGTAGTTGCTTTTTTATTGTGTTTTTAATACCACGTCGGTTTCATACGCTCAACATATTTGTTTACTCCAAAGTAGGGATACAATGTGTCTACACTTGTCATTATTTTCAAAACTTCGTTGTTGAAATAATTTTACTTGTTACTTTGGTTCACTATAAAAATGTAATTTTATATTGTGTCTTTTGAGCTCTAAAGCCGATGCTTATCAGTTTATTTTACGTCGGTCCCGGGGTCATTTCTTTTCCCCCCCTTTAACGATGGTGATTTAAATGTTTTCATGGTTTTGTAACATTTACCTGTGTACCTCTCTTGTAGATTTATAAGTTATAAACACAAAAAAACTATATACTTATAAAAATTCTTCTAAATGTAAAAGCACACTTAGGCGATGAATAATAAATACATACATTTACTAACCAACTGCTGAGGTGTGTGAAAATTCCGTAAACATAAATACATTCTCCTGAAAACCGTAAACAAGCAGGGGATAGAAAGAATCACTAAAATTCATGCATTATGCAATATTTAAAAAACTCACTACTTCAAGTCCTCCAACTGCTTTAGTCCAGTCCACGTCTAGATGAACTCACATTAATGTATACACTATTAATTCTCTATCACACACACAAAATTACGTTAAATGGTTTGATGAACAATTTATTTAATACACTTTTTTAATCACGGCACAATTGTTTACGAAAAAACTGTAGTGTATGTTAATCATTAACACTGAATGAGCATGGAAACGAATAAATATTTTTATGAACTTTTACCGATTTTAAAGAAATAAATAAGAGCAGCGAGCACGCGGCCGCCCCAAATCGGTAAGCGAAAAATGCAAACTGAAAAATATTCTCTTTTGCTGATAGGGGGCGTGTTATGATGGTGAAAGCTACAGTAAAGTGCCATCTATGGCCAATAAATGTTACAGGTCGACTTGGACACAAACCGCACTAGCGCGTCTCTTTTCTGTTCGCCGTGCCGCGCAGTGCAGCGCCGCCTGGTGCGGTTTGCTTCATACAAAACAGTGAAAACATATTTCGTGGTAAAGCGACGCGCCGTGCAGTGTAGCGCCGCTGACGCGCTAGTGCGGTTTGACCTTTATGATTAAATTAAGTATGGTAAGATTGGTAAGTTAAATTAAGTTAGTGACTTAAATTTATTTTTTATTGTTAAAAAAATATTTTTATTGTTTTTCAAAAATCATTAAACCACTGAACTACAATTAAGTCGTTTGTCAACAGGATCTTATTAATTATACATATTATTATTCACACATCTAAAGAAATTGATTATTATATTACATTATACCATGCTGCACTGTGTAGCACTTGGAGTAACAATATAATATAGTATAATAACTTTAGTACCCACAATAGAAAATACAGATTTATATATTTAAGTGCCTAATATAAGGTATTTCTACTTAGGAGCCATATTTTCAGCATATATCTGACTATTGTTGACAATTTTTTTTTTTAATATTGCATGGTAACTTTGAATATTTTAGGCAAGTTATACTCCATGGTTCGCTACCTGTATTTATTATTATATTTTAACTAATGCATATTATTGAGTTACTTAAGAAAACTATTTTTATAGGACTTCTGCACACAATAATTAACGTTCCTTTCGTTTTTATTCTAGCGAGCGTTAAAATGCATCCCTTAACCGTGCCTATTACTCTCAAAGCAGATAGTATTTGAATCATACATTTGATTAATAATTATTTCGTTTTCAAAGTTCAAAAGCGCCGCATAAATATATATACTCTGCTAATGGTAAATTTATCACACTGACAACACATTTATAGGAGAAAATCCTAGCGTCCATGACAACTCACCTCGGAACTCAGAAAAAGATCCTCTCCCTTCCGTATTCTGATTGTGGCATAGTAAAGTTTTAAGGACATCTTGAGATGCCGCTAGATAAAAGTTTAAATTATGTTTTAAACTTGAGTTTTGCACCATCTATAAAGAGTGAGTCGAGATATTGTAAGATGAATTTGAAAGTGTGTATTGTTGGTGGCAGCGAGGGCTCAGAATTCTGAATTGCCTATAGATGCTCATGGCAGCCTACGGGTTAAGCAGGTTTCTGGTAATGGAGATGCACAGGGATGGATTATCTATTTTTAAATAATAATACATTTTTTAAAGGATGAATGTGTTTATTGGTATTATAGTTTCTCACTTTAATAATAATAATTGTATAATCATTTTGGAATGTAAGGCATGCCTAAGTATTTTGTGAAATTATTGAGTGGTGAATCTTTGGAACACTACTGGCATTGTAAATAATTATGAGAAAAAAAACTGAATGTTAGTCAAAATAAAATTGGTATTTCCATTACCAATTTTCAGTATTATTATAGTTCATGCCACACAATGCAATAAGGATTTTCACAAATGGAGCTATATCTAAGAAAGATATTAAGTGAATTTAATGCAAAGAAATTGAAAAATGTAAGTGGTTAGATTTACATAATTCATATTTGAACAACTAATGCTTTAACCACGCTGATTAATACTTAAGATATTGCCGTACCTACTTATAATATAAACAGACTAGTCCACTGTGTTTGAATCACAGAATCAATAACTTGATCTTAACAAATAGGAAAAGAATTTTACTCCGACAAGGAGATAGAGAGATACAAGGTTCCATAGATGCATACTGGTATTTTAACGATTATTTTTGGCGCCATACCAAAAAAATAGAAGAAAGTTGATTACAAAATGTTGAAGCAAACAAAACCATATTGTTTTATTATTAAATATAAACAATATAATAAACTCGTATGAAAAGTGAATTACACTTTGAAATTGTCTTTATTAAAATTATTATATGAGTCCGAAGCCACGAGATATATAACCACAACTGAAAACAAAAACCAGTTGAAAGTTACAACATATTATAATACGTTTAATTTGCCTCTCCATTAAGTCATCCACAGCAGTGGGCCTCTGAAGCAGTCAGTGTAAGACATAAACCTGTAGGATTCAGATGGGATTACATGTTTTGGAATTGGCCGTCTTTGTCCAGCATGAGGATGTTGGGGTTTTCCTTTTCGAACTCTGTTGGTTCCCTGTTCCTGTCACTGTGGAGCCACTCCCCGGCGCCGCCCACCCCCCACTCCCCCAACGGCTCCCCCATCACATCAGGCATCCCCTTCGCCGATAGCTGCTCCGTCTGAAATGTACATTCATTACACTACACCGAACAACAGGAAATTACGAAAAGAAGATAAAACAATTCATACTATCAGAAAAGAAATAGTAAAAAAATTATTACAGTTTTTATTATTTGTAGGCAGAAATTGGGTTCGATTGATAAATTGACAAGGCGAATTTCAAGAAAGGAAGGAGATTTGTTAATATATTCATGCATGGATATATTAACCCTAACTCATGATTTGACACGTATGTGTCCTTGGGTGCAAAGAATTAGATGACTGACAGTGAGAAATATAAAAGATGACGATACAATATGAAAAGGTATTTAATCATACATTTGCTAAAAAGACAGATGGGCAGAGCAGCTTAATTATAACTATCCATATTCAACGTCATGAGAGAACAATTTATCATTAAAGAGAACAATAATTGGGGTTTACAAAATTAGTTTTGGGCATGTGCTACTGTGTATTTGAGTTGAAAGCTTTTTAATTGTATTTATAATGGACTTTAAAATAATGCCTTAAAATGATAAATAAATGAAAATATTAGTATTCCAACCTGTGGTTACCTCTCTATCCCTCTGAGCGAATTTCTCAAACATGTTGACATAGATCTTCTTTTCCTTCTCAGCTTGTTTCTTGATCTCCGTCTTGCAAATTGAGATCTGGTTAGCAGCCGCCTGAAAACAAAATAAACATATAATCTTTTTAAATAATGCAATTTACAAATTTTTTCTCATTTTTTTTTCATGTCGATGCGTTGGTTCAAGGGGTTTTTGTAAGGGACACTATCTCCATAAGTTGGCATGAAAATAAAATAAAGCACCATAAACCAGTCAGAATAAAATTTGAAGATACATATTTACCTTGTTTTCTGGTTCAATTTCAATGACTTTCTGGAAAGCTAACACTGCTCTCTCGAGGTCTCCGATTTCCTGTAATGCCTGACCTTTTCTAAACAGACCTTTGACATTTTTGGGGTCCAAGTCTAGGGCTTTTTGGGCATTGTCCTTTGATTCCAGGGGAAGAATGGGTTTACATTTCAGGTAGCAAATGGAAAGATTTAAATATGCTGATAAAAGAATTTCATTGCGTTCTTTCAATCCTTCACCTTCGTATCCTAGAAAAACAAAACTTACAAGCTCAACAAAATAAATAAGACTTATAAGGTTATGTATGATAACGAATTTTGAGGGGAAATAAGAATATAAAATAAACATGGTTTTAAAAGTTATGGTGTACTGGACAAAGAAAGTTTTTGAAGACGTTTTTATCTTCCCATCGATATTTTCTAAGACTTTTCAGTAGCTAATTATTAAAATTAATTAACTAATGTACATTGTAAAATAATACTCTTCAAAGACAAAATGTTTCAAAAATAAATTTATTTGCATGAAAAAAGATTTTTTCTTTAATTACCTTCTTTTTAAAGAAAGACATACATTCCCAGGTTACTAATGATATGACAACATTTGTTTTTTGTACGATACATCAACTTTTACGCTGACAGATTGGTGTTGTGAGGCGTTTTGCACAGAATAGGTGCATCGATGGATTGATGCTCCTAGAGGTGGGGTTGGTAGTAAGTTGACAATATGCCAAAATGAAAAATTCACTTACCAAAATCAGAAATTAAAAACTCCACTGTTTTCTTGTACATCCTAATAGCTAGCACGTACTTGGCCGCCTTAAAGTAGTTGGTGCCCTTTTCTTTGAAGATTTTGGCTTGCACGCTTCTCTCATCACTGTCCAGCGACCAGCTGTCCTTGGCCTTCTCAAAGCTCTTCAGGGTGACTGTGTACTCCACCACTGAGTTGGCGGGCACGCCCAGTTCTTTGTTTCCCTCTGATTTGAAGGCGTATTTGGGCTGGATGACGAGACGGGAGGTTTCTCCAGATTTGAACTTCTCTAAACCTTTTTCCACTCCATCGCACACTCCGACTTCGCTGCCCTCGCCGAGGTTGAACTGCAGTGACTTGGTTTCAAATGGAATGTCGGTTCCAGGCAATCGACCAACGTATTCGACTGTAATAAAACGGGAGATTATACTAGATTAAAAAAAACAAACCAAAGTTTAGTAATAACTAACTTCACTGCCTCGCTTTCTCTATATATTGAAAAATATGAAAAAACAATATGCCCTGTCTTTTTTGTTGACAATCAAATAGATATTTAAAAGTTCCATAGCTTAGATGCCGGGTCTCAGGGTTAAAAAAATAACTTGTATTATGTGATAGTTGTAGTCATCTTCAAAATTGGATACATGAAAAAGAAGATGTTGAATAAAATATTATTACCATCAACATAGGCTCCCTCGGTAGGGTTGTCTGAACCAGTTCCCTCTGTAACATTGTACCGTAGAATCCCTTTATTCTTTTTAGGGCTCAGGTCTTCTCCTTCCCAACTGATCATCTCAATCTAAAAATTGAAAATTAATAATGATATAATGTATCATTGTAACAAATTAATTATATCTAGTTGTTCAAATTTGTTCTAGACCTTTAATCTCTTACTTCACCCACCTTAACATGTTTTATATTATGCCTCAAATAACCTTATATAGCAGAAAATAGTATAAATTCTATCAGTATTACCTCGAAGAGCAATATGGTGTCAGGGGGGATTGAGCCAGAACCATTCTTTCCATAGGCGTATTCAGGGGCACAAGTAATGATGCAGACTTCGCCTATTTTCATGGTAGCTACAGCAATATCCCATGCCTTGATTACAGACCCTGAAATGAAAATAGAATTCGTAAATTTTGTGTCAATATTTTACCTATTTACTTTTTGAATCATGCAGTTAGAATTGTTCAATGACTTAATTTAATTTGTATCAATTATGTAGAATGTGGGGTTAGAATACATCATGGGTAATGAAATAGAGATATTAACTTATTTTCACCTTTTCCGAGATCGAATTCGAATGGTGAGTTTCTATCCTTGCTAGAGTCGAACTTCTTTCCGTCTTCAAAGGTACCGGTGTAGTGGACGGTAACTTTGCAGCCCGGTGGAGGGAGTTCGGTTCCTTGTCCTTCTGTAATTATGGTCTTAAGTACTCCATTGTCTTTCGCAGGAGTAATATCGATGCCTTCAACGCCATCGCTTGTTACGCTATCACTAGCGCTGTCGCTCGACATTATTATTCTCTCAAGAAAAATATTACCAATTCACAAATAAAGTATTGTTGGTTGACAAGCGATAGATGACTGAAAACGAATAAATATGTACTCCCGTATTATATATCTCGGGATTATCAAATGTTTAACCGCAAGACAATCGTGCATAAACAGCAAAAAAACACGTAAACAGGAAGAAACTCTAATACACCGAAATGCCTTCGATAGGTAAAGAAAATTTGCCTGTCAGCGGACGCCGTAGATATTTTTTGTTTGGAGCACATGTATATAGAGATGGACAATCAATCGGTATTCTGGAACATTCTCTTATGAAAAATCGGGGCAGGTTGTGAATCGTATTTGTTTATACGTTTAACTGTTTGAAACTCCCCCTAAAAAAATGGCTCATCTGAATTTGAGTGAAGTCCGCCCGCGACTACCTCTATTATGGTTCATGAAATTTTTTTAGCACAATTTTCGAAATTTTGATCATGTAGAAAATCTATCGGCCTTCAGGGTGCACACAAAAGGCATTTCAATGATGTCAATATTTCTAATAGAAACTCTGTAAATTTATTTTTTTAAGTGTTGATTGACATACTTATCTCGGCAGTTCGCCAAGTTAGGAATTAACAAATAAACTTAATATTTTCTGCAGCATCAACCTACCTCCCGATTTTTTTTATTATAGACCTAAATAGGTTTTTTATGTGATTATATCAACACTATAAAACAGGTTCAAAGGGTTTTTGATTAAACTGGCACATATTTTTTTTCCTTTTAAGAAGTTGAAAATATTATTTGTACAACAAATATCAATAATAGATTATTCTCATATTTATCTTCCATAATATTTCAGAACTAATCAAGCTTTACTTCGAAGGAAAGGGATTCAATAACAAAAAATAATGCTTCAAAATGTTACCTTTATTTCACACATTGTATATCAAAACTCATACTTTTGCAAAAAAAAGGCAAAAAGTTTCCTATTTCGTGTGACAATATGTACAAATCAGCGTTAATTTTGTGTTAATTCAATAAAAAGTAAAATATCTTTCTTTAATGAACACAGTTTATTTGAAGTACAAAAAAGTGACATGTACCATGTAATCAGTCAACAATAACTTATAAATAAATTGAATATATTATTATCATTATTACATCATTTTTGTTAACCTAACTCGTTTATGATCAAAATATAGTTTTCAACACATTTCAATGTATGTATGTATATGCAGAAAAAAATTAAATACCTATGTGACAAAAAAATAACATTTCGATATTAATCATTTTAAATTACTAATCTCCATTGCATCGGTTCATGGGCTAGGAAAAGTCTGCATTCTGGAATGCACACAAACTTTAGTTTTATAATATATGTGATTTAAAATGAGATTACAGAACAGAATAAAAATGATGCGGGCCCAATAGCACCCTCAAAATAATAATAAAACACGCATTTGAAAATATAATAGAATAGTATGTTTAAAATGCATTTTCGTTTAATATGCGAGAATAGGAAAATGTAACCTATGATATTTGCATTCAGATTCAGCTCTTAAATATGTTTTTATAATCATTTAGATGAAGCCAGAACTGAAATACCTTTGTATTTTTATGTAGTACGTAATAATATTGTCATTTCAAAGATAAAACTCATTATGTGAATATATTATTATGGCAATTAGGTTTTACTGTTGAACTGACAATATGATATACACACATTGTTATAAACATAAAATATATATGTTTAAATAAATGAAGAGGACCATTCATACTACTCCGGCAAAGAGAACTAAATATTGATGGCTTTAAAGCCGAATTATGTACTTTCATTACCATTCTTTGTGTTCATTGATCGGTAAAGTTTTTTAGTATGTGTACACTCAAACAAGCATTGGCCAAAAATCAACAATACTATTAATTAATATTACAAAGATTTTTCTGTGAGAAAAAGTTAAATAAAAAGCACTCAATCAACTAATATTACTACACAATAAAATAAAGCACCCAGTAAGAGTGTTATATGATAAATATTTGATATTGTTAGAATCAAATATGGAAAAATGCAGCTGCCAAACCTCAAATAAATATATTCGTAAGAAAAAAAACAATTTAGATAATAAAGTATATTTTGCAATTAGGTTTTGGTAGATTTACTAAACACTAAATGATCCCCAAAGCACAGGTGAACTTGCAAGGCTGTAGATAGGGTGTTAACATACAACATTATTATTAGTAAATATTCCATATTAACTATTATCTATCTACAACTAATAGTACAAGTTTTATTTCACAAACTAATTACAATAGTGAAATAATATCAATAGTTGTGTTCAAGAGTGATACAATATAACCTTACTTAAATTGCTGTCCGTAACCTAAAATTTCTAAATAATTGTACTAACTAATTAGTAAGTGTAGAAAATCCAAACAGAAACTGAAGCAAACGATCAATATGTTAAATCGACAAGACAGCAAGATAAGTTTTTAAAGTATGATAAAAAAAAAATAATACATTTTTCGCATTTCTTTTTGGTGAACAATGGTATGATGATGAATGCGAAAAGACTAGTGGTGGGTGGTGGTGGGCGGTGGAATCACTCCTTGCGAGGCTTCCTCTTGCGGAGGTTGTCACCCGCTCCCTCAGCGGGCTCTGCTCCAGCCTACGGAGGAATAAATACATAGCCATCATTCATTTACACGACACTATAACAAACGTGCATTCTTCATTACTTATTAAATAATGAAATTGAAATGTTTATAAAAACATAAGGCAACCATTTTTATACGATTAAATTGGTGATGTCTAATTTCAGATGGCCAGGGCCACATCATAAATAAAAAATCAAACAGAGGGCCACACCCAGATTATTGAAGATAATATATTTGATTGCATACACCACACCACATCCATAGCATAGATATATCGGGAAACTAATAAATATGTACAAAAATATTTTATTAAAAATAACAATGACAAAAAATCATTTGTATCTCTATTGGTTTTAGTAAATCTGGGATGTGCTGTCTAATTTTAACATTGTGTAAACTTAGTTTAAGAAATGTTTTGTTGAAATCTGAAACTAAAAAATAAAAGACGAGCGTTTTCTTACCTTGGTTTCTGGAAGCGGCTCCTCGAGATCTTGCTTTGTACTTGGCTGGGAATCTTCCTCTTCATCCTGTGAAGCGTCCTCATTCTCCACATTTGAATCATCCTCCACTTCTCCCTCTCCTTCCACTCCCTCGCGAGCCTCCTCCGTTACTTCATCAGTCTTCTTTTTCTCAGCTGCCTTTTCTTGATCTTCTTTTTCCTATTGCATCATATTGTCAAAGTTAGTATCAAAACTAGTTTGGGTTTCATTGGAAAAACAACTATTCTGTCTAAATAATAAACCTAAATTTATTAACTGATATGAAATAAGATTTTCACGGCCAATAAATAGCCTTGTTAAGTCAAAATTCAAAAACAAGTAAAAAGATTTGGTGAGACATTTAGTGCTCGACCTTTATTCATATAAGAACCTGGTAGTACAGATCTGGTTACTAAACAAACCTTAAGACATCAAACAATGTTTCAATTCTAAAAAACAGTACTGACAGTTAGGCCAAAACTTTGTTGAAATCACAGTTACTTTTCCCAATGCAACCTCTACTTAACTTATGCCAATCCAGATACTTAAGTTAGAGAATCCAGACACCGGGATTAAAATCGGTTAACCGAGGGAAGAGTTTGATAAAATATCAATGGAGTATAAAAAGTTACTTTTCAGACGTTTGCGTTTTTCTAAATTTGAATGTTGTAGATATTTATTGAAATAATAAGAGGTATAGATAGTGATATTTAACATTTTTTTGTTATCATAATGGACAGTTAAAATTTACAATAATATTGGTATGTATAGAGAAAGACAACATCAGAATACTAAAAAGAAGGCTTTATGTTAATTTTGCATTAAAAAGCCTTACTCTTGATGTAATTTTTTTGTCTGTGGAATACCGAGGACGGTGGGCAGAGCAACGGGTAATAAGGGGGGAGCCACCTAAGCTAAGAACATTTTGGGAACGGGCAAATAGACGTTGCTTGTTATTTTCATTTAACTGAGCCGAATTATAGCATCGGCATGGCTAGCGAAATATTGGAAAACAACGGCTGCAAAAGGATCTTCAAATCAGAACAAGGGATTTGCCAAATAGTTGAATTACAGTGAAGCTCTCTTATAAGGTTTTTCCAGGGGACAGGAAGAAAAACTTCTTATGTGGGATAAATTAGGCCATTTTTCAATTTCATTCTTTGCAGGGCCAAAAAACAAAACTTCTAAGTGGGTTTTAATGTATTTATAAATGCAACTTTCATTAATGGGGTCAGTTATTTGAGCATAGTTTTCATTTTAACAGTGCATGTAAAAAAATTGTGCAGGTAACCTGTGTATGTGTTAATGACTATTATAATATTATTATTGCAGAATCAAGGTGTACCGCTGGCAGCTAAGTTGTAACTTCTCTCTTTCTCATAAACGAGGAATGTAACAGAAAGAGAGGTTACAGTGGAATCTAGTGAGAGTAATAAATTACCTGTGACGGGAAACAGCACATAAAGATGAACAATCCGGTGAGCAGGGCGATGATAAGCACGTACACGGCCCACAGCCAAGGGTTCTGGTCGGTGGTCTTCACTAGCCAAGTCCAAGCACTATCCTACGTAGACAGAGCACACCACAAATAGTTAGGGGATCTAGCTATAATCACACATCTAAATACAGGTGTTGAGGATTTTGTAGCATTAAATACATATTACATATATCACGGGAAACATTGCATAATAAATTACAATATTATTTATAGAAAGCTCAGATTTAACAGAGACAACATATAGTTGGCTTAAGGTAAAATGTCACATATATTCTCAATGACGTACTTAGTTTTCTTACAATCTTGATATTTTTTGTTTTTAATGTAAATACTGCACCAGAGTTCCAAATGTGGGAAAGGGAATGAGATGGGGAAGAGGAAGGTTGGGAAGTATCTGGCTTTTCACATCTGGTTAGAAAATACGGCTAAAGCTATTTCAAGCAACATTTCGATTCTAAAGTGCGATCTTTCACCACACCTCTGGAATGTGCCGCAAACATACTGCGTATGTATTATTTTTATATTAATTGTGAAAAAACACAAATTTATTTGCGCATGTTGGGATTTAAACCTGTAACCTCTGGATTCTTATTTGAAGGTCTTAAATGCTCGACTAGGAGTCGTCAAATTAATGCAAGAAATCACAAATTAATTTGACCACAATCGTATTGAAATTATTTTGGTGAGATGCAGGGATCTCTATAAATGATTTAATATGGAATCTGACAGTAATTTAGAATCTCTAATTCTAGTTAAATCTAGTCAGTCATAATGCTAAAAAATAAAGGAGCTCGGACACTAAGTCTTTAGAAACCCGGTTTGCACAAACCAACATACTTAAATTTTTTTTTTAACCTTTGACAGTTTGAAAGTGGCAAACAAAACGCATGTTTCATGGGGTTGAATTTCCCCATGCATGGGAATATTCAAACATTTTATATTTTACTACAGCTGTTATTAGTAGAATAGTAATATTTGGAATTATTCAACTACCCCTCTTGGTTATGCGAGAGTTATAAATCTCAGCCTTATAGAAAATGAGGTTCCGTAGAGGGTGAGTTTTCTACAGCAAATCAACGATATGTGATATAAACATATTATAATAATAAAGGTTGAAGAGATAACTGTACCCAAATATACAAAAAATTCAGCAAACATACGAAAGGAAAAAAATTACAAGTATCGATCTATCATACCAAAAATATAGGCTGTTCCCACTATGCATTACTACGTTATTACAATATGTACGTCGAATTTCTAATCCTCTCAATTCTGGCTATGAAGGGATTACGGGGTGAATGGGTCACACGAGTATTGTATGTATGTGGTTTGTTATTGAACCTCCTTGACTCGCTTGCACAGGTACCATACATAAATGGACAGCGGCACAGAGCAGTACACTAGGTATATGGCCCACCAACCCGGCTTGTAGTTTAGCTGTTTCATTAGGCGACCCCACAGAGATATCTAATGATAACAATAATTCACTAGTAAAAAGGCATCTAGTATAATCAACTATAAAACACGTGACGGATGTACCTGGCTATAAATCTGTTACTAAACACAGTTAAAGCCATTTTAAGTAATATTTCAATTCTGAATGGTATTCTCTTCATCGTCATCCACTCTTATTATGCTATCATATTATTATGCAGTCAGGAGCGTCGCTCCTGTAAACATTGTGGTTAGAAAAAAAACGGTTTATTTGGTTGTTAGTTCCTCTATTGGTCGCTTGCACAGAAGAGTGTGTATATTCTTGTAATATGTTAGAGGTCTAATCTGTAATATGTTGAAGGATATTAAAAACAAAAGAAAAATAACACTTACAGATTCTTTGTCGAGTTTGCTAACTTTTAAGTCGAAGGTTTGCGCAGCCCAGATGCGGGCCTGCTCTACACTGTCTGTGACCACAATGTTGTCAAACAGAATCGATGAGGACATTGACCAGAGCTCGAATCCAACAGCGGCCTGCAATTAAAAATAATATAAAAATTTCACTTACAAACAAAAAGCAAAAAATTATTAAGGCAGAGGGCATGCCTTGAAAAGGCCCATGCCGTAGGAGACGAAACACAAAATATTGGCAACAGCGGAGCTGGTAAGCACAAGAACGAATAGGAAAATCAACAATCCGTTCTGTTGCAAAAAATGTTAGGCACGCATTTGGGGTATCTCTTTTAGTTATTCTAATAATCGTCCACTAAAATATTGGTAGAACAAACACAGCATTCTATGATCAAAAGATTGATAAAAGTCTGTTAAGATAGGAGAATTGACAGATTTAATGAGTTCAGAGCGAATCTGAACCTAATTTTTTATGGAGAAAACAAAATTTTAACAATACATACATAATTACAAGTCCTTTCCAAGTTAAAGTGGACCAACACTATCTAATACAACGACGGTTGACTTACAATAGATGTCATCTTGAATGGGTGCTCATCATGAAAGAAATGTGGATTGGGGATCTTCTTGGGTGCCCATTTGCCTTGGTACTGTGGGTTTGGAATCAGGGGCGCCCTCCATACTCCCTGGAAGTAAATAAACAACGGTGAATTATGAATGCTTGCAGGCTGTTTTTTTTTCATTTTATATACTATCCCTACTAATCTGGTTGTAAGGTGATGTCGAGTCAGATAGATGCTGTAAACATGTCTTTACAGCTATCCTGCATCCACAAATGAACAGAATAACGTTAGCCCCTACAATTCTTACATGTCGATGTGCGGTACACTGAGGTCTATCTCTGTTTATTTTTTGTACAAAATAGCTTCTATTTTTGAAGTATCAATTTTGTTTATGAATAAGATAGTTGGTTTGAGGTTATGAAATAATGGTTGCAAGTGTTACCTTGTAATCAGGGTTGGAAATGAGTGGTGCACTCCACTTGCCACAGCCGGGGGCATTGGCACACAGGGTGTTCTCAATCAGGGGGGCCTCCCACTCTCCATCCATATCCACATCCCAGTCTTCCGGTTTCTCTCCAGTTGAATCTGATCAAAGAAAATACAATCATTGTAATTCTTCACATCAAATTAAATACAGTACAGAATCTGTGGACATACCAGAATAGTCCAACTAAAAAGGAAGATATTTGTGAAAGTTACACCATAGTGCATATATTGATGAGAGTGGTATTTGTGGACAATGCGCAATATATAGTGGGATATACACTTGACTTTAATTTGGGAGTTGCGGATTTTAGTCTCGCGGCAGAGTAGAAAATAATCAGATGGGTTTTGAAGGGAGCCACGTTGGTCTAGGTTAATTGTGTTTTAAAATTGGATGAATCTTGCAACACCTTTACAAACATCATAAGAGACATTGGCAAATTCCATCCCATTGGGTAGTAAAAAGGATACGGAAAGGCAAATAGGTGTATGGTGATAAAAAACTTAGAGATGACTGATTGACATTTAATTTACCTGGGATCATCTCAGGTTCATCATCTAGCCAGCCATCGGGTTTGTTGGCCTGTGGGTCTGGCACCTGGGGGGGCGCTGATTCATCCCACTCTTCGGGCTTGCTCGCTGTTGGGTCCGGAATCTATGGAAAACAATGCGTCACAGCAATATTATAACAGTATTAAATATTTTAACAACTCAAAGGCTAATAGTAAAAAGCCAAACACAGTTCAACGTTGGCGGGGGAATGTTGTGTTGAAGAAGCAATGGGGGAAGGGAAGGACAGAGAAGCATATGGTTTAATACAGCAAAATGTTGTATGTGCAAATCATTCTCCGAGCAAGTTATATTTGGCCACTTTCCAAGAGTGACGAAAAATACATTTACAGAAATAATATTTTTAACATTTTTGTCTGACCATTTTAATTCCAGCCTATTTTACATAGTATGTATGAAAAAAAATAACAGTTTTATTATTTGTCTCAGCTAATATTCAGTTCTAAACATTACTTAAACAAGTGTAAAAATGTGTTGGAAAATCAGTGGGATTTGCAGCGACAATATGATTATCTGAGGAGTTGAGAACTTGATTCAATTTATTGTTGGTGGAAACTTACCCTTTCTCTGTCATCCCAATCGGATGGTTTCTTGTCACTGGGATCATCAATTTCCTCTGGGGGATTGACTGCGGGCGTGAAATCTTCGAGAAGAGATCCTGAATTGACTTCCTTATTGTCCAGCAGCACCGAGAAAGAGTTATCGGGCTTCAGGATCAGAGTATACAGATGGGGGCGCTTGTCCTTGAATGGCTCTTCCATTCGGTCACTGAAAATAGTACAAATTAATAAAATAAAAATTATTCCAGTGTGGTTGTGAGTGTCATACACAACCCTTCATAATAATATCAAGTAAAAGTATGCATAGGCAAAAATGATCTTTCATTTTCATACGATTTATCAAATGTAAACACAAAGAAAGACATCTAGTTATATATTAAAATGTTGATTATAATAGATAAATAATATAACCTCACAGAAAGGTTTCGTAAACAAATAGTGTCTTATTCTACTGTTCTGTAACTTAATGATAACTGAGTCTTGCATCATAATACAGTTGAATTGTAAACTGCTCATTGAACCATTTCAAAGGGATTTGCAATCGATTTAACGACCATTTGAATGATGTTGCATAAACTATGTAATATTGAAAGACTGATTGAAATGAGCAATTAAAAATTGCAATAGCAAAAGAAGAAGTGTTTACTGTTTTATGGATGGAACAGATTTTTGAATGGAGAGAAATGCGACTAATGAAAAATGTTTTTTTTAATGCTTACTTTGGCTTCTTGCAGTGCTTCTCTTCGAGGGTTCCGTTCTTGGGATTCCTATGCCTGAAGATAAAGTGGAGTTTGTGATCATTTCCACACTTGTCCGGGCCGAACATGATTGTGTAAGGAGTCTTGTCGTTGAACTGTTTCAGATCCGTCGATTCTTTTCCCGATGAAATGAGCTTAATGTATGATCCACCACATTCTTGGCCCTCCTAAAAAGAAAAACATTACCACAGCATTTATAAATGCCAATTTAAAGAAGAAATGTTCCTCAAGTGATATATCGCTAACTATGTAAGAGGTGCAATAATTAACCTTAATATGACTCTAGCAATCATATTACACATGTAATTCTTCAAAATGAGGACATTATAAAATTCAGTCTGAGTTAAGCGTAAAATCATAAGGTTTCTCGAAAATGTGAAGTATTAACAAAATATATCATTTAATGTGTAATTTGCATATGAATGTATTGAACAAACCTGTAAGGTAACTTCATATTGAACTACGAATGGCTTATCACTAAATACGAAAGGCCTGTTAAGACGAGCTGATATGGCAGCGTGTTTTACTTTGCTTTTCAATACTAATCCTAAATCACCTTTTAAAATTGGTCTCGAGGGTTGCTCCACCTGAAAAAGAACAAGAATGCGTTACAGATAATCAATTTTACAAGCATGCAATAAATTATGTAATCTTAATTCAAGATTACACAAGTCAATTATAATTATTACTGCCCGAATTGTAGCCAATTTTGCACAGAATTACGATGGAACCAATATGGAATATGCAATATTGATTGACAGTATGAAAACTAGTGCACACCGAGAGGTGGAATCTCAATAACTGGTTCAACTTATTATTTTTCTTCCATCTTCTATTAGAGATTGGCTGTCATAGGGGCAACCTTAAACCCTTTAACCCTACTAAAAGTCAGGAGGTTTGGCAGCTTCCATCAATCTTTCCCTGCACTATCAGTTGGGTAACCTTGTATTTGTTACTCCTCATGATATTTAAGTTTCCTTCTTTTTTTAAAACTAGTACATTTTTTAAACATTTTAAGATGCATCTATATATATCCACATTTCAATGGCCTTTATTCTCTCCTCCTCCCATGGGAGGTTTAGTGTTGAAGTTGACTTGCTACACAGAAGGGTAGTTTCTCTATCTTAATGAAAGTTATTAAAATCTATGGATAAGACAAAGATAAATGGTTAAATTACCTGCCACTCTCCGTCATACTTGGCAATCTGTTCATCAGCACCGTCTTTCTTAGTCGTGGACATGATCCACCTGGCTTTCACCTTGTCGGCATCGTCAAAGTGTTCAGCAAAATAGTATTTGGACGGAGTCACCACCGGACTTGTGTAGTCTAGTGGTTCGGGTTCCACCGCGTCCACTTCCTGGAAAAAAAGGTTGTAATGTCAGAAAACAAAATGTGAAAATATTGACCAATAAAATATATATTTGAATGGTCCATATTGGGTTTGCACAAACAAAAGTGAATTGAATAGAGCTTCTTTTAGTTGAATTCAATCTGTACATGGGGCTGCAACAAATACCATCTTGACGGCTTGTTTTGATGTTTTGTGTATGAATAAATGTATGTTTTTGGTTACAAATTTTAAGAACTATGTAGTTATTTCAAAGGTTTACAGAAACAGAAAAAAACATTAGGAATATCACCATTGAAACAAATGGTTTAAAGATCACTTGGATATACAAAAGCTTCATGAGACTGCAGTTTAGAATCAACAGACTCCACTTTCTAGGTATAGAGAATATAAAATTATAATAAATTAGATTAAATAATTATGTGAAACTTACTTCAGAGACTACACCATCATCAAAGTCATCATCGTCCTGTGCATTGACATTGTGTACGGCAAGGATAGACACTAGGAAAAGGCTTATTACACCTAACAGAAGGTAGTTAGGGTTCATCTAGAAAAAAGTAGATTAGTTTTATTGGTAGGTTCTAATCAGTTGGAGCTAAAGTCTAAAGTTCAATACTTAGATTAGACAGTGAACATTGGACTAAGAAGGCTTTAATATACTGATTCAATGACATAAACCAAGTAAATAGCAAATGTCTTAAGAAAAATTAAACAAACTATTTGGCACATTGTATAAATATGAAATTATGTTTGAATGTGAAAAAAAAGTTTATATAAAAATTATTTTATACGTGGTTTATTCTTATAAATGATTAAGATTAATTTATGAGAAAATAAATTCACATTTTATGCATTCACGTCAGTTTTTTTTTCTTTCTAGAATAGTATGGAAGTTGTGTGTCTTACTTCCGAGTTGGAGTTAATGAAATCGCGGTCGATCGTGTGAAGGTTTAAACTTATTTGAGTGATGAAACTAATAATTTAAAAATGTAATGCACATCCTGCTTTCGCTTGTCTAATACCCTTTAATTGAATTAGGAGTACCGTGAAACCCAACCTTGCCGGCAAAACGTGTGGAGTTGACGACTAAGAACATTAATTTGAATGGATAACATAGTTTATATTTGTACAAAAATAAGAATGTTCGTAAATAAATCGAGATTTAAGGTTCAACAGTACAAATTTTATTGGTATTTTCTAGTTTATATATGAAAAAATGTAACATCTCAAATCGAAGAATGTATGGAAATCTTATGAAAGCCACATCACTACATATAATCGTATGCTTACTTCAATAACAAATGAAGGTTTTACGAACAAAATAACAAATAAAAAGAATATTCATGCAAATTGTCATACCTTCACTCCTGTATCCGGCCCACGATTTTTTCTGAAGCGATCAAAAAATTTCACCCAATCATCAACAAACAGTTGTCATAGAAGTGTTGCTATATAAAAACATTATCATAAGGTTGTCCAACCTGATTATTTTCTGAGAAGGTTCAAACAATAAATTAACTATTTCAATATTTCAAAGATGTCTGCAGGTTAATTCATCATTAAAAGTGACTGAAGTCGAAATTATTACTGAATCTAATGTGCTTAAAAGTAGTTATACACGGTTTCAATGCAACAGAAAATACATTTAAAATAAATATACACAACTCTCCCCGGTATTTGAGCACTTCAGAAATATCAACATTTTCTGATGTACGTAATCGATTGTGATTGGCCGACCATGCCATAGATCTAAAATATTACAGAGAAGAAAATTAACCGCCAGATTTTAAAAATAATTGTGATTCGTTTCGCCGGTTTGGTCCTAAGCCATTCAATTCGATTGACGACCGCAGATTAAGATCTCAAAATTAGTATTTTTGTGCGTAGTAGCGAAATAATATTTTATTGCACACAGCATGTTTCGGGGTTAAATTAAATCACACACGATCTTCGTTGGGCAGCATGTAAATAGAAGTTACACTCCCAAATTTCCTATAATAATCTAAAAAAGTAATAAGAATAGTTTTTTTTAATAATTTTTACACATCCCTCCCATCCCAGTTATTTTTTATAGTTTTAAATACTTAGTGCACTTATTAAGAAAAAAAAAACAAATTGAATTATTGAGAATTAATGATGATTTTAGATCAAAATTTATTTAACTGCATTAATAATATTTTTTTTACTCAACTGAAATTCAGAGATAGTAATTACTAATTAGATACTTAAATATTTGCCGCCAAACTTATCAAGGGATGTTAGTTATATAAAATATTTATTTGGCCATGGCGCGGCGTTGCGGTTTACAGAAATGAAATAATAAAAGTTGCGTACCAATCGTGCCATATTCTATTAACTTTAATTAAAGATTTAAATTCTTGTTTATAGCAATATAAAAATGATGAAGTTCTTGTTTTTTATATTTAATATCTAAAATATAAATTATTAGTTTAATATTTGCTTTAAATGCCAAAATCTTCAATATAAAGCGGTGCCTCCATAAACATAATAATAACATTAAATTATCATGTAAAGATATATTTTTTAAACTATACATAGTAGAAAACAGTGAGGCGATGTGATTGTTTAAAATCTTGTTTAAAAGTAAAACCACATGAACCTCAGAGCAACAATATACCAAGAGAGATACCTTGTATAGTCAGGATTGTTGATTTTTTCCTGACTCGGGCATGGCTAGGGCTAGACTTAGGGCTAGGGTATTTGTACATTTATTCATAGCACATCTCGACATAATGTTTTGTTTATTTGTATGACCACGTTTTGACAGTATTGTTATCAACACAAATATAGGATATGACCTGAAAAACTTTGAATTATGTCCTGTTATGACGGCTTACGACGTAAAAACCCGGAGAAAATGATTTAACGTAAATTTGTATAGGTTGGGTAAAATTATTTAGCTCTCTCTCCACCATATATTTTTGCTCTGAGACATGAGCATAAATAAAAGCTCGTAGACCAACGGTTCCAAACTATATTTTCCTAGCATCCCTAAAAATGTATAAGCCACGAATGTCCACCTCTAAAAATTGGTAAATCAAACACTATTACAGCTTATTTTCAATTTCGCAAGCCAAGGCGCTTTCCTTTACCCCTCTGTGTATGCGTATAACTAATTAGGAATAGTTAATCACTTGTTTTTGGTAGGTTTCCCCTCTGAATATGTCTAAATATAAACTTTGATTTACAAGTAGAGCTCGATGTTTCTATTGCATTATTTCTAAAAACTTAACATTTAATATCAGTATGTACAAAGAATATTTACGTTGCTTTCAATACTTTTTTAAATTCGTGTGCATTCACACTGTGAAAAAACGTCGTAAGCCTTAAGTAAAAATGACAGACATTGTTGGAAGGATGCGACAGCACATGAAGTTCATAAAGCGCTGCCTTATTATTTCATTAAACCAAATTCGCGTCAATCTTCCTTATTTGCACTGCTTGTTTTCTGCAAAATTTCTCTCTTTTTAACACAGAATCAAATATAAGAAGAGAGGCGAGGGTTTTTATATCGCAGCGTTTGATTACCGTTTATAAATACTTTGGTATTTAAATTTTATTTGTTTGATTTTTTGTGTACGTTTTGTGTGTTAAAAATAATATTTAGAGCGCTGGTAATTAATTCCTTAGGAAGCACATGTAAGTGGATTTCTAAAAATTCTTTCAATGGGATATTTGACTCTATCACTGTTGATTTTTATTGGGTTTGAAAATTAAGTGCCGATTTTTCAGGCTCTATGGGACCGAATAAAGTGAACTTATGGAATTATGCTAAAAATGATGGACATAAGACGATTTAATGAAAACGTCTTTGAAAAGTAACTTTGCGGGAAAAAAAAGGTCGGAAATTAGATACAGTTTTCTCAGGCCATTTTTATAAGGCCAAATGTAGTGAACTTTTGGAATTCTGCTAAGAATGATAGAAATAAGACGATTGAATAAAAAAAATTCTCTAAAAGTAACATTTGGTAAAAAAAATACTACTTCACGGGCAAAATGCGAGCTGTAGGTTCGGAAATTAGAAGCCGTTTTTTTTTAAAACTATATGGTGCCGAATGCAGGAATTTTTTAAATTTTGAAAAGAATGATAAAATTATAGACGATAAAATGGAAAAATTATCCAAAAGCAATATGTGTTACAAAAATATCACTTTGCGGGCAAAATGCGAACCTTGGGGTCGATAAGTAGATAACGTTTTATCGGGCTCTATGGAACCAAATGAAGTGAACCTTTGTCATTCTGCTAAGAATGATAGAAGTAAGACGATTGAATGATAATATGCTCAAAAAGTAACATTTGTTACAAAATACCACTTTGCAGGCAAAATTCAAGCCTCGGGGTCGGAAATGAAATGCCATTTACTCAGGCTACACGGAACCGAATGTGGTAATTTTTTGGGATTATGCTAAGAATGATAAACTCAATAAAATAACATGATACAATCATCTAAAAGTAACATTTGTTAAAAAAAATAAAACTCTACGAGCAAAATGCGAGCCTTAGGGTCAAAAATAAGATGCTGTTTTCTCAAGTTCTATGGAATCGAATAAAGTGAATTTTAGGAATTCTGCTAAAAATGATAGACTCAGTACAATTACAGGATAAAATCTTCTAAAAGTAATATTCCTTAAAAAAAAATACCACTTAACGGGCAAAACGCAAGCCTTTGGGTTAGAAAAGAAATGGCGTTTTCTCAGGCTACATGAGACTGATTGAAGTGAATCTTTAAGATTATGCTAAAAATGATGGACTCTATAAAATTACATGATGAAATCATCTAAAAGTAACATTTGTTAAAAAAAATACCACTTAACGGGCAAAATGCAAGCCTTGGGGTCGAAAATGAAATACCATTTTCTCAGGCTATATGGGACTGAATGAAATATATCTTTGGAATTATGCAAAGAATGGTAGGCTTAATACAATTACACGATAAAATCATCTAAAAGTAACATTTGTTAAAAAAACCCACTTAACGGGCAAAATGCAAGCCTTGGGGTCGGAAAAGAAATGCCCTTTTCTCAGGCTACATGGGACTGAATGAATTAAATCTTCGGAATCATGCTAAAAATGATAGACTCAATACAATTACATGATAAAATCATCCAAATGTAACATTTGTTAAAAAAAATACCACTTTGCGGGCAAAATGCGAGCCCTGGGGTCAGATATTAGTGTTTGTTTTCTTAGACTATATGGTGCTGAATGCAGTGAATTTTCGGAATTATGATAAAAATGATAGACATAAGACGATTGAATGAAAAAATACTCCAAAAGTAACATTTGTTAAACAAATATCACTTTGCGGGCAAAATGCAAACCTTGGGGTCGGAAATGAAATGCCATTATCTCAGGCTCTATAGGGACTAAGCGAAGTGAACTTTTTGAATTCTACTAAGAATGATAGACATAAGACGATTGAATGAAAAAATCCTCCACAAGTATCATTTGGTAAAAAAATACCACTTAATGGGAAAAATGCGAGCCTTGGGGTCGGAAATAAATGCTGTTTTTGCAGGCTCTATGGGACCAAAAGAAGTGAACCCTTGAAACTATGTTGAGAACGATAAATTTAAAAGGATGGAATGAAAAAAATCTTTAAAATTAACATTTAAATTAAAGTAAAAAGTAATATTTAAAAATATTAATACTGAAAAAAAAAATTCGTTAACGATAAAAATGCAGACCATGGGGTTTTCAAACTTGCATTTTAAAATTATCGCATTTGAAACATGAGTTTAATTAAAAAAAAAATATATCTGAAATAATAAAAAAAAGTCGTTAACGAACGAAAATACACGAGTTTTTGCTTTTCAAACTTGCATTTTAAAATTATCGCATTTGAAACATGAGTTTAATTAAAAAAATATATATATTTGTATTTTGTTAAAAAAAAAAATAATAACACCAAACAAAACATCGACGTATGTCACAAATTAGAAAACGATTTGCAAGTATCTAAATTGGATTATTTCTATATCATAACTTGAAAGTTATATCAGTATGCAAAAATAATATTTAAGTTGATTTTAAATACGTTTCAAATTCATGTGAAAAAAAATCTTCAAATTGGCTGATATTTATTTAAAAAAACGACAGCATTCATTTAACTAATCTTGCGTTAATTTCTCTATAATTGTCATTGCTATTTTCTGCATAACTTTGTCTCTTTTTAACATTCAGTGTGAATTTTTCGTTCGAACAGAAGATAGATACCAACTTGTAGTATTAAACGAGATGCACGGATCTAAAATCTGCACCACCGGGCCTTGTGAATTAGGAAAGTGTAGGTTCGATTACCGTCCATTAGTATCGTTTCTTAATTTTATATTATTATATATTTTAAGGTGCTGGGCGTGTAAAAAAGCACTGTCATTAAGTCTACCAGCACCATGGGAATTCGCCACTTGGAGCGGACTGGTCCAATTGCGCCTGCACAGGACTGGTCCTGGATTAAAGCAACTAATATTTTTCTTGGCAAGTCAAGTTACACCTGTAGTATATTTATACTAAAGTATAGAATTTGAAAAAAATCCTAATGTACATACTACACAAATATTTTTTTTCTCAGAAAATTGCAACACTCGGGTAACCGTCAATGGTACGTAGATATGGACACTACAGTTAATTTGACTCATTATTCTTCTGGTGCCCTCTTCCGGTGTCCATCATCCAGTTGGCTATCATCAGGGCATATTCATTCTGCAGGCTGCAGCCCGGAAAAACTCAGCAGAGCTGCACTCATACGTGCCTAGCAACCACGTAGGTTTCCAAAACATAAAGTTCCGCGTCATCCTCTACTACGTCTTTCATCAATCTTTCTCTGGATTATCAATTGACTAACGTAATATTGGTCACTCCTTATGACATGACCAAGATATTGAGATTTTATTATTTTGACATCTAGTACAATGATACTTCACAATTTATAACCATTTGATCAAATACCTTCCTACTTGTAATTTTTTAACCCTATAGTGTTATGTGCAGAGCGTTTGGAGAAATGGATAAGCACTCTTCGATTGGAATAATTATTTAATCGACCGATTTTTTTTTTCTCTTTAGGAGTTTGAAAAAAATACGCTTTTTCGATGGTTGTGATAGGTGTCTACTTTAGTTCGCACTACCTACCGATCTAATCTCTGGTTCCGATATCCCAATGACTTATTCCCCGCGGAGGAATAAAAGATCACCCGATACGTTCAGATAATCAGATGCTGGCTACGAAATATGCCATCAACCACGTATAAATTATATGATTGCGGCATTTATGGCATACTTTGAGGAATAAAATTGCGGCAAACCTACGGTTAATTTAGATAGCGCTGGATAAAACTTGTTCTTGATCATTCTAAACTAGATATTTCCCACTTTAATTACCTAAGTAGTTCCACATTATATTTGAGATATCTTTTTGACGCGAGCAAATCATACATAAAAAGAACAACAATGTACAAACAAATATCTGAAATTAATGAACTTTTACTTTACTCTTTAATTTATTTTAGAAAACGTGACAAAATGGTTATATCTGAATATAAATATGACTGAGAAACCTTGTTATCTGTTAAATTCTTGTTAATTAATAGTCTATTTGTATTACTACTCGGCTTTGTCTATGGTTATTTGAATTATTGTATATTTATATTGGTTTCAAATTTCTTATATTTTCATTTTTATAATATTTTTTAATATGAATACCGCACAAGAGTCTCAACTGCTCGCAATCGTCTAGAGCCAGTGAGACTATGGCATCCCCAAATAGGGTATGTTGTGAGGCTGAAGGTAGCGGGGGGGGGGAGGTAGGAGATTGGGAAGAGGAAGGTTGGGAAGTTCTTGGCTATTCAGATCTGGTCACCCCAAACACGGCTAAAGCCATTTCAAGCAACGTTTCGATTCTGAACTTTTTAGACGGGCATTTTTTTTGTCTTACACTAGATAGTAAAACTATTTTATTGAACAAGAAATACAAAGAACAAACAATATGGCGTGTTGTTTTATTATTTGGAGATTAAAGGGACGTTTCATAGCTTAATAACTCGTAATGGAAATCACATGCCTCCAAATTATTGCGTTGACCTAGAAATTTCATGTAGAAAAGCTGTACAAATTTCATAACGCCAGAACTCACCGTTTAATAGTTTCTGCTTCAGTGCATGTATCTTCTGCTTTGTACTGAGTTAAGATAATATAATGTGGTACCTATAACATAAATGATTCCATGGCTGTCGTAGATAAATGTTACACACAAGTTCGTTGTAAGCGAAGGTTGTTGCAATGCTAACATTAAAATCGATATTTCGATCGATACAGGTCTAAACAATATGTATTGTAAATATTTGCATGCACTTGGAATGAATGCGTGCTAGATGTTATCTTTAAAACTTCTAACGTGGGTACACGCCGTTGAAAATAATCGCAATGCATTTTCAATGTATATAAAGCAGTTAGCGGTAGTTGCATTATTGTTGACTCGTTCAACTTGCCAAGTGCCTACATAATATATGATTTACTCGTAGGTCGAGGAAAAGCAAAATGGGTCATACGTGGAATATCCGAGTAGGTACTAGAGGCGTTCATATGATCCTGTGGAAATTCATACTTTTCACTACCAGATTCTATGAATACCTTGAATAAGAAATTACCGATTTAATATCATCGCCGGAAAGGAAAAAGAGCGTCATTTTGGGAAATTTACACCTAAAAGTTTTTTTTTGTTTTACAATAAAATTCATAAGTCTTCAGTACCTCATTGAATTTTGAATAAAAAAGTGAACTCAGGTAACTCAATGCTCTCACTGAGTTACCCGAAGCGACAAAAAGTCTCAAACTTGTGTCGCTTGAGTCGAGCATTATCCTAAATAATACATATATTTTAGATGGCTGATGGACCACCAAAGTCTTCAGAGTCAAACGAGAGTCTAATTTTTGACCGCTGATTTCAGAGCGCCGATATGTTTCTCCGTGCTTTCATAATAAGAATAATAAGTTTAGGGAGGAAACGTTTTTATTTTTGAGTGTGTGGCAAAGATCTGCAGTTTTCTTATCTTGATTGTGCAACCAAGAAATTTAGTATTAGTTCTTAATTATTAAAAAAGACAAAAACTACAGGATTAAGAATAATTTGATTACTTCCTAGCTTCATTAATATTTGCAAAAAAATTGAAGTATCTTAGCTTGCTGAGAATTGAATCCGAGACGCCTGGGAGAGAACCTACGCTTTGGATCACTCGACCACAAACCTTTGAAATTGGTAGATTTTTCCATAATCCCTTAATATACCCCCGAAGCAACATTTTTTTTTTTTAAAGTAAGACAAACATTTCTGGGTTACGAATAACCTGACAATATTTGAAAAACTCCTACTGCCATCATAAAAAGCGGAAGATGTTGCTTGTGCAATGATGGAGGACTTAGCCAGCAGAGGAATTGAACGCACGACGCCCGGGTGGGAATCAGACGCGTTCTCCACTCAGCTACCGACCGGTCAAACATACTTACCTATATTTAAATCAATCGATTTTCGTCATATTTTTTTAATCAAAATCTTTGTCAGAGTTTTGGATAAAAAATAATGGTTTGATAAAGTACCTTCCTAGACTCCTACGATAAACGACAAAACAGTTATTTTATGAAAATAATTAAATTATGAAATTAAACATTTTTTTCCAAGAAATCACGATTATCTAATGAGTAGTTAGGGACTTACCGATATTGTGTTAGGCGCAGGAAGATTAAGCTCAATTATTTCTAGTAGCGTTGTGAGGTGCGGTAATTCTAAAAGCTAATCCTGCCTTAAATAGGCAAAGTTCCTACCTATCTACTACTAAAAAGTAGGAGTGATGAGAAAAATTAATCCACTCTACAGTGAACAGCTTTTTAAAAAATAAGAAAAATTTGAATTAATGAATTCGCTGATGTTTTATAGTCGTTAGTTTTCCTGCCCTACCTGTCATAGCCGGCAATGGCGTATTCCCAGAGCAGAGCACGACAGGAAGTGTTGTGCGGTTGTTATGAACGCAATTACGTTTTAGCGAAATAATCATCAAATCCGTTTCGCCATTGTTCCTCAATGGAGATGGCCTCGGCGACAGGCTGATTCAGAAATAACCGAACAAAATAAAAAAAAAAATATCAATCGTTATTTTGAAGAAACTAATTAGGTTTTTGCCGAATTGTTTGGAATAAAAAAGAATTTATTTATTTTTAAATAAGAAGATGTTAAGTTTTAAACCATTTTATTATTATTTATATATGTATATTAGTTTCGCCGGACCCAAGTTCGGCCCACGTTCGGCAACGGCGTCTGGCGCAGGGAAAATTTTGGCGCCACTTGTCAAAACATAAATTTCCGAAAAACTTGTTTTTACGTCTAAAAAAATATTTACTGTGTAATTATTATATATACGCTATTTTCCACATCCCATGAGTATAATACACGGAATGAATCACTTTTATAAAAATGTTATTTATATTTATATTTTTTTTTACAATAACTCCACACAGGAGGCCTTGAGGGAAATAATTTCCCTCAGGGCCTATGTCATCTTTGGGGATGCTGTGTGAAGGGTCTTTTTGATGAAAGGAAGGAGTGAACTTGGGTCTTGAAGAGACCCATGTTGAAGGAGGGAGGAAACACAGAGGCCGGCAAATCATTCCATAGCCGAGCTGTTGAACATAAGAACGAGTCGTAAAAGCGAGCCGTTCTCATGTATTGAATGTCAACCGTGTACAAATATTGGGTGCGCGTTTGGCGAGTTACCCGACTATGCACCGGTGCCGAAGGGATCAATGACGCAAGTTCCTCGGAGCATCTTCCATTGAAATACCTGTAGAACAAGGACAGCATTCCCACCTGACGTCTGTGCTCCAAAGTTTGCAATCTGTTTGTTAAGATAAGAGAATCTATTAAACGGACCGCCCGTTTCTGCACAGAGTCAAGGGTTTTTTTCAGGTATTTAGGGGCTCCAGACCAGAGGGGGCTGCCAAATTTAACAGTGGGGCGTACTTGCGATTTGTACAGGGTCAGCAGTTGTGTACTATCGAAGTATCTGCGGGTCCTGTACAACACGCCCAACTTCTGAGAGGCTAACTTTACTCTGGCTTTGATGAAGCCCCGGTGCCTTAACTGGTCACTTAAGGTTACACCAAGCATTTCAATGGAAGATTTGTTGGTTATCGTTAACCACTTGTATTTGGCCACATTTCCAAAAATTTTATGTTTAAAATGTTAATATTTTGTTGCGTTGAATAAGCACAGTGACATGATGATCGTGTATTGTTAAAAACAAATTAAAATGAAAACGGCAACATGCGTCATAAATTCCAAAATGATTTGCAAGGATCTAGATGTTTCTGTATTTTAACTAAATAATTATATTAATATGCAAAAACAATATTTACGTTCCCTTAAATACGAGAACGTTTCAAATTCGTGTGCATTCATATTGTAAAAAAATGTCACGAGTCTTAAGTCAAAACGACTGACATTGCTGGAAGGATGTGACAGCACTATAAATTCATAATATATAGCGCTGACTCATCATTTCATTAATGTAAATTAGAGCCTATTTTTTTCTTAATAATAATTATTATTGTTTTTTTTACTTAATAATAATAATTATTGTTTAAATAAAAGTAAAAAACCTAAAAATTAAAATGGAGTTCTACAAAATAAACTTTAAAACCATAAATAATATACACTTCTTAAAATTTGAATTCGTTCGATTTTTGTAGTGTATTGTTGGCGGGAAAATGTTTTTTAGCAGGGAAAAATGGTTTTGAGACAGTTATCATCATATTATCAATTAAGAAATGTAGAAATTAAATAATAGGTATATTTTAAGAATGCCTAAAACGAGAGAGAATATCAATAATAATTTGATGAAAAACAAAACCCATGCACTGAAATCATACAGCAAGGTTTAAAGATAGATATGTAATGATTATAAAATATAAAACAAAACGAAGGTTTTATAAAACAAAATACTAAATCTATCGCGAGAAACGGTAGTTTTAGGTAAAAAATAAGTCTTACAAGCAAGCTTGGATGGAAATAATAGATTTTAGACTCGCTTCTTCTAGAGAGTTTTGAAAGCATGTACATTTCAGGAATACAGTAAATTCGTCACATATTACGATTTATGATTATTTTACTCGCGAGGCGAATTTGAATACGCGGGAGGCGGGAGGTTGGAGAGGGGAGACTCCTGGGTCATTATTATCATTATGTAGGCATGTATATTTCAGCTTCTTTTTAATGGTTTGTCTTATTGCAAGTTTTAAACAGTACCTTACCAATCCAATACAGATAAAATTATTGCTTACTTAGTTATATTAATCACTTCATAAAAAATATCGTGTCTATTATCTTTGCGAGCGAGGGTGTCCCATTTCCTTAGCTGTTCATTTGACATTTTCACGGTTACATGGAAGACCCTTAAAAAAATGATTATTTTTAGGATTTCACGAATTTTCCTTTTCCTGTTTCAAGATACTGTTTATGTTTTCACTATCATTTTTTTTTACTAATTAACAGTTGCTAACCCTTTTCAACACTATTTTTTCTTATAAAAAAAAAAAAATAAATATATATATATATATATATACTTCTAACAGATCTAACGAGGATCACTAGAAATTATGGCATGATTGTACCAAAATATAATAATATATACGGACAGCGAACCCTGGAGTATAACGGGTCTAAAACGTTCAACATGTTACTAAACAATATAAAAAATGTGAATTGTCAATACATGCTAAAAAAATGGCTTTTAAGTAGAAATAACTTATATTGGGCGCCTATATATATATAATTCATAAGATAATCTGTATTATATTTTATTTTGTATTTCCATTGTATTTAAAATCCTGTTGCCAAAGTACTTAATTGTATTTGAACGGGATGATGATTTTTGAAGAACAATAAAAATAAAATAAGAAGTTGATTTCAAAAGGCGGTGGAAATTTCAATACGCCAGAGCTAACTTTTTGAGCTTTTTTAATGTATTTAGTATAAGATGTATTGCTTTTTTGTTTAGATACCAAGTGTTTTGGTAGCAATGTTATCGGCTTAAATCTAAATTCAAATAAAAATATTGCAACATTCCTTTAATATAGCGTATCAGCTTCCGTTGTCAATTTTTTCTTCAAATAAAATATTGGACACATTCTTATAATCAATTGTAGATTGATAATTACCGTCTGCCTACACCTTGACACATTTAACTTTCCAGGTGGCCAAAAAAGGAGGAAATGATGAACGAAAGACCGACTATTTTTTAACCGTAGTTTTTTTTTATTCTCAAAATCTAAATAAGCAACGACACCGACTGAAAAGTGTTAACTGCAATTCCTCTTTTGGTTGCACAAAAAGTTAAGTATGTCAAGCTGTGGGCTACTTATTACATCTAAAATAATAAATTGTAGGTACAATAGGTATCTGTTACCTATTTATCTAGAATTATTTCCGGAATTGTCTCAAGAGCACTACACCAAAATGAATCGTATTTTATTGAGTTCCTATACTTCCTAGAAGGACTTATTATTGTGTTTGTTCACTGCAGCTGCAAAGTTTTAATTACTTTAACCACCTGGGCCACCATTACGGTGACAATAAGACCTCCCAATCTTTAATTACAGCTAATAAAAGTTACCGAGTAAGAAGTATGTTAGAGACCTACCCACGTATTGCATTTAAATTACTATTACCGAAATATTGTCAGTACCAGGCCCGGCCGCGAACCAAACGGCGCGGGCACGGCGCCTGGCGCAGGTAATTTTTTTGGCAACCTTGTTAATTTACAAAAAAAAATTCGAAAAACTTTTTACTAATAAAATAACTTACTGTGTGATTATAGTACGTATCTTCCACTTTTATGGAAAAGTCATAGTGGTTAACCACTTTTTGGCATATTTTCCCTCTGAAAACATCTCAATAAAAATAGCATATCCAAAAGACTATAATGTTCAAAAATGTTAATGTTTTGTTATGTTGAATTAGCAGAGTAACAAAATAATTGGTGTATTGTAAAAAAAACCAAACACAGTAAAAACGACAACGTGCGTCACACATTTCAAAATGATTTGCAAGTAGCTAGATGTTTCTATTGATTTGTTTCTTTATCTTATTATTTGCACAAAAAATCATTACGTTGCTTTAAATACATTTCAAATTCGTGTGCATTCATATTGTGAAAAAACATCGCAAATCTTAATTCAAAATGACTGACGTTGGCTGGAAGAATGCGACAGCAATATAAATTCATATAGCGCTGTCCCATTATTTATTAAAACTAATTCCCCCCCCCCTCCAAGCGCTCTCATTTGCACTGCTCGTTTCTGAATAAAGTTGTCTCTTTGTAACACACAGTATCAAGTATAAGTCGAGAGGCGCAAGTTTTTATTCCGCGCTGTTCGATTACCGTTCTTGAATAGTATGGTATTTTATTATTTAAATTTATTTATAGTTTTGTGTAATAATGGTGTGGTGAATTTAAAAAAAAATCTTTCATTGGGATATTTGACTCCTTTTTTTTCTTTTGTTTGGTCATCGTGAATTATGTTATTGTTGTAAGCATCAAGTGAAGTGAATTAAATTTTGTGTGTAGCTGCAGCGCACTGCAAATGCGTCATTAAATTTATAATAAAGTTTGCTGAAAACCATTTTTTTAATGATTTTTGCCCAGAATTAAAACTGTTTTTTTTTTCAGAAAAAGTAATGTATTATTGCCCCCTGAAATTTCGCGGATTGAGCGTCAAACACGGTGTATTTAAGATGAGTCAATTGTTTAAAGCTCTCTCGTATTTCTGAACTCCCTTGGCACATATTAATTTGTCATAAAAAAATGCTATCTTTATCAAATTTCTGTATTATAGCCACATTTCAAATTGTTTTTGTTTTTTGTTTCCAAAACGCGATCTTTGGGTCAAAAAATTAAAAGCCACTTTGTGGGCAAAATGTAAGTCTTGGGGTCGGTAATTAGGTGCCGTTTTCTCAGGCTCTATAAGACCAAATGAAGTGAACCTTCGGAATTCTGTTGAGAATGACAAACCAAAGACGATTGAATAAAAAAGTCCTAAAAAAGTAACATTTGTTAAAAAAATATCTCTTTGTGGGCAAAATGTGAGGCTTGGGGTTGAAAATTAAATTCTATTTTCTCAGAATATATGTGGGACCGAATGACGTGAACCTTTTGGATTATGCTAAGAATGATGAACTAAATACGTTAAAACAAAAAACTCTTCCAAAAGTAACATTTGTTAAAAAAATTCCAATTTACGGGCAAAATGCAATCCTTGGGCTGGGAAATTAGAAGCCGTTTGCTCAGTCTATATAAGAATGAATGAAGTGAACCTTTTGGATTATGCTAAAAAATGATAAACTCATGACGATAAAATGAAAAAACCCACCAAAAGTAATATTTGTTAAAAAAAATCCAAATTGCGGGTAAAATGCGATCCTTGGGGTCGGAAATTAGATGCCGTTTTCTTAGTTTATATTAGACCGAATGAAGTGAACCTTTTGGATCATACTAAAAATGATAAATTAAGGACGATTCAATGAAAACAACCCTCTAAAAGTAACATTTGTTAAAAAAAATACTATTTTGCGGGTAAAATGTAAGTCTTGGGGTTGAAAATTAAATTCTGTTTCCTCTCGACTATATGGGACTGATGAAGTGAACCTTTTGAATTATGTTAAGAATGATGGACTTAAGACGATTAAATGATAAAATCTTCCAAAAGTAACATTTGCTAAAAAAAATACCACTTTGCGGGCAAAATGCGATCCTTGGGGTCGCAAATTAAAAGCCGTTTTCTCAGGCTATATGGGACCAAATGAGGTAAACCTTTGGAATTATTTATTTATTTATTAAAAATGAAAAAAAATCTCCAAAAGTAACATTTGTTTAATATATACCACTTTGCGGGCAAAATACGAGCCTTGGGGTCAGATTTTAGACGTCGTTTTCTCAGGCTCACGCTCTCTGAAGAAACAATTGGCGTTTTCCGAACAAAAGTTCGTGGTTTGTAAATTCAAACTCACATATTACAATAATTACATAAGATTAGTATTAAAAAAAAATATTGTAAAAAAAATTATAACAAAACAAAACCATAACTTCGAAGTGCGTCACTAATTCTAAAATGATTTGCAAGTGTCTAGGTGTTTTTATAGGATTGTTTCTATATCCTAATTTAACTATTTTACTACGCTGCTTTAAATACGTTTTAAATTTATGTGAAAAAATCTTCGAAAAGGCTGGTATTGCTAAAAGAATGCGACAGCAGTATTCGTTTGTATAGCACTGTCTCATTCATTAATTTAACTAAATTTGTGAAAATGTCTCTCTCATTTGCACTGCTTGTTGCATAATGTTAGCTCTTTTTGACACCCAGTGTGAATTTTTCGTTCAAACAGAAGAGAGTTACTAACTCATATTAAGTATATATTTAAAGGCGCTGGGCGCATAAAATAGCACTGTTTTATGTACTATCAGTGCCTTAGCTATTCCCACCTGGAGCGGACTGCTCCAATTGCGCCTACACAGGACCGGGCCTGGTCAGTACCTACGCACATTATTTTCCGCTAATGCGAATGTTCGCTCCTATTTACTTTTTAGGAAAGCCATAGATCATCAAATAGGGAAGCATAAACAGATTCAATTTCAAAATATCGAACATCTATTTCTTACAGATACCACATATTATTTATGTTTTATTGAATTGAATCTACTTTAGATAAGTACCGGAAACATATATATGGAACAAAAGTCAGCGAATAAATAAATATGAGTCTTAGTAGCAATAACCGGAGCGATTCTACTTTTTATGTGTATCCTTCGCAAATTATTTCTTGGCATAATAAAATATTCACGTAATATCATATTTTCTGTCTAGGTTTTCCCAACATGGCATGTCAGCGAAATATTATTTTTGTATCTGTATGCATACCTTATAAAGCGAGAGAGAGCAAAATTTTCGTCTTGTAATGAAATATATTTATAGTATATAAAATATTTTCACGTTATTCGTAAACTAGAAATATTTGTCTTTCTTTTTAAATAAAAAATTACATACATTAAGTTACATTAATATGTAAGTACTTTATTATAAATATATCGTAACAGTAGGAAACTATTTGACGAAATCACTGAACAGATAATCCCCAGAGGTGGGATCCATACCTTTTCTATTTATATAAGACCTTTCAACTCCTTGGGCTCCCAGGCAGGTAAATTAAATTTATCATCTGTTCAAGAAAGAATTAAAATATAAAGATAAAAAAGTTTAATGAATTTCCCCGAAGTAAGGAAAAAAATACAGTAATTGGACACAGCACACACGCCCACGAAAAATTTTGTACTGGTTTATCTTTTTTATTGGATGAAATCTAGATATTACCTAAGTGGGTAGGTATTTACATCACATTTTCGGCAAATGATATTTAAGATACTTGAGGAGAAATATCACAAAACTGCGCCATATAAGTTCACTGTTATTATTATTTTTGCACGTCCAGTTTCTAGGGTCTCTTCTGCCTTTGTTTTTTGTTTTTACATATATTTGAGACGTGCCCGCCACGTTAACTATTCCGCACGTTAAGTAATAAAACAAACGCAACAACAATGCGACGAATTCAACATCTGGGAAACAAAAACTCCGATGTTGTTGATATACGAGTATTTAGTACGTCAATATCACACATATATAGCGTACCGTAGTACAGTTTTTTTTTCTCATTTATGTGGTAGAGCTAAAATAATTGCAGAAACTATTCAACTCTAGATGTACCTGTTATTCAATAATTTTTTTCTTTCCTTGTACAATATTTTTTGCACTGTTTATAAGGGTATTGTTTATTTGTGTAAAAAGCTTTTGACGGGCGTCAATAAATAAACAAATTCGCCAATCAACCGTTGCTTTTCATAATACGTTCTATAATCTTTGCCTCAATTCTAAATCGACATTTTTTCTGATGCCCTGCCCTTATTTTAAAAAAGGCATTAATTTATTTATTTACGCCAGTTATAGGCTTTTACAAAAATGCTTACATTTTTATTTATTTTTTTAAAACAATAACCTCATAAGTAGTGCAAAAATATATTGTAAAATAAAATAAAAAGCAATATTGAATAACATATACAAAAAATATTGAAGATGAAAAGAATATTGTAAAAGAAAAGATAAAATAAATAAAAAACAGGTCCAGAGTTAAATATTTTCGACTATTAGTTTAGCTCTACCAGATGACAAAAACTGTACTAAATTAGACTCACAGTTTGATATTGACGTGTTAAATATATCAGTGACATCGGAGTATGTATTTCCCAGATGTTGCATTCGTCGCATAGGGGTGTTGAATTGTGAGGTTGAAGCAGAATTGTTAAAATAGTATGGTAGGTACCGCCTTGTAACTGTCTTGCTAGGAACATGAAATGAAATCAAGTTTAATAGTTATATAAATTTAAAGAGATATAACCTGGCCTATCGTTCATACACAAACACACACATACTCCTTTACCACATAACACAACTTCTTACACCTCACACTACTAACACACACTCACACATACTTATACATTTAATATAATCAAAAAATATATAATACAATAAAACATATTATAGGTCCCATTGTCGAAATCTGTAAAAAAAATCTTTCAATCTTATCACAAATGAACTGTTTCCTTAATAAAAATAAATAAATAAATGATGGAAATACTATCTATGTAGGTGTCACATTCTGAATATATAATATGAGTTGTAAACCCCTCTGCGATGAAGAGATCTTTTTGATCTTTGCCCCTTATAAAGTTATGATTTCCAGCATCGTTATCCAGGATCATTGCGAATTTATGAAATGTATAGTTATTTACATGAAGGTAAAGAATCATGCATCTAATCTAGAGACTCAGGGGATTACCAGCTCACTTTTTTAATTACCTACTCGGGCGGCGCAGAAAAAAATACACGAACACGCGAACAGACGTGCATTTACCCCGGTGGGTAGCGCCAGACTACCTAAACTATTTATATTTATTTATTCATATGTATGGATTAGATATACCTACCACGAGTATGAACCTACATGAAAACTAGCTTTCCTACCCGATAACGTCCGAGATTTGGATAAAAAAAATGGAACAAACAATGGGGTGCCTAGTCCTACTTTTGAGAGAGTAAAATAAGATATAATCAATAACTCATGGTAAACATGATGATTCGAATTGTTTTTAATTTTATTTATTTTCAATTTTATGCAAATTTCATGACGTCAGAGCTACTATTCAAGTGCGCTTGATGCTTTAAGCAGATTTTATTTGCTATTAGATATATGCTGAAGGGTTAAATATCTTTTTTTAATAACATTATTATGATGGAAGTGACGTTGCGAGCTGAAAGATTTGACTTAATTAAAATTGGAATTAACTATCAACCATTAATGCTCATTTATTATTAAATATTTGAATAATATTAATAATCTAAAACAAAAATATGAAACAGAAAAAAGCCAGACACTAAAAAGAACAATGGTTATGACCGAGACTCGAACTGAAATGCCGCTTTCTAATGAGGGAGTGTTACTCCCGGATAGAGTTGAGGTTCCGTGTTCGAGTCTCGGTCACGACCAGTGGCGGCTCGTGACTTTTTAGTGTGCTAGAGTAGTAAGATTGAAAAAAAATATTGATGTTGTTGTGGCCGAAAACATTTTATTTTTTTCGAAATTTCAACTTTTTGTATGAAAATTTTTCAGAAATCCGTCCAGTGCACCACCAAAACTGAAAAATCCTAAAAATCTTCGTACAAAAAACAAAATTAAAATCATTTTCGGCTACAACAACACTAACAATGTCGTATTTTTCAATCTTTAGCACGCACACTAAAAACTCACGAGCCGCCACTGATCACGACCATTGTAATTTCTTGCTTTTTTCTATTACATATTTGTGTTTTAGATTATCAATATCATTTAAATATTTGAAATATTTACGTTAACTTAAAAATTTTAGACAGAAAGAAAAGTTAGAATTTCATTGCGCAGAGCTTTTATTTTCCAGTTCTTCTGCTTTTCCAGAAGGACAACTTTTTTAATTAATGTGAAGATATAATAAATATAATAATTTTCTTAAATTAATCTTCTCCCTGAAAATGTTACTGTACTAGGAAGACATTACTTATTTTTTTTCTGGGTAACGCTGGGTGCCAGAGTAAAAGTAATAATCGTGTATTGGTATGATTCGTATCGTGGTGTTAGTTCAATAGACGTCATTTCTTGTGTCGGTCCCGACAGCGATCATTTATATCGAGTGAGGCAACAATGAAAAAATATAGGGTCCGTTGATTTGCATCCATTATGATTGATGGTAGGAGTAATTGCGGTAGCCAGAATTTGCCGCTGAGTTTATTAATTCACCGAAATAGTAATGAAAGCGGTAATGAGACAATTCAATTTATCAATCGATGGTGTACGAGTAGGTATACCTTGGAGTAAGAAATATATATGGAGAGAGAGCTAAATATTTTTACCCAACCAATACAAATTAGCGATAAATCACTTTCTCCAGGTTTTTACGTCATATAACACGAAAGAGAGAGAAGACAAGAAAAGTCTTCATATTATATTGCAGCACTTCTAAGTATGTAAGAATATTCTCCGTCTGCCCTAACTTCACATCATCGAGTCGTACGTCAACGGATTTTGAGGTTATTTCCTTTATTTGTGTTGATTAAAAAACTCGCAGCGGTTATACAAAGAAATCAAACATGATGGTGATAGGTGCTATGCGTGAATGTTCAAATAATACCAAACAAAGATTATAAAACATCACTTCTCAGACGTATTTCAACAGTTTTAAATATTTTTTTACCGAATTTTCACATTTCAAATGAAATAAAACATAAAATATACAAAAAGCTTCCATCATTATTTAGGCATACCTTCTATTATAAGTGTTTGTGTGATATTTTGACTTTATAAATAATTTTAATGGTATTGATCCAATTTCCTTTAACATATCTTTGTCTTTTTCCATCTAGTCAGTATTAGGTCAATAATACTGACTACACTGTTTCGCAAAGGTACCTCCACATGTATATTCATACTCCAAGACCTTCGATTGAATCTCAGAATTCGTAAAACTCCAAGTATTTGGTCGCCAGCTAATTTGTAGGGCTGATCAGAAAACAAGATTTTAAAACAACACGCCCCCGCTTTTTACTACATTATGAATAGTGTCTATAGTCTATAGAGCCGACTGATACGACAGCAGTACCTGCCCGTCGCTAAAGCTCTCCGACACGCGACAATCGCCACCGGAAGGCTTGCGCCTGTACTGGTAACAGTTTCAAGGATGCCATCAAATGGCGCACGTCATCTTTTAAAAGGTGCATGCATTTAAAAGTCGGCCGCAGGCAGATTGATTGATTGAACTGGCCGGTGCCGGTCAACTGTGATGTGATTTTACATGCAATTGAAGCATAAATCAACGGATTTGAACAGTTACACGGATTGAGGTTTTTTTTAATCGACAGAAAAAATTAAATGGGCACTATTTTTTTAAAGATCCTCTCTAATGCTGACCTACGCTGTATTTTTTTCAGTTAATATATCAAACTTAAATCTTACAGATTTTCTTGTACGTACTGTACTCACATGATATGATAGTGTAATGGAATATTTTGATATAAAACAATGAGTAAGTGTTGACAAATCGAAACACAGAGGTTGTGTTCTACATAACTATTATTTTGTTATAAATGTTTGTTGATGTTTTACTTAATTTCAATTTAATATTAATACCAATATAAAGCATTATTCAAAATAAAACTCATCGGTATTGAAAACATTTATGGCGGTGTCACATTTTTTAATTTAATTTTTAATGTCACACCATAAATTGTTAAAACTAGCTATTTTTTACAGATTGTATTATATTTAATGAGGGGTGGGGGGGGAATATTTCACCCCAAAAAAATCATAATCACGATTTAAAAAAAAACCTGCTTTAAACCACGAAAGAATGATTGAAATCTATTGGGCAATACTAGTGTGTGGAAATCCAAAAAGAAAAGCACTTTGTGAGTTAGTCACCCATTCCGGTCATAGTAGGAAACACACTGGGTTGATTATGTAAACACGAATAACGGTATTCATACGGATGAACGTTTTTTTAAACCTTTGAAATATTTGATTGTAAGGCTTTTTACACAAAAACAAATAAAAACAATATACTCATAAACAGTGCAAAAAATATTGTACATAAAAGAAAAAAAACAGTATTAAATAACAGGTACATCCAAAGAATAGTTTCTACAATTATTTTAGCTCTACTACGGTACCCTTCGAGAAACAATGTATGTAGGGAGAGCTAATTATTTTTACTTAACCGATACAAACTTGCGATAAATCACTTTCTCCGGGTTTTTACATCGTATACCATGAGAGAGAAAGAGACAGCAAATATAATACTCCGCTTCTATGTACTGTCACAATGATCTTGGACTCCTGGGTCACCGCGGGACTCCGCCCACATTTTTTATCATACCACTAAACTTGACACAACTAAACAGTTTTTTAGGTTAGATGCTGTATTTTTGTTGATTTCAATACTGTGAAAAGATGGTTATACGAATAAACAAAAACATTATGTCGATATCTGATATGAATGGATGTATAAATATCCTAGCCTTAGCCTTAGCCACGCCCAGGTCCGCCGAGTCAGGTAAAAATCATCAAAAACTGACTACACTGCCTTGGATTGATACCACTTTATTTACTCTAAGAAGGTACCCTTATATTGTGATATTGACGTACTAAATATATCAACAACATCGGAGTATTTGTTTCCCAGATGTTGAATTCGTCGCAAAGGAGTGTAATATTGTGAGATTGAATTAGAATTGTCACAATAATAAGGTAAATACAACTGGTCTTGTAACTGTCCTGCCAGGAACATGAAATCCAATTAATTATTTATTCTCATTATATTATATTCCCTCAAACCTTCTTATAATGGCATCACTAATAGTATCTGTAATTAGCTTCATTATACATTATTGTAATGTAAAGTAATAAGTTTATTAACTGGTATATTATTTTTATTTCTCTTTGTAACTATATAATTGTAAACCTAATTTGGAAATTTTTACTTATAAGCTTGCTACGTATACATCTATATTTTTTAAATATAAAAGCCCAGTAAGGGGTTTATTTGAATAAAAAAATAAAATCAAGTTCTGATAATTCTCATAAATTTGCAACCACATAATATGGTACGTAACACCGTATGTGTATTTTATAAAGGCCATATTTAGATTTCAAAGCATAAATGAAGCCTTTTCAGCTTTTCGGAAACCATTATTCATCTATTATCGGTCACATTCTATAGAAAAAACCATCAAATTGTCAAATGACTCATACAAATATTTCTATAAATAATGGCAACTGACAACCTCCGTGGCAGACCGGTAAGATCCTTTGATTAAAATTCGATTTGAAACAACAATATATTATAGTATATATATTTCATATATATTTAATATATTTCTACTTCGTTCCAGGGTGGGAGAGATTCAGACTAGAGGCGCGGCTTAAAATGCCGGTAGCTATGTTAACTATGAGATCTGAATAGCCAGGTAATTTTCAACCTTCCACTTCTATTTCCCACTCCCATCTTTCATTTTCCTCAAATGAGAATGATATAGTTTCTTTGGATCTTGTTCAGTAACTACCATAAAATGAAAAGATACAATGTGATAAAATAGTGCTACAAATCACGGGATGTAAACTTCGTAAGTAGTTTAAGATTTGAAAAGATTATTTGAATTTTTTTTTTTTTCAATTAAGCCTCAGCACTCAAAATTGGCGCTCAACGTCACTTTGTAGCTTTCTAATACAAGCAATACTACAAATGATTTATCTGTAAATTCTACACGGGTAGTTAGGACGATGTATAAGGTTTCCAGTGAATAATTATTTTCAACAGTCATCTTTTAAATTCCATGAAAAACATACTAAAATGTCGGTAAAAGGTGTAGTTTGTAAACCGACGAAAGCATTTTTAAACGTTTTACCTAAAATTCCAGTATGCGTTTCATGAAGAATTAAAAGGATTACTGTTTATGAATTGTATTCACTAGAAACCTTAGACATTTTCCTAACTACCCATATAGAATAAATTGTGGTATTGCTTGTATTAGAAATGTAATGTGTGTATTTTTAGGTGCTGACCTTTAACATCAGTTTCAAATTTGAAGAGTTCACATACGTTTCGACGTACGTACCCACAAAGGAAATCATTTATAGTTAATATGAAAAAAAAAAAACTTTCGTATTCCTAACATTTTAAGTAACACGTCAATTAGTTTTGACAAAATCGTACCTTCATTAGGGCATAACTGCAATAAATATATCGTCGCCGGAAAGGCAAAATGGCTGAAGCGCCATTTTGGGAAGTTCACACAAGAGCACTTTAAAGTTTTTATTTTATTTTTCATAAGTCTTCAGTACTTGGTTGGATTTACAAAAAAAAGTTAACTCAGGTAACTTAATGCATTTATTGAGTTACTTGAAGCGACAAAAAGCTTAGATGGTTGAAGGGCCACAAAAGTCTTCAGAATCAATGAGATTCAGAGCATTCGATGCAGAGAAAAAAAACCGATGAAAAATGCATATTTAACTCATTTTTGACCGGAGTGTCGCTTAAGCCCTTTTGCCTTTCCAGTGACGATATAAATATCATTATTTTTTTAAAATATAACGTAACGTCGATTTTAACGCCTATACAGTAGGTAGGTACCTTCGGTAAAGATACGTGTTACATTTGATATCGCTTTAATAGGAAAATGGGAGGATTGTTTGGAAGGACGGATCTCTTGGCCAAGCGCTGAGTTTAAAAGTCACTCTCGACTCCTTGAGCAAATTGTCGTAATTTATTTTGGAGATCCAACCCATAATTCATACTTCCACGTCAATTATTTTGACATTAACCATTGAAGATATACTTGACACAAAGTGCCGTTGATATTTTGTACGTTACGAAGTGTTGATTAGTTAAACGTTTTTTTTCGCCGCTTCCCGGATAAACCTTTAATACGGTCCAGGAGAGTTGGAACACGAATAAGTAATGTGATGATGATCATCGGGATGAAGCCAATACGACATCGTGTATCTTATATAACAAACCTAATTGATATTTTAAAAAATCTTACTTTGAAAATGAAAGAATGAAAAATATGAAATGATTAACTATTACGAAAATGACTTTAAAATGAATACAAACGTAATTTATTTTGTTTGCCTTTATTTTGAATCCACGATAATATGGCATACGCTGATCACTTCCATCTTAATATACAGAAGAGCATATCAAAATAAAAGTGTAGCCAGCTTAGGTTGAAAACCGTCTTTAGGACATGAAGTATGGTACAACAAAATTCAGTAATGTTACGTCAAACACGTATATAACCCCACGAAATGGCCCGCGGGCCGCGTGTTTTGCGCCACTAGTGCAAGCTATTAATAAACATAGACAATATCGTCATTATTTTAAGGACTGTTTTTGATAAATATTGAGAATATAGCCAACATGAAAAAAAACGGTAATATTAGCTTGTCCAACAATGGCACAGACGTGTGTAAGTGTAGATTCAACAAAGAAACGGTTACGTTATTAAGCTTAAAGCTCGTTTTAAAAATGAAGAAAAACTTGGTTAGGTTACAAGTCCGTAAACATGATTTCCCCGTAGTAACGAATTCAGTACATTCAAGGAGCTTTTGATATTACAGACTGCTAAACATCAATTGAATATTTAGTCACACAGTTCCCAAATGTAAAGTAAGTCTAATTTCAGACAGGCAGGCGACTGAACATTGCATAATCTGTACCAAAAATCTGTTGTTTTACTGAACCTGAAAATTACGAGTTGTCTTTTCATCGCTCCATTTGCTGCATTGTCCAACTGCAGCACTAGGAGTTATCATGAATTTCCAACAAACCTACCCAATAAAAGTCAACCACCACAAAAGGGGCTTAATAAATTCCTCTGTGCATAAAGATCAAAGTTATGAGCGTTTGTATCTTATTGCGAAGTTGATCTGTTTTATTAGCTGCAGACGTGCAGAAAGGGTAAGTAGTTGAGTTCTTGTACGCCGCGGCGTCGTTGGGTCGACGTTCAGTCAGTGGGGCGTCGGCGTACAAAGAGCCCGCTCTGACGTCGCCGCGCGAATTTTGCGCGAAAACTGTCCGATTCAGCGCGAAATCTTAGCGTGAATAAGCGGAAACGTCAAACATAAATTAAAATAATAAAAGTAATTTACTACAAAAGGTGGAAAATTATTTTAGCCTTGTCGACTTGGGACTTAAAATATATTTTTTTAACGTAGAGAAAACAAGTTTTTTCAGTGAGATATCTTGTTTTATGTTACTGTATTTGTTTAAGAATTTATTCTGAAAAGTGCACCGATCGTGCTTGTAAAGTGTCTACTTTTTATTTAACGGTTGGTATTTTATTTCTAGACATTTGTAGGATACAACATTATTTAGAAACCTTTGCTCATTTGTACCTATGCTATATATCAATGTATGTTAGTTCTTTGTTGAAAACTCTCGTTATTTATACATTATGTATAATGTGCCAGTAATTTCGGAACGTTAATCATTCAAGGTGGCACATCAAAAGATACAATTGTATTGGAGAATTTTAATCGTTTTAAAGATTTGAAAATACTTTTTATAGAAAAGTCAAATCTTACATAATTTAAATTTAAATACCTAGTCAATTTGTTGTCTTTCTTTCGTTATCACATTAATATATATTTTGATTGACATCTTATGTAATAACTAGATAATTAAATTATATATTTATTGTATGAGTAAAAAATAGTGTTTTTTCTATAAATCAACACTTGTTTTAGTAATAAACATTTTGGTATTTGAGCAAAACCGTAAATTTAACGAAGAATTATAATAAATATTGAATTGAATAAATATTGAGTTGAATAATTATTCATGACAAAGGCTGTTTAGTGAAAAATTATAAACACATCTAGTAAACCGCTTTAACATAATACTGATATTTTTATACCAACATACATCAAGCGAAAACCTATTCATCGTGATAAATTGTGGTTTAAAACTGCCAGAAAATTTGAAGGAAATATTTTATCGGGTAAAACTTTAAAATTATTTTTAATCGTATAATATTTGAAAGGAAGCAATGCCCTCTGGGATTTCGTCTGACTCAAAGCCTGCAGTCAGAAAAATAAATACCCTAAGTACACAAAATGAAAAGGACAATTTCCTCAACTGAGCACGCGATCACCAAAAAATGTCGCAATGAGATCATAGCAGGGTAAATAATAACCAAATTTCATGGATTTGATGTACTATTTTTTGGTCCCTTATGTTGAACTTTTGGCTTCTGTTTCGCAAACTGTTCTTTACCTACACCAAACCTCAAATGAAACTTTGCTAAATACTTCGTTTCAATACTCTTTCGCACGCAATATTATTTAAACGAAAATATTTTACATGAATTTTCGGAGTAACAATGGAGGGCTGAATTTGTCAAGAATTTTGGCCTTTGTAACATAAAATTGTCGGTATCACACAATGGGAAGTTGAAATGGTTGTAAATAATTTGATATGACAGAGATTAACGACACTTGCTGAGTTGAAATGTTTAATGAGAAGGAACTTAACGCGCCTTAACAGGGGTGGACTGGCAACCGAATTAGACTCGGGAAATCGTTGATAAAGCCCCTTTTAACGGGCCTTTTTTGCTCCTAAAACAATAAACTGATTGTGCGTATGTATTAGGGAGTATAAAAAGGGTACGTGCCGAAGTTTTTTCGAATTATTCACGCATAATCTCGCATCTCTTGCTCGTTGTTGAAGGAGTTCAAACTCTATTAGTGCTCACAAGTTTAGGTTGCGTATAAAGTATTTTTCTTTGTGAGGTCTGAATACTGAGATGTTAGTATTCAGAGACATTCGCTAGAAAGAGCAGCTCATTGCTGATGTGCAATTAAGTCATCGCATATTGTTAATTGGGGCACAATTGAGTTCTAGACTACAGTTCCTGTGCAAAGTGCTTGTTCCACCCATTTCATCCATGCCATATATGAGATAATACGTGAACGAACCTTTTCAGGATTTTTTCCACTTTCTTTAAAAAAACTTATAAAATACAATGGCTCGCCGGAACTTTAAAGGGTAATAATAACGTTTAAGTCGAGGGAAGAAGAAGATTTGAATGGGCGCCTTTTTTAACCTTTAAGTGACTGAAAGGGTACCCGGGTACCCTTTTCGATTTTCAGCATAGATTTTTTTAATGTTCCAATAAGTCTAATCGGTTTAACTTCAATGAACAATTGAAAATGAACAATTAAACATAACCGTTGGATATATGGAGGAGGGTATGTGAGCGGAAAATGCTTAAGTAAAACCCTAACCTTCTGATGACTGAAAGAGTATCCGGGTACCCTAATGTGTTTTATATGGAATTTGAAGCTTGTCCGTATTTATTAATCATTTTACCCTATTTTAAATGATAAATATGACGTACTATTGTGTTCAAAATACATGATCTGTGTACTGAATACTATTAAATAATCATTTTACTGATAAATATAATATACTGTTGTATCATCTGTATATTTAAACTACTGAATTAAAAATCCCAAGAATAGATGTTACTAGGTGAAATTCCTATCCACTTCCCCATGTTTTAAGCTGAGTCGAAATGCATTACGTCATAAAAAGTGGTCCAGAAAACTTCAGCAAATTATAAACTGTAAAAAAACCTTCATATCAATTTAAAAAGATGTAGTTTAAGGGTTAAACTTGGTCATATCCTCAAAAAATAATACGTGCATTCAATGCATGCGTAATACCATTACCCACGTTTAGAGCGCAAACAAAGACCCTCACCAATAAAGTTGAAAGTGCCAAAAATGGCCTTAACAAAAGAGTCTAGAAAAGAACCCCACTAGGCATCCTTGCGAGATAAACAAACTAATGATTGATTAAGGTAGGAACAAAACAAATGTAGCCAAAATTTCCATCGCAATGTCCACAGTCAAGGACTATACAAACCGCGTAGCACTGCTACAGGCTAAGAAATAGGTGCCCGTTGGAATCGAAAATCACCGGATGGTTTAAAGAGGTGCATAAGTCGCCCAAATATGAAATTAGAGTGCCGCAAGAAACAGCAAAAATAATAACATTTAAAGGAAAACCAAAACTTTACGCCAAAACGTTCAGGAAAAAGGCAGCGAGAGTTATTTGGTAATTCGAGCAGAGTTCATAATAATTCTCAGAAAACAGCGATTCAATAAGTCGAACGTAATATTGAGGAGAGCATTTATGACAGTTAAAACTTTCATCCCGTTCGTTCTACATGAACATTTCCTTTAGTTGCCGAGCCAGTCTACCCCTGCTAAACTATCCATTTTCGGGAGCATACATAATATATTATTTTGCCAGCATGTAATTATTAAAAACAAAGTTGGTACCACCGTACATGTTTAAAGAAAGTTTTTATCTTTATTGCGGAACTTCTGTAAAGATTTTCGCTGTACAATATTTTGATAATCGTCCAACGATAAAAATAATGACTTTGCCATTCGTTAATATGTTTTTAAGAAGTTAAATTTTATTTTATTCCACTGAAAACACGGAATACTAATGCCATTTACAAAGTTTGTTTAAATATTATTTTTAACAAAAATGGATACGATTCACATAATATTGAATATTAACATAAAAGGAACTTTAATATTTATGCTAACGATTGTTTTCATGTTTCGATTTATACAAAAAGTTGTGGTAGATTAATCAATTCTTTTATAAGGGAAAACTGTTGTATGATTCCGTTTTCTCGGTGATAAACCATTTCTTTGAATTTGTAAAATGAGGTGCTTTATATGTTGGTGATTCAACACTTTTGACCTGTTTAAAGGGAAAATATGGCGTTACTTTATTTGTGATTCATTATATTACGACGGTGACGTCCCTACTAGTAAGGAACTGCTGGTTGGTAGTTGCGGAAAATTTAATTTAAACACACAGTAAACGTTTCCATTCAGTCAAGAAATAACCTACCTCGTGGAATAGAGAGTTCGAGTATAATTGCATATTAAACGTGGAGTACAAAACGAAAGCTTAAAATATTTTATAGTGTGTTTCAGAACGGCATTTCAGAATTTAAAATGGTCTGGAATACTTTTACAGGTATGTTAATATGCCAAACAGTTAAATATTATTGGGTAAAGTAAGCATTTATTTTTAAAATGAGTACTTTTAAAACACACATTAATAATAAAAACAAATCAATTCATTAAAAAACCGTTCTTAATTTATATACATATCGTCGCTGGAAAGGCAAAACGGCTTAAGCGACACTTTGGTCAAAAATGAGTTAAATATGCAGTTTGATCAGTTTTTTTTTCTACATTGAATGCTCCGATTCTCATTTGATTCTGAAGACTTTTGTGGCCATTCAGCCTACTAAAATATTTTAATTTACAATTTAGGAGAAGGCTTGACTCAAGCGACACAAGTTACCTTTGTTTTCAAAATCGAATCAGATACTGAAGACTTATGAATTTTATTGCAAAACAAAAAAAAACTTAAAAGTGCTCTGGTGGAAGCTTCCCAAAATGGCGCTACGGCCCTTTTGCCTACAATACTGTGAAAAAGTGGTTATACGAATAAAAAAAAACATTATATCGACATGTGCTATGAATGGATGTATAAAATCCCTAGCCCTAGTTCTTGCCACGCCTAGGTCTAGCCGAGTCCGGCAAACCTTGTAAAAACTGACTACAGCTCTCTCTACAGCGCTCTCTCTTGTAAACTAATTCTCCGTCTTATAAACTTATTTGTGCCGTCGGCGGCGTCGGCACTGATAATATTGTGAATACCAAAACAAATGCTGGTTAGTTCTTCTTTTGACTGCCCGTACAGATACGTTTGTTAACGTGCAAGATAAAACCGATATTACAATATTCTGATTGCTGACAGTATGGAAGATCTTCAGTTTCTCGTGTCTAGGATGAACCAAGTATATTTGCAAAATGAGTTGATGATGAATGTAAGTAAGTCCAAAGTCATGGTGTTTGAAAGCGAGAGTACGAGAACAGCGTGCAACGTAGTTGTGAATGATTAATACTTGGAGCAAGTGGATGAGTTTGTGTAAATTTATTTAATTTTTATCAATTAATTTGTGTCTCTCGTAAACATACTTCCTAAATAGGAAGTATGTTTACGAGAGACGAAAAGGTTGATAAGGATATTAAAAGAAGAGTGAATGCAGGAAACTCCATTAATGGAGGACTGAACGCTGTTGGCGCGAATAAAAAATTGTCCGAAGAAGCGAAGCTAGCAGTCCACAATCGAGTGCTTATACCAACCCTGATGTATGGCAGTGAGGCCTGGAACTGGCAGAGGAAGGATGAAAGTAGACTGAATGCTGTGAAAATGAGATCTTTGAGACGTATGTGCGGTAAAACCATGTTTGACCGTATTAAAAATGTGGGTATCCGGAAAGAATGCAAGGCTGATGTGAGCGTAATGAATAGGACCAAGAAAGGGACGCTTAAATGGTTTGGGCATGTAAAGCGAATGAAGTAAAAAAGGAGTGTGAAAAGAATATACGATGCGAAAGTGAATGGAAGAAGAAGTCGAGGACGCCCGAGAAAGACATGGCACGATCAAGTAAATCAAATACTTGAATCGGGTCATGTGAAGAGTCAGAAAAACAGAAGAGTATTTATGAGACGATGTATGAATGTGAATGAAGCAAGGAGTGTGTGCCAAGACAGAGTTGTATGGCGGTCCGTCCTCTCTGCCCACTCCTGCGGAGAAACGACGCGATGGTTAGTTAGTTAGTTAGTTAAAATATTCTGATGGTTGTGGAAGCTCACTTTTCATTAGGCACGTTATTTACTTACTTACCTATTACTAGTGGCGTGCTGGGATTTACGAGTACTTGCGATTCTCGAAATTTTCCAAAACAAACGACAAAAAAGGTTATTTTTTCTGTTCAAATTCTAACTAATTGTATTTAAGAAGCTGTCTTGGAATTGCTGAGTGGGGGTTATTATTTTGTTCAATACAAGGGTTATAATTCCAAAAAAAAACGAAGAAAACTGCACGCGATGACCAGGCTTTTATGTGGAATATATTTTAATTGATGGATTTGCATACGTTTGAACGGTTAAAACTCCTTCCGTCAGTTTTCTTTTAGGTATGTTTTTTTAAAACACTTTATTGTTGAAATAGCAATCTTACATTTTGTGTCTACTTGCACTAATATAAGATAATATATACAGAACATGCATAATGCATCAAATTTTCACGGTCCAATGTAAAAAAAAAAAACAGCAAACTTGTAAATGTAATGAAAATGAAATATTAGCTTTGTATAAGACCACAGATTTTATTCAAAGTTTTATGACCGACCGGTTTCGCTTAGCATAAGCATCATCAGGGTACAAAATTAAACTAAATAGTTTCAATATAATAATAATAATAATGATATTTTAAACATTTTAATTTTGTACCCTGATGATGCTTAGGCTTAACGAAACCGGTCGGTCATAAAAAATTTAAAAAATCCGTGATCTTATACAAAGTTATCATTTTATTTTTATTAATTATGTCAAACCACAAAATGATTGCTTTCTACGAGAATACTTGTAAATCTATTCATTCTGGTCCTGATTTTCAATGTTACCCACATGTTTAATATTGAAACAGAAGTTTATTTATATCATCAATACTAATGAGAAAAACATACAAGACAAAACTTTATTGCCGCGACCGGGATTTGAACGCCGAAATTTTTCGCTAATTGGGCGACTGGTCTAAACTCAGAGCAATAATATATAAGGGAGAGCGCTGCTGTAGTCAGTTTTCATGAGGTTTGCCGAACTCTGCTAGACCTAGGCGTGGCTAGGACTAGGGCTAGGGTATTTATACATACATTCATAGCACATATCGTCAATTTTGTTTTAAAAAAAAATGTAGCATGTAACGTTATAAACCGTTGAGTTGTGTTCATTTATTTCGCGTATCAAAACGTGGGGGCAGAGTCGACGGAGACGCGGGACACGAAGAACATTCTAACAATACTTTAAAGCGGTGTGATAATTCGGAGAAATTTGGCTGTCTCTTTCTTTCTCATAGGTGTACGACGTAAAAACCCGGAAAAAGTGATTTATTCAAAATTTGTATGGGTTGGATAAAAATAATTAGCTCTTCCTCCATATATTGTTACTCCAAGTGGTGTGATATTACATAAAATTGTACAATTTTTTCGTAGAAAGCCATCACATTGTGATTCGACCTATTTGATGAAAATGAAATAATAACTCTGTGTAAGACCACAGATTTTATTTATATTTTTTATGACCGAACGGTTTTGCTTAGCCTAAGCATCATCATGGTAAAAAATTAAAGTTACCAAAAATACAAAGTATGCAGTTATATATACATACAGAGAGAGAACATAATATAAAATAAAATAAACTAAGAAAACAGTGAGAAAATAATAACCCTGATGATGCTTAGGCTAGGCGAAACCGGTCCATAAAAAAATAAAATAAAATCTGTGGTCTTATAGAAAGTTATTATTTAATTTTCATTAAAATAATACTATTTGGCCTCATTGAATTTGGAAAGAATTGTGATTTGTCTATTCCAGGGGAAAGTGTCCGTAGCGGGCCCTGCTTTGCTTTGTTTGAGGTAAAAAAGGGCACATCTCTATTGCTTTGATTGTTTCGCTTTATCCGATGGATTGATTGATTCATCGGTTTGTTTATGTTGAGTTGGTTGGTTGGTTGCAGGGCGCAGTGGCGGGACGCGGCGCGCGGCAGCGGACATGTGCCGCACCCCGCGCGCCCGCTCTGCTCGCCAGTGGGCTCTGCTTATCCTGTGGTGAGTATTCATCTCTTATTTTATTACTACTCTAATATAAGTATACAGTGTGCTCGGTTGTAGGGCTTGTATTTTAAGCCAAAAGGCTCCTTTATGCGAGTAAAAGAAAACTAAGATTTTTGTATATCCTGATGTGAAATATCCTACGGACAGGTTGTTGAAGAATTAGAATGCTATCACTTATTAGTCGGGAGTCTGGAAATGTTATTAATCTTATATTATACACCTTTACACAATACATCTACTGCATTGATGATGAACCTATTTTAGAATTGGGTAGGCTTGTTGTAATATGAAAATGAAATAATAACTTTGTATAAGACCACAGATTTAATTTGAATTTTTTTCATGACCGATCGGTTTCGCTTAGCCTTAGCGTCATCGGGGTGCAAAATTAAAATTAACAAAAAATACATAGTGTGTGGTTAAGCTCGTTCATACAGAGGAGAACACAATATAAAATAAAAGAACAGTAAGAAAACAAAAGAATAACATTTAAATTATAAGACAGAGAGAAAGAGACAGATAATATCAAATGAAAGAGGCAAAACGTCAACTGAGAAGGTGATAAAAGAACAATGAGATTTAAAAAATATGGTTTCTGTGCAGTACACGTTTCATAGGGATGTGTATTCATAGCTGTAAAAACGGGTAGACTCTTTTTGACCTAATGATAAAAATGTCTCTTGATATTAATAAGAAAAAAAGCAATACATTAAAGTGATCAAAGAATTGTCCATCTCGTATATGACCTTCTGACGATAAAAAAACTCTCTTTAGACTATCAAAAAAAAAAGTATTGCATATAACATGATAGATTAGTCACCCAAACGAAAAACAAATAAGTTTTTTAATTTTTTTATGTGAATACTGCACCAAAGTCTCAACTGCTCCCAACCGTCCAGAGCCAGTGAGACTATGGCATCCCCAAATAGGGTTTGTTGTGAGGCTGAAGGTAGTAGGGAGGGGAAGGAGATTGGGAAGAGAAAGGTTGGGAAGTACCTGGCTATTCAGATCTGGTCACCAAACACGGCTAAAGCCATTTCAAGCAACGTTTCGATTCTGAATGGTAGTCTTTCACCAGGGCGATACTTTGAGTATCTACCACTATGGAACGTGCCGCAAATACACATTTTATTATTTTTATATGAATTAAATGTGTTATGACACATATTAATTAAATAAAAGTTATTGGCGCACGCCGGGTTTGAACCCGCAACCTTTGGATTCGTAGTCGAGCGTCTCACCACTCGACCATGGAGGCCGTCAAGTTTATTAATTTGATTTAATTTTCTCTCATTGACAAATCAATAAACATATTTTTTGTTAATTTTACATCACCAGGAAGCTAACTGCTTGCAATTAACCCCTTAATTGGAGCTAAACTTATCAGATAAATTAATCAATTAAGGGATACATGATAAAAACTCTGAAAAATTGTAGGTTTGTCCATTGACCTTATACGGAACACAAAGTATTGCTGTTAAGAACATTGCTTTTCAGTTACTTAGATCTATCTAGTCGTGCAACTCAAATGACATGCATGATTTGTACCAGTTTCATAAAATTAGAGTTTCATACATTACAGTGAAAACTTTTCGAATTCCGAGAATAACGACATGTTTCACGTAGTTAATGTTATATCTGTACGATTTGCTGAACGTTTCAGTTAACGACCTATCGGTTAATGTATCGCTGAAATATATAATACATTTGTATGTAATAAAGATGTTTAGCTACATATATTAATTGTACTACTCGCTTCAACCAGTTACTTATATAGAACCAGCAATCATTCATTTCTTTCTCAGAAGCTATCAACACTCTTGTTGTATTAAATAAAAGAATACTTTGTTTTAAAACCACAGAATGTATTATGATGAAAGCCAACCGGTTTCTCTTGGATCAAGCTTCGTCAGGGCACATATAATAACTAAAGAAAAAATACAGAGTTAACAGGTATATATAGGTACAACAGTTAATGATAGAGTGAGACAGTATATAATACAAAGAAGGAAGAGAGAGAGCATATATTAGAGGGAGGGAACAATTGAAAGTGCTTAATATATATTACGAAGAATTGGTAAATAAACAAGTGTACATAATAGAAAGATAATGATGTAATGTTAGGGGCAGACAAAGATCCTATATTGAATTTATATATGAAAACGACATTTTACATTGTTACTGGAAAAGAAGCTATTTGGATACATAATAATAATTAAATGGGTGAGCTATGGAATAAAACAGAGTGATTCGTAGCATCAAATGAGGGTGAAGTTGACAATTGATGGGATAAAGGTTGATTTACAGGAAACATATTTAAAATAGGGCTAAAGGATACATTTTTTTGATTATTAAGTAGGTTAAGTGATAAATTTGATTTTAAAGATTTCCTAATTTCGAGTGCTTCTAAATTGTCTAATCTAATGCTCATCCCGTTTTTATGTAAAATACTAATTCCTGTATTTTTTTCTGAAAGTATGGTTTGATGAGATTAGATGGTTTGCTAATTCAGAGAACCCGGTACCATTTAAGCAACGTAAATGTTCTTAAACTCTAGTGTTAACATTTCGTGCTGTTTTTCCTACATAAAAAACACTCTTTTTTAAAATCCTTTTCCGTACTGAATAATTGAAAGCTCTAAACAAACGAAAAACATATAAGGCAGTGCTAGACACTGCTGCAGTTATTTTTGTGAAACGAAATCTACATCCATCCTTGAACCAGATCGCGCCAGTCAGATGCCGCCTGAGTTGTCAGAGTGCGCTTACGTTACCTAAATTCGCGGCAGTACTGTGCGTTGATTTTGAATCCGGTTTCGGGGTGTTTGGTGTAACTATCTTTGAAATTTTATGTTATATGCATTCCTACTTTTATTCTCATTTGCGACATTTTAAGAAAATCGGGATATTATTTAACTGCACAGCCTTGTACGTTTTAAATTTAAGATATACACTTGAAACTCATAATGAGTTTTAAAATGCTTTTTTATTCAAAAACACACTTAGTTAACTCGAATCGGATAATTAATCCCATTTATCGAAATAATATATGTAAAATCCGGAAAGTCGAAAATCGTCGCTTCACTTTGCCCGTGAGCAGTTTGCGACATCTAGTCGCCACGAATGTTAAAGTAATATTGTCACAAATTTTCATTTTTCATATTTAAAACTAAGCTGTGTCTATTTTTAGTCGAGTTATTGAAGTTTGAAATAACTTCGATAGAAACTATCGATGTGCATCGATTGAAATCGGGGTTTTGTCTTATTTTTTAAAGAATATTTGTATGTTTCAATGCTTTATGAAAATGGTTGCCTCGGTATGGATATTTTGAAAACTAGAGCTCACTGTTTGAAAGCTTCTAGTAGGACTCACGAACGGAATTTCTGTTTAAATTTCTATCTAATATATTTCATGCATCGAAATGAAAACACACAAAGACATAAATTTGGTTTGCCAAAATTCTAATTCAAAATTTAAATTAATTCATATTCATAATATTTCACATTCTTAAATCGATTATTTATGGCATATATAAGTTCGTTCATTTAGTTCACTTTTTGCCCATTGCACACATTTGTTTTTTAATCTGTTTCCAAACCTTTCTGATTTCCCCAAATTTTCTTTTGAGGCCGGTTACATATATGACTGTATATCCGTGGAGTTATCGTGATTATAATAATAGTAATATATTAATCGAGCAATGCTCACAAAGAAAATAATCCGATGTGTCGGATTTTAAGATGTTAGAATTTATAGGTCCATGTTTTGGTATTTTTATCGTTTGGACAGTTAAGGGAAACGCTATATTCGGAAACGCTTGGAATACGTTTTACGATTCGTAAAAACGAGCAAAAACATTGTAAAATTTAACATTTTCGACGGAGGAATAAAACTGGTGTAAGGTTTTCTGGTGATAACTTTTCAATAAAAAAATGGAAATGTTTTAAATTATGACAAGATTTTAAAAGAATACAAAACAGTATAAAAGACATTTTATTTAATATTTGAACGTTATTATCGCTCGCCCATGTATTATCATATGCAGCGATGAGAATTACTACGTTTTGTGAGTTGATGTCGTTTTCAGAACTGTAATAAATTGAATAATAATATTTAGATAATTTTTTTTTTGTGAAAAATCACCTCAAGGGCGCTGTAAGTTACCTTTTTAAAATAACTTCACCGTATTATGTATTATAATCATATCATAATACTATGCAATGCTTTGTCAATTTCAATCGGCTCTCCGTAGTAACTGAGGAATGTTAAGATATTCATTTTAAGATGTTTAGCGAATATAAATTGAAAACGAAAACATGGAAATCTATAGAAAAACTGTACATTTATGCTAGGGTAGCGTCTGCAATACCGTTTATTTTCTAATTTATATTTTTTTTTAATGTATTATCTAATTTATATCTGAGAATTCGTAATATTCTATTTTACGAAATTGACCGCTAATGTGGAGGGTCGCTAAGGCAACTGATGACTATGAGCAATGCCGGATGTACCGTAAGTGCAGACAGATCACGTGACAAGGGTGGAAAATGAAAAGTGAATGAATCGCTGTAAAACGACTAACAAAACATGTTATCTGTACTTTTGTACACGTATTTATTTTATTATATACGCCCTTATCTGCAATTACATAACTGTGCAAAATATAATATAAAATAATAGTGACATAAAAATAACACGGAGTAAATGATTAGCATACAAAAACATAAATAACTTACTAGAAATATTATAATGCAATAAATTATCTTTAGTATTTTTGGAAAAAGGTATGCTATTATAGCCTTCTTGTAACTAGTTCAGTGCAGTTGAATATATCTACTATTTCTGCGAAGGAATTACCCTCTGTATGCATTCTAGGTTCAAGCGAGTATCTAAATGACTCAGTCCTGATATTATTGTTACATTTTAAAATAATGTTGCATCCAGTAGTTCTGTTAGGTACTTGGAAGGTAATTAAGCTAAGTAAATCAGGGCTGTCTATAATACCATTATCAATTTTAAAAATAAAAGTCAAATCGGAAATAAGCCTTCTGTCTGAGAGTGTGGATAATTTTTATTATTTCATTACGTAATTCTAATTTATAGTTTCTATAGACAGACCGAGTTTTTGGTTTATGTATCTTAACAATATAGTATGTTGCAATTTTTGAATGAATCAGAGTGGATTTTAAAGTGAGAGGACCAAATATAAGAATTATATTCGACTTGACTTCGAACCAATGAAAAGTACAGGAATTTTCAATGTTTAAATATTTATAAATTCACTGTCATTTTGAAGAAGCCTTGGAATTTAAAACTTTTATTAGTTATTGTATTAATGAGAGAAGATTTAATTTAGAATTGAAAGCAATGCCGATAGTAATAATATTCGTACACAAGAATTACCAGCTTTTAAATGTTATCTATAAGAATAGAGGTTTCAGGACATTTACGAGAAAGTGGAAATCGAATACATTTTATAGCTGAAGGATATGTTAAATAAATAAATCTATATTTTCATAGAAACCAATCACTTTTGTGGTGTGACATATGTATAATTTTTTTTTGTTCATTTCTTTAAATAATGTTTAAGCGGATCCTAAATTGGTTGAATAAATAATTGAAGGTATAAAATGCGTTTTCATTGGGGGGTGAAGTTCCAGTATTTATTTATTTTTTTGTTGCGGGCGCAAAATTTGTAAAAACAGCCCTCACTTAGATTTCAGAAATTACCAAATTTATATTGAATCGTTTTAATACAGCAATTTATTAGTCTGTGTGACAGGTAGGTTCAAGGTAAGTACTTATTTATTTTTCATAATTATTGGTTCGGTGAGTAATGCGAACATTAATTTTCGATAATTTAGACTTTTTATCATTCCTCCAATCAAACTTCACAAAAACAAATTACGAAAAGGTAAAGGAAAAAGTTATCATGTCAATTTTTTGTATGCAAACATTTCTAAATGATTAAATAAACATCACGCTATACGCAGTTCAAAGTAGTTGTCACACAAATATTAGTCTCTCCGTGTTTTTGTTTGTCTAAGAAAATGATTCATTCACTCAAATTAAAATTGTGTAATTGAATTTAAACTGTGTTTGAACAGTCAAAAGTTTATTAAAAATTAAATATTTTTCGTAGTAAGAAAAAAAAGGGTTTTCACACATTAGTTTTAAAAATACTGAATGAATTTCTAATAAGAGAATCAATGTACCCGAGTAGTAAATTAAAACGTTATTTTATTGCGCACGAATCTGTAAACACATAGCATTAGAGTTGTTTTTACTTGAGCTTAATTTACTACTTTCACCTTGCTTTAATACTAAAAATAACAATTTTACCATACATAAAAAAATACCAAAAAATTGCTATTTGCACAGACTTGAGAATTAGCTTAACAGTTTTGTATATTTAAATCGTTGTTCGATAAAATGTACCACATTGCAGTATACATGTACAGCATACAGTTAGGATATCACTTGAAGTGCCTACAAAGTAATTTCACCTTATTGGACATATTGTAAGTTGACTAAAAATATGATGATTTTAATAGTTGTTGGACATTCCTTCATTTGACTTTAGTTTAGGTACTCATAGAGTTTGTGCTATCATTTTCACGACACATATTCTCGAGTCAATAATAACAAGTAATGAACTTAATAAAGACAATGTTTCCATACATTTACTCGGTGATATAATTTTCGAAGTTATGCAAATAATTGATATTTCTGTAGAAGTGTGGGTATGGGTAGATGGCATAGAAAAATAAAATCCGCCATGTTAAAAGTTGTAATAACAGAAGAGTTATAGAGACGATGTGTAAATGTGAATGAAGCAAAGAGTATTTGCCAAGACAATATTGTGGAATATAACACCCTCTGCCACATTTGAGCATAAATGCGTAAAGTTTTTTAAATATTTTTTTTTATACATAAAGTGAAATTATACCAAGTGTCACACAACATGGAATTTTTTTTGAAATATAATGTAAAAAGTGTGTGTTACTTTTCCGAGGAAAAGTAATGTGGTTATTTTTTAGTTTATTTATTTTTTATTTTTATATGAATACCGCACAAGAGTCTCAACTGTTCCCAACCGTCTAGAGCCAGTGAGACTATGGCATCCCCAAATAGGGTATGTTGTGAGGCTGAGGGTAGTGGGGAGGGGAAGGAGATTGGGAAGAGGAAGGTTGGTAAGTACCTGGCTATTCAGATCTGGTCACCAAACACGGCTCAAGCCATTTCAAGCAACGTTTCGATTCTGAATGGTGGTCTTTCACCAGGTCGATACTTAGAGTATCTACCATTCTGGAACGTGCGCAAATGTACTTTTTATTATATTTATATGAATTAAATATGTTATGACACATATTAATTAAATAAAAGTTATTGGCGCACGCCGGGTTTGAACCCGCGACCTTTGGATTCGTAGTCGAGCGTCTTACCACTCGACCATGGAGGCCGTGGAGGTTATATAATAATATTTCAATTTTCATGTGACACATATTTTTTTTTATTGTTATTATACTCGTATATTTTTATTTAAGGATAGTAAAGTTTCGAGTTAATTTGTTTGTTTAATTTTTTTTTGTATTTCTGCCACACAAAAGAAAACTGGCTGTTGAGATTGACGTAGTTAGGTTAGGTTAAGCTAGATAAGTTTAGCTAAAGTTAGAATAGGTTAGTTTATGTTAGTTAGGGTTTGGTTACATTAAGTTAGAAAATGCAGTTAGTTTGACGAGGACTCTAAGAAATTTCTTAATGTTTTCATTCAAACAGAATTTCGTCACCGTGCCAATAATAATTCCCCTTCGCAAAAACTCAAAAATATATACACTAATGATTGCATTAAAATAACTTCAAAACTATCGCCATACCTACACGCGAACCACACAAAACAACCGGAGGGTAATTTATACAAGCACGTGCACTTTACGACCCCTTATTATTTTTTCCACCGATTTCGGAATTTTTATGTCATTTCGTAAGATTGAATAACGCGTTACATAACCGGCTACCGTAGGCCTAATATGTATGAAATGTTGTATTTCTCCGTGACCTTTACCTCTTGAGGAAGTTAGAGCAATTTTTCTTACGTAACTTGTGCGATCGAGGAGAATTCGCTTCGTCATACGTTAGTTCATATTTGCTGTTTTGTTAAGGGATAAGATTTCACCCTCGATTTACCGTAACTCACCTATTCCATCATGTGTACATAATTATGTGTATTAGAATATTGATATTACCCAGTCACGTGATGCGAATGCCGCCCATGTTTTGAAGAACTGGCCAATGTTCATTAATAATAATTTTTATTTAAATTTTTATTATTATTATTTTATATTTAGATATATTTATTTTTATTTTTATTATAATAATTATAAAAATATATACATATTAAAAAAAATTATAGTTCTTCAAAAATCATCCCGTTAAACTACAATAAGTAGTTTGGCAACAGTTTCGTTTATTTATTTACGGCTAGCAAATTTAGTATATACCTCCTTCTAAGACAAAAATGTTAAAGATTTTTTAGGTACGTAAACACAAAGAAGAATAAATATACGAAATAATTCACATGCGCAAGAGATATGGAAGAAGGGTACGATTAGGTACATGGAAAAAAAACTAGAATGGATATTCGCCAGTGACTCTCAAAGTTGGCCATATCATCCCTTTGTGGGCTTTAGATCGATTCCGGGTGGATCGGAGATGGCCTCACGGGTAACACGGGACAATGACAATGTTAGTAGCTGAGTGAACAAACGCGTTGGATTCCCACCCGGGCGCCGTGCGTTTAATTCCTCTGCTAGCTAAGTCCTCCATCATTGCAAAACCAATATTTTCCGCTTATTATGATGGTAGTAGGAGTTTTTTTAATGTAGGATCAGGTCATTTGTAACCCGAGAATGTTTGTCTTTCTTTTTAAAGAAAAAAAGAGAGATAAGAGCGCGAATTCACCTTTTTTTTGACAAGCAACACATTTCAAAAAGTTTTGCAACCTATTTCATTTGAGGTAACTATGATATATTATTATGTTTTTACAAAAAATGTTCCGCTAATAATTCAACAAGTATAACTGATTATCGTTCTTTGATTAACAAAATAATTTTGTTTCATTCACTTTTTGTTTGTAATTTTTTCTTACTTATTTCATAACATTTTCATGACATATTAATGGTCAGTAAAATAAATACAAAAATAAAGTAAAAAAAACAATAATTACACTAAATAATATGTTATAATAATAATAATAATATTTTGACGATTTGTATAGCGCCGTTTTTGTGAAAAATCACCTCAAGGGCGCTGTACAGATCTTACTTTCTATCGTTACATATTAATTCCTACTTTAAATAAGAAAATATACAGGAACATACTTACCTGGCAGGTCCCATCAGATATACACAATTATTGACTTTGATTGTAGGCAAGAAAAATTTAAAAAAAAAAACTTACAACGCGAACGAAACTAAGTTATAGTTATATAAATTAAATTACAAACATTCCCTAGTTACGAATAACCTAAAAATATTTGAAAAACTCCTACGGCCATCATAATAATAATAAGCGGAAGATTTTACCTGTCCAATGATGGAGGACTTAGCTAGCAGAGGTATTAAACGCACAATGCCCGGGAGAGAATCCGCCGCGTTTGTCCACTCAGCTACTTGGGTCGTTAGTAGCTGAGTGATTAAAATGAACTTTCACAAAAGTAATAAACTAATTAAAACAGAGTTGGTTGGAAGTTTTCAACAATTCCTCTAAGAAATATCGGGTTTTAAACTTATTTTAATTTTACACATATTTTGATTTTAGACCACGTAGATATTATGCAGTCATGAATGTCTATGGAGTTGATGTGTGTTTCAGCATGCTTTCAAGGAAATGTACAATATGCATAATACAACTAATGATAACTAACAACTAACAAAGGACAGCAAGTCGTAACAAATGCTCTCTCGACCAACGTGGGATGTTTGTGTATTTTGTTTAAGTGCCAAAATTCAGTTTCATTGTTGAAAAGGCGATAATTCTTTCTTAGGGTGGTGTCGAAGAATATTTTTTTGGTTAGCCTCTTCCTGAATTATTAAAAAAAACGGGGTGGCTGGTCAGAATGATTGAGAAACTTTAATTTACATGAAAGGATAAGAAAAAAAATCTTATGGTGCGCTGAAAGAACTTAAATAATTGTGCTGAACTTGCGTAATGTGCTATTACTAGATTAAATGATATTCATAAAAGATAACTTGTCCTATTTGTTGGCACTACAACGTGTTTCTATGAATAATAATTTATGCAATAAAATAGGTTTACCAATAAACAATACCGATAGCTTAGAGTATGGACATCTTAAGCAAGGCTAGCCATTTACAGAGATGGTCATGTCGGATATGTATTGAAGGGAAATGAAAAAAAATAGCTGACCCTCAGGAAGTAAAAAGGAAATGAAGGACTGAGAGTACTTCAATATTCCGCATTTTTTATCGTTTCATTCCGTTATACCGCAAAACTATCAGCATTACAGACAATTTATATGTATGTTTCTTTCTTGTATCCCCTTCAGAATAATATCCGAATATATCCGACATATCTATCTTTCTAGATTCAATCGTACTTTAAAAATATTACATTTCTTACAAAAGTATTACAATTCACATACAATATAATATATATATATATATTAAACTTAAATTTCGATCATTTTAATAAATAAATATGTTGTGTTATTTTTTTTTAACAGGAACGGTTTCACTCTGTTACTGGCATCTACAAACAAATATCTTACTGGCTTTAAAAATACCACTCTGGAAAAAAAGTTGTAATAGTGATTTTAATAAAATTATTAAAAGAATTCAGCCAGAAGTTAACAATATAAAAAATATTAATATTGGTATATTGTAGGTTTATCACATTTTTTTTCTTTTATTAATCATCTACATTCAAACTTTACTTATTTTGTATTGTGTATCTTTTAATTAAGTTTTTCAAATTTTTATATATTTATTCCAGATCTCAGGGAGGATGGTGCAACCCCATAAGTTCCATATAATACATAGAAAAATATAAAATATAATATTTAAAATAACATGATAATATATATTTTTTAAATGAAGCTTCGTTTTAAGACATCATAAATTGACTCCATTGTTTGTAACAGGGCCCTGCAAGAAGTACAGTGCTGCCATCACAAGAGTGTTTTCGCTCGTGCCTATTCTTATTCGGTAGTTGGCGATACGTCTTTTTATTAGGGCTCTGAACCCGGGAACTCGTCCTTACGCAAACATTTCTGAGGCACTGCAGTACCAAGACAGCCCGAAAAGCATCCGGTACGAGTTGTTGTACTCTACCTCCATTATTTTCAAAGTTGCTTCTTTAAAATTTGTCCACAGCTCCGGAAGTATACAGGCTGGTACAATACGTATTAAAAAGTTGCCGTTTTGCTTCTCGGCTACATTTGTTGAATATTCGCGCAAACATGTTACCTCGAATGTACAAAACTCTTCTTTGTCGCTCAATTTCAGCATCAGCTTTGAGCTCAGCTGTTAGAATATGTCCTAAATATTTGACCTTAAATTTTTCTATCAACTTTTGCTCCGTTTGGCTGACGGGTGGTATTTTTGTAGGTCCTGCCCCCGTCTTGAACACCGATTTAGTTGGAGTTGCAGACCATGTTGTGTTTAGCAGCCTTCTCATGGCTTTGATAGTTGGTGACAGAATGACCATGTCATCTGCGTACGCAATGTTATTTATGCATGTGTTTCTCAGGTAGTAACCTATGGTTGCTGAGGTGAGTTCTTCGCTTAAGTCGTTCCTGTAAACGTTGAATAGAATCGGTGATAAGCTTCTTCCTCTGACGCCGCACCCCGTGTTCACTAAATTTGACATTTTATTTTTCCAGATAACTTGATTCTCTTGCTCATGATACCAGGTTGCCAGAATGTTAATTATTGAAGCGGGAAACATTTTTTATATTAGTTTTTTCCAAAGCAGTGCATGCATACGCATTATAATTTGAGGTTCTCACTCACGTGTTGAAAAAAACAGTATGACAAATAAATAATACCTGAATTACATTGAGATGTTTAATATCTTCATGCATTTATACTAAATTTAGTACTAATGCTCGAAAATTTTGAAGAATTTACTTTTTGACTGAACGAATAAAAAAAAAAAAACTCAAGGTTATCGATTAACTAACAAGTGACAATAAAACTGGAACAAGTTCAGACGTGGTCAAGATCCGTGTTCTGTACTGCGTCGTATTAAAACTCTGGCAGTAGATCAATTAACCTGCGATAGAGTATTTATAAATCACAGGTTTTGTATCCGATCGCTCAAACATCAAAAGTACTAAAACCACCATTTATTGTTATAGCCCAGAGATTGCCTGATCCATAAAATTATACTCCACCAATCTTGATAATTTCCAAGAGTTTTCCATAAAACATTTTTGACACCCATTCCGCAATGGCCGTGGTGAAAACACAACCTTGCTCGGAATCAAGTTAGGTTGTTTCAAAATCACCAGCAAAACTTAAGGTCGTTTTACCATACGGATTTTGCCAGTGTATCTGTGAGGTTAAACGTCGCATTGTAAAGATATATCTATCCTGGTTGTTTAGCTATGTCTTGAGGGTTATTTTCGCAGTCTTAAACAAGTGAATTTGTCTGGAACGCGGTTTAGTTTGAAGGGCGGTTCAGGCAGAAGTCTCAAATCCATATTAAGTTCAAAGTTTGAAATTATATTTTTTTATGTGACTACCCCAAGATCAATAAATATTTTCGAACAAAACCACATTTATAATATATCCACCACCCACCACAATCAACCCATACGTTAATTGTTTTCAGATCATGGATGTTTGAGAACATTATTAGAACGTATTTTTAAGTGTGACTTTTAATAGCAGTAACTATCGATTTTGAGCACAACCGTGGAGAACCTAATGTATCTTACACTAATCATCAATCGATAAAAACGTCTTTTACAAAACATTTTGAATATTTGAAATTTGTGAATAATTCATAAATTTTTCGCAAATTAGTCTAAATGCATCATATTCAAGACTCGGTACGGGGTCAAAGTCCTATTGCATTTTAAAACTAAGAAAAATATTTGTATCTAAAAAGCCTTCAAAACTGTTGAGGCCTCCGAAATAACGATATCCTAACAAAAACCTCCTTACCTCTAAGGATCAGCCTATTGAGCATGCCTTAAATGTTACTTTCAAATTCGTCTGAAAAGCGGTGTAGTTCGAAGGGCGGTCTAGGCGCAAGTCTCGCCCGCTTCGAGGAGTTGGACGTAGCTCGGTGGTATTTTGCCGTGGCCCCCTTACTACTGCGGCACTCTTCTTCCGGTGAATTTACGGCCGTGGAAGTTAACTACAATTTCCTGAGGCTGCATCGTGATAAGCGTGAGCTTCGCCGTGGAAAAGGCCAAGGTACGGAGCCCTCTGACGTCATGTACGTTTTATATTCTGTTTCTTATTGCTGAGTGTGTACGTTTTATATACAGTTTGACTTCACTCTGAGTGTCCGTAAAGGATCGAATGTTTCTGGTAATCGAACAGTTTCTTTCGAGACATAAATAGAAAATCAATAGTCATTTTAAAATACGCACGTTGATTTGCTTTTTGAACTTACAACCTTTTGCCTGCTTTTGCAAACACGTCTTTTACAAATACAGCAATAATTCGCTTGGATAGTGAAGAGTTACTTTGGTTCTGCAATAAACACTATTTATAAATCATACTTTTAGGCTTGTAGTAGACACTAACACTAACCCTAACGAAAAAATTTGGACAGTTAGAATCAAAAATAGTTCATAAATATGTGCAAAACTAGATTTAAAATCTAGTTTTGTACGAGATTTCAAAAATCTTTTTTCTTATTGAAAAATATGGAACGCTCGACATGGCGTCCAGACTTATTTTTTAACAGTGAAATGAGTTTTTCAAAGCTCTTAAAATAAATTACATCGCGAGCTGAATATATATTTACATATATAGTTGCGTGGATCTATACATCCAGACATGGAAAGCTATGTAAATTATATGACGCTAAAGCTCATCATTTGAGAGTTTTTGCTTTATCAAAGATGTGGAAATAATATAAACATATTATAGATACTTTTTTTTACAAAATCATTTATTGCGCTACAAGCACATCTTTTTCAAAATTAATAAAAAAACGTTTCTTGTACATAATATGCTATAATGCAGGGGTAGCCAACTTATTTTTTAACAGATCGAATTTTTACTAAAATCACTTGTCGTAACATTTAACACATATAAGCCGGAGAAGGTTGGAGATGAACCATAAAATTGTGAGTCTCCTGAGAAGTAGCTTTTCACAGAAGGTCATTGGCGTGTCTATCTAGAAGCATTATTTTTTACCTCATTCAACACGAAAAATTGCATTCGGAATACGAGAACTGTTTTCCCTTTTTTCAACAATTTGGAAAAAAACCATTCTAATGTTACTAGTGAAATATTTTTGCTGTCGAAATTCTAGCTTGTAGGAGTACATGTTCATGCGACACTTAAGAAATTGCACAAAAAGTAGCGACTGAATCATCAAATGTAATTAAGGGAACAAGAAGAATGTTATTTTCAATCATATAAAAACAACGAAGTACATCGTGGTACTAAGCATTTTAGTTTTGTAGCGTGAATCTCGAGAAAATGAATCAAGAATTCTGAACACGGAAACGGTTTTTCTTAGCGTGATTCCCGATAACAGAAAAAATCATTCAGAACAAATATAGTGTCAAACTTGGTTATAACGAGCGCGAAGGGACCAACCAAATTTGCTCCCTTTAGCCATTACTCGTTATAAACGTAGGTAGGTAAAAAAAGTACCTACCTACTAATATCAATATTTATACCAAGGTATGAAAGCTTGCATATTATAAAGCACCACATTTTTTAATTACGAATCAATCAATAACTAACTACGAAGTGATTTAATTTATGATTACACTAATACTACACTAATAGTCGCTGATATATTTAACACGCCAATATCAAACTATAAGTTTAGTTTAGTACAGTTGTTATCATCTGGTAGAACTAAACTAATAGTTAGACCTGTTACTTAGTATTATTTTTTTTATTTTCTTTTACAATATTTTGAACCTGTTATTTATTGAATATTATTAATTATTTTTGTATCTGCTATTCAATAATCTTTTTTATTTTATTTTACATAATTTTTTGCACTTATGAGGTTATTGTTTAAAAAAAATGTATGTAACATGTATGTAAAAGCCTGTAACGGGCGGGCGTAAATAAAAATAATAATAATAGTAATAAACTGTACGCACAGTACTGGATAGAAATGTTTCTTAGAGCGACAACTATCAGGGATTAAAAACCCTATGTGAATATTTTGATATGTTGAATTGTTTCGAGATCGACTGGAATATACCCGACGATCAGTCGGTCAATCTGACCAGGCCTGCTCCTGCTATAAATGTACGGTGAATTCAAGACACGACTCTTTTGACTCCAAGTCCTTGCGATATGGTATAATCTTGTATCTTGTGATTTAAATTCATATTTAAGTAGATAACTGCCGGTGTCCGCTTTTGCGCAATTTTCCGCGGAGTTGATGTTTTTTCTGAAAACTTCACTCACCGAACAAATTTGTTTATTAAAAACAATACTACTCTTCTCTTTCGAACCACACTTGATAGAGATATCTACTTTCAAAAACACTTTTTAAAATAAACAGCCACACTTGTGCGCTCTTTTAGTTGATTTTCTTACGGCCTCCACGGTCGAGTGGTAGGACGCTCGACTACGAATCCAAAGGTCGCGGGTTCAAACCCGGCGTGCACAAATAACTTTCATTTAATTAATATGTGTCATATCACATTTAATGCATATAAAATAATATAAAGTATATTTGTCGCACGTTCCAGAGTGGAAGATACTGTAAGTATCGCTCTGGTGAAAGACCACCATTTAGAATCGAAACGTTGCTTGATTGAAATGGCTTTAACCGTTTGTGATCAGATCTGTATAGCCAAGTAATTCCCAACATTCCTCTTCCCCATCTCGTCCCCCTCTCCACTACATTCAGCCTCACAACATACCCCAATTGGGAATGCCATAGTTCCATTGGCTCTAGACGGTGGAATTCACTATAAAAAAATTACCAGGAACTTAGGAGCTTGCTTTACTTTGGTGGTCAATTCATAATATATCTTAATTATAAAACAGAAAATCACATTTTTAATGGGCACCACTAGAAATTTTCGAATACTGAAATCTCTGACGTCATGAAATTTGTTCAAGTTTTTTAACTATAAAAATTCATGCTCAACGCAACTTTTTTCCGATAACAATATTATTTTACTCATAAGCCATAGCTTTACATCTTTACAAAGCGCTATGAAGCTTTGTAAGATGTAAATTTTACTATTAAATTTTTTTTATTAATGCTTATACATGCCTATATATTTGCACAGTCAAATAACTTGATTACCTACCTTATTAGCTTATCATTAAATTGATTAGCTTTAAAGCCCGCACGAATAGCATATATTAAATTGGAGTAATTTAAGCTTAATTTACTAAATTAATTTGCAACAAACCGTCAACATTAATTTAATAAGAGCAAAAATGTGCAGAAATTCTCTCCGGAATTATTTTTTCAATTACATTAGCGCCGTTTTAAAATGGCGTGCTAGAAGACATTTGTAGCGAATAATGATCAGCGATAGCACCTGCAATCTATAAGAAATTAAAGGTATTTTTCGTTGCATAATTACTACGTATAGGTGGCAGAATTTTCAGCTGAGGTTAAACGAAAATCGAAACGTTGGAAGTTAAATGAAGTTAGCTTCAAACATTGATTAGGCTTTGTTCGAGTCAAGGTGAAAAGGCCAAGGGCTGGCTCTGCGTGGTGTCTGCGAGGTGTATCTTTATCACAACCGTTTACGGCTTTTGGCTATAGGTACAACCCTTACGGCTTTTCAAGTTGTATTGCGAGTCAGGGTTGTGTCATTCTGCAGAAAACACTAGAGTTTCAACAAACAAGAAAGTTATGATATGGTGCACGGTGTACTACTACTACATCATCCCAATATTTTATTGTGAGATTTATAGAAGGGTCGAAGGAGAAGAAGGTGAAGGGTGAAAACAAAGGTTGGAGAGTGCCTGGCTGTACAAATATGGTCACGAAATATAATAAAGACATGCTAAACAACGTTTCAATTCCGAATGGTAGTCTCGTCAGTATTTTTCTCTCTAAGAGCATTATACTCAAGTTTTTCGTCCACAATTCTTACTTATAATTATTTTTGTAGTCGTAAACGATACTGTTTTTTTTAACACTATAATGGAACTAGTAGACCTGAACATACTAAAGAATGAAAACACATGGAACCAACAATATGTCGAATTGCCTTATTGAGAGTTTAATGGGTATTTCAAAATTTCTTAGTTCGTGAAAGAAATAATGTTGGGAGATGAACCTAATTGCATTTACCGAGAAATTTTAAACAGAACGAGCTGTGTAAATTTCACCAGAGAATAGTTGTTGACGATTCGAAATTTTTTACTGCTGTAGAAAACGTATATCTGCTTTTTAGTTAAATAAAATAATTGTTGTCTAAGAATTGTAGGTGAAGATTACTTCTAACAACCTTCAGATGATGAAATACTTGACGTAAATCAGTAATACAAACTCACTAAAGTAGTTTAGTTATCAAGGTCACCAAAGGACTTGTCTAAAGGACTAAATGTGGCGTGGACGTGGAAAGGAAACCTAGTAATGATCGGCTTGACGCAGAAACCTCAATTTCCATTTAGATTAACTTCCGCATAGTAAATCCGTTCTACCATTAGTTTGTTTCCGTTAGAGAACAAATGCAGGGAGCTTTTTCACTGTGAAATACAAACACAATTTTTTCGACCCCCTCCCAAGCGGGAAAACTCTATCGCTTTTTCGACAAATAATAACATTGACGTGTAGATAGGTAACTTGGAGGTGCATTTTGTTAAGAACCCCTTTCTTGAAAATCGATCAATTTTTATTTTCACTGTTGGAATTTGGATACTTAATCATGTTGTATTATATGTATGTATATTGACGGTTCATTTGTACGATTCTTACAACTATCGGTGACTAATCTCTGTGTAAACGAGTATGTTGAAAAAAAAACGATACATTTATTTTTCAAAGAGGTTTCTTATTGCCCTCTTCACCTTATTTTGGTGCTCGTCGGTTGTAATATGCATTTTTCAAGGAAATTTTATTTTCCGTCATACAGTCAATAGAAAAAATTTATTACCCATAATTTTGTTATCACTTATAATTGCCCTTGTCATCCCCCTACTGATATTTAATATTGCCAGTTGTCCTTGAGACTACTACCTCCTTTAGATTTCTCAAGCGCCACAGGAGAGTCGATATCACTCATTTTGAGAAATCCGGTAATTATAGATCATTTGATAGAGTATAAACAGAAAAAGTGTGTATTTCAACATTAGTTTCATGTGACCAAACCAATATTTTATTTATTTTTATTATCTTCTTTCTTTATAGTGTTTTCTATATGTTCAGTCTCTCTAGGGTTTGCTGTATATTAAGTTAGGTAATCTGTACCTTCAAAACCCTCTCTTGCCTTTGAGGTCTCCTCAGTCCCCAGCACCTCTACTGCGCCCCCAGAGGGCACTTAGACATTATTAATAATGAGGAGAGTAGTTATTTTAAATAATAAACCTTTATTTCTCTCTCTCGGTTCAAGCGACCAAGTAATTGATTATTTTTTACTTCTGTTTCTTTTTTCCTCAGTCTTCCCTGGGTCCCATGTATTTATTCCTCAGTGTTCTTATCTATCCTCCTGCTTTAAGCCCCCCTATTGCCTTTAAGGCTACCACCGCCTCCCTGGATTTGTCCAACACTCACGGTGGGTTGTAATAGCTCATTTTATGAATCACAGGGATAGATGCTTTGATGGAAAATGTACCTATTGTGTCTGTTGCACCTGTTCAAAATGACTAAAACATTTTTATTTTATATCTGAGTCTTATGGCATTGTTTTTGTTTTAATAATCCCTGGGTCCCATATTTTTCTATTTAGATAATCCATCCTCGGCGTGCGCGCTGCCAACGGATGCTTATCTCAGTGTGTGATGAATGCCCGTCTTGACCTCCAACGAGCTTAGCGGCCACCGTACAAGTGGCGTGATTGCCAATTGAGATACTGGAATAATAGTGAATGCCGTATGCACCGCACACTACCGCCGCTGTCACTGCCACAGCCCATGGAAATCCACGGCCACTTTCTTGATGCGGCAATTACGTCAAATGTCAACATTTTTACTTTAGGGAACATCGACCAACAAATGGAACATCGGCCAACAAAAAGAGTATCTACCAACAAACGGCATATTAAATTACTGCACTTTCTCAATTTCAAATTATTGTACAATTGTCATGCTTCTATGCATTTGGGGGTGTCACCAATGTAGATATTAGGGGTTACCAGTACAAAAATGAATCCCCGAACTCACAATAAACACATGAGATTGTTAAAAAATATTGATTAAACACCTCTTGTATAAATATAAAAGTGGTTTGAAATACATCAATCACATATGAATGAATTTTACAAAGGAGATTTTATTCAAAGCAATTTGAAAACACATACCTACATGCGTCGCTGGAAACTCGTCCCAATATTGGTATTAACGGGGCTTTTTGTAGTTTTTTAACATCAAAGTCTGCCAAATGATTTAAAGAAAATTCCGTCTCCTGGTTTATTGAATTCTGTTGTTTTACAATCGCTCATAAAGCCATTTGTCGTTAATTTACTAAGGAGATACACAAAATTTTACTACCTATTTTGTCAGTAAAAATACCTTCATAAAAAAATATTTTGAGCTTTTTATTTATTGACAGGATTTTCATGACGGCGAAATTGACATTACGTTTAGTTTTATTTGTATTCGGGCCAAAATGTTAACCGATCAAATCAGGCTTACCATAGTTCAGTTGAAGAATTTCACCACGCGATAGAATAATAAGAATACACAGACAAACCTTAAATCTATTATATTTACATCAATATATCAATTAAAACCCAAATTGGATTTTGGTGTTGCCGTAAAAACTACTACAATGTCAAGTAGGTTATCGATTTATTGTTAAGTAAATACGCACAATGTTATTAAAAATAAATTATGGATACCTAATCGGTAAGAGCTTTCTGCCTCTAATCATATTTTGAATTATTCAATAAGTACAGCGGCTTCCAAATTAAAAACCGATGAAGGAAACAATTGATTTGTACTTCCTTTTGTCAGGAGTTTCTCAAAAACACTACGTAGGTATTTACTTATTTTGAAAGAACGTTTTTTTTCGTCATTTTTGAATGTCCTTCAAATCTATTTAATTCGACAACACAACATCCATCCAATTTAGCGCTATAAGATGAAACACACGTTGAGATGTGAGGGAATCGCGATTCGTAAGTCTATTTCAGGGGGCAGGAGGACTGTTTATAATTGTTATTTGATTAATTTTTTATTTTTAAATTTTTATGCCATTCAGCTATTGCACTAACATTTTTTTCCCCTCCACAAATCACGATCGGGAAAGTGTTCCGGTGTTAACACCTTTGCCCTGTCTATGTTAAAAAGTTTTTTTTTTCAAAAAATATTTAACAATAATATTAATACCCCATTATCAAGCAATTTCATAATTACGTGTAATGTCATAATGGTTTCATACGATATGTGATTATTGCTTTAGAATTTCAGCTTATTACGACCGTTGAACTCAACTTAAAAGCATTATCATGTCTGCCAACCTGACCTTAAAGAATAATGGAAACATTAATAATACGGTACCTACGTGGTTTATTATTATAGATTTAACTATAACTTTAAAGAACTTAAAGGTTCCCAATTGGTGGATCTAGACCAACTGGGGGGGTGGCAACCAAAAATTACTTCAGTTTTTACTAAAGTTTTAATGCTTTACCAATACATTCGAAAGTTGTAATACATCCAACCAAATATGAATACACTATAACGTAGATAGTATACTTATTTGGACTCCTTTATCGCTTTGACGATGTTTTCCGAAGACCACATTTACGGTCTAGCTTCAGTCATGATTGACCGGGTTACATCGTTACATGCCTAACTTAAGAAATTAAAAACTTAAGATGTGTAACCACTCCATAGTTCGAGCAGTATGGTTCAATGGAAGAACGTCAAATACAAATCGGTCCTCTACTCTTCATTTCAATAAAAACAATTTCACGAAATAATTGCTTAAAATAAATACGGTGGATTGACTGAACTATAACAGGATAATTTCTTTTTTTTAGAATGTGGCTCAAGGTCCTAAGAAGTTTGGGAATCCCTGGACTATCGGAAAGCTTTTTAAATAAATCAATGTTATATTTTTCCGCTAACTGCTAAAATTTTAAACTTGCTAAATTTGTGTATTATGTACCTTTGTTAAAAAAAGTATAATTATTCTTCTTTTGTTCATTTTGTGGAAAAAAATAAAGGATAAAAAAAATTATGTGTTACGTTTTGATATATTTATTTAATGTAGATATTTTCATACATTACTTGGAAAACATCATTTTTGACACCAAAATTCTTGATATTGCAGCCTTGAATAAAGACTTTGACTGGTTAGTAGCCGAGTTGACAAATGCGCCGGGTTCCCGCCCGGGCGTCGTGGGTTCAATTCCTACAGGCAACATTTTCCACTTATTATAATGGCAGTAGTAGTTTTTAAAAGATGGTCTGGTTATTTTTAACCGGGGAATGTTTGTTGTTCTTTGATTAATTTATTTTTAACTCATCTTCTTTGCATCCCTTTAGATAAACTAAGTAGGCTGATTTTTGTCGTTACGTATCAAAATACAGTTGTTGGTGCATTTTTACCGCGATGACAATTTCCCTAACTCTGGATTTTCCTGTTGAGACTTACTTGAGTTACTCGGTCCAGGGTATTCTCGGAATTTGACGATAAACACAGAGTTCACAGACTTTTTTCTTTGTCAGACTTATGAGTCGACGATCCTACTTCATATAGAGTGAGTATTTGAAAAATGGAGGATCTAAATATGTATTTGTGAATAAAGTTGGAGATATGAGCGTCCCAAACTAAAAGGTTACACTGAGTGTAACCTTTTGGCCCTGAGTTAAACGGCGTCTGGCGCAGGTAATATTTTTGTTCGAACAAAAATTGGTATCAACTCGTATCAAGTATAAGACGAGGGGCGCGGGTTTTTGTTCCGCGCTGTCGGGCCGGGAACTTACGCCTTCCATGAATAGGATTTTTTTTCTTCATTTTATGTCAAAATACTTTTATAAAGCCCTGTGATTAGGTACTATCAGCGCTGCAGTACTAACTGCTCCAATTGCGCCTGCACAGGACCGGCCCTGGTTACACTCAATCTTTGATAGCATTCTCGCATAGACGAAACATTTCAACATTTCATTATTGTATCAGAATGTAACTATCTTACCGGTACAGGCCTTATTATGGTACAAGATATTGCTTCAGCATATATCGGACTCTGAATTTGAGAAGAAAGTGAAACATGAGCACAATACTCGGTTCACTAAAAACGACGGCTTGATTGTACCAACATATTATAATAAATACGGGCAGCGAACCCTGGAGTACTGCGTGCCTAAACTATTCAACATGTTACCGAGCAATATAAAAAAAATGTGAATTGTTTACAAGAGTCAGAGATATGTTGAAAAAATGGCTCCTAAGAATAAATAATTTATATATATTTTTTCTATTATGTGTACTTAAGAAATTGATGTACGAGTATTGTTGTACTATATTATGCTGCACAGTGCATCATGGTATGGTGTAATACTATATAATCTCTTAAGATGTGTGAATTTTACTAATATGTTTTATATATTGATAATTGATAAGATCATCTATATTTACCTTGTATTCAATATCCTGTTGACAAACTATTTTATTGTAGATATTCGTAAAAAGCATTTACTTAGTGGTTTGCCATATTTATAAATAAAACACATAAACTTTGTTTATAACCACTTTATTTATAAAGTGGTTATAAACAAAGTTTGTGTGTTTTATTTATATTTTATTGTAGTTTAACGGGATGATGATTTTTCGAAGAACAACAAAAAAAAAATTGCTATGAATTGATAAACAAACACTGCTTTTAATGAAAGTGGTTATCTTACGTTTGTACTATACATTTTATATTGATTTTAGATAACAAAATAAAATGTGTTTTAAAATGCCACTTTTTAGTGAAAATTAATTTGTAATTTCTGGTGGTTTATTCAAAACAGCAATATCAAAAATTACTTTCTTGAGGTTTAATTATTTTTTCCTGCTGTTTAAGTTATGGTTGATAGTATTAGAGTGTTTTTTGTTTGTTTTTACTAACGACGATGTTTTAAGTTCACTGTCATTGCCTTTTCAGTTGACATGGCCCGAGCATGGTTTAGTTGCCTTCAGCCACCTGATAAACGACTGGAAAGTTAATGTCCGAATGTGAGTTCGTGTTTACAATCGCAGGTAGTTTACGACAGTTTTATAATACATCACAATATTATCAATCAATAAATACCACATGCGTAGAAGTACAATAGAAATACGTTACCCATTCGAGTTATTTTAAACCATTAAGTCGGCGCCTAAGGAATTATGTATTGGAATTCACCGAAAAGATATAATGGACTATCCAGTAATGACAAGAAAATTACGTAATGTATATTACAAAAAGTGGAGTACCTACAAAATAAAAGTGAAAAATTTTTTTAAGAACTGTTTAACTGCTCGTCATGAATTAACTTGTATGTTACTAGCTCTAGCATTATAAAACAATATTTCGAGAGTTGTATTTTTTTTGTCAGTTAAATAAGCCCATTGCTCGTGATGGAAATGCAGTTTAAAGCTGGAAAATTTTAAATAAAGTAACCCCCGTGCGAATTTCATGACAATACCGTAGAGAGTTTTTAGTGGGTCATACACTCAAGTTTTTCTACTCTATAGTTAAGATGTACCTGGGTATCTACTCGACATGTTGTGTTTGTACGTGCCACTTTGTAATATACAATAACCTAAGGTCTTAAAAATCAATAACAATAAAAATACCGATTTTAAATTGAAGAAGAAAATTTTTATCGTTTTCAAAACATGTACGTATGAGTATGTGTGTTTAGGAAGTATGTTTACGAGAGATGTAAAGGCTGGTAAAGATATTAAAATAGAGGTGAATGCAGGAACCTAGATAAGTGGATCACTGAACGTGTTATCGCTAGTAAAAAAGTGTCCAAAGAAGATAGACTTGCAGTCCGTAATGGCTTACTGATACCAACCTTGATGTGTGACAGTAAGGCAATTAAACTTTCAGAGGAAGGATGGAGGTAGACTGAATGCTGTAGAAATGAGATCCCTGAGGCGTACATGTGGTAAAAACTATGTGAGATCACAATAAAATGTGCAGATGTAATGAATGAGATTAAGAAAGGGACAATTAGATGGTTTGAACAAGTAGAGCGGATATACGAAGAAAGGAGTGCAAGAAAAATGTATGGTGCAAAAGCGAATGATGGAAGAAGTCAGGAACGTCCGAGGAAGACATGTCATGATCATGTGAATCAAATGCATTCAATTCCTCTGCTGGCTAAGTCCTCTATCATTGCACAAGCAAAATTTTCCACTAATTATGATGGCAGGAGGAGTTTTTCAAATATTGTCAGGTTATTCGTAACCCGGCAATGTTTGTATTTATTAAAAAAAAAAATGTTACTTGTTGAAGTAAAAAAAATATACTCATGTCCAAGACTCAGAATAATAGCAGAGTGTGTATGAGACGATGCATGAATGTGAATGAAGCAAGGAATGTGTGCCGAGACCGAGTTGTGGGGCGATTTATCCTTTCTGCCTACCCCTGCGGTGAAACGGCGTGATGGTTGGTTGGCTAATTATTTCTGGTATATTGTCCAAAACAGTTGAACTTAGAAATGTCGACGTGGGTTGGGCTTTATAGATATTACCAACGTTGTGCTTTCGTGACTATAAATAGGTACGGCTTCTATTTTTAAAACACGCTTTTTATAAAGAGCTGTTTATAGAATCGCAAGCGATTTCGAGAACGGTGACACACTTTAAAGTGTACATTTAAATATCACGAGTAGAGTTTGCGCACATTGTGTATCGATGCGTGCGCTTAAACAGGAGTTCCGTACAATCTTGAAATTACAATTTACAAAATATGCTAATGTTGTTTATTGTATCAGAAGCACGACAAAGGGTAGCCGACATTATTGTCACAATCTTCACGCGGTAGCGGGACCACGCTGGGCAAGTAGCACGACAAATAGAAGACCGCTGTAATTCAAATATCATCAGGTCTATTAGTAAAAAGAACAGCCGGCTTCGAAAGATAAATTTGTATTCTTTTAAAATGCGAATACCGTACAAGAGTCCAAACTGTCCGGAGCTAGTCGGACTATGGCATTACCAACTGAGATGTTATGAGGCTGAAGAGAGTGGGGAGGGGAAGGAGATGGAGAAGAATAAGTTGGAAAGTACCTGGATATTCATGTCTGGTCACCTAACACGGCTAGTGCCATTTCAAGCAACGTTTCGATTCTGAATGTTAAATCTTTCACCAGAGCGATACTGAGAGTATCTTATACTCTCAAAATACTCGTATGTCTTTGAATTAGGTTGAGTTGTGGTCAAACATTCATTACATTTGAAATCATTACTAGCGCCAAAAAACAACATTTTAGTGCGGCCCCGTTAAACCTTGATTTTAGACTTTGCTCAGCTTTTAAACAAATTATGATCCAAGTATACACGACCATTATGCTTTTCAGCTGATCACAACTTGTTTAAAACTTAAAACGGACCAACAGTCAGCGCTTAAAGGGTACCGTTCTAATGTTTAGATAAAATGGCGCTAATCATCTAATTGTGACAATGTTAAATGTGACGAAAGTTCGAAACACCTCGTTCTAAGTCATAATATAATCAAATTGAAAGATTAGGTGAAGGTAATTAATAAAAATAATTTTACTGGGATTTGAATACTTCATAGCTTATCAGCGGTCTTGTCCGACAACAAGGGTTACGTTTCTACCAAGATCTTGATACGGCGTAGCTGCCTGTACATAATATCACTATTAATCACGTGAAAAACCAATCGCTAGTTCTGGCTTGAATTTTCTATTTTAGAGCTTGAATGAGGAAAACAAAATTTCTTATCGAGGTAATTGAAGAAAGAGTATGAAGGTAAAAGTTCAATAAAGGTATAAAGATACTTCTTGGTCTTGACCTCAGCATTATTTTTTTTAATAAAAAAAACATATTTTTATAAAAATAAATAAATATATTCACATCCAATTTACAGATGAGAAAAAGTCATACATGAAGCGACGTAAAAATTTTGAATTGCATCACATTGTTTTTGTTAGAATGGTATCAGAATAAAAGTGTCCATGAAAAAGGAAAAATTATTGCAATTCTGAAATTAAGGTAATATAATATAGGTAAAATGGGTTTTTACAAAACTTTGATCAGCTTTATTGGACAGTTGAGTTAGGGTTTTAAGTGTAAAGTAAATTACCAAGTATAATATTTTCAACGGACCAACATACCTATACTGTAGTAATATACCAAATTATATTTGATTTTTTGAATTTCAACTATAAAAGTTTGGTCCGAAAAATTACAAAAAGTAGAAAATGTTATAAAAATTGAGAATGCAAAAGGTAAAAGAGTAGGTTTTAGATACATATTTGCTAGTCCGCTGATAATAATGAAATATTTCACAATTTGCCTTTCATTCGAACCTTAACCTAACCGCAATAAGAAAGAAACTCACTACATTACTGTTAAACCCTGTTAGCGTATGCACAAAATAAATACAAAATTAACATACCTCCTACTAAAATATAATTTTTTCATATTGTTGATCTTTTGTATGCAGATAATCACTTGAATAAGAATATTGGTGAACTGCATCGGCTTGTTAAAAGGATTAAACACGTATTTCTCAACTGCCTAATATTGATATTTAATTACTTTGTAATTTTTTCAGGTTTTGCACTGAAGTTTCGTCGAAGAGAAATCACACCCTGAAACCCAGAATCGTACTCCCGGAGCATTATGTTAAAGGTAATGAGTTTCTTATCACCAATCACAAGAGCCATAAACTACCAACCACTTTGATTTGCTTTCACCCTTGACCTTTGCAGTGAGTCGGCTCCTCTTCCAGGTATCTTTAGGCAAGAAACATGTACCACGATTTTATCGAAATACGATACAAAATCTATTCGGAGTGTTATTAAAATTGGTAAGCATTGGCGTTCAAAAGGTGTCTGACATGAAGTCTATGGAGCACTTAAGATAATTTTTCTCCCCGAAATGTTTTCACATACTACATTAAATTTGAAAATTATCAACGTCTGAAATCATTCAATCAATCATGGTTAACAATGGCCACCCACAAGATTTTCATGTATTTTACATGTTGTTGTATAAAGTATTTTTCGCTTTTCGAGAGCAATTACCAATTATATGTCAACGACCCTTCAGCTATACAGAATTATGATGTCTGGCGAATTCGATAAAATATACGGACCCTTACCAATTGTCTGAGCTCATAAAACCAGAACAGCACAATGTTACGGTGCTCTTTTCTTATGCTATAATATATTGAACATTGAGAATTTAATAATTACCTACGATTGATATTTTGAAGCTAATACCATAAATAGTTAATACTTTAAAGGAATGAAATTTAATGCACTTTCGGAAAGCTTGAAACTGAAACCCATCACTAAATTCAATATAGACTGCAGGAATCACATACTATTTAGGCAAAAAAAAAAACAAATTGCAATATTATACTATGCAAGTTTTCAATAAGTTACTGATAAACTTCAATGAATTATCAACTAAAAAAACAAAAAAAATATGACAGAAACAATATTTTTACCTATTCAATTTATTTAATGCGAATGTTTTTTCACAGATTATATTGTCGCTGGAAAGGCAAAAGGGCTTAAGCGACACTTTGGTCAAAAATTACTTAAATATTCTGTTTTCATCAGTTTTTTTTTCTGCATCGAATACTTTGACTCTCGTTTGATTCTGAAAACTTTTGTGGCCTTTCAGCCATATAGAATATATTTACCATTCGAGAGAAGGCTTGACTCAAGCGACACAAGTTTGGAACTTTTTCAGCTTTTTTTCGCCATGAGAGCATTTAGTTATCTGAGTTACCTTTATTTTTCAAAATTCAACCAGGTACTAAACTTATGAATTTTATTTTAAAACAAATGAAACTTTAAAATGTTCTGGTTTAATCTTCCTAAAATGGCGCTTCAGCCCTTTTGCCCTTCCGGCGACGATACATAGTATATCTTGTTGAAGGTAAATAGGCAATACCCGTTCCATCACCAGCCTCTTCCTACTGTAAAATATACATCAGTAATCAATCTAAGTACAGTACGAAAAATAAACCCATAAAGCTACACAAATTTCCCGAACACCTCCATTATCTCAGCTTAATCGTTATTTGGGAATAACCTTCCGATCTGATTTCTCAATGTATAAAAAGCAGCTCGTGTGAAGTTTTGCGCGTAAATTTTCCAAGTTGATTAAACACCCGATAGGAGCGAAGGAATAGTTTGAGTACACGCAAAACGTAGACAATTTACGAGAATTTGAATTAATCAAAATACCAACAGTGCTAGATTATGGAGGCGCTTTCATTCTTAGTTGTTTACTCCCTCAACGGAGGTGTTTTTTTCAATGCTGAAATTTTATTAGCACCATTATCAGATTAAGGGTTGGATACTTTTTTTATTCGAAGAAATAAAAAAAAAATGTAAAAAGGATACAAACTCCCACGCTTGGTAACCATGTACTACTTTTTATTCAGTTTGAAGCCTGTATAATTTAGCAATTTTGTCTCTTCTTATCTAATATCTAGAAAAACAATTATTTGGTATGTATCAAATTCTAGGCATCACGCATCGTTGTGTAATTTCAGTTTCATAAATCTACCGGTGATAAAATCTGAAATGGACTTCATGAACGTTTGTATCACTACTATTATATACGATGAAGAATGTGCGTAATCATTCCGCGAATGTTTTATGAATAATAAATTCCGGCGCTTTAAAATTTGATAAGAAGAATTAATCATTTTATTATTAAATGGTTATGCGTCGAAAACATATAAATACTTCATATTTAAAGACGTGCCTAGACATACGCATCTCTGCTATAATAATATTCAATGGAGATAACACTTAATCATTAATTTCACAAGACGGCCTTCGTGGTCAAGCGGTAAGACGCTCGACTACGAATCCAAAAGTCGCGGGTTTAATCCCACCGTGCGTCAATAATTTATATTTAATTAAAATAACACATTTTAATTCATATAAAATAATATTAAAGTTTATTTGCGGCACGTTCAAGAGTGGTAGATACTCAAGGCCTAGCGCGCACGGGTGACTTTTGTCACGGCAACAGTTTTGTCACAATATATTTGGAGTGTATGGCTCGCAGCGACGTGACATTAAGGTGACCTTTTAGTTCCACTGGCCGGCGACTTTTTAGTGACGAAACTGTCACCGTGCTTCTAGAGAGTGCTTTTGTATGGGCGCTCGAGCACGGGTGACAAAATGTCATTCGGTGACTCATCCGCCTGTTCGAAATCCACTGCCGGAATGAAAGGGTGACGGGTGACAGTCGCTCACCGTGTGCGTGCTCGATTGGAAAACAGTGGCAGTGACGAAACTGTTGCCGTGACAAAAGTCACCCGTGCGTGCCTGGCCTTAGTACCGCCCTGGTAAAACCATTCAGAAACGAAACGTTGCTTGAAATGGCTTTCGCCGTGTTTAGTGACCAGATCTGATCCCAACCTTACTCTTCCCCATCTCCTCCCCCCTCTCCACTACCTTCAGCCTCACAACATACCCTTATTGGGGATGCCATAGTATCACTGGCTCAGACGGTTTGGAGCAGTTGGGATTATTGTGCGATATTCACTGTAAAAAAATAAATACACACATGATAATTGATTATAAATAATTTCCTTTGTGAGTACCTACGTGCGTCCGTACGAGTGTGAACTTTCCATATTTAGAACTGATGTTAATTGAAATTATTAAATTTGAAAAAAATAATTATTGACCATTCAAATTTTAGGACATTTTAAAATATATATCGCCTCAAAGTGGATGGCACACAGCTTATGTATGTACGAGTATATACCTGTATATTACAAATAGATGTAATCCTAACTTTACATTCGCATACATATCTACATGAATGAAAATTTGCATAGCTTATATATAGCAAATTACATATACGAGTATGTTAATGGATTCGTTAATTTTCTAATACCTTTAATTTATATAAATGGAGTGATACTTTAGTATTTATCGAGCAGCAATATTTCTAATGTTTATAAATAATTTATGAATATGTAGGCACGTAAGTATATTTCTAGAAAACGTTTAAAATCGATCGTCATTGAATATGAAAACGGGTGTAGTGCGAGTCGAGTGGGCCAATGTCATTAACACGAGAGTCAGTCATTCCGACTGGCAATTGGCATGTTCAGTAAATAAATATTATTAAAACATCGTTTAGTGGAGTTTATAGGGGCGAAATCCTGTCCAATAATGATCTTGATTAGCTAGCTACGTATCAATCTAATATTGCTGACGGTTAACCTGTAGTAACGTAAATAACAACTAGTTTTATAACCCAATTTCATCTGAGTTTAAAAATCCCCCCTCAAAAGGCATTGCTAATCAACCAATTGAAAAATACAGAACAAAAACTGCGGCAACTTTTCTTTAAAAAGAATTTAAATTTGTATTTCCAAAGTCCACAGCTTATTATAGAAATAATCTCGTGAGCTAAAAATAGTTGCATTGACCCATACAATACCAAAAACTGTAAAATTTCATAAATGTTAAGAGCTCACCATTTAAAAGTTTCTATTGTAATACCTTAGTTTCTGATAATTTTCTACATGATTTTAAAAATCCTTTTTGACCTTCATGCAAAAAAGGTCAATAAATTTTCCTTTAGCTAGTGAACATTATTTGAATGGAAATATCATAATACTATGTTTAACGTATACCTACATAATAAGATGAACATACTCACCTGTATAATTCGTTATTTGGGTTAAATATATATTTTTTATTACAATTTAATGAATCTACATATTGTGTCCTTAATCCATTTCGATTTTGATCTAATATTTATATAATTCCCGGCGTTTATCGCGTCGTCAAGGTCTGTCGGTGTATTCACCACGTGGTCATAAAGTAAAAGAGTGGGATCCTCTTATGCAACGACAAAAGGAACAAATGGCACGTGAACCGAACGGCTGCAGACTTGATTAACCCTTTGTTATTATATTTGCTTAGAACGCGATTTGCAAACACTGCAAATGGCGCGTGTAAATAAAAATAAATTCTTTCAGTATTGAAATGTGGAATGTTCTCTTTGAAAATAACATGCATCGCTAAAGTAGATACGTGATGCGGCCATGCGATTTTATCAACACAAATTCACTCATCTGTGTCAGATCAGAACATCAAAAAAATCTTAACAGGGGTAAATCAAAATGTTGTGAAAAAACCACGAAATAAAATAAATAAATTACACATACGAACCGATTTTTTCAAGTCGTCATCTTTTCTTATTCCTTCTATCTTCCCATTCCCTTTGCCTCATAACACTCCCCTATATTGGGCGCCATACTGGCAGCGGGCAGCAAAGGCTCTTGTGCCGTCATCATATAAAATTAAGGGCACTTTTAATGTAAGAGAAAATAAACATTCAAAAAATATTTGGCAGCTCTCTTAGATTGCGGAGTAGACAGCCGACAAGCTTTCAGGCAAGATATTATGTCCGAAAGCAATAAAATTGGTATTTAATCTTGTACTTGTATGGGAAACTGTATAAAAAATTCCATAATAAATAGAACATTGAAACGAAAACATCTGAATATTTATTGGGAAAATTAGATATTTGGCCAATTGGAAAGTCGTGCAAGACAGCCAGATCAGACGATCAGAATATCAGAAGATCAGACAGTCAGATTGCATGATAAAAGTAGAACAAGAGGATTAATAACATTTTTGGGGATGAAAGGGGTCAGAAAAAGAATGGAGCAGTCCCAAAGCGCTGTCTCTTTGTTGCCTTAGCTGAGCTCGTAAATCAATTTGTAAGTCATCCTCATGATGTTTGATATCGATTAATAGCTCTACTTCTGTCATCAAACGAGGAATGAAAATCTATCCGCGGATCTACAGACTTAGCGTGTACTTCTGTGTTCTGTGCCCGCGCTAATTATATAGCCACATGGGATCGGAGCCGCTCCTGAGCCAAACGGCGAGTGGCGCAAATAAATTTTTCAGCGCCCACTGTCAAAACCTAAATTTGAACACCAAATTTTACGAAAAACTTTTTTAAACTTATTTATTTATTTACCGTTAAAGGCTTTTACACAAATATTTGCATTAAAAAATATATATACTCATAAGCAGTGCAAGCATATTGTACAAGATTTTTATTTTTTATTGAATAGGAGGTACATCCAGAGTTAAATGGTTTCATCAAATAAACAAGCTCTACAAGACGAAAAAAAAACTTTACCAAGGTACGCTTATATTGTGATATTGATGTACTAAATACATCAACAACTTCGGAGTATTTATTTCCCAGATGATTCGTCGCATAATATTGTGAGGTTGAAGTAAGATTGTCACAATAATACAGTAGGTAAATGTCCTCTCTTGTAAATGTCCTGCCAGGTACATGAAATGCAATTAAATATAACAATTCACGGGTACAAAATATTGAATAAATAATTTTAGACAAGCACGTTGATTTGAAAATAATTCTACGTTCCGACAATTTTAGTAAATTTAATGAATGCAGTAAGAAATCGTAATCTAGGCATTCTATGGGATTACCGAGTCTAAAATTTAAATACTTTGAGAATTTATGTTAGATTCTTTCAATCGTGATAAATACCACTTTAAAATAATAAAAAAATTATACTTTACAGGCAAAATTCAAATCTTGGGGTCGGAAATTAGATGCCGTTTTCTCAGGCTCTGTAGAACCGAATAAAGTGAACCTTAGGAGTTATGTTATAAATGTTAACCCGAAGAAAGGCGATGAAATAAAAAATCCTGCATAGTTAGAGATTTGTCCGGAAAAAATACCACTTTGCGGAAAAAATGTGAGCCTTTGGGAGTCGGAAATTAGATGTCGTTTTTTCAGGCTCCATGGAACCGAATGAAATAAAATTTTGGAATTCTGCTATAAATGATAGACGATTAGATGAAAAGATCTTCCAAAACATTTGTTAAAAAAAAATACCACTTTACGGGCAAAATGCAAGCATTGGGGTCGGAATTTAGATGCCGTTTTTTCAGGCTCTATGGTACCGAATGATATAAAATTTTGAAATTCTGTTATAAATGATAGACATAAGACGATTACATGAAAAAAATCTCCAAAAGTAACATTTGTTAAAAAAGTACCACTTTGCGGGCAAAATGCGATCTATGGATTCGGAATTTAGATGCCGTTTTCTCATGCTCTGTGGAACCGAATTAAATAAACCTTAGGAATTTTGCCAAAAATGATAAACATAAGACGATTAAATGAAAATCCTCCAAAAGCAACATTTGTTAAAAAAAAAACAGGCTTACGGGCAAAATACAAGACTTAGGGTGGGAATTTAGATGCCGTTTTCTTCAGACCAAATAAATAAAGTTTTGGAATTCTGATAAAAATGTTAGACATAAGACATGAAAAAATCCTACAAAAGTAACATTTGTTAGAAAAATACCACTTTACGGGCAAAATGCGAGCCTTGGGGTCGAAATTTAGATGCCGTTTTCTCAGGTTCTATGAGACCAAATGAAGTGAACTATTTGAATTCTATTAAAAATGAAGGACTTAAGACGATTACATGAAAAAAATCACGAAAAGTAAGATTTGTTAAGAAAACTACTACTTTACGAGCAAAATGCGAACCTTGGGGTCGAAAATAAGATGCCATTTTCACAGACTGTATGGAACCGAATGAAGTGAACTTTAGGAGTTATGTTATAAATGATGACTTAAAGAAGATTAAATGAAAAAAATTGCATTATTAACATTTGTTAAAAAAAATACCACTTTACGGGCAAAATGCGAGCCTTAGGTTTGGAATTTAGATGCCGTTTTCTCATGCTCTGTGAAACCGAAATAAGTTAACTTTGTCAATTCTGCTAAGAATGATAAACATCAGATGATTAAATGAAAAAATTCTCCAAAAGTAACATTTGGTAAATAAAAATCAACTTTATGAGTAAAATACGAGCCTTAGAGTTGAAAATTAGATGCCGTTTTCTCAGGGTCCATAGAACCAAATAAAGAAACATTACGAATTCTGCTAAGAATGATAGACATACGATTATTAAAATGATTTTTTTTCCATAAATAACATTTGTTAAAAAAATTATATCGTTATGTAAATAATAATATTTACGTGGCTTTAAATACGTTTTAAATTCATGTGAAAAAATATTCAAATTAGCTGGTATTGCTTAAAAAGAATGCGACAGCATTCATTTAACTAAATTTGCGCTAATTTATATCTCACTGTCATTGCTTTTTTTCGCATGACTTTGTTTATTTTTAACATCCAGAGTGAATTTTTCATTTAAACAGAAGATAGATACATGCATGGGTCTAAAGTCCGCACCATTGGCATTTGTGCATCGGAGATATTGTGGGTTCGATTACCGTCCATGAAAAGAATCGCTTTTTTAAATTTTATATTAAAATTATATCTTGAGGTGCTAGGCGTGTAAGAAAACACTATAATTAGGTACTACCAGCGCCTTGGCATTTTGCCGCCTGGAGCGGACTGCTCCAATTGCGCCTGCACAGGACCGGCCCTGCGTGGAATAAGATAAGATGAGCGGTATCTACTGAACAGAAATATGCAGATTCAGGGAAAATTACCGCATTATTAGGTTTGCGGTATTTTAATGATTTGAATGAAGATCCATCGACTACCATTTTTTACACATGTTTTTACATTTTAAATACGACAATATTAATTTTGCCTGACTCCTGACATCTCATTTGTATACCGTAAGAGTTATATAAAAGATAACGGAAAAGTGCCAAGACACAACAAAAAGGATCCGCCCACAAAACAAAGAAACACCTCCAGTATTATTGCTCCACGCCTGGGAGCTCGACATCATACATAAATATCGCATAGCTTACCAGAGTTACGTTTAATTTAATTGCATTGCCATATTCTATAGGTCAATATGCCTTTCTTACGCAATTCACTGTGGTTTAGTAATTTATGAAATAATTGGAAAAAAGTTAAATTTATCACCTAGAAAAAATATTGCTGTCTAAGTCAAAGCTAAGTCTGTATTGAAAAAGCTCTTTTTCACGGTAAACATTTTTTTAAAGAATTAGATTTTATTTTACTTGATAAAAGCGCTAAATTGCATAAGATGACGTCACGATTGTTACCAATCTCTATGTGAAGGCGTAGTTGACGTCAGAGCTTAGTCAGACCGTTATTTGGGGTTGTTTTTGATTAGGCAAAATCGATGAATTAATCGTATGAACAACTTTAATACATCTTAAAAAGCATTTGCTTTGTGGCTTGCCATATTTATAAATAAAACACAAAAGCTTTGTTTATAACCACTTTATTATTTAATTTTAATATTGTCCTGATGTTGGAAGAGTATTATTAGACTAATACAAACAATAAAGTGGTTATAAACAAAGTTGAAGTGTTTTATTATAATTATAATACAGTCTGTATAAAACACAGAATTTCTTATAAGCACGCGATTGTAAAGAATATAAGATAGTTTAATTTACTAATGACACAAGTACACTTTTATTGTACATATTTTTCTCTAGAATATAAGATGCATATTTTCAGGAATAATATAGTGTCTAGTATTGAATCCCTCGTCCTTATCCCATTATACCATTCCTTCACCCTTAACCAAAGTTTCTAAATTCTTCAGGGATAACATTTATTCTATTCTTTCTCTATGTTACCCTGGTAACACATCCCCGGAGTTGTTTCATCCAAAGTACCCACATAATCGAACAGTTCGCAGAACTTATTCCAAGTGGAAATAGAATCCCAAGCGGAAATATGAGTCTTTTGGAAATATTGGCTTTCTGAATAGAACGTTATGTTATGATACTTCACCTCAGGCACATTTATTTATCTAGCGAAATATTGACATGAAAAAATGCGTCAAGTCTAATGAACTCCCTCGTGCAAAATATGGAAATCCGCCCTCAGGTTGTAAAAAAACGTAATCTTCGGTGGAAACGATTTTTTTTCGGGAAATAAACACCCCTGAGAAGACATTTCATAAAAGTGCGCTATAAAAACTTTGTATATAATCGCGATATAAAGTAAAACTTCAAGAACAATGCGCTCTCCGATATTATGCCATTTAATATAAAACGTTTTTTAAAAGAACGGAGTCATGGGTAATGGTAATAGGTAATTGGGTAAGAATATTATTATAAACAAACGAAAATAAAATTTTATTACTAAAAATGCGGAAACGTGTTTTTATTTAACATGAAAAAATAACTTAGTACAAAAATTTACAGTTTGCATAGCTGTTTTTCTAAAGATTCTTAAGTTTTTTTTTTTAACTATTTACAATAGCGATAATGATTGAGGCTATTCTTCTTCGTGCATAGATTGAACAAGATTAATAAAATGAAATTGTGTTATTTATGCAGCACAGATAATTATCAAAATGAAAATCCAGATCAAATGTCGATCGTTGGTGTGGCAAATATTATGAAATGTTATTAATCAATTAGTTATAGTACTCGACTTCACCCGGATGTCACTTCTTTTAAAATATTTTTTAGTTCTAAATAACCGTTTATATAACTGAATTTCGCGACGGAATGACTATCGGTTTGGTATTTATTACCGTTTCAGCATACAGGTAGTAAAGATCATGTATATTTGCAATAAAAATACATTTTTAATTTCAGAATACCTACACACTTAGGTTCTCGTATTATATTACATACTTTAGCAATCATAATTTAGACCATAGCAATTGTGGCTGTGAGACCTTAAATTTTTAATTAAATACCTTATATTGTGAAGCGTAAGTGATAATTTTTTATTTATTAAATTACATTTATTTGTTGTTGTAAATATTCTTTTCTACGCAAATTAAATAAAAGCACCAACTCAGTAGATAAATTAACAAATGGTGTTCTTTTTACAACAAAATGGTTTTTCATACAAAATAAATAAACGCGTAAATCAATATTCAAATTGGATGGAAGCGCTAACTTATGGGCGAAGACTGAAGCGGCTGTGATTGATTGTCTAAAGCTGCAAATGATTGAATTTTCTTATTAAATATCCAAACTAAGTGGCGATATCTTGTTTCCATTCAAGAGCTCCGAAATCTCAGAGAAATTTGTAAAGTAAATTTAAGATGATTATTCATCCCAGTGAAAATATTTTTTAGCTGATTAGTGGGAGTTTTCTCTTATTTTTTTTTTCAAAACGGTTTTAAAGCTTTCGTTACTTTTTTGGTCAGTTTTGTGAAAAAACATTCGAGTTTGAATATTTTAGACGATTGAGGAAGTATTTATTTTAAGCTTGCAAAATGTTTGTTACAACGATCTTTCCTGTTATATTCTGATGCTCACTGCTCACACTTCCCCATCTCATTCCCCCCTCCACCCTCACAGCATACCTCAATCGGGGATGCCATAGTCTCACTGGCTCCAGACGGTGGGGAGCAGTTGGGACTCTTGTGCAGTATTCACTATAAAAAATAATTTTTAATTTTAAAATTATTTATTTTATGTTTCAGAGGTCCGTCCCCCGTCGAGAAAGGGTCAGCCCGTCACGGTGGAGTTCAGCATCTACGTGGTGGACGTCAATTCAATCAACGTAGAGGATATGGATTTCCGGTAATGCTACGTTCCGCTGCACAACGTTATGACTTCTTTCTATTACTCAAATAAACCAACGCCGGAAACGATAATAATATAAACTAGTTTTTACCCTTGAAAAATCACGGTACGTAACTTGAATTGCCAATAAAAAATATTATTTCCCATTTCAAATTCAGAATAATGTCTGCTAATATACATTATAGGTAGGCACCTTATTAGGTGAGTAAGGATTTGAAAACATTGTTCTTTATTTTTAATAATTTCAATTAAGATCAGTTCCAAATTTAAAAGTCCACTCTCGTACGGGCGTACGTACTCACAAAGGAAAACATTTATAGTTAATACGGCACACATAATATTATCCTGTGTTAGTTTGAAAACGATATAATTTTTCTTTAGAATCATTTTTTTGTTGTTGATAAAATGCATAAGCTGTCAGCCATCCATTGTGAGGCGATAGATATTGTTACATGTCCTAAAATTTAGAGTGGGCACATTATTCTTATGCATATTGCGATAAGGTTGAATTTGGTACGTAGCGTCGATCGCTTTCCTCGAATTATGCAAAAAATATTTTATTTCACATTCCGAGCTCAAATTTATTATACAGTAAATCTCCGAACTCTGTGAAATCCGACAGGTCATTTTCGCAGGTCTGCTAATAAACTTTTTTATGGGCTAATGAAAAGGTATATAAAAAAATTGCTGAATGAAGGCCAAATTAAAATATTAGAGATTGTGCAATTACAGTCGACGCAAACAACACACACTTAGGGTCGAGTGTATTGATGCATATATATATTTATTTTTTCAAAAGTGAAAAATCTAAGAACACACCAAAACGTGACTAACCTTTCCAGTTGTCAAAAACAAACCACTAATCCAAAATGGCTGATTATGCTAACATATGATAAACATATGTGTACCAACATAACAACGAAAAAATCGATAATCGAATGTACACAGCCCGCGAAAATTCAAAATTCACCTTTTCTTTTTAACAGGCCATGTATATATATATATACGACGCGATATCTTGAAAAAACGATTACGATTAGCAAAAAAGAGACGACAGTTGAGGGCATTTAAAAAAAAACTTGGTAAAGTATAAAATATTACTCCATGTCTGTCCCATTGGAGAATTCCTGTGTCGAGACATATGTATGGTGCATTAATGATAAAATAAGGTGAAATAATACAATGATAAATATTTTCTTTGATGTTAACAAAAGATTAATATGATTATTGACGGCCTCCATAGTCGAGTGGTAAGACGCTCGACTACGAATCTAAAGGTCGCGGGTTCAAGCCCGGCGTGCGCCAATAACTTTTTATTTAATTAATATGTGTCATAACACATTTAATTCATATATAAATAATAAAAAGTATATCAGAGTGGTAGATACACCAAGTATCACCCTGGTGAAAGACCATCATTCAGAATTGAAACGTTGCTTGAAATGGCTTTAGCCGTGTTTGGTGACCAGATCTGAATAGCCAGGTACTTCCCAATCTTCCTCTTCCCAATCTCCTTCACCTCCCCAGTACCTTCAGCCTCACAACATACCCTATTTGGGGATGCCATAGTCTCACTGGCTCTAGACGGTTAAGAGCAGTTGAGACTCTTGTGCGGTATTCATATTAAAAAAAAAAAACATTTAAACAAGAAATAAAGTAAGTTTAATCCTATAAATGTAAATTATGATAAAAATAAAAAAGTTATAAAAACGGAGAAAAAAAATAGAAATAAAATGAATTTAAGCACACAGTTATTATGAGAAGGTTAAATTCCAAAATACTGTTTGGTGTTTAGATGTTAGGTTGCATTTATAATGTTTTGGATGTTTTATAATCCAGTCAAAGGTAAATATAAAAAAAAATAGATTGTATATGCCTAGAGATAAAGATATATTGTTTGAGATAGATTTGTGTTTGTATTATCAAAATACAAAATTGTTCACAGTTTTTCCATTTTTTTTTATTTATCAATTCGAAAAAAAATTAAATAACAGAATTTTCTTTCATCATTTTTTTTTTTTTGTAAATTTGCTGGAATTTTCTTTTCAGCTGTCGTGTGTGAGTATTGTGTTTGACTCAACATTCTGCTGAGATACCTATACTCCAAGAATGTTATTTAATAATCTATTTCTAGGTTATACTCATTATTTTGAAGTTCTCGAAAAAATCGATCGCTTCAAGTAGTAACGTAAATAGTTACACAATTATTTATATCGGTTTGTTAACATATATGTTTTCAGAGTGGACATGTTTATTCGCCAGACATGGGTGGAGTCCAGACTTCAACTGCCGAATGATATATTTGAAGAGGGAGACGACTACGTCACGCTCCCATCGGAGTTCTTTGATAATCTCTGGCAACCTGATCCATATTTTCTTAACTCAAAAATAACAGGTAATTATTTGAAAAGATACCATCTGGGAATAGAAAATCATTGTAAGTGAGAAAAATAATAAAAATTACCAAGGTCGGTATTGATAAACTTTAATTCAATTCTCTGGTGGCTAAGTGTCCATGTGTGTATTCAGTTATTCGTAACCGGAGAAAAAAAAATTACCTAGGCAATTGTATACTGATTTTAGTAGAAATGAAATCCCTGAAATAAATGTCTGGTAAAACTATGTACAGATTTATTACGAATGAAGAGATCCAAAAAGATTGTTAAGTCGATTTAAGCAATAATATATACAACACGGATTAATAACGGGACGCTCAGATGTTTTGAACATGTAGAGCAGGTGGACTGAGAGGGGAATGACAACTAGTTACACTTCCTCAGACAAGAAGTATTGTCTGGAGAATATATATGACGAACTAAAAGATGGAATAAGATGTTAGAGACGTCCAAAAAGACATAGTATAATCAAGTCTTAATATTAGAAACGGCTCGAGTCATGAATTGAAACAACCGAAGAGTATGTATGAATTTGAATGAAGCAAGGAGTTTGTTCCAAGATGTGCATGGAAATTAGTAAGATAAATACATACGTTACGTTACTCCAGTACGATTTAAACTGAAATCGTAGTAGGTATTTTTGTACCAGCCAGGTATCCATTACGACTCTCTGGAATTCTTTCATTCGCGTGCTAAAAATGGGCATGATTTTCGTAATGTATTAGTTTATTATACTAAAAGGTTGGCGTGCAAATAATTGATCTTGTTAAATGGCGTGTTTTATACCGAGAATTCTGCCGTATGATAAAAAAACAATTTTCTTCATTTCAGAGATCGCGACGCTCACTCACAAATTTTCTTCGGTCACTCTTTATAAAAATAAAACTGTGAAATACGCCGCCCGAATGCACGCCATCATCGCGTGTCAAATGGAGTTCCAGCTATATCCAATGGACATACAGTCCTGCCCGATTTATATCGAAAGCTGTAAGTATAAAAACATAAACGCTGGCTGTTCCTACGGGGTGTGTTGTATCGTTTTATGGACAAACCATGACCATGGACGATTGGCAATTTACCATTACGGAATTGAATTTGTGATATAAAAATAAGCCGTATACATCAATGCTGCTATCAATAGAAGTCACTGATGTCAAGGAGCAAGATTCTGACTAAACAGAATTTATCAAACTTATTTAGCTAACTGTCAATTTTCAAAAATATTTGTAGGCATTAAGCATCCCTCCACCCTTACAAAAATACTACAGCTTTTTGGACTAATAATAGCAGTGACATGTTTTTATGCTACATGTTCTGTCATATCCCACAAAAGTCGAAAGTGCATTTGCCTGCTGTCTGAAAATCGACCGGTCATATCGTCGCCGAAAAGGCAAAAGGGCTGAAACTCCATTTTGGGAAGTTTACACCAGAGCAATTTAAAGTTTTTCTGTTCTAGAAGTCTTCAGTACCTGATTAGATTGTGAAAAAAAAAGTTAACTCAGGTAACTCAATGCTCTCACTGTCAAATTCCAAACTTGTGTCGCTTGAGTCAAGCCTTCTTCTAAATGGTAAATATATTTTAGATCGCTGAAGGGACACTAAAGTCTTCACAATCAAACGAGAGTTAGAGCATTCGATGCAGAAAAAACAACTGATTAAAACTGCACATTTACCTCATTTTTTACTAAAGTGTCGCTTAAGCCCCCTTTCCTTTCTCCTGACGATATGCCTTTTGTACGGTTTCTTGCGATTATTTCTGATCGTAATCTGTGGAAATATTTTTAGCCACACCCTTTTTTCAGCATCTCATTCCTTTCGATCTCCACTCCGTCCCCGGGATTCCTCAATCATACACGATTCGATAAAACCACTTACGGATTTAATCTATTGTAAAATATTTTTCAGTTTCTTACAATAATCAGAAGGTCCGATTACGCTGGAACGTAGCAGGTGTTACCATCAACCCAGAATTGAAACTACTTCAATATCACATGGGTGAACCACTTAGGCTGGAAGAAACGGACGGATATATGGTGGAGAAAGACGGTAGTAATTATCACTTTGCTTTTGCTTTTGATCATTTCAAATATTGAAATTAATTGTATATTTTGTAATGGCTGTATCGTGTTCCAGGAAATTATTCCCGTCTGGTGGTGTACTTTAGATTCGAAAGACAAATTGGTCACCACTTAATACAGACGTTCGCTCCATCATCGTTGGTTGTGATGCTCTCCTGGTTCAGTTTTTGGTTGGATCTGGATGCCATTCCTGGTCGAGTCACTTTGCTGGTTACTTGCATGTTGACGCTGGTGACTATGTTTACTGGACTGAGAGCTGATATTCCTCCAGTGGCTTACGTCAAGGTTTGGCTTCTTTCAGTTTCTTATATCCGATGGTCGTGAGATCTTGAAAAACTGTGTAGCTTTCTTGATTATTCTGTCGTATTTCTTTATCATGCTCTTTTAACCTCGTTTTCGCTAAGAAAAAATAACGAAATAATAATATTTATTTTATTTACAGGCTTTGGACTTGTGGATGGCTGGTTGTATGGTGTTTGTATTTGCAGCTCTTGGAGAATTTGTTGTCGTCAAAGTTCTTGATGTTCAATATCAAATAAACAAGAAAAAGTCTCAGGAAGGAATGCCTCGGTTGATTCCGGTGGTAAGAAACCAACATTATGCAATAAAACACCACAATATTTAAAAAAACAACCTTTGCTTGAAGAGGAACCAAATCCTTTTTTGTTTGTTTAAAAACAAACAAAAAACTCACCCAACCCGGTTTGGTTTTTGCCATACAACAATATTTATGTCGTGGCCCTTTAAAGAACGTTTACAACGCGTTCTGTCATAAAGATCAATTCGTATAGTAGTGCTTTTGACAACTTTAGTTGTCTGTAAGTATAGTTTCGAGTATAAGGTAATAGAAAGTTGATTTTTATTTTTTTCAGAGAATCAACTCCAATGAGAAAGGCGGCTGCAACACCGTAGCAGCCTGGGACAACGCTGGAGTGCGCTGCAGGAAAGTGGAAGTGGTGTCTCCCTCGGGCAGCAGCACAGGCCGGGCCGGCATGGAGAGGAGACAGAGCATCTTGCAAGTGGCCTGGATGGACCAGGACACCGGCCAAGAGAGGGTCCTCTGGCGGGAGATAGACAAGCTCTCTAGGGTCATCTTCCCAGCTGTCTTCCTCCTGTTCGTCATACTCTACTGGCCGGTGTTGCTCCTTAAAACCAAGATGGTTGCGTAACGTCATATTTTGGGTAGTTCAAAATAATTAGCTGCTCAAACCTTAACAGAGTATAGCATTTTGTCATGCTGTCTTTATCAGACGTCGATATTGAATACCTGCCTTTCGATTATATGTGACTTTGTTCTACAAACTGTAGTTGTATTATTGAGGTTATTTATATAATCAATGAGTCACACCAGTACAACATAAAAACTTCAAACTGTTTGCTTTAGAGAAGTGAAGAATATAGGTTGTGCTAGATAAGTAAACAATATTCATTAGATCCTGTTCGTGCAAAACACGTGTTACTTTACCGTTGCTTTGTTTAGAAAAGAAGGAATTCAAAGGCAGATCACATAGTTACCATAAGCTAATCTACAGAATATTTGTAGTAAATAAAATACAATGTTAACGCTTTGTTATTAATGTAACCACCAAATGCCCAATTAAAATGGTCCAGCCAATGCATCGTAATGTAAATGTAGGTACATACATGCGTCATTTGCATAGTATAATCGGTCTAGAGGGAAAATTTCTCATAGTTGGTTAGCTTATGAAATCTTTTATTCTTCCTTTCTACACGAAATCAACCAATAATAATACTTGGACGATTTGCATAGCGCCGTTTTTGTGAAAAATCACCTCAAGGGCGCTGAGTTCTTTAAATTAATAACATTATAAGATAATGATCAATTCAGATTGATATCGGATGGTTTTCAATATGATATATTGGGCCCATTTATAAATTATTTGATTAAATGCATATTTCGACAAAATATTTTATACGCACGCATTTATTTGATAAGCAAAATAATGTTATGACTAAGTGATTAAAATTGTGAATGTTTAAGTTTTCATTTATACACAAAAAAATATTTTAAACGCATTCTTACTTTTCATTGTTTATGATTAAAAAAAAACACCATATGGTGCTTTCTTCCAATCACTATATTATATTAACTGATAAGTTATATTTATATATAAAATCATCATATTCTAATTTATTTTAAACGAAGAGAATGGTTTCCTTAAATACATATTTAATCAAAGGTTACTTTTATTTACATCATTCAAGCCTATTTTTTTTAAAAGGGTTTTTGGAAGAGTGGCCGTTCAAAAACTATTTTATTAACAGCGTTAAATAAAAAGTTTTTTGTTGGAACATGGTCAACTTTTACCATTCTATAAAAAAATCACCTGTGCCTGAATACGTAAGATATATTATGTCTACACAATTTATATTTATATTCTAAGTAGAAATAATTTATAAGATTTCATCTTTTAGGCTGTGTAAAAATGCTTAAACGTCAATAAATTCTTCACAACTCCTAAAAGTAAAAAATTGATACATGCACATGTTTTGCTGTAGGTATGTTAAAATTATTAAAATTTACCTAATTTTTTATTGCAAATTAAAAATAATTTATAAAAAATGGGTAGTAGCAGTTAAGTCAGTTACCATATTTTGTTGCAAATTAATTAAAATATTCATCAGCCTCCAGTGAAATTCGTCCTTTACTCTAAAAAACCCCTCAATTATTCTTCTGGCATATAAATTGCAAGCCAGCTTCACAATAATTATATTGGTACAGTGAATTAATTTGGGGTTTACCCACAAGGAGACGGGTCATTTTTTATTGTGGTAATTAAATAAGGAAAGATGTTATGAGATATAACGGTGATAATTATTTTTTTACTAGATATATATTTTTGAATAGTTAAATATATTATTTAAGCTGAGTTAAATGCAAATAACACAATAAACAGAGTAGCAAAACTATTTGCTTTTGAGTAACATAATATTTTTCTTTTTATCAGTCAAAAACCTTTTTATAAATCGATCGACTTTCAGAGGCTTCACTACTGTTTAACAATTCTGTCAAATTGCACGTAAAAATAATAATTCGCAGAAGGACGTGAAATACCGTAATTGATTTCAGTAAAAAGTATAAAATAAACACACAAACTAAAATTCAATATATAATATTTATATTAGTAACGTTGAAAACATAGTTTTATTGTTAAGTTTTTATTTACTGTAAATAAAAGTTTAAAAATAATACGTATATTTTAAGATAATATACTTGACAATATTAAAGAAATTGCAGCTTTTGCGTGGCCTTAAACGTTCACTTTTACTCTTAGGATAAAATACATTTGTGGTTAATTGCGAAACTTTGCACTCAATGGGTCCCACGAAATACCCCGGGACTACTTTCGGGAACAATTAATTGCTCGTAGCCATATTAATTACGAAAAAAATTATGCATTATAAGATAAAATTCTAAAACGTTTTCCAAACAGTAGTTTTAATCTGCTGAAAATCTTTCAACGTGTCAGACTTCGGAAATATCTGAAGTAAATGAAGCCAGTGTTTATTTCTGTAATCAATAACATGGGTTTACTAAATAAAAACATGTGTATGCGTAAGACGTAAAATCCACATTCCATAATATAATACATTTATTCTATGCAGTGTTCAGTCATTTATACTCTTAATATTAATCTAGTAAATCATATTATACATTCTGCCTTTATCAATCGGTTAACAATAAAATAAATATTTTACGTAGTTCTTTGTCTTAATAGAAACTTGTATTTCGAAAATGATCATTTTTGACGTCGTAAAAAGTTTTGAATAACGTCGACCGTGAAAAGCTTGTGCAAGTCCGCCTAAAGATTGGATTCTCCTAAAACCTGGTCACAATTCTACGGCTTTGTGATGAAATTAACGCAGCAGCTTTTAGCAATTATTGTACAACACCCTCTCGGTTGAAGGTTGTATCAGGAGAGAAGCAAGTACTCGCATGCATTACTGCACCAATACTATTATCAACTTTCCTAGCAGTCATTAGTACCGGGATAATATCGCAGCTTTTATCAGATGATGTTAAACTGACATAATGCATCAGAGGAGGATTTTTTAACCTCAGAAGGATCTAAGCCTTTCTCAAGTGTTCTCACTGTTTAGAATCCGTGTGTAATCAAACTGCAGGATGTAAATGACATTGATGTCCTTTCCAACATTTAAATTAGATGAGTTATTTATAAGATAATCGGGAAATCCAAAATAAGAACGTGACCATTGTACGACGCTTGATTCTGACGAAGGAGCCCTCCCCCTCTTTTTATATTCGATTCCAGCACCTGGAAGTTAGGTTTCTCAGCACAGCAAAACATATAAAAAGATACCATCAGATGACGGTAGCCGAGTCAAATTTCATGTGATACTCCAGAATTTTCGGTTCCAGTAATGGACTCTTCAGTCCTTGAAGGAATCTCATCCATGAGTTATAATAATAAAATAACACAATAAAATTTTAAAATTTTTATCTAACTAAATGTTGGCCATTTTTATTTACGAATATTGGTGCTATTTTACATTCATTTCTTTTGCATTGCGTATTCCACCATTGCCTTATATAGATATTTTTATTTTCTTTCAAATCGCATAATAATTACAATGTAATTGGTCCCAATAAACTATTTTCTACAGGTTCGTCAAAATTGACAGGAACGTATATAATACCGTTTATAAATACTATGACAACAAATCTGTATAAGCCAAAAAAAAACTTTTGAGATTAAAAGGTACTTCATGCGAAATACCTGCCTAATTATTTGTTATGTTGTGTTTAATTTTTAAAGCTTTATACAACAGTGTATAACTATATTTTCTTCTATTTATTAGGTTCTCGCGGTTTTTTTTTCACTTCTCTAATAATTTGAATATACCTTGCATAATATGATACAAAAACCTAGCAGAGCTTAATAATAAAATAAACGCATTCATAATTTGATATAATATTTATTTTACATTAATAACTATAAATTATAAAAACGGTTTTTCTGTAAGTCTTGTATGCGTGTCGTCAAGACATTTTTTCCATAAATATCATAATATTGTGTTTATAATTTTAATCATAAATACACCATTGTTTATTTAATTAATCTATTTATTTACTCGTGGGTATGAGAAGCAATTTACCCTTCAAAACTACGCAAAGAAATACGTTAAAAACGTACATAATATATTTTGTTATTATGGGTAGAGAACACCTAAACATATTAAATCACCGTCATATATTTTTAACCTGTGTGTCTAAAACAAAAGTGCATTTACCGTTGACAAGATAAGTTTGAAGAAATCTACGTAAGTAATTTTAATGCTTTTAAATGGGAGGGTTTTGCTAATAAATTATTACTAAATCATTAATGTATTTTCATGAATAAAAGTTTATTAAAAGTTAACGATCTTTCTTCATCGTGCTATGCATAATGATGAAAAAAATTGTAAATTTAAATATAATTTTGTAAGGCAATTGTTAATACAGTGGAGATATCCAGAATAAAAAAGTTTCAACAAGAAAAGAATTAATATTTTTTAATAAAAAATATATTTTTTAAATTTAAATTAATTGGAATTATTGTCTTCATTAATGTGTTTTTTCACGAATCGTTGTTTTAATATTTTATAGAGCTATGAAACACAAAATAATATTATTTTATTGTTATTATAAATATTTTGGGTAACATGTTAACATATCACAGAAATAAATATTTGTTGATGTAATTAACTAAAATGTTGTTTCTTTTTATAATTTTACCGGTACCAATTTATTGTAGAAATCAATCTAACCTAGACATAAAGATAAAAATAAACCCCACGGCATCATATGCAAAATTTATCTAAAAACAATTCAAAATATCGTTGCGCTACAAAATACCCTTCTTTAAAATAAATAGATTTATTTACTTCTAAAATAATTGTAAAAAAGTAAGTTTGCTAGGAAAAATAATTAGAAGAATTATAAGCCATACTCTATTTTGAAAGTATTTGACGGTCAGGCTATTTCCGAATAAACTAAAAAACTGGGCCTACCGCAAATTTACCGCAAGTTTGTAATTTGTGTTTTTCAACCTCTTCCTATTATCTATGAGAGTTGATTTTTTACAACTATAAATATGTTTTAATATTACCTCAATAAAAATAGTTATCGGCTCTATGAATATTGAGCAGAAAAAAATTGAAATTAATTTGTTCAGTAATACCCCGTCTCAAGAATATATATTTTTTTACTGTGGTAGCACAAAACTGAAACGTCAAAACAAATGTCAAAATAACTTCGGTCATTCGATTATTACGATGGCGTAGAATTGCAATTGAAATTAGTTTTTAAATGACAACATGTTTTTTTTCGCCTTGTTTTACCTTTTGTTTGCCTTTCTTCTAATTTATCCTCCGGTGGAGTTTGTCACCGCGGGTTTGACCATTCCTGGGATATTTGCAAAGTTCTTGGGCTCCGAAGGAGAGTCCTTCATTGAGTACCACAGGGTTAGAGTAATAGTTACTCTGTTAGTTCATTCGTTTCTACCTTTAGGATTCATAATCGGGTTGTTTCTAAATGACCCTGACGTGTTTCCTTCCTTATTTCTCGATCCGCCTTATGCACTCTTATGGCGTTGCTATTTTACAACGGCTTTGGCAATTCCGATTATAGTTGGATTGAAACTATTTGACTGGTGGAGAGATTCGTGGACCCGTCACCCCATGTTCCTGAACTTGGGAAAGTTTACTGATTCAGATCATGATTTCAAGGCCCTGGTCTCAAGTGTAAATATAGAATTCAGAAGGTAAAAATAGTTTTTTAAATTATTTATGGTTGTAAAGTTTATTTTGTAGAACTCCATTTTAATTTTTAGGTTTTTTAATTTTATTTAAACAATAATTATAATAATAGTTTATTAAATTTTTTTAAAATGATTTTCGCAAGAAATCAAACATTTCCATTAAAATTAACCTATACATTAGTTTTGTATGATCTAAAGATATTGAACATTTTGTGCAGATGCATGACTTAAATTCACTCTGATAATTTTAATCCGACTAAAGCAATGCGTTACAAATACCATTTAATTAAAAAAATGAAGAATGATTCTTAACGTACATATTAATTTGATTGAAATTTATTTCAGATTTGACAAAGTTGCGATACAAACAAATGCAACTTCCAGAGCCTATGTGACTGATACTTGGATCATAAAAATAGGAATTTACAATGTTTATTTTGCACATCAAACAGATGCTATGCTAATTGTTAATAATGTGAGTGCCCTTTAATTTATTATTCGGATTGTAAACAGGTAATACGATGTAGCGCAAATAATTACATTGACTGATTGCTAAACAACTGTTTTTTATTCAATGGTTCGTAAGTTAGCAAAATGGACCCTATTTCTGATTTTTGTGTTTAGACTAATAATATTCTGAACATAACTGAATAATAATAAAAAAAATGTCTTAAATTACCCATATCTTATTGTAAACTAACATTGATGGACCCTTAGTGACTGCCCCACCTCCACTAACGTGTTTATAATGTGCGAAAGTGATAAATCCTCTCAACATCACCCTGGTGACAGACCATAATTTAGAATCGAAATTTTGCTTGAAATGGACCATGTTTAGTTACCTGATCTGAAAAGCTTGGCAGAGAAGCCATAGTTCCGCTGGCTCTGGGCAGTTATCATTCCTGTGCAGTAATAAAATAAACAAAATAAAATAGTAACATAATAGCATTACCAAGAGGCCGAAACGTTTGATACCTATAAACAGTATTTAACTTTAAAACATAAGAATCACACTGTTTTATTGGTGTTTTTCACTTCTATCTGACTCCAAAAGTGTATAAATATCCTAGTATAAGTAATATATGCACCAGTCTGAAGATGGTCGTGACAGACTGAAACCAGGGCGGTGTAATGTGAAAAAAGTTAAATATTCGTTTTGGTGTAATCAACTTCTAAAATTAATAAAAGTGATTATTATTTTCTATTTCTAGAGTGACACCCATCAATTCACCCCGGCTGGCGGTGGCGAGATGCAGTTCATAAATATACAAGTGAAATCTACTAGGCCCAACCGGCCAACTTTCAATTTTAGATTAATCGCTCAAGACTTCAAGGAGTTACAAGATAAAGTCAGAAGACCTATTATTATTCTGCCAAATATTGTGTTCCATAAAACTCTTCTAGATAAATTTATTGAAGTTTTTAGGGAACAAACTTCTTTAAACGAAGTGCATGTTGCCACTCATGTAAGTATTATATAGTTAACATAACATTCTTGTTTCTGCACATGTATTTGTTCCCTTGAATTTCTTTAAAAAAATGAAAACCAGACTTAAAAATAATTTTATATGATCGAACAGTCCTTTTAAAAAAATGTATAGGGTTCTCGCAAAGTTTATTTTATCACTGTTGGGCTGTAAATGTATTTTTTTCTTTAACTTATTTAAGAATCGAAGCTTATGCCACCGTGTTAGATTGAATGTTATGTTAGGTATTGCATCATCAATATTTATTTATTGTTTGGTATGCCATAATTGAAGGGGTTGATATTCTGTTATAACTGATATTGAAAGTCAATGGTTTTATTGTATTACAGCCCTTGGAGCTTTGTATAGGATGCATGCAAGAGAGATCTAATGTGAAACTTAACAAAAAGTGCTTAGATCCTACTGAAATAATTATAAGACCAGGAGAACCAAGGCCTCCGGAATGCACACAGTGTAACTGCAGGTAATGAACAAAACAATTCATGTATAATAATATTTGGATAATTTGTATAGCGCCGTTTTTGTGAAAAATCACCTCAAGGGCGCTGTATAAATCTTAATTTCTACTTAATATTAATTCTTACTTTATATAAATATACAGCAACATACTTACCTGGCAGGTCACTTCTGGCAAGACACAATCACCATATCATAATAACTTAAAATTTAGCTGATTCTTACATATCGTCGTCATACAAGCAAAATTGACCAACTGCAAAAACGCAACTTTACAGGGGAGCAGTTTTTGTGTTATTCTTCGCCTATAAAATCGGATATTCAAATCTATCAACCAATTATTTTACTCATAATAGATTTAACACTGTTGAATAAATGTGCATTGGAAAATTTGGAAATAAATACTCCAAATCGTATGAATTTATTTTTAAAACACTTGGTCAATTTTGCCTGTAGAGAAACATTCATATTACGTAAATGGTCATTCCCTCAAAGTGTGGACGCAATTGTGTGTATCAAATTTCTAGTACCCAAAGCTGAAATAAAAGGTTGTTTTAAATATTTTTTATCTAACTTTAATAATAAATTGATAAACCAAATAATAATAATTATGTATTTTGAATGGTAACACAATTTTTCGATTCATTTTTGACCTCGAATACGAATATTTTTTTGAATTCGTCACTGTGATTATACTTATACAGAACGATTCCAGGTTGATCTTTCCCGTACCTCGTGCATTTCATACGCAGCCATGACACTTTCTCTCTGTTTTCATTTAAAGTTCGATTTTTTATAACCTTATCTTTCAAACTTAAAAAAAAAAGTTCTTAATCGTTTCTTTGCGATCTTGCAGTTTAAAAAAATATTTATCCAGTCATTTACACGGTAGATATTTACAAACTTTTTAGATGACTCAATAGCGCTATGCATGGAGTCTTCTTACATGTAAGAATTTCCAGATTCCATGAAATTATGCTGGATTGCCTGAATGTTTGATGTCTTCTCCAGATACAATAAGAGAGAAGTAATATACTGGTTGCAGTTTTGCCTTGAGCAAGTATCTGAGTATATTGATATCTCTGACACTGTCTCATCGAGGGATTGTATCCACATTTGAAGAGCTGAGCCGATCTCGGAACTGCCACGTTGCTCATTGATTTCAGTCGAAACGTAGCAAAAAGCTTCATAAAATGAGAAATTATTAATGCACTATACTCAATACATTTGAGAGACCTTTGAAGACGGAATTTGTAGCACTTTTTGCAGGTCAAAAGTGGTAGACTTAAATTAAGCACCTGTTGAAGTTTGTCTGCAGCTTTTGCCACATGAGCCTCATCTCGTCTCCTTATGTGCTGAATGTGTCAACTGTCATGATTATTTTTGCCATCGGCAGTAGCGTCGTTGCACATTAAACACTGATCCTTTGTAGGATAAAAAAGATAGGTTGAATTAATTTCCGAAAATCCTTTTGAATATTATTTCACAAACGTGGTTTATTTTATTTTCATTAATGCATTTTTCTTTATTAAGTACATACATTTTTTAAATGGATAGGGTTGAATCCGACTTTTACGAATGGAATTTCTAGATTAACATACTTTATTATAAAATCCTTTTGCCTTGACAACTCAAGGCTAGTGAATTGTTTACATATAATCACTATCTGCTCCTCAGAAAAAAACAAGTTGCATTTTAATTTGCATCTACCGCAGTCAATCATCTTTGGGTTTTTGCAGGACGTATTTTGTTTTGTTGTATAATAAGGCAATGAAGCATTTTTATTTTCCTTCAATACATTACGTTGCCACATTACTAGCATAGGTTTTTTCCATCGTGTTGCATCTGTGGAAAATTTAAACTGATGATTGAAATGATTGTTGATGGGACACCGAGTGTATCAAAGTCACTTCCGCACCTAAAATAACTAAAAATTATCAAATAGAATTGTACATTTAAATGAAATTGAATTAGCAAGTCAAACCTCTAATTTAAAAGCGTTTATTTAACACCATAAAAAGTTATCGAATATTTAAAAAAAAAAAAAAAAACTAAAAAACTTGTGGATGTCTTGAAATATTAATCAACCAAATTAATTTTTTTTTTTTATTCGTCTTGACACCCAATAAGGCTCGAAATAACAAATTTCATAACTAAGTAACGTAAACAGACTATGACAATGCGACTAACTTCAGAATCACGTGTAAAAGCATACTGCGAAAATTGACCAACTGCCATTTATAAAGCCCGGATCTACAGGCAAAATTGACTATTGTCATTGGTCAGTTTTGCTTGTACAAGAAAGCTCGTTTTTGTAAATAGTCACTTTTACCATCTGTGTAACTTTTTTATACAATGTCGGATGAAGGTGGCAATTTTTTCCTATAACCATAATGCTTTTTCAATAGCACTCGGTCGGTTTTCTCATTTTCGGCATTTTTGCAGTTGGTCACTTTTGCTTGTATGCCGACGATATATGTTTTAATTTATTTTTTATTTTAATTTATTTTTTTATTATAATTTTTTTATTTTTAGGGCATTAGAGCGAATTTAAAATAAAGTATATCGGAGGTATTTTTTAATTTTTTGTAGTGAGGAACAGATAATGGTGATATCTTCTAATGAATTTAAGGAATGAGAGTCTGAAAAGTTTTCTTGGTTTGAACAGAAATTCTATTGGGCTTGTTACATCTTGATAATGGATATGATTTTCTGAAAAAATGGGTTTTGAGTTTGGCTCTGAACTCTGTCAAGTTTTTTATTACTCTCAAATCATGTGGTAGTCCATTTCAGGATTTAGGACCTGACACTCCGAAGGCGCGCTCTCCGAACTTAGTGTCTGGTGTGCGCTTTGGTTCCTTCAACCTTCCGATAGCCGATGACATTGCCGATCTAAGGGTTGACTGTCGCAAATTGGAATCTTCAATACAGGAATACACAATTCCGATAAATAAGCCGGAGCCATTCCGTTAATTAATTTGAAAACCATCCAACAAAGCTTAAACATGTACAATGAATCATCCATAATCATCAAGGTGCCACATCTCAGGTTGGGATTTGGTCTCTTTCGAAAATGTTCATCACCGGCTACAGTTCGTAATCATTCTTTTCTAGCCCTTAGGCCTTTCCATCCTGCTCTGTTCTTCTTTCACAGTCAGTTCACCTCTTTCACAGTCTGTCTCCGGGACGTTTCCACTGAGATAGCCTCGATCATTAATTTCGGTGTCCTATTGTCTGGCATTATTTCCTCATGGCCAGCCATTTGCAGGCTTTGGGACCTACAGAATCTTACGATGATTTCATCATCAATTAGATTTGAGAATCTGGCACACGGGTCAATTTTATTTCTGTAGGTTGCATTTTCTCCGTTCAAAAAAATTTCCTGCTGTGTATTTTGAATTCAATGATTGCAAATTTTGATCCATTTTAAGTAAAACACGATGTCTAACGAATGAAGGTATTCACAGAACTTTTCGTTTTGTAAAGGAGGAATTCATTAGTTTGCTTCTTTTACTTTGTATTTTTGACCCCAATAGTCTGTTACAGCATCTATTCCCAGCCAGTAGGCAGATTTTTAGCTTTTTAGTAGTCATGTTTAATTTACAATGCTTAATAAATTTTGAATAGTCAGGTAATTTAACTTTTCGCTGTAGCAATTACTTCACCAGTTGCATAATTATTTATGTAAATGCATATTTATCCGTGCCGTTGTTATAAATATGAATTGTTTTTCTTTCAGGCCTATGTGGTGTATTGACTGCATGGCGCGTTGGTTCGCGTCTCGCCAAGACCCAGATCAGACTGACAAGTGGCTCAGCAACAAGTGCACATGCCCCGTATGTCGAGCAGTGTTCTGTCTACTGGACGTGAATTTTGTTCGAGAACCACCGATAATTAACTTTTAATCAACTCACTGATATATACATATTCTCATAAGTAGACATAAAATAACATGTTACTGGCAATATTCGCACAACTCACACTCAAATTTTGTAATATATTTTTACAAATTTGAATGTAACTAAACAATTATTTTTGGTTATTTGCAGTTGGGTTTGCGTTGAACCTTAAAAATAACAGATAATTTTTGGTATACGAATATTCTGAATCATTCATTTTTAGCCTACTATGTGTTTGTGTGTCAATTTGTGATATTAATATTTTTCCTTTTTAAATTTTACAGTAAATCTCTTTTATAAGGTTTTTCAAGGAATGCAACATAAAACATATTTTCTGGGAAAACTTTATATTATGTACATTCTAAATTAGAATTTTTTAAAATTATTTCAATTTTGAAAGGACCGAAACAACTAAATCACTCAAGAGTGAAAACTTTCTCTATGGGAACCTTATGTGCGGGTTTTACGAATGTTATTAATACTCATTGCCAAAATGTATAACTAACTGTGAACAAATAAAAAACCATCACATAACGAGCAATAAATACCTTTGTTTCCCAAACTGTAATAGTCTTTTAATACAATTAATAGTCAACTTTTCATTACCAGTACAGAATTGAACTACAGCAGTTACTTACCAGTACATGATAGAACGCTTGTTATCCAGATGTATTATTTTATGCTAGATCTGACCCAAGGGTAGGGACATGTTTACCCTCTAGTGTGCCCCAGGTGCCAATAGTCATTGGGGATTCATCATTACCTTTTCAGGAGTTTTTATTCTTTAAAACCTGTTGTTCGCATATTTAAATGAGCCATAATTGCTTGTCAAGAAGATAATCAATACATAAAGATATTTCGCACTGCATTAAATTTGGTACAAGTATCAACAGGATAAATATTTGACGTTTGCTTACGTCAATGCGGCTGAAAAAAAAAGATTTTCAAATTGACATTACTGTTTGCATTTACAGAAAAACCTGATGCAATTTTATTTTTATTTGGAAGGAAATTAATTCAGCTACACGAAAATACAATATAACGATAAAAAATCTTCTCATTTTTAATCAAACTTTTTTTAAATAATATGAATAGAAAATAAATAAATTATCATCTACACGCAAAACCTGCTATTATAATAACATAATTCTCAACTACCTACCTAGTGTACAAGTATTCATCTAGTGGTTGAATTCTGCACTAATTCTTTTTGACAAGTTTTGATTTTATTTTTTTATTCTGCAGATAGATGGCAGTACATGCAATAAAAGTTGTGAAAACACGTTGGCAGGTAATAAATTGAAAGTTGGAAAAGCAATCTTTCCTCCCTTTGACCCCAGAAACCGAATGAAACATAGCGAACAAATATAAGTGGCGTAAGTGCGACCCTATAATATTGATAATAATCTAAAAATATAATTTAAAAAAAATGCAGTTCTTTTTATGAAATCGTCGTAACTAATAATGCAATAATCCGCAGGAGTAGACAGATATGATGAGCCGCTACATGGAGGTCCGGCCCTTAGCCAAACAGCGCCTGGTGCAGGTGACATTTTTGGGGCCCCTTGTCAAAACCTTAGTTTACACCAAAATTAAAAAAAAAATCGTTTCATAAAAAAATACTTATTGTGTACAATTATTATGATTTTTTGTTTTTTTATGGATTCTTTCGTAATTCTCTGCTAACTATCAAGGGTATATTCAAAAACCTCTCATAATGACTATCTAACTAGTACTACGGCTCATAAGGCCTTATTACTATCACCATCTGATGGTTGTATTTCATTGACTGAATTAAAGTTTAAATTAGTGAGTTCTTAGGGAAAATGTCTTAATATATATGTATATAGCGTATAATTATTTCGTAAAACTGAATGAATTTTCCCTATCTTCTAGCCCATGAATATTAAGCACAAAAAGTGTATTTTTTATAGAAATGTCATTGTCACTGTTAACCACTTGTTTTTGGCAGGTTTCTCTCAGAAAATATCTAAATATTAACTAACAGATCCAAAAAATTATAAATTTAGAAAGAAATTGTTTTGTTATATTAAATTAGCAGAGTAACACAACGTTACATATATTGTTAAAAAAAATAATAAAAACGACAACGTGCATCATTAATTCCAAAATGATTTACAAGAAGCTAGATGTTTCCGTTGCGTTGTTTCTATATCTAAAAATAACATTTATATCAGTATGCAAACATAATATTTACGCTATTTTAAATACAATTCAAATTCGTGTGCATTCTGTCGTAAATAAAAATAACCAGCATTGCTGGAAGGATGCGACAGCACTATAAATTCATATAGCGCTGTCTCATTATTTAATTTAACTAAATTCTCGCCAATCTCTCTCTTATTTGCACTGCTTGTTTTTGCATAATGTTGTCTCTTTTTAATACACAGTATCAAGTATAAGACAAGAAAATCTTCCAAAAGTAACATTTGTTAAAAAATACCACTTTGCGGGCAAAATGTGAGTTTTGGGGTCGGAAATTAAATGCCGTTTTCTTAGGCTCTATGTGGGACCGAGTGAAGTGAACCTTTGGAATTATGCTAAGAATGATAGACTTAAGATGATAAATTCAAAAAATCCTTCAAAAGTATAATTTTTTTTAAATACTACTTTGCGGGCAAAAGTTCTGACACCAAGGATTGCCTTGGTGTCAAAATTTAGACGCCATTTTTTCAGGCTAACGCTCTCTGAAGTAATATATACGAGAATATATATGTAAATTGGCGTATTTCGTGTTTTTTTCAATTCCGACATGCATTTTGAAATAATTGCATTTGGAGTATGAGACGAACTTAAAAAATATATTATTTAAAAAAAAAAATAATCAAGATTGCAACTTCCACTAAGTCATGAATATAATCCAAGTTTTTTAAATTAATTTTTATTTGGTGCCGGGCGTAGTGAAATCCTTAAAAAAAGTACCAAAAAATTACCGAAATCGATTCAGTTCAAACACCTTCGAACATGCCGATAATTGTGAAAAACTTGATCGTAATTATCAAAATCATTCGAATTTCACACTACTTAAATTTTTTTCAGTACCTTAATTTTCTGACAAAAACATATTTTTGCTACGCTTGAAATTATTAGTTTTGACCTTTGATTGGAGTTTAGTCCTCCCCTAAGCTTCCTCTTATTAATACATAAAAATAATTCATGAATTTTAATAAATTAATTATTTCTCAGACCCATCAGTCTCAAATTACAAAAGTTCACACTCGTATGTACGTCCGTACTCACAAAGGAAATTATGTATAGTTAATTGTTATTTAATGATATTTAACCATACCTTAATTGACCTCTACAATTAGCCCTGAAATAAAGACCCACAGGTTTATGAAAAGGAAAAAAAGAGTTTTTAATGAAATTGACCGCAGGGAGATAGATGATTGATCGACGAATTCTCTTTCGCAGCAACGATACGCGGAAGTGACAAATTAAAAGCAGAATATTAATGATTAGCTTCCATTAGCGTTTTGCGTTCTCATTCAAACCTGCCTTGAACTTTTATAGCCATTGTTGTTAAATGGCGGAACTACGGTGTACACTGAGTTTGCATTGAAAGGGAAACGGCGGGAAATTTCATCAGAGGGAAATTCAAATTATTATTATCATTATGGACCGGCAAATTTTCGCACTGGTTCAATATTGAAATTGCGTGAAATCGAATTAAAATTGCCTACCAGGAAATAATTATGATCGCGTGATTTTGGCTATTGCTTCATAGTAGAATAAATTACCCTTATAATTTCTTCGAAATTTTCTTCGCCGGTCAATAGTGATAAAATGAAATTAACTAATATTCGTCGCAACCTCATATTTTTATTTAATGTGTATTTTTGATATTGTTTTAATAATTAGCTAAACTTTATATTTTTTGAGAGTACGTACGTACATACGTACGATTATGAACTTTTCAATGTTGAAATCGACGGATTTGTTTATCAAAATATAAATCTTTTCAGTTCTAGAGAAGTAATTACCCATAATGTATTTTAGCAGACATTATTCCATATTTGAAATGGGCGGATTAAAGCAACTGATATTATTTTATCTCGGCAAGTCAAGTTACATTATATAGTTAATTTATAATCTTTTAAACCCTCGGCACATTGGATTATATTATATTTACTATATCAGATTGAAGGATTATTTTCGACTGGATTTTTATTTATAAAATTGTTAATGGTATTATAGATAGCCCTGATTTACTGAACCTTATTTCCTTTCACATACCAATGAGAACTACTCCATCCAAAATTCTATTTGACTGTAACAATAACATAAGGACTGAGTCTTTTATATACTCGCTTATACCTAGATTGCATGTTGTTGGTAATACATACGCAGAGGTGGCTGATGTATAACTGTACGGAATGTAGATTCAAGAAGGCTATCATTTCATATATCTTTAATGAATATTAATTTAATGTAATCAAACACAATTTTTTCCTACTTTACAACTATTCTTTATTAAGTTTGTGCGAATAATTTTCATTTATTCACTGTTGATTGCATAAACATAAAATACAAGACACGTCATATTCATACAAAACTTACGAAAAATGTAGCAGCACTAGTAACGTCTTGTATTCCGTTTCACCCGCGTATGAAAAGGATAGCCATTCAAAGAATATGTGTGTACGGATGAGATAGCTATATGAACGTCCCACGCTGCTGTTATAATCGGGTATTGGGCTACTAGCTCTGGTTGTCTTTCATACACTTACGTATTTCTACATTCGCTCCGTTTTCACGAACCTTTAAACCTTGTGAATAATTGTATTGAAATAATAAATGATTTGTGGGTAATTACGAATGGAAAGAAACTCCATGAGATATGCTTTTTACTCCGAATGATTTTTACACCTCTCAAGGCATTTTTTCTCAGTAAGGAGCCTACAGCGACGTTTGTGGCAGCTGGTGACAGCTTGTCTGTCGAACGAATGTTAGTATGAAACTAAACGTAGTTAATCTCAGGTATGTCTTGCGGACTCGGTTTAGTACATCCACGCGCGTTGTCTCAGTAACGTATCTACATTATTTAATTAATCTAAGGTTGATTGTAAACCTTTTTTAATGTAAAAACCCTCTCGAGGGTTTACAATAAAATAGATAAATAAGAGATTAATGCGAAATTCATTGACTAAATAAAGACATAAAATACACAATTCCTGCCATAAAACACATAATAAAACCTCTCATAAAAAATGAAGCAAGCAAATTTATAAGTGGTTTAAAATAGCTCTTCTACCTCGAGAAATCTTATTACCAGCAAGTTGACAAGTTGACATCCGGGTGTATGTTTTACCACGACGTTAGAAGAATCTTCACATAAATACAGTCGTTGCTCGAGAGACATCCCAGCCTCTCTGAAGGATGTAATTTAATTTAGGAAAGTTTGTCCTGTCGCCCGGCCGCGCATACCTCGAATCTTCCTGCCTTGCTTTTTTCAGTTGCCACAGTTTTACTTGTTAAATAACGAAAGTCACTTAGGGAGGAACGCACTCGGGGCCTGTTTCATGTAAAATTTTGTTTTGGATTTAAGAATAATATGTATTCTCTTTTTACACAATAAGTTACATTTAAAAACAAGAATATTCTCATAAGCAGTGCAAACATCGATACAAAAATAAAAATATGACAAGAAAATAAATAACATAGTAGTGAGTAGGAGGTACATATAGAATTAAATAGTTTCATCAAATAAATTAGCTCTACTATACGAACAAAAACTTTACTAAGGTACGCTTATATTGCGAAATTGGTGTACTAAACATATCAACAACATCGGAGCATTTGTTTCTCAGATGTTGAATTTGTCGCATATGAGCATAATATTATGGGGAGGTTGAAGTAGAATTGTCACAATAGTATGGTAGGTACTGTCTTGTAACTGTCCTGCCAGGTACATGAAATCCAATTAAATACTCGTATAACAATGCAGGGGTAGAGTGGTAGATACTCTAAGTATCGCCCTGGTGAAAGACCACCATTCAGAATCGAAACGTTGCTTGAAATGGCTTTAGCCGTGTTTGGTGACCAGATCTGAATAGCCAGGTACTTCCCAACCTTCCTCTTCCCGATCTCCTTCCCCTCCCCACTACCTTCAGCCTCACAACATACCCAATTTGGGGATGCCATAGTCTCACTGGCTCTAGACGGTTGGGAGCAGTTGAGACTCTTGTGCGGTATTCATGTAATGTATAAACCATTGAATTAATTTTAAACACGCACGCTAAATCGCAAATAATTCTACGTTCAGACAATTTTAGCAAATTCAAAGAATACAGTAAATATTCGTAATTTAGGCATTTTATAGGATTACCGATTCTAAAATTTACGTAGCTTAAGAATTTATGTTGGATTCTTTCAATCGTGTTTGAATGAACATCATAATTTGGAGACCAAATTGTGGAATTGTACTCGATACGACTTCTTACAATTGACATATACGTATAAAAGTAACGGGAAATATCTAGTATACTCTTCAGTTATTTATTAATCTTATATTTAATCACATCATTTATGTGTTTTATTGTAAAATATTGAAATATATTTCGACTGTGTTTAGGTGAAAGCTGTTATTCCAAATTTTACTGCAAATTACATTTAGGCCTTAGTGATAACATAACGGTCATGCTATTATGATTGAAACCTGATAATAATTTGAATAAATGCGGAAGCGGACCGAGAATCGGTGGTAAACGGGGCGATTATTTGAAGTGGTAACGGTAAAATAACCTAATGGAGCTTAATCATCGATTTGCGACAGTGTAAAATGTTTCAGTGGCTTAAACCACTAGGTCTAAGTTTGCTTGCAAAAAATGTGGGATAACGCCTTTGACCCAGTTTGATAGTTGATATACATACACGGTTTTTACAAACATATTTTTTCTAAAAATATTGTATAAATTTTAAAATATTCAATTACTTGCAAACTTAAACACATAACATAGTAACATTAATGGTTATGGAAAAGAAATTTTCTTTTTTAAATTTAACAATATTGTCAATTGCAGTAATTTTTATTGATTTTTAAAAAATATGAAAATAGAAACAAAATTAAAAAAAAACGTTTGGCTGTGACCGAAATTCGGATTCGGAATCTCCACTCTATCCGGGAGCGGAGGATTTACCAACTGTGCCATCTTATCCAATTTATTAAGCGTCATTTTTAACAATCACATATATTTTTAAACATACAAGTATTATCAATCTTATTTCAATAAAAAATCTATATTTTGGCATCCATCTGCATAATTGTGAGCAAAGTTCTACCCGAACACAATTGTAAACGTGGATATAATTACCTATTTTTGATTTACGGAGGATCTTTGACTTTCTGCAAGTCCAAAATAATTACTGTAAATAAAATTAGCTTATTGAAGGGCTTTATTTATTTTTGTTTTTAGTTAAAAAAGATTTCGATTTGACTGTTATTTAGCACTAAATGTAAATTATTGAAAAAATACAAGTAAAATTTAAATTTAAAATAAAACAGTGCAAAAAAAAAGTTTGTTGGGTTAAAAATTCGAAATTACAAGCGACATTTAGATCAGGAAAAAAAAATTTCGTTAGTCATTTCAGATTAAATACCATTTTTTTTTAAATTTCCACAGAAGCCAGAAAAGATTTCAAGAAAAAAAATATTTGGTCAAAAATAAATGCAAAATTACAAGGTTATTAAAATCGAAGTAAGGTTACATTTATGTAGGATCGAAAAATGCTTTTATTTAATTGAAATTCACAGAATACTTCACAAATATATTAAACTATTTTTAAACCTAACCGCCGTCGAGATCGAGACATTTCTGTAGTCAGGGTACCAGCTTTTGTATTCCAGTGTCATAGACCTCTAAAAACTCTTTTTGTTTAGCCAAAAGGTAATAATCCGAATGCGCCACGTCGGGTGAATAGGAGAGTGGGTGACAATATCCCATCCAGACGATGTCAGTATCTCCTGTGAAACTCGCGCAGTGTGGGGCCTGGCGTTGCCATGCAGGCTGACTCTCTAGGTCAGCATTTCCCTTCTGCGATTCTTAATGGTTTTTAGGGTATTGCAGTAAGCCTCTGCATTAACGGTAGTCCCTTAAGGCATAAAATCCACCAAAAAGACCACCCAGAAAGTTCGTCAGAAATCACTGAAGGGTCTCCCACACCTTTCTTCGGGCATTTTATGAACAACCTAACCCACTTCGTGACATGTCGTTGACTCATCGCACCACTACCATAAAGTTCCACGAGTTTTCGATGGACATTCGCGGCGGTATTGTTCTGCAAAGTCAAAAAACAAATCTCGCACAGACGGGAGGTGGAGGGATCTTGCGACGACCTCTCCATCGGAAGAATTTACTGTGACTGAATAAAATGACCGACATACACGCGAGACCAAAGAAACTGATCGTTAGGATTCCCTCTACATGCCAAGTATACCAACTTTTAAACAAAAAAATCCCCCGACCTCTGGAGCCCTTGTAACCATACTTTCTGGATGACCATCGTAATTAATGTTTTGATAATTTTAAACAAAAATATTTTATATTAGTTACTTTGTACATTCAAGTTTAAGAGTAGCTAATTATTTCATTTTATTTTTTGACTTTATAATATTTTAACTTATACGAGCACATTACTTATTATTTCGATTTATATGCATTTAAAATATTTTTTACAAGCTATTTTGAATTTAATGATTGGCATAATTTTGATAGTTTCCGGCAGCGCATTATAAGATTTCATCCCTTTATATTTATGTTTATCCCTTTATTTATTTTATATAGTAAGTTATTTTGTGTGTTTGCTTTATTATTTTTTGGTACTCTAATTTCTTTGCATGACCTTGTATTATATTTGTGAATATCAACATTGTAGATAATTTTGTTAGAAAAATATGTTGGTAACAAGTTGTTCTTCATTTTATGTATAAACATCAATGTGTTTAATGTTAGCATCTGTTTTACTGTTAACAAATTTCCTCTGAAATTTTAGGTACTTTTGAGTATCTATTTCGCCTAAGTATAATTCTCATTGCTCTATTTTTGAGAATTTGAAACCTGTTTTGTTCTCTGTCGTTACACAAGAAAAGAATCTTTGAACAGTAATAAAAATGTGGAGCAATAATGGGGTTGTATATTGTAATTGTGGTTGTTTTTTTTACGAATTCTTCCCATAAAAGAGATCCTCTTCCCAATTTTCTTTTGTGTATACTCAGCATGCTTGTTAAATACATATAAAAAAAAAATATATAAAACAACTCAAGAGCGTGCCAGACATTTGCCATACCTTTTAATTAAAATAATTATCATTCCGTTTGATTGGATATTTTAGTCAAACCTATAACCAAATTTTGTATGAAACACTCCCCAAGTCCGTTACTCTCAAGGTAAGTTTCTTACGTAGATAAGTAAGGTAGATTTGCTTGGGAGGTTAGGAAGGTTGGTTCAGGTAGCTTGGTTAGGTAGGTATAGTATTCCTTTGGTTTTATTTGAGTTTGCAAATTTTAGCCCGGAAGGAAAAATAATAACGTGAAGACGAATGTAAAGTGATTGTACAAGTTTTCTGATTACGTTTTATCTTGAAAAGATGGGCGTTTTACGAGAAAAACAGCTAAACATTTTAATTTGAAGCTCGCTCTTTTTCAGCGTACTACAAGATTAAATCGAAATATGAACATTTAAAAATCAGTTTTCATACATCAGAAGGGAATTTTAAATACAATTTTTTATGCGAATTATCGTAAATATATGAAGTACACAAATATTTAATTTAAAATGGCTAGAACCATGAAAATTGAATAATTTAAATATTTTCCTTTGCGAGTACATACGCACGAGTGCGAACTTTTCAAATTTGAAACTCATGTTAATTTAACGTATCAATTTAAAAAATAATCGTTTCAAATCTCTATCAACCTAATAACATAGTTACTTTTAATGTATTTTAGCAGACATTTTTCTATATTTGAAATGGGTGGATTATACCAACTAATATTTTTTCTTGACAAGTCAAGTTACCTTTCATGATTTTTCATGGATAATAACTGGTAAATAAGTAAAATAAGGCAATACCGTAACCACTGAACAGCTAATCCCCAGAAATGTTATCTTACATATACCGGTTTAAAAAAAACTGTTTTTTCAAATTCACATTAAGACCTTTTGATTCCTAAGACCAGACAGGCAAGATTTTTGATATTTGAAAATGTTTTTTCAATTTTAGTACACGTAAGAAGAAATTGATCTTACTTCGGGTGCCTAGACACGTCCACAATACACTTCTATCGGTTTATTCTTTCAGTGACGTTAACTATGAAGCAGAAAAAATATTAGTTTGTCCCAGCAAAAAAATTCCAGCGGTGTCGTCTAGCGTCATGAAATATGCATTGTTTTTTGGCCAAATTTTCAAGGTAAATTTCTAACGTCTTAGTTTTTATACCTTAATTTTCAATTATTAAAGAAGAAAAACGACATCAAAAAAGACTGTAAAACTTGAGCCAAGACGGTTTATACATCTAGTGCTTTAAAAATCGTTAAATTAAACTATTAAGAGTCACACCACATGCAACTTAGTCATTAAAAGTGAATCGAACAAAGTTTTAAATTTATAATGCTGATTAAGCCATTAAATTTAACATATGTGCAAAGCAATCGGAAAGGGTACGAGGTTAAAATACTATTCTAAAGAACGCCTACGTCTCTTTGCTACGCCTCAATACTCAACACTAAACGATGGAAGCAAAAGCTTAATAGATCATTAAGCCCGTAGATTTGCGACGCTACACCCTATTCCAAATTAAAACTTTGTCGATCCTTCTATTTCTCGCACCAGGTCCATTTTTCACGAAAGGGAAACCACACATCACCGGGGCGAGGGGGAATAACGATCACTAAGCCCTATTCCATCCACTACCACCTACCTACTGACCACCCTATATAGCTGGGATTGCCATGCTTCCTTGACACATAAAAGGGATGATGTATTATGTTACACTAGCTGTAGCCCGTGAAAAATCACGGGATGTAACTAGACTTGTCAAGAAAAACTATTAGTTGCTTTAATCCACTTATTTCAAATATAGAACGATGTCAATTTTTTTTTGGTAATTTCAATTAACATCAGTTCCATAATTGAAAAGTTAATACTCGTACGTACGTTCTCTCACAGGAAAATATTTATAGTTAATTTTAGAAAACATAAAAAATGTTTTTAAAATTATACTGAAAACCCAGTAACTTTGTGTAGATCACTTTTCAGTGTTTTTACTTGATAAACAACTGACTTTTCCTTACATAAACATGTTTTCAAGTTTTAAAAAGTACATACTTAATGTACCCGTGTTATCATCAAGGCACATAGCTTAAAAATACATCAATTCTATGCATATAATTAACATGTACGTATAAATATATATTCAAATTCTTCCGAAACTGTTGCTTTTAAAATGTTTAATAATACAAAGTATTTTCCTACATTTTTATGTGTGTTTGGCTTACTTAGAAAGGTTATGTAAAGTGTAATAAAAACTGTTTTAATAATTGATACAAGAAGGGTACTTACCCCTACTATCCAGATGCCATACGAACGCGTCCTAATAGGATTGGAACATGGAACTCAAGTAAATAAAAAGTAAAGTAAAACTTGTTAAAACAAATAATTAGTAACTAAGCACATAAATACGTTTCTTAAAAAATGGAATGGGTATGTTTGCTTTTCTAGGAATTTTGTCATGGACTTTCATGAATAATCATCTACTTCTAAATTTCTACTTCAAAATATTTTTAAAATTTGGTATGTTATATGTGAAGCACTTTTGATTCACACTTTATTTATAAATATTTGAAGATTTTATGTGTGTTATAAAGGCACAAAAGAGAAATTTTAATGCAGCACTGTACCGCTCAAAGCTGGCGTAGCAGAATTTAAGTTGTCTAATAGGAGATACCTTCCTATTTCCTCCTCTGACATGAGCAGCAAGTAGCAAGTAGCAAGTAGCAAGTAGCAAGTAGCAAGTGTAAAGTAGCAAGTAGCAAGTAGCAAGTAGTAGCAAGTAGCAAGTAGCAAGTAGCAAGTAGCAAGTAGCAAGTAGCGAGTAGCAAGTAGCGAGTAGCGAGTAGCGAGTAGCGAGTAGCGAGTAGCGAGTAGCGAGTAGCGAGTAGCGAGAGTAGCGAGTAGCGAGTAGCGAGTAGCGAGTAGCGAGTAGCAAATGGCTAGTGAAATGTGGCAAGTGACAAGTGGAAAGTGGCAAGTGGCAAGTGGCAAGTGGCAGCGGCAAGTGGCAAGTGGCAAGTGGCAAGTGGCAAGTGGCAAGTGGCAAGTGGCAAAGTGGCAAGTGGCAAGTGGCAAGTGGCAAGTGGCAAGTGGCAAGTGGCAAGTGGCAAGTGGCAAGTGGCAAAGTGGCAAGTGGCAAGTGGCAAGTGGCAAGTGGCAAGTGGCAAGTGGCAAGTGGCAAGTGGCAAGTGGCAAGTGGCAAGTGACAAGTGGTAAGTGGCAAGTGGCAAGTGGCAAGTGGCAGGGGGCAAGAAGCAAGAGGCAAGTAGCAAGTGGCAAGTGGCAAGTGGCAAGTGGCAAGAGGCAAGCGGCAAGTAGAAAATAGCAACTAGAAAGTAGCAAGTAGCAACTACTGAGGCCCAGAGAAACCTCTCGAGCGAGCGCGTGGACGAGTATAAATTAAAGTTACGGTCTCTTTATTCCCAAACGATGGTTTTACGTCCTCCACGCCTAACTAGCAAAGCGCTTCGCAAAGACAACCGTTTATGAGGCATGTAGTCCAAACTATCGCTCCACTTTTGCTCGCTATTTTTATGTTGGCCATAAGGCATTCCTTGGCGGAAAATAAAACCGTTCATTTGGCAAGGTATTTTATTATACTGTATTACATTGTATTTTAAATTTATTTCGACGATAAACATTTCGCTTCGCGTTTCTTATCTTGTCGGCTGAACTGATCGGTAAAAAGAACAAGTAAACACGACACGACCTTCATTACTGTTCCGATGACTTTCAACTTTATAATGAGATACATTATAATGATCTCCAAGAATTAAATATAATAATGGATATGGGATCATTCAAATACAAAATTTAAACACATTTAAAAAATATACATATTTGTACCTCAACCAAGAGAGAGATGCTTCAGTTTTTCCTTGGTGAGAGCAATATTCAAAATCTAAACTTAAATCAAGCTGTCGAAAACAATGCTTGGAAAACTTCGGAAAACTCGGATTATCGTAATAATAGCCTTCATAGGTACCTACCTGAAATGTATTTTATCGTGGTAAACAAAATTGTGAACTTTAAAATTTAACCATAAGCAAAAAGCTTAAAGCAAAAGTTATGCAACGGTTTCTTGTCTGAAATTTCTTGGTAACGCAACTATTTTCAGCTCGCCACGATGTTTATTTTAGATGAGGTATGGAGCATTGAATGTTCATTTAACTTTAAAAAATAAGAAATGACGCCAAAATAATTGTTCCGTTTAAAAAAAAGTAGCCTTTTGTCTTGGTAAATACCTCACAAAAGTCACGACTGCTCCTAACCGTCTAGAGCCAGTGAGACTATGACGTGGTGGGGTGAAGGAGACGGGGAAGGGGAAGGTAGGGAAGTACCTTGATATTCAGATCTAGTCACCAAACACGGCTAAAACTATTTCAAGCAACGTTTCGATTCTGAGTGGTGGTCCTTTACCAGGGCGAAACTAAAAGTATCTAACACTCGTAACGAAACGTGACGCAAATATACTATATACTATTTTTTTGCGAAATAACACAGATTACTCAAATAATATTTTATTGCTTGATTCACGACATGACTAATCCGTAGTGAAAATTTCGGAAAAAAAGTTTTGAAATCTTTTGTTAAGTCGGGTTGTACGATAAGCTGTTCGCGGACTATCACCAATATGTCCAGTTATTGTCAGACTCATTCTTTTATAAATGAATTTTGCGAGCTATAAAAAGCTATAGCTATAAAAAAGATATTAAATTCGGATACATTCCAAAAGCTCCCTTTATATTGGTACTTTCGCTATAACACCTGGCCGGGAACACGACCTCAGTGTCCGATCAAAAGTGACTGGGAATTTGTTTTTATGGCCTCACACAAAGCTACCAAACAAAAATTAAGCCGGCCAAAAAAAATGATAAAAATGGGAAACTTGGATTAGTTTTTGTTGTGTTAAATGTTTGTATCTTGATTTTTTACCACATTTATGTAAAGAATCTTTTAAAAATTGAGAAGTTGTCTTAAAATCGGTTAGTATAAAAGGAGTTTCGAAAGACAGCAATTAAATATATCCCAAGTTCCAAATAAATCGCAAAGTTTTAAACCATGCATAAATGGTGAATGTAAATAAAACAGTTTTATGTCTAAGCCGTTCTGAACCCTTTTGTATACCTCTAATAAAAGTTTAAGTATGTGGTAATCTGTCACACATCTTCCCCTTGACACACAAGTTAATTTAAATAAAGACGAACACTAAAAAAAAACAAGGAGAAAAAAATCAATCGGTAGAAAAAAGTCACACTTCCTAAAAAGGGCCAAATACGTGAGCAGTTGTATCAGATGTAACAATACGATTAATGGCCGGTACGTGGAAACATAGACGAAGTGGCGTGTTTGCAGTGTTGCCATAATGATTACGAGAGTTTTTTAAAAATATATGTATGTATTCGTGATAGATTCGCCTTAGATTAGCCTTCGAGGCTTTTACATGTAGATACATTTTAACCCTTATCACTCGAGAAAAAAATCATATAGGTTTCCAGCAACTCGAGGATTTTTTTAGCAAAAATATGAGAAAAAACTAAGATATTCTTAGAAAATTAGAAAAAAATATTTTTTGGAAAGGTAGCAAATAAAAATGCTCATTTATGTTTACAAATATATATTTACTATAGAAAATAAGTATTTATAAAAGAAAAAATCGGCAAATTTTAGTTTTTATAATTCCTTAAAGTATGGTATTTTTCAAAACAAACACCCAAATGCATCCTCGGTTTTCCAGGACAAGTATCACAATACTCGCTGGTCTCCCGTCTCCCGCCTTTTACTGACCTTTTTGAGCAGACCACACAGTCCCTCTTAGGACCTTTCCTTAAAATGTGCAGTTTTCCATTGAGCCTGGTCTCTGATGGAGTGGAAGTAGATGGCCTACTTCGAGGATCTTTGTACTCACCCACTAACTGATCAACCAAAACTTTTATTTACTTTAAATGGCTTAGTGGTTTTTCGTTATTTTTCTTTTTTATGGATTTATACAAGATATACAAATTTATGGAACATATCTCTATCCCCCAAAAAAAATAATTTGCGCCACCATTTACATCTTCCTCTTGTATATCTACCTCGGAAGCGCTTGAACTGCTACTTGTGTCCAAAACACGCATTTTTTCTTCTATTCACTAGCTGAACTGTCATGTTGCATTGAAATATCGCCGGTACAGTCACTTTCACATTCAAAAACAAAGTCATCATCACTAATTTCGTCTTCATACATATTTACTATGGAGTAAAAAAATATTTGAATAAATAACTGCGTATTAATTGTTAAAAACAAAAAAAAAATGTAGCACAATACAAAAGCATTCAGTGGCAGGTACTAGACGCAACTAACTGTAAACATGAAGAAACCTGTCCGTGCACCCTTGGATTTTGTAAACAATAAAATGTATGACTATTGTTCATGGTGCTGCGGCGCCTAACGAGTGGAATTAAAATTTTATATGGCGCCGTAGCGGCGCCTCTCGAGTGATAAGGGTTAAGTTGTAGAAATGAGTAAAATAAATGTCTACTACAGAGGCGGCTCTGGGGGTTCAGAAGTGGAAGGTCAATTGAAAGAAAATCATAAATTTTTTCGTAAGAAGCAATCACATGGTGGTTAGACATTATATTAATAATAAAAGAAAACTTTGTTTTAAACCACAGAATTTATTATAATGAAGGCCAACCGGTTTCGCTTAGATCAAGCTTCGTCAGGGCACATATAATAACTGTCAGTTATTATATGTGCCCTGACGAAGCTTGATCTAAGCGAAACCGGTTGGCCTTCATTATAATAAATTCTGTGGTTTAAAACAAAGTGTTCTTTTATTATTAATAAAATCATAAATATTAGCTAATCCAACCTTTACGCCTCTCGATCCTTAAGTAAACAATATTACATCTTACATCCATATGCGGCATTTTTTTTAGAACCTTAACTCATAATTTCTGAATTCGTGATGTGTTGACGGTGTTCACCTCGGATTTGTAGCGGCATAAAATAAATATAATACAAAATACCAATATAATGAATTTGTCGGTACTCACCAATATCCGAAGCCGGTAACACAATATTGTTTTTTATCTTATCACTAATTAACACATAAAACTTGAGTGTTTTTTCTATTATTTATAAATGTTTTGACATCGATTGAGCAGTAATTACTATGAATGCAGCTCCGCTGAAATTGAAAATTTCTACAAAAATCCATGTACCTAAATAAAAGAGTGGGGTGTGTACACAGCCCTTGGATTCTAATAATAAAAAAGCAAACTAACATTTCTTGTATATTAAATCCACCCTTCTTTCTTTGGCCGCTGCAAAATGATCAATAACACGGCTGTGGAATTTTTATGGACCATATTGAAAAACAAATTCTAGATTCAGCCTTAAGCAAACATATTATTTACTATGTTCGTTATGTCGACGATATTCTGAAAGGTACCGACAGACAATTAGATATTTTTGTTAAATGGGCTAACTCCATCAACCGCAAAATCTGCTTTACGGTTGAAAGAGAGAATAATAATAAAATTAATTTCTTAGACTTAACAATTGGTAGAGAAAACAATAAACACACATTCGAAATTTTCCGTAAACAAACTTTTACAGATACGACAATCCATAATAACTCGTTACACCCATGGTCACACAAACTGTCCGCATACCATTCAATGGTACATAGACTAACTAATTTACCACTGGATAAAGCATCATATGAGAGGGAGAGAAAAATAATTTTAACTATTGCTAAAAATAACGGATTCAAGGATAGAGACATTGAAAAAATAATAAATAGTAAAAAACATAAAAATAACCTTAACTTAATTTACCCGACGACTAATACAAAAATAAATAATAATTTTGGATGTTTGGAATTTGTCGGACCAACATCTACAAAAATTGCTAAAGTTCTCAAAAAATGTGGCTTGGATATTGCCTTCCGCACAAAAAATAATATTGGATCTTCACTTAAAAATTCAAAAAGTAAGTCACCGAAATTAAAAAATAGCGGCATTTATAAACTTAACTGTGATGAATGTAATGCTGTATACATTGGACAAACCGGCCGGTCCTTTAAGATAAGATATAAAGAACATATAAGAGCATTTAAAAACAAAAATAAAATAGCTTCACAATTTGCCAAACATCTCTTAAACGAAAATCATTCGCTTAAAAATAATAACAAGATAACTCCTCTGCATTTTAGAAAACAAAGGCCGAAAATTAAATCTTTTAGAGCAGTTGGAAATAAATAAAAATTCAAATAATCCAAACTTTAAGTTAATAAATGAACAAAAGAATATGATCCATTCACCACTACTTGATGTGTTCAAACCGAAAATTAAGAAACAATGCCCCTCCTTAATGACCTTTTGTCAAATAATAGTATACCCTTAGGTAGGGAAACTCCCCATGTTAATGACATAAACAATAATTACAATTTATCAGAAAAACCTAATGGGGACATTGGTAATTAAAAATAAAAATAATAATAACATTAAACATGATATAAATAGTCCGTCTGTATGGCTATATTTGAACCTACTTTCCATTTCCACTAGAATAGTATCACAAACTTCTATCGCTACCAAGTGACTGTTTTCATCAACACGCCTTTTCTTACATTCGCCTTCTACAGAACTGATTGAATCTGCGGGATTGGAACTTAATTCTGCTCGTATAACCAAAATATGATGTCTAAATTCCCCGATATGTTTTTGTATTGATATTGCATCCAAATTTCTTTTTTTGCATTTGCTTAAATAAAATTTCACAGTGAGGCATTATTTTATTAAAGAATGTTAACCAGTAAATAAAAAAACTCTTTTCTAGGTTATTTATCAAATTGTGTGCCTGACTTATAGTGTTTTGATCATTTTCCTTTTCCAAAATTAAGTTTAAGCATTTCAGAATATCTGATTTATAAGTGAAGACAGTCATTATGCATTTAGCATTGAAACACCACCTGGTTGGAGCTGCTTTTGGTAGACGAGCTTTAACGGTTTCGTCTAAAAATTGCATTCGCTTTGGAGATCTTGAAAAAAAACGGAAAATGATTGAACGGTTGCAAAGAAAACCTTCACTCCCGTCGTTATCGTAGATGCCTTTTGCAAAATAAGGTTTAATTGGTGAGCATAACAATGAACGTATTGAGCACGAGGGAAAGTTTCTCTGATTCTAGTTTGAACGCCCCCAGTTTTTCCCTGACATGACGGCCGCCCCGTCGTAGCTTTGTGCTATCAGCTGTCGCGGTTTAACTCCCAAGATTCTTAACTCGGTTAATATCTCTTCGGTCAATCCTGCTGCCGTGCAAACCCCTGGGTTTACAAATTTCCAAAAACGTTCGCATGCAAGATTTTCTTTCAAATATCTAATTACAAATACCATTTGAGTTTTAGTTGAACTGTCTGTTGTCTCGTCTACCTGTATTGCGACGTACTCAGATTTCTGTATATCTAGTTTTATTTCTTCTTGAGATACTGCTAAAATTGAGTCCAGCAAATCATTTTGAATCGTTTTAGATAAACCTTCAATATTTTTGTTAAAATATGTCTATTTTTATCTACTTTTTCATTGTGATCTACAATTGCTTTACGATATGCGCTATCTAATTGAATCCGAATATCAATGGTTCCTAGTAAAACAAAGCTCATTGAATTATTAATATGCAATGTCGAGTTAGAGTGCTTTTTTATTTTTTCCTTCAAGTGTTTTAAATCACTAACTCCAATTTCAGTCCATTGCTTTTCAGTTTTAGAGTCGAAAAGTAAACAATGAAAACAAAAATATACGTTCCTTTTTTCACACCCACAAATCCAGTCACAGAAACTATAACTTTTGAGATTAAAATATCGTTTAATGTCTTTATTTTTTTCTTTCGATATAGAGATTATTTGCATTTGTGGCTTTGGCCGGCCAATACACTTGATTTCAACACGCTTTTCGTGGTTCAATGAACTGCTCGCGACTGCTTTTAATATGAAATCAACTGAATTATACATATTTAATTATTAAAATGCTATTATACACTGATAATAATGAACAAGCGGACGCTAGATGGTACTAATACCCGCGATTTTCAAAATTTTCGACTTATAATAATGATCAACCATCAGTTGGTTTGTTTTAAATCAGATTTTTTATTGATAATTGTCGTTGCATATTTTTGGGGGGTCAATGTCCAAATGACCCTAAGGGGCGGCCGCCACTGGTCTACTACATAACATAATAGTTTTTTTTAAGGAACTTTGTAGGTACAATGTAAGTGTATAATTACAGCGTATATTAAGTGGATTGTAAAAAAGAATAATAGTACGTGTATAATAAATAACATAAAAAATTTAGTGTAACTATAAAATAAGTAGGTAAGTACTATGTAAATAGGAAGTTAAAGCGCAATGGGTAAAAGGTTTATTCTAACACAGTAAATATAACTATAAAAGGTGCAAATGAAAAAAAAAAACTTATAGTTCGATTTAAAACATTAAAAATACATTTAAAAAAAAAAATTAACACAGTGTTGTAACGGTAAACATCTATTAAGCGATACTTATTACCTAGTCTGTGCAACCTTTGAATGAGAGAATTTTAAAAATGATTATTTACTGACGTAGGAACATTATACAGAGCCGTCTGCCGTGTATCACAAGGTATAATAAGGCTCGTTGAAGCCAGGGCGTCGAAAATGCTCTTCGCTATTTTAAAGAGACATTTTAAATCGCTCATTGTGCGTCTTGACGATATATCGGTTAGGTTAGGTAAGTCCATTAAAAAATAAAATAAGACCAACGATTGGAATACATAATTCTTATCAATATGTGATATTTGACTATTCTTCTTTCTAAGAAAATGTCATCGCTTGATAGGCAAAAGGGCTTAAACGACACCTTGATAAAAAAAATGAGTTAAATATGCATTTTTGATCAGTTCTTTTGCATCGAATTCTCTGACTCTCGTTTGATTCTGAAGACTTTTGGGGCCCTTCAGCCATCTAGAATATATTTACCATGGGAGAAGGCTTGACTCAAGCAACACAAGCTTAGGACTTTTTAAAGCTTTTTGTCGCTTCAGATAAATCAGTGAGAGCATTGAGTTAACTTTTTTTTTCAAAATCCAACCAGAGTGCTGAAGACTAATGAATTTTATTGTACAACAAAACTTAAAATTGCTCTGGTGTAAGCTTAAAAAAATGGCGCTTCAGCCCTTTTGCCTTTCCCGCGACTGTATATTCTTCTCACCCTCTTTTCTTGGTCCATCCGCAATACATATCCAAACCATATAGTCATCGCTTTCTTAATCTTATTAATTACGCTTTGGTTAAATTATCGGGAAAAATTAATTATAAAGGTATAAAAAGATAAACAGTTCAAGAAAATGTAAAAAGCTAGCCATGTGTTTTCTCTTTAATGTTTCCTCAATCATCACTAAACTAATTATGGGTATAATTCTCCAATGTCCAGAATGTCAAGACTTGTTAGCCCAAGCCATGGTCTTTTTTTGGTAGCAATATAAATGATTTTTGTCATTCTTAACGACTCTACCAAAACTTCGACTGGACCATGGCTTGAATGTTCTCTCTTATGTTTATTTGTCCTATTTTTGTATTCGCTTCATTTTTTTTATAATGTGTGTGCTATTTTCTTTCTCTGTTGTTTTTTTTTCTATTTCGTGTTTAATATGCCTTTTTCGTAATTGCACTTTAGTCCGTTAATTTATAAATAAATAAATGTTTTTCGTTAACTTCCCAAAATATGTAGCTAAATCGTATTTTAATACATTAAGCGGCGGTTTTTTCTTTAAACATAAGATTTCTGATATCAAGATTTGACTTTTGTCAAAACCATATTTTTGTCCAGTTAATGTTGCGATTTGGGCGTTTGTGTGTCGCGGAGAATGTTAAGGATGAATCATACCCGGCCAGTGCGGCTTTGTGTCGGGTTTAGTATTTGGCAAGACGATCGGGTATTTTTCCCCTTTGAATACGGTGGAGAAGTGGAGCAATTTGTAAGGGAAGATATCCGGAGGAGAGACAAACAAAAAGTAATTGCAGTTATTACTCTTCTCACGCATCAACTCACGAATAGCCTCATTCGTCATGGGATTACAGCCTACCCGAGGGAAGGCGCGAGGGAAGGCACAAGGCTATTGCACGAAGTGTTGGAAAAATTGTAATATAATAAAGGAATGACAGTATCCTATTTCAAAATAAATAATATGGTCAACAAACGCTTGTATACATTATACTTCAATTCAACAAGTTACAATACAAAGTTTTTTTTAAATTGCTTTATGACGAAATTCTCACTAATATTTAAGTCTCGGCTTTTGGTAAGTGATCTCATTTATCAATATGTTATTCACTTTTTATTGTATATATTTTCTTTTAAACAAAAACGATAGTCTCTTTCTTCTTTTGATACTTACTGATACGTTAGTACACATTTAGTGTAGAGATGGTCGGTTAAAAGGAACTGGTTTCAAGCCGGTCACTGGAACTATACATATTATTTCTCCAAGGAACCGGTTCCTTTTATTGGAAGTAAAAATGATGAATATCCATTTAATGCTTTTGGCCAAAAAGGTGCGGTTGCGGTATTTTTCGGCGAGAAATTCCCTGAAAACCAGTATTTATCAAGAAAAGAGGAACCGGTTCCACAAACTCCAGTGCTTCTCGTTCCCAGAATTTTTTCGGTGAGGAACTGTTTTGAACTTTTCGTTCTCAGAATATCGCTAGCAACCCTCCTAATGAATTAAAAAATACATAAATCACAGGAATCTTTGATAATTTAATTTGGCTTAAAAATATTACTATTGGAACTATCTGGCACAAGGAACCGGTTCCAAATAAAGAAAAAAATAACCGGTTCCTCGACAGTCTCCGGTAACTGGAACCGCAGTGACACCCAATTCTGATATCAACCATCCCTATTTAGTTGCTATTATTGTATTGGAATAGGCTCTCACTAAAACAAAACATTTCTCTTATTGATGTGATGAGTCATGCTGTTATGCTTGAAACTTGATCATAATTCGATCAAATTCTGAAACGGGCCGAGAATCGACTGTTAACGATTTTAAGAGGCGATTATTTGAAGTGACAACGATAAAAAATTAAAATGGCGCTTATCATCGATTTACGATAGTGTAAAGTGTGACAGTAGTTCAAACCACTAGGCCTAAGTTTGCTTGCAAAAAAATGTGGACTAACGCCTTTGACTTAAACACAGTCGACATATAAACTCGTATATAGTAGTACTTTTGTGCTGTTATTTTTATGATTATTTATTTATTTATATACTAACGGACTATTGTCCAATTACAAAAAAAAAACAACACCGAATGGGAAAAAAAGAACAACAGAATAACAGCACATACATAATATTTTAATGAAGCCATGACAAAAAGGACGAAAATATGCATTTGAAGGAAAATTCAAGTCAAAGGTTTTGGTAGAGTCGTAAAGAATGACAAATATCATTTAGACTAGCACCAAAAAGCTCAAGATTCTTGAGTTAATAAGTCTCGACATTCTGGACAGTGGAGAATGATACCCATAATTAGTTGAGTGATAATTGAGGAACAGCAATTCATTGTTTCTAAGTCTACGGTAAGGAATTATTATTTTAATTTGTTATTGTTTAATACAATATTGTTTAACTAAGCTCCCGCAGAAAAGCTACTCACAGTAGCTTGGCGGGTACAAATTCTCATTGTATGAAAATAATATTATACAGTAAATAAAAAAAGCACTTTGTAATTTTTTGGTTAATTTACTATAGCACCATTCTCCCAAGGAAGAAGGTAAAGGTAGACAGCATGGACCCCTAACTTGAATACAACTCCATCTTGCCACATACTCTTTGAGTAATTTTCATTCACAAATAGTCTCATACTTATATCTGTTATGCCGACTCTTGACGTGACCCGACTCGAGTAAACTTAGTACAATATGTATAAGGAAATATATAGTAATAACAATACATAAAGCCGTTATACTAACGATCGCGTCACGTGTAGTATTACAAATCTCCAACTGTGATTAAGAAAAAATACATCAGACAGTAAAATGTACAATTCTGAGTAGCGCCCTGGTGAGAGATAAAGATTCCGATTTGAAATGTAGCTTCAAATGGCTTTTACTACCTTCAGTACCCAGATCTAAATACCTAAGTACTTCCCAACCTTCTTAATACCCATTCTCATCCCTTCTTCACTCCATTCAACGTAACAAAATTCTTCAAAGTGGGAATGCTTTGGTTCCACTGGCTCCAGACAGTTGAAACTATTGCGCTATATTACACTGAAAAAAACAACAACGTTGAAAATATTCAAAGATTTGGAAACACTTTGAAGAAATTAAATTCGCCGTCCCTGGCCTACACGGTCTCATACTATTTACGCAATTCTCTTTGAGTCCACGTTGGAATTAATAATAATTTCATCTGAAATTATTACCCAAGGGTATTAGCGAGAATGTTAACTATGGCTGCCGCTTAATTTGTGTGCCTGTGCGCTCATAGGCGTAACGCTGATAGCTTTGTTGCAACCTCTCCCTTGTTCTCACGACAGAAAAATGTAACTGAAAGAGAAGTTACTGAAGAGCTTTCAGCGGCATGACCATACAAACTGTTTCGGGCGGATCAAGGCTTTGCTGGTTTCCGATTCACCCGGGTTAGGTAATTAGAGAAAGGCTCATCAATGAAATGTTTTTTTGGTTTAATCTAACTAACGTTTTTGGGCCGTTTTTTCAATTAAGGATTAACTTAAAAGCTCGTTCTCTTAAGGCAGGTAGTTAATCTCAACCCCTAGGCAGTTAAATGAAGGTTTTAGGGACACAATATGCTTTTCCTGATTATTTTTAGTAGATAGATTCATTTTATTATACTGTACAAAGATCGGACTATTACTTTAGTTGCGTAGATTTAACATATATGGAATAATAAACACATTGTTTTCACAAAGATGCAATATTAAAGTAATTCAATACTTCGTATGTCATTGTGTGAAAGTACTATAATACAATATAAAATTACAAATGTCAGTCCTTTGGTTGCAACACACTGTTCTTGTTTTGTTGACTTTTAATTTCACAATTATACCCAAGTAAATATAAAAAGGTTATTATTTATTCTCTCAAGTCCTTTATGAAAAGAAACGGAGATTTTATTTTCGCCCGCTTGATAAAATGTTTATATACGCGTAATTTTATAATAATAAATACAGTAAAATAATTTTTATTACAAAATTTATAACCCATAAAATATTTTAATCTTTTTCTTGTTATTTTAATACTCAGTAGGTACCTACACCTACCTACCTGTTAGATGCTATGCGAACATGTGGAATACGATAACTCGTAACCTTAGTAAGCAAAAAATAAATCTAGAAAAATATATCTGTTTTTTTATAACTAGAATATATAACTGTTTGAAAAGCTTTATTTGGATTTTTTTCGTAGATTTTCATGAATTTGCCACAAAACCCGTACAAACTTACCCCCTTGACGTGAGTTTTTACAAAAATGGCGCTATACAAATTATACAAATATTATGAAAGAAGTTTCTTATAATGAGCGTGAAACATGACACATTATTTGAAGTATTTTCTATCTCATTCACTCGATCGTGCCACCCCTTCATGTCGTTTTCAAGAGTTTTATTTATGCGTTTCATCAAGTATTACGTTCAAAACCTTTATAATACCTTATTCGCGTATTCAACTGTTTCTCTACGGTCTCGGGGGAAAATATTGAAAAAATATATGCGTATTTCTTGGCACAATGTCGCTTTTTATTTTCCATATTTGATTCACAACTCTTTTTCATTATTCTCTTTTAAATTATATGCTCCGTGGAGATTTCAGTAAATAATTATGTATTAACATTAATTATGGCTGATGAGTTTGTGGATTCATAGGTATCGGGGAGTTGTTTTAAAAATTCGTGTTTCAAATATGCATTTAAATATAACTTTAAAAATATTTTGAGTGTTTACTCGTCACTGCCCCCTTTTGCAGTTTGATAATTTCGAAGGTTTAAACAACCTCGTCAGTTACTCGTTTTTATAGTTCTAAGTTAAATTACCATATATAAGTCATATTAGACAAATTAATTCGGTGATATCATCTAAAAAATGTAATAATGGACTTCTAAAAAAAAATTCTTCCGATGCCACAGTTACATATTAAGGTATACTATTATAAATAGAAGGCCTAAAAATATTTCCAAATTGTACAATAATTTTTTACACATGATGCAAAATCACATCGCTGAAAAGTGGAAGCTTATGTATAGAGTTACCAGTAGTGGCTTTCTGGCTTCGCTTGGGTTTAAAAATTAAAATTGAAAAATTGGAAAATTTTGCGTCTTGTCTTAATTGTATTGACTATTAGATTAGAATTTTACTTTATAGTTAAGATAACGAAATTCTTATATTCTTATTATAATACAGATAGTAGACGGACGCAAAGATATTAAAAAATAGATTTCTGCTTTGGAGTTGAGATGTTTTCTGAAAATATCATTTGTGATCAGAGGGTTTTCGAAAACCCTTTCGGTAGATGACAACCCTACCGTTGATCTTTCAGGAACGGTCGGAATCTATTGATTTTATTTTATTCTATGGTATTGGTAATAGGTAAATAAATACCTAACGATAATATTTGATCGAGATGTTCAACGTATTGAAGGTTTCTGGTCAAGTAAACAGCCTTCCTCTGATCTTGATTGAACATTTTGCCCTCAGAGGTAATTGAAATCTACAGGACTGCGGTGCGGGGGTATGTTTATAATTAAACATCACTTAACGTACGGAGCTGTCGAAGTCTCCATCCCCTGGGCTGAGTGTTGACTTAACTTGTTTGCTTTTCTTCCACTACTGGCTTATTCCCCAAGTTTGCCAGTATTTACAAAGTGGGGCAAAGTAAAGTAGGATTTTGGCGGATCCATAGTTGAATCTACGAAGAGTGAATTAATTTTTTGAAATGTTCGTATGTATACTGGTACGTAAAGGTTTTTAAGGACAAACTTGCTTTGGAGAACGTTGTGAGCAGGAACTAACGCGAGTGGTATGTGACCCAATCAAAAATACAAAAACATGCTGATGACATATAATACAAATGTGTCGGAGTGCAATTTTATGTAAATACAATCATCGCGTATGTAACGCATCTCTAAAGATATATTTTTTAGGAAACAATTATTATATATGAAATTAACATGACTTAATTTGTCATAATCATGTTGCTTTTAACCTTATATTAAAACTTTGAACTGTGAAATATTCACTTCAGCCAAAGGTATGATAATTATGAACGTGGTTAAGAATAAATAAGAACAATAGTTTCAATTAAGCCAGCATAAAAAAGATATCTTTACAGTCTTTTCTTACGTTAATTAAATAATAAAAACTCCCCCACTGTAAACGTAGGCAATTTTAAAATCGTCCAAAACTGCTTACACGACACTTAAAATTGGTAACCGAAGTTTTCTTTTGAATTTAAATTCGTACACTGAAAATAATATAATTGGGCTCAACTCCCATTAAAACTCGGGGTTCACTAAATTCAAGAAATACGCCGGCGTTGTATATTGTTTATCTACGGCGAAAGGTCACGCCTAATGACTAGTCTAGGCGCCATAACCTAAAAGGTAATAAGTTTTAGTTCACGAAGCGTCTCTGTGCTCTCTCCTCTGCAGCCAGTAATATCTGCACTGTCTATTAACTATCATTAAGTTATATGAATTATTCACGTAGCAATTTCAGCGATTTTCGTCGGAGATTAATCCGAAGTTAGTTGGCGGCAGCCCGGGAGGAGTGGAGACCGCTATTAATTCCGCTACCGGCAAATGGATGTTACAATCAAAAGATACGGGAAAGAGACGGATCAGTGGATATCTGTCAGGTTTCACAATTTTCTACCGTATTAACGAAACCTGTAATTGCGCTTTTAGATTCGATCAACGATCTGGTAGAAAGATGGGTATTCAATTAGGTTCATGACCTCATTATTTTGTTTATGACGTAGACCAGGAGTGGGGAGCCTTTTTGCTGCGAAGGACCGTATGAATATTTGTAATATAATTCGAAGGCCGTACTAAATATGAATGATATTTTAAAAATGAGCTGTCACTTCCAGTTACCATGGGGAGAGAGGGGTGTGCTCAAACCGATTCTCTGTTTTCTGAGTAAGGAACCAGTTTTTGCGTTTGCACCTTCTGGATTCAAAATTGTCGCAGTCCGGGAGAAGGGGAGTAAAACAGATACTTTGGGTAGAGATTCAGCATAGGGGAAAGGGGAGGGGGCGGGAGGAGTGTTTTTCTTTTGAAATTTAATTTTGCGTCTTAGAGTTTTAGTTCACATCGCCCAGATCTCTGGAGGTTTTTTTTCGTAGGGGGAGGGATGTAAAGATACGAATATATTAACTTACCCTCATCTCAAGGAGCCATACCCTCTCTCGTCACAAAAAAAAACTCGCGGGCCGAAGGTTCCCACCCCTACTATAGACAGTGGAAAAATAATTTTTAAGGAATGCCTAGTGTAAAAAGCATTTTTGAAATTATTAACTTTGTGATGGAAGATTTATATTAAAACCCAATAACTTTGTATACATCATTTTGAAAACAGTGATGTACCTACACAAAATACCACTGGAGTTTTATTTATTTCATTATTTTGGGTTATTTTCATCAGATCATTTCAATATAATAAAAAATCGGTTTATTTTCATCAATTCCCAGAGTGGAAAATACGCTCAGTATCGCTTTCCTGTCTTTCCAACATTTCCCAGTTAGAAAAACCATATTTTCACTGGCTTGGTACAGTAGGAGTTCCTGTACAGTGTACTATCAAATATAAGAGTTTTAATATATACATGTATATTTTTTGTCTAAATTATACGGATATAAAATAAATATAATTTTTGTAGTACGAGTTGGCGATGAACTTCAAATGAGCGAGAATCAAACTTCAATTAATGCTAACTTCCAATTTAGCACCCACCGTGATACGTATGAACTTAGGAGTAAATAAGCGGAAAAAGGTTTGCTGCAGAGTGCCTTAAACGATCTTTAGATCTCTAAAAGAGAAAATTGTCTGGTGTCTTCTCCTAAAGTTTGTATTAATTAATAGTTGGTTTAGCCTTTTCTCATACACTAATCAGCGCCGGTAAATACCTGGAACCAAGTGCGCGTGAATACAAACCTCCAGACCTACCGCTGGAATATTCATACTTATGATATGTTTGTCAAACTGTGGTGCGGTATCTAGTCGTGTCAACGAATTTATGTAACAACTGGTTTCCAACAACAACAAAACATCAATACCTACCACGTCATGTTCTCACATAGGTTTCTGCTGGCTAAGTCTTTCATCATTCGTCAAGCAATATTTTCCGCTTATAATGATGCTAGTAGGAGGATTATAATCAGGTTCTTCCGTAATCTGGGAATGTTGGTCTTTCTTTAAAAAAAAGAAGAAAGAAAAAAAGAAACCATCTGCAGGCAGATGTGAAGTTAGAAATGAATAGTAGGTATATTATATACCTACTGTTCATATATCTACTTTAAGCATCATCTTTAAAGTGGCAGAAAACCTTCTACCCAAAACTTAGTCCGCTTCAGCAAAGAATCTCCTAGTGAGACCGCGAGTAGGACTACTGAATAATTTCTAACTTGCATGTAAAATAACAGTATCATATTTATAAAGTTATAATATTTAAAAAAACAAAAAACCATAAATTTGAAAAATGACCATTACAATATTATTCAAATGTCCCAGGAAACTGAGTATATTTATGGATGATGCTCAAAGGTGCCTTAGTTTGATCCAATTTATCAAAAGCATTTTTGAATTTATAAGGGATGTATATAAATTGTTTACAAATTTTGTAGGGAGAATTAAGTGAAAAAGTGCAGATTCAATATCTCGATCCCCACTGAGACTTAGGAACAGCCAACTAGCTAGAATGTATTTTTTTTCTAAAAAATAATCAACGAGCATTAATTAAAAAACCAGTGGGACTATGGCATCCCTAAATGGGTTATTTTATGGAAGTGAATGGAGTGGGAAAGGGAAGGAGACGGGAAAGATAAATGTTGGGATATATACCTGACTATTCAGATCTGATCACAAAATACGGCTAAAGCAAGTATTTTTTTTAATAAATTTAAATGTGTATTAAATTTTTTATTTACTCTGAATTGCATTGCTATTAATAAAAAGTTTACTTTCGGAGTAATTTAAAAAGCGGTTTCCGGATATTTTTAATTTGTAAAAAAATGTTTTCGGAGACTCCTGGCAATATGCATAACATTACAAGTACAACGTATAAATATTTTTAAATAATAATAAAAAAACTTAAGCCGTTAGCTGAGTTTTCTTATTTTCTCCTTAGTGTATCTAAAGAGATTGGAGTAATTTGCGGATCAGTTTGAAAACTTCTTCACACGAGTTTCACTAAAATAGAGATGGTATAATACCAATCTACTTGTTACCTGTGAATATACTGATTACTGGGTTCAAATTTACAAGGTCATTCTAAAACATTTCTAGTCGTAACCTCCATATCAATTATCCTCGGCCCAATAACCTCAATGCCAAGTCGAACAATGTTACTGTTCGTTAACATTCCAATACTAAGGTAACAATCCCAATTTCACAAGATCTGCCAATATGCTTCAAAATTTTAAATTTGTTTGATAACGTATCTATTGATATCGATTTGAATTTACATAGGCTGCGTAGTACCGTTGTTAAGATTCAAAAAAATAATTACATAACAAGATGTGAAGAATTTATCCATTACAAAATGATTGGTAAGCAACAAAATAAATTATGGCAAATTAAAAAAAATCTAATGAAATCTAATTTTCGTTTTGCACGTCCGCTGGGAGGAAGTCAACATTTCAATTTTATTCTAATTCCCGCTTCTCAAGAAAAAAAATAGAAAAAATCTTATTAAATCAAAAGAAATAGAGAAAATTCGTCACTGAAATAACAACTACCTCGTTAGGAAAAATCATGATTATTTTCAAATAAACCAAAGCTAAAAAACAATTCCAGTTTAAGCAGGTACCTATGCAATACAAAATAAGGCCTCTGAAATATAATATAATCCTTGTAAATTAATTAGCCTATGTTTTTCAAGTTGATCCTTTGTACGAAGATACCCCAAACGTATTAAGAAAGCTACGTATTCTATCTTACATAAATTCCGACTCGTTTGTAATTTTAAAATTATTTTGCAGAACAAAGCTACTAGACTCGTAAAATTTTATGTATTTTATGTACGAGTACATACGCACTGACAATAAAATTTACATTATGTTTTACTTGGAAATCAAAATTAAACACTTAAATTTATTAATCCACCCTAAAAAAATGTTCAAAGGATTTTTACGTACGTCTAAAATATCACTCGATCAGTAGGATAATAAATTAAGTGGTACTTTTACTAGAAGAGCTTTCAGAGCATAAAAACGTTATAGTAATAATAATACTTCGATAATTTATACAGCGTCATTTTTGTGAAATATCACCTCAAGGGAGCTTTACAAAATTTACCAAAAAAACTATCTTAATACATATAAAGCTATAGCTAAAATAACCTAATAGATATTTACATTTTGGTTAATTACATTAGTCGCGGGTTGTGATAAAAAATCGAACTTTTTGTTTAGCAGTAGATCGAGGATTGGGGATCGCGGATCGCGGATCATTGCGTGAAAATATATTATTGTACTGGTGAGTTTAGATGCTAATGGCTTAGTCTAGCTTTTTAACTTACGGCAATTCAATTATAAAACAAAAAATGATGATTATCGGCAAAAATATTAGCATATTTTTTTGTTGTTTCGTGAATTTGGCGCAGCAAATGCCTGTGAACGATTTTATTCAATTTGTTTTTAGGTATACCTGCAAAACATGCGGTAGTTCGCTGTAATAGGATCTGACCCGAGTTAAAAAATAATGGAGGACAGGACAAAAGCCTATATCCAGGACTGGGATTTCATGGAGATAAAGAGGTGTCGGGATAAGTGTGCAGTATTGCTCTTTGGCATGGTACCGAAGGCTAGGTAGGCAGAAATAAATCATTACGAAACTTGTTAAAAATAACTTTCAGGTACCTTTCTGTTATAAAATAATAATACTTATGAAATTGTACGTTATATCGCATATTTGTGCTAGAGCACGCATTGTATCACATGTGAAGGCACATTAAAAACCGTCTTCATAATTTATGTCATCATTATTGATATTATCCCTAATTTTAATTGATGTCCGTAAAGATTAAAAAAACGTATATTTTTAACCACACTGACGGAAATACTAAACCAATGTGAAACATTGACATTGCCGAAAGGATCGCAAAACTTTTAAAAAATGCGCATGTTACTGAGGTCACTAGGGGATGGAATTTCCAAAAAGATTTCCCACAAAAGAACCGAAATGAACCTAGGAACAACATGACATTTGCCCAATCCTAGAAGTTTGGTAGATTTTGGTATTTTGGTTTTGGTAATTTTATTGTTTACAAAAACATATCTTATTTTAACACATTTTTTTTTAATAAATATTTTACAACGGTCATGTTTCACCTGTATCCATTTTTATTAAATAATTAAGCAAAGATTCAAGAGATACTTGATCGACAGTCAACTAACTTATCAATAGTGGTGAAAACACAAAGTATGTTATGTACCTACTGTTTTTTTTACTTGTAAAGCGTTCCATCTATAATATATTCATATATATATATTTATTTATTTTTCGAGTTATGAAAAGATGTGTCGAATTTTATAGAAGACCGGGTAATTAAGATGCTAGCAGTAATATGAATTTAATATGTATTGTATGAAGCGGTCAGTAAATATATGTGGAAGGTATTAATTACTAATATTATTTTACTACAAATACAAAATATTAAAGTTTACTCATTTTAAGGTTATCTAGAAGGGAAGTGTTACATCTGCCACATATCTATCCATGGTGCATTGAGCAATATGCATTTTGTCACTAGTAATTGGTGAAAGACAAACATTCTGTCCCATGACTGGTAGGGATTGCACTGGTCAAATATACGAGCTTTTTGTTTTGTGTGAGTTTCATTCCATTGTAGGATTTCATCTGGCATAGAGAGTCGGTATTACTTAAGTTAAAGTGAAAAATAAATTTTTGGCACTTTTTAGAATTTACTTTCGATGTACAATTGCTCTAAAATTCATGATTCTTACTTTTCTAAATAATATACCGAAAACTACGAAAAAATGATAGGCATCATGTTATAAATTATTGTTGTTTTAAGGTACATATTTATGGTATAAGGTCAATGGGTATATAATGATAAATGCACAAATAGTAATTGTGTGACAAGTATTTTAATTTATTGCGTTTTTGTCCTTTTTCGTTCTAAGTAGTAAAAATAACTCAATCTCAAGCCATATCAGTGATAGCTCTGTTGTTGCCACTATCTATTTTTTATAAACCATACAAATAACAGAAAAAGAGGTTGCAACTGAGCTCTTAGTGACCGAACCATACACATATTTGCAAAGATTATTATTCAAAGCTTTACACTTTCTCCTCAGAAATGACATTTTTACACTTATTAAATTTTGACCTAAATTTTATGAATCTCATCTCAACTCATCACATCTAATCTTCATCCCCCTGTCCCGTTTAGGGTGTAAACTCATCACCTCGACAGGGTGCCTCTTGCGCTACTTCGGCGACTAATTTATTAATCATTTAAATTAATTTAATCTCATTTTTGGGTCCAATTATTTAAACCTGATTGGCGTCGTTGAGATAATTAGTTAATTTGAGGATCGCGTGAAATTCATTCGACGATTTGTCTTTTCCTCTTTGAAAAATTATCACTTCTTCTTTCAGACATTGTTTGCCAATTGGTGTGATTCATTTTCACCCCCGTAAAGAAATTTAATTTCAGGGGTGCGAAGCGTTATGCACAAGGTCATATTTTTTACTCCGAAATTAGGGGTACCATAGCTCCATTGGAACACTTGGAACCTGCACTTATTTTTCACAAATGACTCACGTGGCAGAAATAGAAGTTAGAATGGAGCCTTAAGTGACAGGAAAATATACCTATAAAATAACATATTTATTTCTTTAAAACATTTTTTTTTTGTTATTCGTGGTGTAATTAGCGATTTAAATATTGTAAAAAAAAGTACCCATCACGCCGTTTCTCCCTAGGGATAGGCAGAGAGGATGGACTGATCAACAACTCTGCTTTGGATCACACTCCTTGTTTTATTCGTATGTGTGAATTTTCGTTGTTGTTTAGTTCTAAAAAATGAAAAGGCCGAAATTTTTTTCTTCATAAATTTTTTTTTTTTTTAATTTCTCAGGAATTTTCTTTTCGAAGTCAAAAATAAGTTTGAAATATGCTGTATGCAAGCAATGCACCTATGTGAGTACTGTTTTCGGGGCAAAATTCACTGCGATACCTATAATGGTTTAATTTATTTAACTGTTAATTTGTGGTGAAATTCCCTTGTATTATTATGTCAAAGGAACGTAATCATTTTTGTTCCACTTAATTATTTATAACAAGGCTTTTTCAGAAAGGTACCCTTCAAACTTATGGCTGTGTTCTAATAAGTTTAAAAAGTTATAGTTGGTGGATAAAAGTTTTTCAATCATAAAACTAAATCAATATTATTAGTAAAAAAAGCTTTTCCCGGTAATTATGCAAAAGGGTTATTTTTTAATGTTAAAAGCCTGAAGCTTCTTTCCGAAAGGCTTTTCTTTGCTCAGTAAGTATAATTATTCTTTTTATATTTAATTCGGAAGTAGTAGCCATCTAGATATGATTATTTTGAAGCAAAAGTTTTCTGTTGTTCCTAGGGGAGTGGGTAAAGTTTCTTGTCTATACCTCCAAGCAGATTAGTGAAGTTATGACTGTATTTATACCGTTGGGTCATTTATTTTTTAATTCTTTCATTATGATAATTGTTATTTCTTCTTTGTGCAAGGTAACATAAACAGATATATTAAATAATAGTATTTAGAACTGGTTAATACTACACTTGAAGTAGTACAATAATGCTATTCATTTTTGTGAAGGGTGCGAATAAATTGCTTTAAAAGTGTATGTTTGTGATTAGGTTTCGTGAACATCCATGGAATATTAAAGATGAAAGTGTCTACCGAGGGGTCAAGCGTCTATGTGAAAATGATGAGAATTATTTTATTTTTATTACATAATATTACAATGTTTTGTGGAGTTTTGAGCTATTCTTTAGATTGGTATTATTTTGTGATGTTACAATAGATTCCCAACTGCTCGGAGCGAGTGGAGTTATGTCATGGTAGAGAAGAGAGGAAGGAGATGAGGAAGATGAAGTTGAGAAGTGTTATTCAAGAGGCTATTCAGATATATACGATAATTAAACACAGAGGACTTAAGGAGATTTAAGCAACGTATCAATATTTAATGGAGGTATCTCACTCAGGCGTTATTTTGTAATATTTTATTTCAATAAGTAGGCACGTGTGATTTTCTAATAATTAAAAAAAGCACCCGGCACCCGGCACCCGGCACCCGGCACCCGGCACCCGGCACCCGGCACCTAGACAGCCCTGCGCGCGCGGTGTTTGAGAGAAGGCCGAGCCCCGTAGCCGAAATGGCCGCGACGCGGACAGCTTTGTCGTCTGAGCGCTGCTGGTAAAAACCAAATAATGAGATCCACGCGAAGTAATTTGATGCGTGTCTCCCCCTTGCTGCCTCCGTCGCGTGTGGGGCCTTTGTCTCACGACGAGGATCCCTTTCATCCGCTCTCATCCCCATCGGCAGGGGCGGAATGGAAATCAAAATATGCTCAGGGTGCTTTTGATTTTTTTTTAACCCAGTATTGCGTTGTCATCCAATTTTCGTAACAACAAATCTATAAAAATATTTTATTAAATTACATCAGGTTATCGGTGGGTTAATTTTATTATATTTATTAATGATCAGTAAGGCTGTATAGAACCTGCTGGATGATAAATATGTCCACAGTTACAGAAAATGTCGCTTCTTGCGTTTTTTAAAAAAAAAGTAACATAAATATTTCAAAGCTCCATAGTTCATGATGAAAATAACGATACGAGCACAAAATAGTTGATTTGACCTAGAAATTCCAGTCAAGAACAAGTTATAAAGCACATTTCATGGTCCCGGAGCTCAGCGTTGGAGAGTTTTTGCTGCTGTAGCGGAAATTTAGAACCTTGATAATGTTGTTTTAAATAAATTATGCAAATTCGATCTAGTTAAAAAATGCATAAACTTATATTGAATATATTAAATTAGTTGCTAAAAGAAAAAAAAAACCTTAATATTTCGGCTAACCGGAAATTTACCTTGTGGACCGCCGGACCCGTTCAGTGTCCACTCCCGGGCAACGGCAGCCCCCGGGCGACTAGAATCCTTGGATACGACGTGGCTCTAGCCACAGACCGGTAAACATTTCTCCCATGCGGGCGAGTAATTGAAAAAATAATTACAATTATTGACGAGGGATCAGCAAAGGGTTTCACTTGAATTACCTAGAGCCGCTACGATCCAAGAGCACTGACTTTATTAATTGAGTTACGTCTAGAAACAATTTCGTTTCAAATTTTGCAATATACAATATATAATTTAAGAAATTTGGTGATCAGTTATCGGTTTTACTTGAATTATTCGCCGATTCACCTCTTGAGATACGTCGATTTATTCAAATTTTGCCAAGTACAAAATTGTTCTTAAACTGTATTCTGCGGAAGCTTTTAATAAAGCTGTTAACTTGGCTGGGAATACAAATAACAGAAGGGGAAGTTTTGTTTTGCAGAGTACATGGAATCGGTGCTCAGTATAAATTAATTGATTTAGATTTACAAATACCTACTTACTTCACGCCATTAAAACATAGATACGCACGCATAATGCTTTAAATAAAAGGCTAATATAAAATAAAACAAAATATACAACATGGAAATATTTGTTTAACTGTAGTATCTGTAAAAAAAAAAATCCGAAGCAAATTAATGTGTAAGCCATTGATATATGCTAAAATATAAACATGAAATTGACAAATCATACTTTATTCTAATATAATAATAAATATTGGTTGGAATATTTCTGTTTAAATTTTGTAGTTAATTATAAAATATATATTTCAGTTGCTTGGGATAATTTTAATCATTAACCTTTATTTTTATTTCATGTTTTGGATACTGCAATATTGTATTTCTGTTATGTGAGTGGTAAATTTAACTCATTTTTTAAATATGTTTGGTTGTGTATTGTACAGTGCACACTACACAGCCATGCTGGAATAAAACCCTACCTTTTTATTTGATTTTTTACACGTGAATCGTGAAACAATAAAACAAACAAGTAGGTATCAAAAAGTTAGTTTGCTGTTTACATAGACTACAGTCCTAAAGTTCACGGCTTTGTAAAACTTTATTTTGCGAATTCCCAAGGTAAATCGTTTAAGCTAAATTTAAAAACAAGATACAGGAGGTATTTGTAATTAAAACAGATGATAATTAACTTAGTAAAAGTTTGCAAGTTCTCGAAACCTCTCTAGGCGAAATCGGCAAAGCAATTTATCTTAATAACACGGTAAGCCTGTATTGGGAAAAGGAAAATGGAGCGATCAATAATAATTATCTGGGTTTAATGAATAATTTAAGTCTGAGTGGAGATCCGTTGACGAATGCGGTTTTTATTCAACAAGGCATCGATTTTTTTAAATATTTGAAATGGTAAAATGGTTGAACATCATCTGCTCATTGTTATTAATGAATAACGTAAGTTTGATTCTCGTTATGATACAATTAATAATATTTTGAAAAGGTATGAAAAAAGTAACAAGCATTTTAAATACGTTGAAATGTACTTAAATTTGTTTTGACGAAATGTAACGAAATATTATTAATAATGGCTGAACTTTTTCCTTCTATTTACGTACCTCTTAATTTTTTTAAATACTTTGATTGGCATTACGTTACGTTAAGTTATACCTATGCGCAGAGACGTGCACACCATAAAGGCACATAAGCACTGCCTACCCTGACGTAATCGCATAAAATATGTATAACATTGAATATGGTAATATGAAATTCATTTTCAAAAATACGTAAGCTCGGGCACTCGCACCGCCGCCGCGAGCGCCTCACCGACCAACCTACTATAACGTGTCAAAAGCAGCAACTACGAGAAACGTTACCAACGTCAGAGTAGATTATTCTATGTTCACTAGGCTAACTAGACTACACAACATATGTATGCTGTAAGCTGTAGCGTTCAAGTGGCTCATCCGTGTTTGTATCTTTGTTAGTGTAGGTAGTGTTTTTACAAAACAAATCCAATATCATCAGCGACATTTGTTAGTACCTATCTCTATTATCAATTAATCCGCTGTTTTTCCTATTGCCTACCATGATTTAAAAAAAACTCTGCACGCCACTGCCTATGCGTTAATTGTATGTTTATTATATTTTGCACGTTTTATGTTTTATCAGGGATGGATTTACGGTGTAGAGGTTTCTTAAATAATTATTTAATTAATTTCTGGGTATCCCCCAGTGAAGACACTAGAGGGTCCTGTGCTGAGGTCGACAAGGATTATTTTTTTTATTTTGTTCTTGTAAAATTTATGTATTCCGTGAAGTTTTTAGTGCTCTTTTTATTCGTCTTCCGTGAGGCCTTTAAGCGGAAAGTTAATTTGTTTTTTGAATTCATTCTCCTTTTCCATTTTCTTAAAATCTCGTGGAAGGATGTTATAAAGTTTTGGGGAAAATGTTTTTGGTTGCTTTGGCTTATTGTGGGATTTGTAGAATTAAAACGTATAATTGCGTTGGTTATAATATTTCATACGCAAAATTTTAAAAAATACTTCAATTGAATAAAACACGATTTGTCAAGTCATACCTTTATTTTAAAAACATATTTAATTTAATTTAGATCTTTTATGGATATGATCTTGGGTCATGGAGAGGCACATATTTTAAGAGGGAAGACATACAAAAGCCCCCAATTTATACCACAGCGAAGCTATTGACTACATGAACGAGTTGCAAAAACAACCGGTTTACGTGCGGAAAATGTCAACCATGTACAAATGTTGGAAACACGTTTGACGTAATGATCAATGATGCTAACTAGAAGAAATCTTCGGAGCACTTTTAATTAAAATACCGCTACAACTAACACATTGCATTCCCACCTGACCGCTACGGTACAAATATTTCAATCCGTCCGTTAAAATAGACGAATCAAATATTTAAATCAAATATTCTTTTTATTTTTTATAATTAATTTTATTATCAAATTTATTAATAACATCAAAAATTCAATTCATCGTAAATTCCAAAAAAATATATAATTCGGAGTTCTAAAAATGAAACACTAAAACTCCGACATAATGTTATAATGAAATATATTACTTTCCTTCCCGCCATTCTGAGCCTAATTTATTGGGTTATTCAATTATGTTAGGATGCTGGAGATTGACGAGTAGAGCATCAATATTACACGTGGAAGCGTTTTATCAGGAGATCTTATTATTATGTTGCCAATTGTAATATTTCTACCAACTCATTTATGTTTTTGGGTGATAATCATTAATTGCACAGTTATGTCAAAGCCTATAAGGTCTTATATAATTAATTAAATAAATAAATGCGACAGCATATTGTTTTTATCTTCTCAAGTATTTTATAATAATGAATATTAAATAATAACTTTGTATAAGACTACAGTTTTTTTTTCTAAATCTGTGGTCTTATACAAGGTTATTATTTCATTCTCATTAAATATGTTAAACCACCAAGTGATTGCTTTCTACGAAAATATATTTTTATAAAAAATATTCATTTGAGTTACTTTTAAATGTTCTCTTTATCTACTTGGTGAAAGATTACCACATCAGATAGGAACATTAAAGCCTTCTCTTAAAATTTTCTATTCCCTTCCACACTTTCTTCAGTCCCACAAGCTTTCCCACATGGTGATACCATAGGTCGACTTAGTCCCAGCAGTTTCAGTCTTATGCGGCATCGCATAATAATATTTAAATAATTTACACTGCGCCGTTTTCGTGAAAAATTCACCCCAAAGGGCGCGTGAATGTGATGGTTCCTAAAAGTTTTGTTTCAAATAATTGTTCGTCTAAACAAGGTCTAGACAGTTACCCAAAAATAGACTATAATTTTACAACTATTCATCCTCTATCACAATAATTCCCATAGTCTGCATGTAAATTCTCCGTACCTAAATCTAGTCCTACTCCTGGTTCTCATGGGATGAATCACTTTGATGAATGATTTCCGTCATTTATTAATGTTACGTCAAAATGTCGCCATTAAGTGACGATGCGGCTTGTTTTCATTATGAATAGACTCATCGATTATGTTATATTATTCAGTATACCATATTGACACTCTTAACCGTGCAGTCGGTGGTGTCGCCACTTAAGATATTGTGGGTACAAGTAATTTTATTTTATTTAGAGCTTTAAAAAGAATAATTTTATCAAAACAAAAAAATTAAAATATTTATAATTTTCAATGGAAGTATGCTTCTTTTTCGATCTCATGAGATCGTTTTAAATGCCACTTTCTAATGAGGTGTTGATAGCTTAATTGGCAGAGTGTTACTCCCGGATAAAGTAGATGTCCCGAGTTTGAGTCTCAGTCATGACCATTGTTATTTTTAATGTCTGGCTTTTTTCTGTTTCATATTTGTGTTTTAGATTTTGATATTATTTAAATATTCAATAATAAATAAACATTAATGGTTTGAAGGTGATTCCAATTTTAACAAATAAATATGTTGAGTTTTTAATTGAACATCGTCAGTTTAAATATAAAAGTAAATTCAAATACAGAAACCAACCATGAATGAATTTAAAAAAAATAACCTCTCTCACGGGAAAATATTTACTCCGAAGTTAACAACACAACTTCAACTGGCGGCAAAGCTTTCTAAGACTGGATTTATTGGGATTTTTTAATGTCTTTAAAATCCACGTACTCGTATATCGAAACCCTCGTACATCACTGTTCATATACAATCTACGTATTTACATTGTTTTATATTAGTGTAAAATAGTATGATGTGGAATATAAATATATTCAATTAATTACTACAAAAATCATAATTTTTCAATTACACTAATATGGGATTTTAGGTAGCGAAGAGATCACCACAAAACGTAGCCCGGTCAATGGAAAAATGCCATCTAATGACCGCTCGTTTTGCGAGTGTTGTCAGCGTTGAGAGAATAATGTGGCTGGCGAATTGAATAATTATTTATAAAAGGAACTCGCTACAATATCATTAAAAAATACTGAAAAACATACAGGTGTTGTGGGCGGGTGCGTGTTTCCTAAGAAAACTAATGTTTTTCTTACTTCTGCTGAAATTTATGTAACATTTTAAAAAATTGAAATTATTTTTTGAGTGTAAATTTTCTTGCTTCTTTCTGGGGCCAGAAAGTCTAGGGGTTTGTAAAAATCTGAATTGGCGACATCAGTTTTCTATAAAATTGGTACGGATGTATCACATTTCACCAGAGTGGCGCTTATAATTTCTCTTTTGGTAGTCTGTAAAGTCAAGTATGTCGAACTGTGTGCATTGTATGAACTGCTTCCCGTGTATGTACAGTCTAGTGTATTGGTCCTATGTTGATCCAATGTAGGGATCATCTAAGTACAATGTGTGTACCATATCCATCAGGCAAGTTAAACTGTTACTAAGATTACCAGAGAGTAATGTTTGTTTTAACAGTGCCTTAATTATGTTGACTCACCTGTATTCGCATCCCCGTAAAGTTAAGGTCTTAAAAGCTTTTAAACAAGAGCCATTAAAAGACTCTTTGTGCACTTTTGTCGTTGCTTTTTTATGCTTTTTGAATGAAGACCCAAATGCCTCGACGTAATACAACTATGGCACATATTTTTTTCGTCTTCATGTTCCGTTCCTACCAGAGGTTGGACAACATCATAGACACCCGAAGTCTTGACACTGCAGATGTTTAGCAAACCACTTTAGGTTTGCCTTCTACATTTTCTTTAGAATTTTTTTCGCCTCTTATTTTTCCCTTCCTTACAAAGTGTTTTAAAAAAAGAGACCCCAAATTTTACGACCTCTGTAAATCTCTGTCTAAATTAAAATGAAATGATATTATTAGGTTCTACTTTTCATAATTGTTATTTTTGGTGTTACTGTTTGATAATATCATGAATGCCGAAACAAGTGCACGCTAAAAATAAAAAACGAAACTAGCGGAACCTAATAAAATCTTTATTAAATTTGAATAAAAAAAAATAATGAAGTTCTACAAATTGAACGCAAAAAACATAAAAATATATTCATTATTAAAAATCTGATTATATAATATATTAGGCAATTTATTTATTTGTATGTATTTTTTTATTGTGTTAAAGTGGTTTAATTTAATTTAATATTTTTAATTTTAAATTGTTTTATCATATAATTAGAAAAATGTCCTTCACATCACAGGTGAACTCCTAGCGTGAAGGACAATGTACGTACAATATTGTAAAAACATGAAGTTAAGTAAATAAAAAGAGAAGTTACAATCAATTCAAAAGACGCTCGATAATTATTTGTTCTCAGTTTTAACATAGTTTTTTCACTTACGTGATAAAAATCCAATTATTATGCATACATTATAAAATTAAAGTTTTTTTTCCCATTTAAATAAACCACTTTGTGAAATGGCAATTACACCCATTTAGCTGAAATGAAAATCAGTATCTTAACTATGTTTAAGACCACCGTACTTTATTGGTCTTAAAACTTAGTTTCATATAACTTTACTTCAGCGAAACATATTTTTTTTTAAATCGGTGTGTCATTATGTATCATTGAAATCACAAATTCAGTCTTGAAAATATTGAATAAAAATAATGTATGTTTTCGTAGAAAGCAATCACTTAGTGGTTTAACATATTGGAAAAAAAATAAAGAATAACTTTTATAAGAACACTGATAGTATTTTAATTTTTATGACCAACCGGTTTCGCTTAGCCTAAAGATCATCATATTATTCTAAATAAGCAGGTAAATTTGTCCAGTAGTCCAATACTAGGTATATTTCCCGGAAACTCATAAAATTTATCATTATTCATTAATCACCTTCTCAGTTGACGTTTTGTCTCTATCAATTCGTATTATCTATCTCTTTCTCTCTGTTATAATTTAAATGTTATTCTATTGTTTTCTCATTATTTTGTTATTTTATTTTATATTTTTTTCTCCCTCTGTATGTATACAAAACCGCACACTTTGTATTTTTTGTTTAATTTACTTGTGTACCCTGATGATGTTTAGGCAAAGCGAAACCGGTCGGTCATAAAAATTGAAATAATATCCGTGGTCTTATACATATTGTATAAGACCACGGATATTATTTCAATATGTATAAGACCACGGATACAATATACAAGAGTCCACTTATACAAGATGTTAGAACCATATTTTTACTATTTACTATCAATCGACAACCAGTTGGTATTAAATCCTACCAACTTCATACAAAGTTATAGGTGCGTGTAACAAGTATACATGTGCATAATCACGTAGGTACTGATATTTGAAACCGTATTCAATTCAGTAGCCACCCCTATGGAGCTCGGCATTACGTAACCCGTGTTTATTATTTATGGACACACATTGGGCGTAGTGTTGTACACAGTTTGTACAACCTGTATATGTTATATACAGGTACATTGTGTACAGGTAGAGGGGTGTGCTTAAAAACCAAATACGGGCGGGTTTGTTCAAATATAAAACCTTTTTTAAACTGTGGTGTTCAGATGCATATGGACTTATGGTAGTTAACATACAATTTTCATCTGAGCCTGTACTTATATTTGAATGAAAAACTGAATAGATAAACCGATATAGGTGTATTCTGGGGGTGTCTGTGTGCCCGAATTAAGGTCAATTTTATCATACTTCGGGTGAAATTGACCAAACCTTTTCAAATTTTGAAATTCTTTCTTGAAAAGATTATTAAATTATTTCTCCTCTTTCAGACATAAGGTCTGGGACTCAAAATAGTTTAGTTCAATTGGCAATATCAGTTTACTTTTAAGCCCGGTGTAGATCATATTTTGAGAGATTTTCTGTTCAGTGAGGAAAAATTATGAATTTTCAGTGTTAGATCCGAAGCAGCGATAAAACACCGAATGTGTTTTCAGGTTCAAATGAATTGGAAAAATAGTGGACTGTAAAACGAATAAACTATTCTACTTGACGGAAGTATCTTATTATGGATGTGGAGAAATTATGGAATGAAGGAAGTAAGGAAACCAATTCAATCATCGATGAAGTTGATGTTTAACTTCTTGATTATATCCACACATTGTATTATTAACGAACACCACAAAAAAACTCAGTTTAATATTATTTCAAGAACAACAACGAAACGTACGACCAAACGAGACACCAACGAACGAACACGTTTTTTCACATCTCTCTTCTGTTTCTTGACTGTCGAAAAAATTTAAATTGTCACTTATTTTCAAACTCGGTGTTGTTGAATACGGAAATGGTTGGATAAGGTAGGAACTGGATGAAAAAAAAAAAAAAGTAAGAACCCAACAAATTATCTCTTTGAAATCCAACAATGAGCATTCATGCCACACTATCACAATCACTATAAAAATCATCACTTGCATTAAAGGAAGGCAGAAAAAGCTGATGAAGGTCATCGATGGGATAGATTGATTAAGTGTCGCAAGAGTTTGAACCGTGGGGAGTGGAGAAGTCTCGTTCATCAGGGTAATTGGAGTAGGGGTCATGATGCTGAACAACGAGGAGACGGCTACGGAAGCAAAATGCAAACATTAAAAGTGGCGGACAATTACGTAAAGTAATTCGGGGGTTTAGGATATCTTATATACAAAACCCGCAGATATAAGCCCCGAATTCTAATCGGGATTTATGAAAATAATTTAGTCTCACTATCAGAAATTTCAACAATTTGTTTCTAAAAAGTTTTTTTTCGAGAAACAGTTATAAACTGAGCCTAACTACACACATCTCAGTTTTTAAAAGCTAAGAATATTTCAAATCTTCATTTCTCATGATGGAATTTAAATTCCGAGCTGAAAATTGTTCCCTGGATCTAAAAATTCAGGGAAGAGATAGCTGTGCAAATGAAGCTTTTGCATGCATTTCATGATGTCAGAACTCACCGTTCGAGAGATCACGTTTTCCGCTTTAAAGTTCTATCACTGATCACTTACTATTCTCGAGTGTTTATTGGGGCGAATGTTCAACTATACATCGACTGAGTTAGGACTTCATAAGAAGCGCGCGTTGTATAGATATTACCATGTAAACATTCAGCTTGTAATGAAACCAGATGCAGAAGTACAACACTTGCTTTAATACCAATTTAAATGACGCCCTTCATACGCATATCCTCTATAAATACACAATTATATTTTTTTCTTGTAATTGTGGAAGTAGGATAAGTTCAGATATTGTCAGTTTATTATCACTGATTAATACACTGGGAATGTTTACCTTCTTAAAAAATAATATTATCCACGTATAAAAAAACACTTTCAATAGCAATATTTTCTACTTTAACCCTCCAAACCACGAATATTTACAAGCTCCCGTAAGAGTATAACAGAGTGTGTGTAAGAAAAAAACGTACAATTTTACAGATTAAATAAAAAAGCTGACAAGGAACAATTTAACTTAGCACTGTTAGTATTTTTCCGTAGACTGAAAACGTCATGGCTCAACTTACAAATTTAATCGAAAAAATTATCTTTGAAGCCGTTTCGCTCAGAACCATTCAAAAGTGCTGAAACCCTCGGACACCGAGTGCCAGAACCAAGACTGATGTATGAACCGGCCGTATTTGAAATTAAAAGCTTTTGATGTCTTTTAATGAAAATGTTTAATGCCAAAAAAATACGGCAATGATACGTATTACTTTTATTTCAACGTCGTATAAATTTTCTCTGTGAAAAATAAAACTCTTCCCAGAACGTATAATGTGTGTTGTTTCTGCTTAAAGCCTCCACATAAAACGGAAAATTGGTGGTAATATTTATAAACATCAACCAAAATTCTTTGCGAAAACGATTAAAACATGCAAAAATTGTGACCTCTGATTTAAAAATAAATAAATCATGATGCCATACATGAGCAGGACTACGTAGCTAGCGAGACTATGGCCCTTTCGATTTTGAGAATGTTATGAAACTGAATAAAAGAGGAAGGGAAGGAGACGAAGAAGAGGAAGTTTGAGAAGCATCTAACCAATCAGTTTCATCACTGAACATTATTTAAAACAACCTTCAAAATTTTTATCGTATTTTTCCGGGGCGATTTGGCATTATCATTTATATTTATTTGAGATATCAACCTAATTAATTAATAACGTTTTTATTTTCACTAGCCAGGATTTAAAATTAGTCGAAAGCCGATGTGGTTACGGTTTTGCCATGAAGGTCTATATGTACCATTTTCAACCAATCTGCTAAAAAAAGTTATTTCAAAGAACACGTAACGTGTCGAGCGAGAGTATCTTTATCAACGGAATTCATCAATCATCAAAAAAATAAACTTTTCATTAGCGATTTGTCAGATGTTGAACCCGTGACATTTGCTTTTAGAACTGCCTGCTCTATGTTACTATATAAGCTTACAAAGATCCCACCACCCACAACACATGGGAAATTCACTGATGATTTAAATCCCAAACAGTTTATTTTCTTTGAGGAAAAACTCCCACTACAGTAGATAAAGGTGAATTCAAATGAATATTCCGCGTTTTTTGCTCTTTTGACGTTTAGAAATTGAAATCTGGTGGAAGGAAATTGCTTTTCAACCTTGCAAACTGCGGACTTGAAAAAGTCCATTATGGCAAGCAGCTCTGTGCTCAGAGTCTCAGCGAGATATTACCGAGCCTTCGGGAAAATTGCTATTTTTATTCTCTTTTAAAGAAAGACAAACATTCCCGAGTTACAAATAACCTGACAATATTTGAAAAATTCCTACTCCCAGAAAATATTGCTTGTGCAATGATGGAGAACTTAGCTCACGGAAGAATTTAACTCACGTCGCCTGGGTAGGAACCCAACGCTACTAACCATTTTTAGGTTCTATAAAAAAATGCTTGCAAACATTTTTTGTTGATTTCCAGCAAGATGGTCAAGAATTTATTTTATTTTGTAGTAAGTTAGTTTTTCCGTGGTTGGAAAATGTTAATAATATCTTCAACCCCTTATGGAATACTATTAGATACGAGATATTTTTTGTCGAATATCATAGGAAAACAAAACGTTCACATTAAACTCTTGAGTCGGGAGATTGAGAGGCGGATTCGGTTTTAACAGCCCAAATACAAATATATATATATATATATTTGTATATACAATATACAAATCACTTTGTGCTTTGACATATTTAAAGAAATAAAAATATATACTTTGTATAAGCCAATTTTTATGGTCGTTAATTTAAATAATTTTCGTGGTCTTATACAAAGTATTCTTTTCATTTCTTTTATATATAAATATTGATAATGTTTTTTTTTTATTTAATGTTTTCGCTGCCAGTCTGGCTACAGATATTGGTCTATAGATATTGTAAAGAATATTTATAAATTCAATAAAAAATCTTGCTCATTTGCGCAGCTTAATTTATGCCGACATAAAAAAAGATTAAAAACTTTTTTATTGCTAAAAAGTACAGCATTGGTTGGGTCGGTGTGCAAAAAAAACAATGATTTTTAAAATGAACATATTTTTCAAGAAATATGGTCAAATAACTTCTCGATTGCCCCAAATGGTCTGCGCGATTGCGGCGCTACTGGTCCAGATTATCCACACTTGCTTTATTCACCCATCCAGGTGACAATGTAATGGTTTTGATGAACGAAGGATTAATTGAATTAGCAGTGCTGGTGTAATACATATTTATGTGAATTAGTAGATTAGTAGACACCCGTAGACATGCCTAAGGATCTATGTGTCTACCACATCCACAGAGAAATGCGCTTACTGCTTACATATTATAATGTTGCTTATCTGCTTCTGTCACTCAGGTGTGGTTTACACATTCACGTGATGATTAAGTTTAAATTGACGGTATGAAATTCTGTAGATTTTGCGCTCGGGAGCTAAAATCTGTTGAAAGCTTTGGCAATATGCAACATAACATGAAAAGCGATAACCAAACTCAAACATAAGCTTGGAGAATGTACGGTTCTAGAGATCAAAAGGTTTTTTGTTTACATATATCTTCTTCCCACACACTCTTGCTCCCACAATATTGGGGATTAGCGAGAAGCGAATAGGAAAGACGGAATTATATCATTTTTAATTACAGCTTCGCATAATTACTTGGTGTTGTTTTCTTAGGAAGTCGATAGGTGCAAAAACATACCGTATATGAGATAGAATTTTATTAACCTATTTGAAATAATTCATGCAAGTATTGCAGAAATTCATGCCAAAATCAAGGTTCTGGGAACAGAAGTCGCTAGTTTAAAACCCGGCGAGGGCAAATCAAAGAATGGTTGCTTTGTAGGTAATCTTACATTTGCATTGTGCGAATGGTATTACATTATCTGTGTGGAAAACCCTTAAATACGTTAAGAATTAAATATCTTAAATATACGCTTTTTCCTCTTTTTATCTATCCGTTTTTAATTACATTCGCAGTACTCAACTCAAAACGAAGATTTTATTTGTAAAGTTGTGCCTATAATACTTATGGTGTGCAATAAATGTACACTATTGAATAATTAAATTCCTACTAGGACAGGGTTTGCGGAATATCATCGTTTTTTATCGAATGTTTAGCGATCTTCGGGCCATTGAAAAAACAACTTTTGTAGGTAATGCATATGCTCTTATTCCTGAGAAGTATTATTTAATTCCTAGCTTTTCGCAGAGAGAAGCGAGCATAGAACCAGGTGGTAGCGAGAAGTAGCAGGTAGGCGGTGGGTGGTGGATGGTGGGTATATCAAACACTTAAGTTTCAACAAGTATGGTGTTACAAATCCTCTTACATATTTCATGAACAGGAAAACGAAACTTTCGAAGTCTTACAAAACTGTGGATGCGTTTAATATAAGGTTTCGCTTATATTTTTACTGGTTGAAATAATATCTCAAATGCTTTTCCTTCGTGTAACTTGAAACGTCTAAGACAAACTGTGTTTTTAAAAGGATTTTGTGTGGTTGTATTGAAATGTCGTTTTACGTATAATACGTGGTTTGCGATAATGTTCAAATTTACTTGTCAACTCATAAACTGTAGGACTTTAATTTTTGAAATTGAACACATTTTCCATCGTTTTAGACTACTACTAGAATTTGAAAATTTGGATGAATTTCATAATAAAAGTACTGTAAATTTGTACCGTAGTTTCTTCAACACTTTTAAAGCTTTACGATCAAACAAACATTTTTTTCATGGTATGCTAATAGAAATATTGTATACATTTTTCATTGATAGCGAGGTTGCATTTTTCTTAAAAGATAGTGTTTTAAAAACATGCTTACGTTGTTTTTTCTTGGTATATTGCATTTTTCATGTGGGTACGTAAAAAAAATATTTTTATTAATTATAATGTTACGGAAAATCATTTCTCAACGAGAAGTGGTATAATCAACTTAACTCGCTAATAAATAAGGCAGGTGAATTATTGTAAACATAAATTTAATTACATCCAGGAAATAATATAAACGCCCAGGTAAAACTTAATTAATTAACGCTGGAGTAAAATTATTATGCGGAAAATTATCATTTAGTTGTTCATGTTACACGGAATTAATTTATTGTATTTACAATACTTACTCATTCTCGTTAAGTGGCTTAAGTACGTTCATCAGTTTCGATACGTGTGTGAAAGCATGATTTAATGATTTTTGTTTTTACTACTATTAACCGATTACGCTGACGATGATATATATATAAAGTTAGTCAAGATGAAGTATACAACTGCTGACCCTGTTCAAATGCGCCGAATTCTTTAGTTTGACAGCCACCTCTGGTCTGGAGATCCGAGATTCACAAAAAAAACACCTTAGAACATATACGGCAAGTGAAAATATTGTGTCCGTTCTACCGGTATTTCAATGAAATGTTCTAATAAGAACTAGCCTAAACAGATTTACTGTTTGTTTTCCGGCTTTCGCGTTTTATTCCTCCTATAATATGGGTCTCATTATGACATATTTACTAATAAACTCGTAAGCCCAGATTAGATACATAAATAACAGAGTTGCCCCAGTTTACACAGCTAGGCTAACCCGTTAGCATCTAAACTCACCGATATAATAATATATTTTCATGTAATGATCCGCGATCCTCAATCCTCGATCTACCGCTAAAAAAAAAGTCCGACAATTTTCCACAGCCCGCGACAAATGTAAATAACTAATGTGTAAATATCACTAAGATAATTTTAGCCATAGTTTTAGGTATTAAGATAGTTTGATGGTAAATTTAGCGATGGTTTTTATGTTTTGTAAAGCGCCCTTGCGCTGATATTTTACAAAAATGGCGCTAGTTAAATTAGCCAAGTATTATTATTATTATTTTAGATTCACTCTTTCCTTTTCTCAAAACACATTAAAATTACCACATTTCTACCCACCCCTTTAACGATATATATTTCATTTTTTTTTATGCATCAGTAAAATAATTTTGTATAATGTACGAGCTAATATTTATATCATTTGTTTATAAAAAAAACAGACACATACTCGTACATGTAAAACTTCAACGCTACAAAGGTAGGAATATTTTCCCGGAATACTAAATCCCATTCCTCTCGGGAATATTTTGCAAAGAGATAAACGATTATCTTACATCGGGATTCTCTCTTTTCATCCATGAACACAACAATTGACTGATATATTAACATCCGACTCCTCCAGGTGAAATAATCTTGGCGGTGAGGGATATACGCACCTGGTATTTTATGTATTATTTATTTATTAAGCAACGAGTAGGCGGTAATGTAATAAATAAAGTTTTTTTTTTAAATTCAAAGATTAATCTATAAATGTTTTCACATCCATAAGGTGTGAAAACATATCCCGAACGACGAGTTCACATATGAGAGGTTCAGAAGCAAAGGCAGCAATCTCCCACTATTTTGTTTTTGAGAAAAAGGCAAAAAAACTTGTAAATATTCAATGGGATTTCGTCAGAAGCTGAAAAAGGTACATCATATAGTATTTTGATATCCGAGATTATTTGCATTCACCAATTTTATTTAATGCAAGTACATAAAAAAACTTTTAAATATGAAGATTGCTGTGTTTGCTACCAAGCTTTCCGAAATCGCCATCCATAGAAAAAAATAAAAACATAATTATCTTAAATCTGTGACGCACAGCAGTGGTAGGGAGGTAATAATTAATCTTGTTATTTGATTATGTCCCGGATGCATTTATTAAACTGACCTGTGTATAAATGGAAAATATCGGCTTTTGAAAATGTGGTATTGTATTTTGAGCATGTTCTTCGGAAAAAAATGGTTCATTTGTTTCGGGCAGTTGGGACTCTCTTATAAATATTAAAAACAATATCTGTGAAATTAAATGATTATCAGGATTTTAGGGTTTTCCAACAAATTATTAACATTGAAATTAGAAATAACTTTCAAGCGTTAATGCTTATCAAAATTGGTAAATATTTAAATAATATCGAAAATCTGAAACACAAATATGAAACAGAAAAAGTCAGAAAATAAAAAAGACAATGGTCACAACCGAGACTCGAACTCGTATCCTCTACTATATATAATTTTCAATAAATATATGAGATTGATTAAAATGCCACTTTCAAATAAGGCCCCAATGGCCGAATTGGTTTAAGGGTTACACCCGGATAGAGTAAAGGATCCGAGTTCGAGTCTCGGTTGTGACCATTGTATTTTTATTTTCTGGCCTTTTTTGTTTCATATTTGTGTTTCAGATTATTGACATTGTTTAAATTATTTAAAAAATTACAAAACTTGAGTTGAACAAATTCATTAATGCAAAAATAAATCACAGCTTATTATGTACAATGTAAACATGTCGCGCCAGTCGCCAGAATTATGCGCGATGGCTGTGGTTTTGGAAGGATGTTACTCGTATGAATGCCGGCCGAGTTTGTTAGGCCTATCTGGTAGACAACAAACAAATCAAATAAGGGCTTAAATACGATCATATACCGCTGAGTTAATGCTCCATGAATACGAAATATGACGTGCTCGCCCTGAGCGGCATTAAACCACGAATAATTTAGCGGCCTTCACGGCGCGGGGCCACATATGGCACCGTGCTTGTAAGTGGACCTCTGGACCACAAAATGACCTCAAAATTCATGCAAAACTCTTCCTCGTGTTTGTGTTAGGCTCCAGCGCGGTCGCTACAACTTGCTAAGAGCACAATGTAGTAAAAATACATGTCATTAAGAGACTACTAATTTAAGGCTCGTAACCACCCTCTAAGTACCTACTCGTAAGCTTGTGAGATTACAATTTTAGTTAGGTTAACTAACTAACTATCATGCCGTTTCCCCGCAGGGGTAGTTATGGACCGCCATACAACTCTGTCTTAGCACATTCACATGTATCCTCGTCTCATACATACTCTTCTTTTTTCAATATTACTATTGAGATGGCCCGGCTCAAGTACTTAATTCACTTAATCGTGCCATGTCTTTCTCGAGCGTCCCCGATTTCTTCTTCTATTCACATTAGCGTCATATCGTCGCTGAAAAGGCAAAAAAGCTTAAGCGACACTTTGGTAAAAAATGAGTTAAATATGCAGATTTGATCAGTTTTTCTTTCTGTATCGAATGCTCTGACTCTCTGAAAATAAATTTCCTATCTTGTTTTACTTAAGTTTTCTTAGGTATACATTTATTTTGTGAGAAGAAAACAAAAGAAACGGTTTATTTACTGTGTAGGTATGTAGTTTTGTCGTTCTTTTTTAGATACTTTTAGTCAAATTATTGTTCTTTAAAATTGCGTGTGAAGCAGACAGCTTGTCTGTGTATTGCATGCATGTGGGTAGGAAATATTGTTGTAAAATATGTGTGCGTGGTTTTGTACATACATTGTAATATTTTAACTTTTATTTATTTTTACTTGCCAACAGTACACACCAGACTCGTGTTTATAGTAACGCTAAAATAGCTATCAGAAGGTTATAAATTTCTATCGCATACGAGGGTGTTCAACTTTCTATACCCTGAATACATAATAGTAAAAAAATATCAGCATTTTCTAGGTGGAAAGGAAACAAATGTGCAAGGAAAAAATAGCGGAAGACACCCGAGGAGAATAAAGTAGAGGGTCAGGAAACCATAAATTTGAGGGAGGGTAAAAAAAGAGCTTTATGAATCAATCCCGGTGCATGGGTAAATATATGAATGCGAGGGAAGCTGGAATCATTGCTTATGAGATATCTTCTCCATTTTTTCTTTGCTGAATAGTAGCTATAGATAGAGCGGTTAGTAACTGAGTGGGCAAATGTATCGGGTTCTCACTCAGGCGTCGCGGGTTCAATTTATTTGCAAGCTAAATTCTACTAGAGTGGTAGATACTAAGTATCGCCCTGGTGAAAGACCACCATTCAGAATCGAAACGTTACTTGAAATGGCTTTAGCCGTGTTTGGTGACCAGATCTGAATAGCCAGGTACTTTCCAACCTTCCTCTTCCCAGTCTCCTTCCCTTTTCCACTACCTTCAGCTTCACAACATACCCTATTTGAGGATGCCATAGTCTCACTGACTCTAGACGGTTGGAAGCAGTTGAGACTCTTGTGCGGTATTCACGTAAAAAAAAATGCACAAGCAACATTTTCCGTTTATAATGTTGGTAGTGGGAGTTTTTCAAATATTGTGAGGTTATTCGCAACTCAGAATGTTTATTTTTCTTTAAAAAAAGTTATCAATAAGTAGGTATATTTTACATATCAAAAAATGTATTCTCTTTTTGGTAGTATGTAAACTATATATTTTTTTCAGAATCAAAAAAAAAACTGTTTTTAAAATTATTATAATATCTTATTTTAATGTCTTATTTTTACGGTTATATTGAAATTTACAAACATTTTTTTTTCTTCTTTATTTATCTTGTTTAAATATAAAACATGGGTTTGGTCTATGTCTGTCTCACTAGGAAATTTCTGTGTCGAGAGAGAAGCTCCAAAGCTCTTGCTGGAAAAGACGTTGCTGGCTAAAAATCATAAATAAAAAATCCATGCACAGTAAATAATGTAAATTTCACAACCACAGAACTCACTTTCGAGTTTCACTCGTTCGAATCTAAATAGTGCGTACTTTTAGCTTTGAAGTAAGAAAATTTGATTCTGGTTGGACGATAAGTTTTCACAATAACAATTATTTTCAGCAAAAGGGCTTAAGCGACACTTTGATAAAAAAATGAGTTAAATTATGCAGTTATGATCAATTTTTTTTCTGTATCGAATGCTCTTACTCTAGTTTGATTCTGAAGACTTTAGTGGCCCTTCAGACATTTCAAATATATTAACCATTTAGGAGAAGACATGACTCAAGCGACACAAGTTTGGGACTTTTAGCTTTCTGTCGCTTCAGGTAACTCAGTGAGAGCATTGAATTACCTGAGTCAATTTTTTTTTCAAAATTCAACCAGGTACTGAAGACCCATGAATTTTATGGTAGAACAAAAAAACATTTTAAGTGGTCTGGCGTAAACTTCCTAAAAGCCTTCAGCCCTTTTGACTTTCCGAGGACGATATATTCATACAAACCCTTACAAATTTCTTCGTCCGAATCCGAGACCACAAAGTCAATACCTAAATGCCTCGGTGGCGGTTGAATAATGATTTATGGGTATATAAACGAAGAGACCAGAGCCGGAAGCTCCTAAATTAATGTGCCTCCATCGATAAATCCCGCCGCTGTCAGTTGAACTGCAGCGAACCTATTTTTGCTGTTGAAAACAAGACATCATTGGGCTCGATGAATAGCCGGACTCTACTAATGGGTCAATTATTATTTTGTTCCCGCATTTTGCGTAAAGCCGTTCGGACATTGTTCCACGGCTTAACAACGCATTGGAAAATCTCTGAATGGAGTTCAACTGACGATAATATACTACGTAATTGCATTTTCATTTGCCGTGTGGAGCCTCATTCACAATAAGGGAAAAGGTTCCGCGCTAAAAATAGCGCGATGCAGTTTATACAATCTTTATGAATATAGGTTTATAATATTTTCTTAAAAAAAAAAGAATATATATGTACATATATTTACAATTATATTGCTTAATATAAGCGCAAATAAAAAATATCCAAAGAAGCGAGGTTATCAGTCAACAATTAAGTTTTCATACCAACCCTGATGTATGGCAGTGAGGCGTGAAACTGGCAGAGGAACGATGAAAGTTGATTGAATGTAGAGAAATGAGATCCCTGAAGCGTTTGTGCGGTAAAACCGTGTTAAAAAGGTGAATATGCAGAAAAAAATACAAGGCTGATGTAAGTGTAATGAATAGCATTAAGAAAGGGACGCTTACATGGTTTGGGCATGTAGAACGAATGAACGAAGAGAGGAGTGTGAAAATAATATATGGCGTGAAAGTGAACAGAAGAAAGCCAGGACGTCCGAGAAAGACATGGCACGATCAAGTGAATCACATTCTTGAGTCATGGTAATGTCAAGAGTCAGAATAACGGAAAAGTATGTACGAGACGCTGCATGAATATGAATAAGAAACGAGTGTGTGCTAAGACAGGGTTGTATGGCGGTCTATCCTCTACGCTTACCCTTGCGGGGAAACGGCGTGATGGTTAGTTAGTTATGAATATACTCGTATAACCCGAGAGTGAACGAAAGTCAGCACAACAGAAGAGTATGTAAGATACGATGGATGAATGTGAGGGATCGATGAGATTGTGCCGAGATAGAGTTGTGTGGTGATTCACCCTGACTGCCTACTCCTGCGGAGAAACGGTGTTGTGGTGGTCAGCTAGTTAGTCTTTTGTATCGAATCTGACCACGAAGAGTCGTGGCCCAGAGATTTTGAAGGGTGGTTTTTACCTGGGTAAAGGTGATGAATGTTCTAGAAGCTGTTATTATTTTCAATGGAACATTTAATTTTTATTCTTAAAAAAAAAACGAATTTTTAATTTGATAATCTAAGCAAAAACGTGCTGTGTATTCCTAAAGTTTTAAACTGACAACTGAAAGCGTGCTTGCAGGAAAAATAAACGTCCAGCATTCGAGGTGTAAATGGCTGATGAATGCCTCGACTTTGACCTCAAAAAGTATCAGTGCTCAGCATTTAGCTTTTCTGTGAATAAGGCTTATATTATATTAAGGATCAACAGCATGGTACATTAAAATTTTATTGACTAGGAAATAAATAAAAAGAATTGCAGAATTTTCAGGTAAGCTCAATAAAATTGTATGAAAAAACCATTTTAAGTAGACATAGTTAAGCAAGAAACGTTGTACTATTTCTTGTAGCAAATTCATTTTTAAATAGTTTTCTTTCAAATACTGATATCGTGGTTAACATAGATACTATGCTCCAGATAATTCCACGCGAGGCCGCCAGCACCCTTGATGCGATTGAGAAGACTAACAAGAGTTACTAGGATATTCAACAGCCTCCGAAGAAAAGTGAATATTTTCCACTTTTCCTGTTTTAAATGTATGTATGAATTCACTATTTAGTTCTTAATATTTATTTGTTATTATACATCGCTTTTACAATATTTTGGTTTAAAACTATACTATACATTAAAATAATTAAAATTTACCTAGGGCATTGCCAGTAACTATTTACTACCCTTAGTCATCAAGGTTTAATCATAAACTAAACCTTCTGTACTTATTTTCACTCTTGGAAACGGTGTCTTATAATTATTAAACGGTCACAGATTACTTGCCTCTAGTCCATTCATCGCACACTTCCACATTGTTATTCAAATCCCAAATTGAATCACTCTCCTTAAACCGGAAATTACCTTAATTCTGAATGATTCCCTCGAGTAAAGACACCCTGTATTATCCTTAGGGATGCTTCAGCTTGAGTGGAACCCAGGCAAATACTTAATAAAGGCAGCATCATTATGCTTGGTTAATCTTCTCCACGCTTAAACTGAGTCCGGACAAAAGATGCGTTAAAATTCCAAACATATAGCAAGCTGAAATATCGTAAATCACCCATACAAGTATACCACTTCAGTTGAGTTTGGCATCTTCTCTTTCGGTTAGGTTCTGATGGTCTCTTACGGTTCGCACTCAATGTATACCAAAGCATTCAGTATTTGTTTTTACACTTTATAATAGGGAACTCAATTTCCCTCTTTGACTTGTAATGCTTTGTAAATAAAAGTGACCCTGAGAAAGAAGGTTAGTTTAATAAAAGCTCAATCTCTTAATTTTTTTTCTTAATTTTAGATCTTTTGAAGCCCCAATTAATATTTAATTGGTTTTAACTTAATTATACAGCAGAATCAAAAACTCTTGGCTGGTGAGCATTTGTAAAGCGTTTTTGTATTTTTGGGTAATTTCTTGGTTATTTCAACCTTCTTCAGCGTTTAAAGTTTTATTGTGAGCTAAGGAGCTTTCAAATATTGATTAATCTAAAAAAAAATAACCAAGTTGTCATATTGTTTGTTCAGCACTTTAAATTGTTAAAAAATAAACAAATGTTTCGAACATAAATTGTTGAAATTCAAAACGCGAAGCCTGGTAAGAAATACTAGTAAATTATTATGAGTTTTCTCCTAACCCATTAAATTAGCCGGAGTATTTACGAAACTAGTTCCCTGATTAAATAGAAATCCTCGGAATTCAAATTGCGTTTTACAGGAACACATACGATTTCCTAGTATTAGGTATTATATTCGGCTAGAGCATGGAACACACAGCACCCAGCAAACTGCACACAATTGCAGTGTCAAACAATTTACCACTGACCAGTATAATACTATAATATGGGAGATCAATTAAATCCCGGCTGGACGATTTGGTGCTGTTTCCAAGTAATTGGAAAACAAACGAGAAATTTGTAGATTACTTGGTCATTATTTATTTCAGCTCATTGGATGGATAATTATTGGAAACTGTTGATCGCAAACGGCTTTCTATTTGAAGTATGGATACACTTTTCGAATGTTGTTTTTGGTTTGTTTTAAGTAAACACTTAATATTCAGGGATTTGGTTTCCTATGTTAGCAATTGTGCCATCAATGTTTGTCGAATACTACATGTGCTTTGCTGATCAGTGAACTGTACCGTGTGAATTAAATTGTGCATGGGGGTATAACTTATCGTGTTTTTGTTATAAAAAAAAAAATAGTGAGTCTCACTATTTATATCGTGCTTCAGCGTAAATTTCTAGATATCGACTAATAAAACATTTATGAACACATATGAGTTCCAATAACTGAAGCTTTTGAAACAACAGAATACACATTTTAGGAATTTTGTGAGACTAACCCTATTGGAAGAATTGACGGAGAAACGGAAGAGGAAAATTGAGGAGTAGCTGGGGTTATTCAGACTACTCAACATAGAACCAGATAAACTAGAGCAAAATCAAACATCATTTCAAATCTGAAAAGTAATCTTCCACCAACTGTGAGTACCTCTCACTCTGGAATGAGGTGCCAATATTTAAGTAGATTGTTCGCGTAACGATTTATTCAAAGCTTTTGATACCGTGAATCACGATATACTGCTTAGATAACTTGCGCAAATAGATTTCTCCCTACGCTAACATTATTAGAAGTTACCCCGAAAACAGGACAAAAATTGTCGCACAAGGAATCTTCAAATCCGATGAGCTTTTCGTTTTTTTCTGGGACTCACCAAGGGTCAATCCTAGAGCCACTCCTATTTTCTATTTTCATTAATAACATCCCTTAAAATATTTCTACAAAATAGAAATATTCAGGATTGCCTTCATCTTCAAGCTGACGTTGATAAAATTTCTGAACGAAATCAGCTTCATGCCATATAGAAAGTAGTCCTGTAATTCATCCGAGCATTTAGCCTCACCTACCACAAGTACACTATGCTCAGTCACATCTCAAACGTCTTTCCATTATAAAGGATCTTGGAATTGTTATGGTAGTAAGCTTATATTTCGTGTTTATATCGAAGGGCGTATCAGTCGAAATTAGAATGTTTAGAGTTTTTGAGTTTTTCGGAATACTCGTACTGTAAGAATATTATACTTCTCTTTAGTCTACAGTAGGCTGAAAAGTGGCACGGTTATTTGGAATCCTCACGAGGTGTGATGTTCCCTAGTGTTGTAGAGGGTTCAGAAAAAGTTTTTGAGATTACTGTACATGAGGGAGAGTGACCACTATCCGTGGCTTTACCCAACGAACTTTCTCCTGGGCATGCTTGGATTTTACTACTCACAGTTCAAAATAGAAAAGTATGCTGCCACTTGTTTTTTCGCAGCAGCGAGGCTTTATCGAGAACTCTAATTTATAATCTATCTTTTTGGAGGGCGTATGTCAATTTCTGGCCCCATGGCATCGTCTTTAGGAGATTCAGAGAAACCGTCATGCGATTCACGAAAAGATCAAATGAATATTCTTAAAATCGCTTCGATCAATTGCCGGTCGGTTAAAAAAGAATAAAAAAACATTTTTGATTTTTGTGATACAAAGGACGTAATAAGAAACAGAGAAAAATAATTGGAAATGACCTCAACAGGGAATCCAGTCACATCTCAAATTCTAGCATAGAAGCTCACTGGAGTAAGATATTGTCCCCATCAATCTTAATGCTGCCTGGATGTACTCCCTCTTGATGGCCTTCTGTAGACATGAAACCTAATATCCTCCATTAACATTTTTTACATTTATTGTTTTTATTTTTTCCTAGGAATTTATGTTATTTCTTTATTATTGTGTGTATTACAACTTTATTGTATGTATTATTATCAATTATGGAATGTATTGCATTGCACTACTTCTACATACGTTCTGGAATAAAAACTTTATTAGTATTTCTGGTGACTGTAAAATATCGTCATCATAGATTATTCTATCTTCCTGGCTGTAGGACTAACCTGCCAATTGTTCTGCAGCGTATACCAGTGGGAGGAGCATATTTCTCCTGAGTACAGTTTATTCGACAGTGACATATTTTACCCGGTAAGGAGTAATTCAAAAGGGAAATCCTATCGATTCTTTAAAGAATGTCTTCTCACTGACGTGATTTTCACCACTGACATTTTTGAAACATATATTTTTTTTAAATCTGTAAATATATCTGACGGCCTCCATGGTTGAGTGGTAAGACTTTTGACTACAAATCCAGAGGTCGCGGGTTCAAACGCGACGTGCGCAAAAAATGTTATTTAATTAAATTCATATTTTTATGTGTCATAATACATTTAATTCATATAAAATAATATGTAGTATAATTGAGGCACGTTCCAAAACGGTAGATACTCACTAAGTTTCGCACTTGTGAAAGACTACCATTCAGAATCGAAACGTTGCTTGAAATGGCTTAAGCCGTGCTTGGTGACTAAATCTGAATAGCTGAGTAATTTCCAACCTTTCGCATACCCATCTTTTTCCCCTCCCCACTACCTTCAGCCTCACAACATACACAAATTGGGGATGCCATTGTCTCATAAACAATTGTAATACCTATATAACTTTGTAAACATTATTTATATCTACTTTCTTATATGTGTTAAATAACAGTTTGTCACGTATAACAAATTACTTACACATGAAATAGAAATATAATCATATTATTTAACAAAATGTATTATTTCAATAATTTTTTTACCAAGAGACCAAAGAAATAATACCTCCGCTACGATTGAGGTCATCAAAAACTAATGTCATCAAAACATTTTTTTTCCTCTGATTGGTTGGTTCCTCGTATCGTTCGCACTTACTTTTATCAACAGTGTATTGGGATTGGATGTCCCGATTAAGATCATTTTCTGTGGAAAATCTGATCATGAATCTCTCAAACATGCCAACAGATTAATTTAAAATAAAAAATCATTGAATCTATAAAAAATAATGGTTTTTCAATCAAGTTTTGCATATAACACCACCCCTCGGGGCCCACAAAGAGGAGAGAATTGTCAATAGAAAATTTCGGATTCTACGCCCTTGATCGAGATAATAATACGTCAAACACAGATATCTCGAACCTGTCGACATTTAATAAGTACAAGGTTTCCAATTTATAAAAAATGAAAGCCTGGAGAATTAAAAAGTTTAAGGTAACCTCGTGAGAAAACATATTTTTATTAAAAATTATGATATTTAAATTCACGCGAAAATTGTTTCGTATTACGGTATATAAATTCTTTAGTCTTTAGGTGGAAATTCGAATAACGAATATTTGTAGGTTAGTACCGTAAATAATTCGGATATTTTCAAGTTGGTTTTAATATATTTTCATTACCTGTGAAATTCCTTTTTATTCGTGGTAAGTTAAAAAGTGTAATAATTAAAAAGCAAATGAAATGTAACAAACCCTTAAAAATAATTAATGGCAGCGCTTAAATAATTTAAGAAAGCTTTTGTAAATATACTTTTTCGTAAATCAACGCTTGATAGTGAAAAACAAAAAGTCTATTTATGCGTCCCACAAAAAACTCTTACGAGAACTCTGACGTCATAAAAAATGTAAAGGATTTTTTTTTGGAATTTCTATGTCGATTCCATCATGAGCTTTGGAGGCATTCTCCCATGTAATTGTCGTGAAATAAAACGAGTCGGTATTTTTCAGAGTGGTAGATATACTAAGTATTGCCCTGGTGAAAGACCAACATTCAGAATCAAAACGTTGCTTGAAATGGCTTTAGCCGTGTTTGGTGACCAGATCTGTATACCCAGGTATATACTCTCAACCTTCCTTCTCTTCATTTCATTTCTCTCCACACTACCTTCAGCCTCACAAGATACCTCAATTGGACGTAGTTATGCAAAAAGCGTCCCACCCACAATTTGCCAAAATCGAGTTATACATCTTTTCCTATAGATAAATACAAGATTTATCTATGTTTATTATTAAAGAGATATAGAGGATAACATAGAATATACATATATTTTTAAAATAAATATATTGTTAGATTATAAATAACTTATTTATAATAATCCTATAAAAAAAAATATCTGAAATTCATTTCAAAATTGCCGATTACGCATATTAAAGATTTTGTATTGTCATATTTTCAAACGCCCTTTTCTCGGTTTCACCTTTTTTGGGTTGTGAGCTTTCTCCATAACTACGTCCAATTGGGTATGCAACAGTCTCACTGGCTCTAGACGTTTGGGAGCAGTTGGGTCTCATATGTGGTATTAACCAATGACGTTACATATATTATAGACACGTTGTAGCGCTCTCAAAGTGGCAAGCAATAATCACGCTAGTTGGTGTGACCGGTGTTTAAGCCGATTTAGTACTAAACGGTCACGCGTCGCTTGAGGTCGTTTCAAGCAAGTATGGAACGCGGTCCGAACTTCGAATCTGTTTCGTTCATACACATATATTTTATGAATGTCTATCTTTGTCATACATGACCGATATTTGAATGATGAATTTACTGGTAACGTATTTTGCTTGCCACATTTTGTGTTAATATTCTAAGGCTATAACGTGTCTATACATGGCCTGTTCAAAAGAAAAGGTGAATTTTGAATTTTCACGGGCTGTGTACATTTGATTATCGTTTTTATTTTGTTATGTTGGTACACATATGTTTATCATATGTTAGCATTATCAGCCATTTTAGATTGGTGGTTTGTTTTTGACAACTGGAAAGGTTAGTCACGTTTTTATGTGTTCTTCGATTTTTTACTTTTGAAAAAATGGATCAAAGAATAAAATCCATGATTTGTTTTTCCACAACTCCGGGACGCTCATCGTCATTAGCATCTTCTCGGCCTTCTGTAAAGCGCTTGTACCACTTATAAACACTTTTATGAGACAAAGTTGACTCGCCGAATGCCACAGTCAACATTTTAATTGCGCTGGAGCATTTTATTCCATTTAAACGCAAAATTTAATACATATTCTTTGATCCATTTTTTTCAAAAGTATGTAATCGAAGAACACACAAAAACGTGACTAACGTTTCCAATTGTCAAAAACAAACCACTAATCCAAAATGACTGATAATGCTAACATATGATAAACATATGTGTACCAACACAACAACAACAAAAAAATCGATAATCAAATGTACACAGCCCGCGAAAATTCAAAATTCAAAATTCACCATTTCTTTTGAACAGGCCTCGTATATATAACGTCATTGGTATTAACTGTAAAAAAAAAAAAAACGAAATATATAAAAAAAAAAAAAATAGTGTTGAAACTCGGTAGATGCCGAGTGGTAACTGCCACTACTAGATAAACTCACATTCAGTTTATTCAGTTCATATTCGTATGAAAGTTGTTTACCAACGTAACGTACTAGGCAGACTGGTAGTACTACGGTTACGTTGCTCGGCTGCTTGTGTGAAATGAAATGAAAACTTGCCACAGTCGTATTTGCAGTTTCCACAAAGCAAATTCAAACGTGAAAATGAAAACAAAAGATTGAACCGTCCGTTTTGTTTATGCTCGTTGATTACTAATTGAATTTCGGGTTAAGCAATTAGTGGAGCGGGGAGGACCGTCAAAAGAGAGAAATTGGTTTGCGGCCCGGGAGCATCGGAACTGTCCGGCCAGTATCAAGGGATTTGAAACACTAAGCTTTTTTCTACCAATTTTCATTACGGGATATTTATTTACTGTTGTTTAATATACTGTTGCGTAAATAGCGACTTTATATTTTTGGTCAAAATTTTTACAATAGAATTGTGGGTTGACCCAAACAATGCAAACTTAGGATCATGTGTAATAATAATAATAATAACAGTGAACTGATATAGCGCAGTTTTGAGATAGTTCACCTAAAGTGCGCTTCATACTACATTAATCAAGCTACTAAGACTAAGTAAAAAGGAGAAAATAATAATATATAATATGTATACAAATTTAAGCCACCTAAAATCATGATTGTTATCATAACTCATGAGAGAAAAGGGTTTTTTTTAATGTAATTCCAAGACAGGTACAAGAGAGTTCTAAATTATAGGTATCGTAGCAATATTGACTGAAATACAGTTCTCACACAGGTACATTGCTTCTCTACAGCATGTTTCAAACATATTATTCGACTTTAGAAAAGAATATTTTAAGTAAATGAAAAAATAGCTTTGTATAAGACCGGATATTATTTTGATTGTTATGCCCGATCAGTTTCTTTTAGCCTAAGAATCATCAGGGTAGAAATTAAAACTAAACAAAACATACAAAGTGGGCGGTTATATATACATACGGAGGGAGAACAAAATATAAAACAAAATAACACAACAATGAGAGAATAATAAAATAACATTTAAATTATAACAAAAGAACAGAGAAAAAGAGACAGATAATATGAATTGAAAGAGACAAAACGTCAACTAAGAAGGTGATTAAAGAATAATGATACATTTATTAGTTTACAGAAAATATATCAAATATTGGACCACTGGAAAAATTTACCTGATTTTATTGAATATGGTCATAAAAATTAAAATAATATCCGTGGGTCTTTTTCATTTCTTCTCAAGTGTACGCAATCTGTTATTTTGTTTTATATTTTGTTCTCCTTCTGTATGTATATACAGGTATAACGGACCCACTTTCTATGTTTTGGTTAGTTTTAATTTGTACCCTGATGATGCTTAGGCTAACAGAAACTGGTCGGTCGTAACAATTAAAATAATATCCGGTCTTATACAAAGCTATTTTTTCATTTCTTTAAAATTTTCTTTTCTGAAGTCGAATAACATGTTTGAAACATGCTGTATCAAAGCAATGCACCTATGTGAGTACTGTATTTCAGTCAACATTGCTGCGATACCTATAATTTAGAACTCTCTTCTCTTCTGAAATGGCTTTGGCCGTGTTTGGTGACCAGATCTGAATAGCCAGGTAATTCCCAACCTTCTTCTTCCCAATCTTCTTCCCCTCCCTACTACCTTCAGCCTCACAACATACCCTATTTGGAGATGCCATAGTCTCACTGGCTCTAGACGGTTGGGAGCAGTTGAGACTCTTGTGCGGTATTCATATAATTTTTTTTTTAAAACCTGCCTTGGAATTACATTTAAAAAATTAAATCGGTTTTAAATCGTTATTATGATAGGTATATATACTCAATTTTGAATTTATTTATCTTTACTCGGATAAAATAAGTCGCTAACCGTGATAAATGTCATGTAAAAATTACAACTTAGATATTTGATTATCTTATTGTAAATACTATAAAAAATTAAACCCTATCTCATTCAAGCGATTTGAATTTCGATAGAAATCCTTATCAATACCAACTTCATTTGAATGCATTTTAATCGACTTTAGAATCAAAGAGTCTATACACTCAGTAACTGTGTGACATGTTTTTGTTAACTCCCATTGTTTTCACAAAAGCGTTTTTTTTTTAAATTTTGATGAATTGTGTCAACGGTGTCGAAAATTTTGTAAAGCGTATATTTCGGTGAAATTTACATAACATCAAGAATACTGTCAATTTATTATTGCAGTTCAGATCAGTCAGTGTGGATATATAATACAAAAATTTTTATTTACAACATTTTTCTTCTCTTTACTATGGATAACTGATTATTACTTGGATTTTCTTTCTAAAAAAAAACCTTTGCAAATAGAAGAATAATTCATCAGTCTCAAAAAAAATTTCAGCGCCTTTGAGGTAATTTTTTATTACTAAATGGCGTTATAAAAAATGTCCGATAATAAAATAAATAAATAATAATAATGAATGGATTTGAGTTATGTATTCCTTTTCATAATAATAGTAACACTTGGATAGTTAATAGTGCCACATTTGTGAAATATCACTTCAAGGGGGCTTAACAAGTCGAGGAAATAACTAAGAACTATAGCTTTAACTAACATTTAAAAAGGTTAAAAACTCTATTTTTCGATATTACTTTCTGAAGGGAAATAAGTTTTAAGCTTTGCTCTGAATTCTAGCGAGTATTTAATCATTCTAAGATCACGTGGCAGTTTAATCCAGACTTTGGGACCTGACACTCCTAAAGCACGCTCTCCGAACTTAGTATCTGATGTGCGTTTCGGTTCTTTCAACCTTCCGATAGCTGATGCCACTGCTAATTCAAAATTTGAGTGTCGTGGAAAAGTATTTTCAGAAATACACAATTCCGATAAGAAAGCCTAAGATAAACAAATAAACATACACATACCGATGTTGATATACAGAGACAATAATTGTTTTCTTAAATGGAACTTACTTTAAGCTTTTCAAGTCACGATTCACGAAAACATGGTACTTTACAAATAATGCAAATATTATTATTTGGTTTTGCAAGTTGATAAAGAACCAATTGTAGTATTCGCGCTAGTAAAAGTTGTCAACGAAAGCTAGGTTAGTGGTCTATAATAAAGTTCTGTTACCAACGCTGACTGATACTGGCAGAGGAAGGACAATTGTTGACTGAATTCAGTAGAAATGAGAGCCCCACATTAGAAAATGAGAGATGATTGTAATAATAGCAAGAATCTGGTGATCCGAATAGAAAATAAACCCGAACTTAGAATAGTTAAGAAAATAAACATACAAATCCCATCATTTAGACATGTAGGTGCAAATTAATGTAGAAATGATAGTCAACAGAATGTAGGACGTGCGAAAGAATAGAACAAGTAGTCGGCGACATCCCAGAAAGACAAGAAATGATAAAATTATTCAGTCAGATCATGCAAAAAGCTGGTATAATAACAGCGTATTCCATGTAATATACGATGCACGAATGTGAATGACGCGAAGAATGTGTTACAAAACTGAATTGTGAGGCGTTCCATCAACAGAATATTAAGAATCTAGTGACTGCCTACCATTTAATACGGCAGTGTGCCCGTAAAATTATTTAGCACTTAAAATTGATTACATGTTCAGTCAAACAAGTGAGCCAAAGTTGCAGTGTTTGTTCTAAGCGCCAGGTTGGAGTTAAGACCGATAATGTGGCCATAAATTGCATACAAACATGGAGTTCTGTCGGCTATTCCGGACACTCCGGACACTCTGGAAGCTGCCAAACTGTTGACCTTCTAATAACGATGAGAGAGCCTCTTTCGTTTGAGTACAAATTCTGTATAATCTCGGTGCTGGTATCTTAGTTTAAAAAAAAATAATATTTTATTATAGTACTATTGTCCCATCCCATATTAAGTTAAACTTTGTTTATTATTATTTTGAAAGTCTATAAATTTAAGTTATGAAGTTTTTAGAGATATTCATTATATTTTATTATTTAACGCTATTCGAATAAATCATTGTATTACGTTTGTTACAAAGTTATTCAACTTAATTACCATATATTTAGTTGGTTATGATTATAACATAAATCAAGTTAATCAGTACACACGGTGTCCGATAACTCATTGTACGAGCGGAAAGCTGCTGAAATTGGAGTCGAGCGATTTAAAGCGTTGACCTGATATCAATAGTTTTTTAACCCTAAAGTTGCTGAAAAAAAGGTTAATATATATTTTTTCAAATAAAAAATATATCATATTGAAAAAAAGTTTAAATAAGAATTATCTTTAAAGATTTTACACTTATACTTATTATTTTTTTATTGATTTTTAAAATAATATCAGTAATCTTTAACGTAAATATGAAAAAGAAGAAATAACAGTCGGATTAAAATGTGCTCGTGTAGAGCTTTGTATCCCATTACAAAGATAGCAGCCAAATCTGGAGAAATTTGAAACAAATGATATTGATAATTTTCAATGAAGTGTAGATCGATTAAAAATGCAGGTTTCTTATAAGGTCTCGGTGGCTCAATTGGCCAAAGCGTTACTCCCGGATAGAGTAGAGATTCCGGGTTCGAGTCTCAGTCGCGGCCGTTATTTTTTCTGTTTCATATTTATGTTGAAGGTTATCGAAAAAAGCTATGCTTATTTAGATTTCTATGCGATATTTTTATACATTTTCATCTGTACCGCGAGTTTTACGACACCGTGTATAATGCAGTAGTAGGTAAGTCGACGTTGAGCACTCGCCACGAATATAACACTTAATCCGCTTGGAGTTGGTAAAGTGGCAAGCGGCCACCTCATAACCTAACGCCTGGACGCCGCATGATGTATCGACCAAACTCGGTATGATAATCCTGAAGATAACCGTGATAAACTCACGTCACCTGACTCCCAAGCAATCTAGGGTTAAATTAACTTTTCTTATGGCACCACTGTGTGATCAGGAGATTCTAGGGTTTAAGCTAATCTCACCCGTAAGTGTGTAACTAAACTTAAGCATTATTATTAAGGGCCAGTAATAACGCATTATTAACAATTATTATTTCTTTGTTGTGCTGAAGAACTTTGTTGTACGCCTAAAGTTTTATCCCTACTAAATAATAATATGTTTCGCTAATCCAGGTTTTTTTCGGGTGTGGGTTAAATCAATGGTTTAGTAAACTATAACAACTCGACTCAAACTTAGTTTTAGGCAGTTGTTTTGTAATAGTACATTTTGCAGTGTTTTGTGTAACACATTGTAGTCGGGCGCCTCGAGAAATAGACTCTAGCCTACAGCGGGCGTTTTTTGCGATTAGCGCAAAAAATATATCACTTCCATAAAATTGACACAATTTATAAACCAAATAATGTTTTCGATTGAAATTTTCAAAGAAATCATATATGACATTTGATCATCATAAATAAATTATAATTGCTTTGATTACATCATAATTTCACCACATTTTAAAGCTGAATATTAAAACCTGATATTAATTTAATAAATAGAATTCAATATTCAATATTTGAAAATTCCATGTAAAAGAAAACATGATTATACATATCATATTGTTATATAATAAATAATAATATATATTTGCCATGCCCGCAATTTTACAATCGCTGGATGTGTGAAATCTGATCGCGTAAATATTTAAGAAACAGTGCCGCCGAAGACGAACACTCAATAACTCGTGAGTTTAATTGCTTCTTGTCAAAAAAGGGTCTTTTGCGGTTGCCTCGCCTAATTGAAGAGCCCATTCCACTTATGAATCATAGTATTTATTCTTTCAAGGAATCAGTACACTTCATATGTTGATAATCCATCACACACTATAAGTGTATGTATCATATAAATTCCTCCAAGTATATGCTTGTATATAACAACAATGACGATTGAGTAAGCAAATAATAAAAATACATGTAACAAGCAGTGGATGATTGGTAAGTACTTACGAAAAACTGGTATTGCAAAGGATTACAGTACAATCATTGCACACTAGCCAATCCGGACAAGCCATCTCAAATAACGTCGACAGACTGACGCCTAGCACCCAGGTAGCAAATTACCCTTAGAGGTGTTTTATTTTACGATCATAACAAACCCGTGAAATGCCGTTTCCCGCCAAAAACCGGCAGTCAACAAAAACGGCATTTGCTGTGTCCCGCAGTCGACCGAAAGTCCGCGAAAAACGGCAAATGCCGTGTCCCGCAGTCTACCGACAGTCCGCGAAAAACGGCAAATGCCGTGTCCCGACGTCATATAAAAATTTAAAAATACAATGCATTGGCGCACGCCAGAAAATTCGAATGAACATCGATCTCCAGAATATAATTGGCAATACAACCACCCATTAAAATGTATTGCTTGATAATGTGCGAAATAATGCCATACGACCTCTTGGTCGAGCGTTTAAGATCCCCCACTACGAATCCAAAGGTCTACGAGGTTTGATCAGAAGAAAAGGTGAATTTCGAATTTTCGCGGACTGTGTACAATCGATTATCGATTATTTTATTTGATTTGAGCCGTATTGTGAAGCAATACGGCTCAAACGATTGGAATTGTGGAAAAACAAATCGTGGATTTTGCATCACGATAATGCACCAGCTCACACATCAATGCTTGTAAAATTGAAAAATTTCGAAATTCACCTTTTCTTTTGAACAAACGTACAAAGCTCAATCCTAGGAGAACATATTGTATACTTTGATGGTGTCTTGGATTGTGTCTCTTAATGATTTTAAATGAAGTATGAGATCTAATATATTAAGTAAATAAACTACTTTGCATATTAAAATATAATTCTCGCCCAAGTAACACACAAAGAGCTATATTTTTTACCTACTACACCTATTCACTCGAAAATTGATTTTTTTCTTAGCCGTCAGATTGTACTGAATATAGTGGGAGCCTAGAATCACATATTAGGTTATACTTCATTGATCAAAAGTGTTTATATCTATGTTATCATACTATAGAAAAAACATAACGAAATACCCTTTTTTAGAAAAATTTGTCAAAAATTACCTTTCACCCAAAGCATCTCTTTCTAGTCTCAACTCCATATCAATATTTCTAAAAAAATGTTCCCTCTCTTTGAATCAATGGCCAAAAATATTGCAATATTATTCATATGAACTCAACCCTTGGCCATGAAATAAACCTCTTCCCTCAGGGTCCATGTCATAATTGGGAATGCTCTGTGAAAGCTTCGCCTTGCTTGTAAAGTTCAAGACATGTTATGACTAAAGGTTGATATGGAAGATATAATTAGGATGTTCTATTAAATTACATAGTTGTGTGGGTGGATGATCGACTATGGCCTTCATCGAATTTTCTCCGATTCCCAGAGATGATGGTTTCCATAGAAACCACATCAAAGGGAAAACGGCCTGCCATGTACTCTAAATTAATTTCTGATTTATGTTCACTAAGACGGCTTTCTGTTTGGTCAAAATGACGTTCGGACTTTTTTTATTTTTTATTATTTATTTATTAACGACACAAATTGTTAAATATTATTGAATGAAAATGAAGTAGTAACTTTGTATTAGACCACAGATTTTATTTTAATTTTTCCAACCGACTGGTTTCGCTTAGCCATCAAGTATCATCAGGGTACAAAACTAAGCTAAACAAAAAATATATACTGTGTGGTTATATATACTGGTACATACAAATAGAAAACACAATATAAAATAAAATAAGAAAGCAGTAAAAAACAAAAGAATAAAATTAAAATTATAACAAAGAGAAAAAGAGGAACAGAGAGAAAAAGACAGATTATATGAAATGAAAGAGGCGAAACGTAGTGATGCTTAGGCTAAGCGAAACCGGTCGGTCATAAAAATTAAAATAAAATCTGTGGTCTTATACAACGTTGTTATTTTATTTTAATTAAACTTGTGAAACCACAATGATTGCTTTCAACGAAAATATATATTTTTATTTAATAATTTTAATTAATAATTATTATTTAAAATGTGTTATTTTGCAGCTTTCTTTCACTCAAAACTAAAACACATGGTTAATAATTATTAAGACACCATTTTTCTAAAATACTATCTGTTAAAAAAAATGTGCAAAAGATTTAAAGAAATGGGACATTGGGTTCTACGGACGCTCGGAAATAACAGCTTAAACTTTTTATGTGAAAAACATGATTTTTTGTTCGAGTGAATATTTATTCCAATCTTAAGAGCCTTATACTCGAAAAGCGAGACCACGAAACTTTGTTTGCGAAGTGCACTTGACTCCTTCATACCTTTTTTTACAAAAAACTCTCAAATGGTAAAGTTTGAAGTAATCATTCATACCGAATAAGTGTTTGTGGACATATTATATATATACAATTTGAAAACATATTTTAAAATTTATTACTGAAATAATATTAATAATCTTCAAAGAATATGAAAATAGAAATCAACAGAGACAATAAGAAGATTAGGTTAGGTTTGGTTAGGTTAGGTTAGGTTAGGTTAGGTTAGGTTAGGTTAGGTTAGGTTAGGTTATATGGATTTTTAGTATCTTCTATGGGTACCTTGCTTGTTACGCACAAGGTGTCTCCTAATTCTTAATTATTTCATGATCTTATTGTGCTGCATTGTCATTAATTTCGTTAATGTTTTTTATTTTTTTGTTATTTTTTTCTAGATAATCTGTATATAAATTTGACTTGTTATTCTTTGTGTCCAGATTTCGTTTCTATTATTTTCTGTGATCCCGTAGTTCTTTAGTTTAAAATTTAATTTAAATCTATCTACATCAAAAATTGAACACTTTTCTATTAGATTAGGTTAGGTTAGGTTAGGTTAGGTTAGGTTAGGTTAGGTTAGGTTAGGTTAGCTTAGGTTAGGTTAGGTTAGGTTAGGTTAGGTTAGGTTAGGTTAGGTTAGGTTAGATTAGGTTAGGTTAGGTTAGTAGTGGTCCCGAGCCTCGAGTCTCGGTCCCAAACTCTATCTAGAAGTAGCGCATTGACATTTCCGCCATTTTTTAGGATTTTATTCTCTTAAAATTTAATATTCTTAATTGTTTATTTTATATATAGTATCCATCTTTACAATTGTTGGCAAAGTCCTATTGCAAACATAAATGACGATGCTGATCGAATTATCCGTTTTCATTTTACGGAACCCGTCTTGTTATAGAAAATACATAATTTTCATTATCCTCCTTTAACTAACTAACCATCACGCCGTTTCGCCGCAAGAATAGGCAGAGAGGACTGACCGCTTTACAACTCTGTCTTGGCAAACACGCTTCGCTTCATTCACATTCATACATCGTCTCATACATACTCTTCTAACATTTGACTTTTAACAAGGCCCGACTCAAGTATTTGATCGACTTGATTGGACCATGTTTTCCTCGGGCGTCCCCGACTTTTTTTTCCATTTATTTTCGTGTCATATATTATATTCTTCGTTCATTTGCTTTACATGCCATAACCATCTAAGCGTCCCCCTCTTGATCCTATTCATTAAGCTTTCATCAGCCTGGCAGTCTTTCCGGATATCCACATTTTTAACACGGTCATACATGGTTTCACCGCAAATACGCCTCAGGGATCTCTTTCTACAGCATTCAGTCTACTTTCGTCTTTTCTTTGCCAGTTTTGTGCCTCAGGGTTGGCATAAGCACTACATGGTGGACTGTTAGCTTCGCTTCTTTGGACAATCTCCTGCCTTTACATATCTAAAAAGTGTATTAGTATAATGTGTCTGTACAAAATAAAAACGCTTTCTAAAACAGATTACCGAACCCTTCTTGTCATAGAAAATCAGTATACTTATTAACACTAATGACATGAGGGGTACATTTCTCTTAGATCGATACCCGATGCCTCTTGAAATTCAGTGCCAATACACACACACACTTAGTTTAGAAACTTCCTACCGGATTCGTTCCACCAGAGGCAAAGTTTGGGCCCAGTTTAGGCCGGTTAAAGCAGACCCGGCCGTGATACAAACTGAACATTGATTACCAATTTGCATAGAGTCCAGGCATAGAACATGACATAAATGACCGAATCGTTGATAAATCAGGCCGCGTCGGGCTGTTGTAATGTCGCATGACAGAAGCCTTTCCCAATGCAAATTTTACAAGTTCACGTTAGTAACAATGTCTTTTCCTTTGTTGAACTATTTAATTGTCTTTGGAGCCATGTGGACGACCATTAAACAATGTTCTATGTTACGGTAATAGCTACCCACCTTAATCCTGCGAAGGTATTACAAGATGCCATTAATCTGTGTGAACACTTATATTATAGAACAAACTTATATTAGGATTTAAAATGTTAGAATAGACGACCTGCGTGGTCGAATGGTAAGACGCTTGACTGATAATCATTTCATTAATATAAAATATAATTTATTGCGGCACGTTCCAGAGTGGTTGATACTCCAAGCATCGCCCTGGTGAAAGATCACCATTCAGAATTGAAAGGTTGATTGAAATGGCTTGAACCATGTTTGGTGACCAAATTTGAATAGCCAGGTACTTACTAACCTTCCTCTTTCCCATCTCCTTCCCTTCCTCACTTCCTTCAACCTTACAACATACCCCAATTGGAGATGCCATAGTCTTTTGGCTCTAGACGGTTGGGAGCAGTTTGGTCTCTTGTGCGGTATTTACTATAAAAAACGCGTATTGCATCAATTTGCCAAGAGTGTTTAGTCCACAGTAAAGCTTTGTAAAGAAATGAATATGGTAAATAAATTACTGTGTTTTTTTAAATAAAACAAAAAAAAAGAAAACTTGCTTCTTCTATTTCTGTAACATTTTATCGATTAAATTGAGCAACATTTTGGCAATCTAAAATTTCAAGCCTCAATACTATCAAGCAAACTACTTTTGATCAGTGGAAAATTTCAACTTTGAAATATCGCTATGAAAATTTTCTCAAGAAATTTAAAATCAACTTTAATTATAAGCGAGGTAGAAAATTTGCAATTTTTCCAGAATGATAATAAAGTTTCTGACTAAGTTGACATGTCGTGTTCCCAAGGAGGTTTCTTTATGTTCTGCACTATGGTGCAGGCAGTAGCGAGCTCGTTTCTCCCGAGGGCCGCTCGTGACACCGAACACGGCCAAAGCCATCCCGCCTAGGAACTTCGTAACACTGCACTCCATTATCTGCCAGAACTTTAATAAGAATATAAAGTCGACTATCATTCAAAGGTTAACAACAAACTGAGGTGTTTTTATTATTTTTGTGCTAACTACTATTGAAATATTGTCTCCCTAGTGAGGAAAGAAACACATCCTCGCTGGAAGTCAAACAGGCTTAAGCGACACTTTGTGTCAAAAATGAGTCAAACATGCAGTTTTGATCATTTTTTTTGCTCTGCATCAAATGATTTGACTTTTCGTGAATTTTGAATATTTTTATGGCCCTTCAGCCATTTAAAATATATTTACCATTTGAGAGAAGGTATGACTAGTAATACTAATAAGCGATACAAGTTTAGGACGTTTTTTCTTTTTGACACTTCAGGTAACTCAGTGAGAGCATTGAGTTACCTGAGTTAACTTTTTTTTTAAATCCAACCAGGTATTGAAGACTTTTATCGTAAACAAAAACCTTTAAAGTGCTCCGGTGTTCACTTTAAAAAATGGCGTTACAGTCCTTTTGCTTTTCCTGCGACAATATAGTGTTAAAAAAGTTTATTGCCAACGTTTCGATTCTGAACGGTGGTCTTCCACCAAGTGTACACTGGGAGTATATTCCACTCGATAATGCATTGTTTTAACCACGAAATCGGCTTACTTACCAGAGCAGTGTTGAAGTGGGATGAAGCACAATAAAAGATACCCAAGGGTACACCGAGGAAAAAGAGCTTTTTTTTTCTGTTAAATGTTTTATAGTTAAATTTTTTCAATTAAATCCAATTATGATAAGTCACAATGTAACTGGTATTAAATGGGTATTTTTTATACAATTCCATCAGTCTAGTACCCTTACTAATGACATAAAAATGACTTAAATTCACGTCAATAACTCACCAAATTTTTAACGGAAGAACCGCGTCTGACTTAATAAAATTATACAAAATTATACATTATTAATTGATAGCCAGAATTTATTTATTTTATAGAATGTAGTAGCTGCTGTAAATACAAGAAGCACCCTACCATTTCATTGCGATAATCCCAAAACAAATTTTCAAATAGACTTGATAGACAGACTTCATAGACTTGGCAATGAAGATGACGAATGACGATATTTTGAATACAACCTCATTATACAATATTCAGAATACATAAACATGATGGTTTATTTCCTAAATGTCATCAATCACTCGGCTTACTTTAAGTTTAAAATTAGTTTGAATATTTTAAAATTATTTGTTGAGCAATTCGACGAATATATAAGATAATTATTTTTTTCTTATTATATATTACAGTCGTTTGTCGCGGGAATAGTCAGCAATAATTAAAAAAAAATCTGGATTAAAAGACAAAATAATAATACTTAAGCCTAACCTGATTTATGGTATATACGATTGAATGATTGATTGACTTACTTTTGACAGATTTACTTTTGTGAACACCGCACAAAAATCCCAACTGCCTGGAGACAGTAATGAAAATGTATTTTCCTCTATAAAACTTATATCTTTCATCGATAGCTAAAACATGCTTGAAACGTGAAGGCCAAAATTCAACATAAATATTTATTATGAACTCAATAAGCAGCTTAATCGGAAATTGTTTGAAGCCTGACACGTAGTAATTATTATAAGGGAAATCAGTTAAAAAACAGATCAATTAGGCCCAACTATTTGCCGGTATACAAAGTTAGGTGCGATCCCGCAACTAATCAAAAGCGTAGGAAGCGGATCAGCTAACTAATCTAACCTAAACTTATCACCCTGCCCACATATATACATACTCAATAGCTTGTAGGCAGTAGCGTGCAACGATATTTTGCCGTTTTTTCTACGAAAATATTCTAAAAGTAAGGGTAAATTTCGCAGTGAAACTACACAATAAAATGTGAGCTCGATATATTTTGATTATCGTGTATTTAGAGTGGCTCAAATTTAAATGATCGACAGTAATTATTTCATTAGAAATGTTTTTATTACAATAAAACCGCTGGTGTGGTGAAATGAAATAAGTGCCCGGCATGAAGATAGCGAGCCAGGTTTCCAAACTCCTTTAGTGCGATAACGTATTTTATTTGTCGAGATTTTTGCTATTTTGGTGAATGTCGGCCTAGAGTGGCCTTTCTGCTGGATTTTCGCCCGCCTGATGTTTTTCATGTATTTTTTTTATTTCGTAATTTGTGTGTATCACATGACTACAAAGGTTACAATAATCCAGTGGCATAGTGGCATGTACAAACGTTTCATGATTTGATTACAAACGTTGAATCAATATATCAGGGGTTTAGAAGCAAGGCAGCAATCTACAAAAAACGGTTCTGTAGCGTTGTCAATTTTTGAATGATTATTTTGAAAAACAAAAAACGGAGAATGTTGTGTATCAAAATATTTGTGTCCATCAAACTAAGAAGAATTTTAAACAATCATCTATAAAAAGAAAATTGTGTAAAACATTTTATCAACATGTCAAGAAATAATTTTGGATGAAAAAGATTGCTGCATTTGCTTCTATACCTCTCGTATTTGTTTTTAAGGAGCTAGACGTCCTAAACTTTAAACAATTATACTAAAAAAATATCCTAGTGCACTAATTTAATAATGTCCATATGTTTGAAGAAAGGAAAATTATTACAACCTTAAGGCAGTCACACATTTGTTTTTGATATCCCACCCTATAAAACCACTTACGAAGAATATTTTCAAGTACAACGCCATTTAGCAATTCAATTATCTGCCCAGCACCACCAGAAACATACAAATTAAAAACCAAGTTTAATTAAGTACTTATTATGTAGATTCTATATCTTCAAATTTGTCATTTACTTGTATTATTTTTATTCTGTATGTATTATATTTTCGATATTAACATGTTACTATGTAGCTGAAAAAAACACTTTTGCAAATTGCCACCCCAACACAGGCTAATGCCTAGTGGGATGGGCAATATACCAACCAATAAAAAAATATATGTTCTAGTAAAATAATAAATAAATAAATTATCGATGTGTTTGCCGCTTAGTAATGAATTTATTTCACATTTTAACTTTTTGCCATCAGAAATTACAAAATTCGTTAAAAATACTAAAATTATACGACACTGGGTCATAGCTGCCCATACAGCCTTATAGATTACCCACGTAAGTTATAGCTGCCGCCTTCAACTAGTTAGCAGCCCCGCACTATTCTACTGAACATTATTTATACAACACGATCCAACACTTGCGTGAGGGGAGTAATGAATCCCGCAAAGTCCACCCAAAGCGGCGCTGATCTGGTTGACGCCGTCATACTCGTACACACAGGTTTACACACAGGTGTATACGAGTACACACCTGATCGTAATTACGCGAACTCGTCGAAACCTCTCGGAACCAAACCCAGAAAAAGGTCATTCGGGGATTTATTGGATTTCGTATTTGAAACACACAGCTCTGTTTCAATAATTACAGTGATTAAAGCCTGTTTTATACGGGAAGGGTGTTTAGATTCTAGACCAAATAATTTCTGTGATTTTTTTGCATTTCTGAATAAAAGAGCTGAACATTTTTTTGTGTGTGAAAAACTTATACGTCGGTTTTGGTGAAGTTTTAGGTTATTTTTTTTAAATATCAGAAATTGAGAATAAAATATGAATTATGAATGGGAAATTCACAAAAGCGCACGTGACTTGATTTTTCCGCAAAATGGCGCTATACAAAACATCTAATTATCATAATTTATACTTTGTTTGTTTATAAAAAAAAAACAAACCTTATTTTTAAGATCAGTTTAATTTAACTTCACCAATCTTCCTATTGAAGGCAAAATCAATCTCTAAAACAATTTAGAGTATATTTTCGTGGAAAGCAATCACTCTGTGATTCGACATAATATATCAAATGAAACGATAACTTTGTTTTCAACTACTAATTTAATTTTAATATTATGCTTCGCTTTAATCAAGCTTCCTCGTAGTAGTATAAAAACTAACAAAAATAAGTAAAATGTTCATTTTTATATTTATTGAGGGACAAAATATACAAAATAGATTAAAGAACAGCGAGAGATATCATGTATAATGAAATGAAAGAGATTGTCAATGGAGAAACGGATTAAGTTATAGTGGTAATTATTTGAGATTTAACGAGAAGTAAATCTGAGATGAAAATACTCCACAAATTTAATTGAATTTTGAGAACAAAACAATTTTCATAAAGAATATTGACACGTGCAACGATTTTACACAAATCATTTTTATATTAGATGAAAAAACCCTGAGGAAGCTTATATAATAGAGAGTCGGTTTTTCAAAACAGTTTTGCACGAGAAGGCGAGAGATTTTTATTAGAAATATTACGTTTAATTCGCTTTGCCTACCCCCGTGGTGGTAAATTGTTTAAATTTACTTGAAAATAACACGAAAATGCTTTAATATTTTGGTTTTAACAATTTATTGAAATATTAAATGCTACGCGTATATTGAAGGCTTTATTAAATTTCAATAAAAAATATTCTATGTTGTCATCTACAACAATGTTGCAACACTCAATATTGCTTTCAAAACACAACCGTTTAATTTATTTCTTATAATTTTATTTATAAAAACCTCGAATTGCATGAAGACTATATCCCTGCCAAAAAAATCTGAGTGCAAGGCATCATTGCCGGCGAAGTTACACAACCATCGCTATAAATACCTCTGAGGGTCTCATCAATTTTGATATGCCTTCTTGGGTGAAGAAAGATAATTTGGTCTCTAACAACGTTAAATCAGAGCCTAAATTTATACAAGGGGAAAGCACCCCTTATAACGTAGTCGTGCAACACATATATTACAAAAGGATACAGCCGAGCGATGAAATAATTAATTATTCCCACTATCGTCAATCACTTCGTGTCAGATGCAGGCCTCTCTTCTGCGTTTTTTGCTGCCACTCATTTCTCTCAGCGACAGTCAACAACAAGTGTGTGAACTAATTTATAGCAATATTTGAAGGCAGCTATAGACGCCAAATATTTGCAGTCTCGGCGGTCATGAAATTCGCTTGCTTCAACTGACCGGGTCAATAAATTCGGAGAAGTAGGGGCCCCGAATATTTTGCGTTTGCTTCGATCACAATGACACGTCTGTTTAATGCCCTACCAAATTCAAATTCGTTTTGAATCCTTCAGAGTTTTACAATGTACTCATGAATAATAATTTAAAAAATAAGGTGATATTAAAAAAAATATGGAATTAACCTAAGAGCATTATTGCTTATTTAATTATAAATAAGCATTGATGCTTTAAAGTCAATTCCAATTTTAATATTTATTCTCGACTTGGTAAGACGTCAAAAGACCTTCCGTATTTAAAAAAAATATATGTATTTATCCAAGACGCCATCTAAATATCGTTTAAAAATGCCGCTTTCTAATAAGGTCTTGATGGCTTAACTGGCAGAGTGTTACTCCCGGGTAGAGTAGAGATTTCGAGTTTGTGTCTCGGTCATGACCATTGTTCTTTTTAGTTTCTGACTTTTTTCTGTTTCATATTTGTTTATTTATTCCCAATAATATGAATCCCGATATCCCGATAAAAAGAAAGTTAATTACTTTAATTCATAGATTATGCGCCACCTTTAACAATTCTTTGTTTTGTTAATCCTCACCTTCCTGATTTCCAGTAAAATCTTTTTATCTTTTTTTCGAATGTTTTTGTAATCCTCGTGGAATAAATCAATTAAAATTGAAAAATAACGAATGAACTCAATCGATTTCTCACTTAACGCTATGATAAATAAACTCGAAATTATAGCGGCAGCGAAGAAATCGCGGTTAACAGCGAACTGAAATCCACGGCAAAAAAAAGTCGCACAATCCTACGAAATTCCACACAAATTTGAGCACGCACAGTGCGTATGGCCGCCACGTACTGAGATAGCTGAGAATTTTTCGCTTGCGAATAATTCACTGTCGCTGCAAATACTTCGCGCCGGTCTGTGGGAGCCGTATACGAGTACAACTGCTCGTATTTACAAATTCAATCATTGCTACGATCTATTAATATAAGTGATTCTATGAATGTTATGAAAGGGTTATTGTTTTTACCGTGGCTCGCTGGCATCGTTCAACTGCGAAAGCCGATTAATTTGTGGATTTTTTTATAATATGAAAAATGTGTAAGTGTCTCGTATTGCTTTGATCAAAATGCATTCTTTACCGTTTAAAAATAATAAAAAATGAACTGAAATAATTTTTGTCACATCATAGTTAATTTGGACCAGCGACCCAAATTTCTTCTTGATATGTGCAACCGATTTCATTTCCTTTATCGGCATTCTGGTATTTGTATTGATATTGTCAAATCTAGGATTGGCCACCACTAAGTAGGTGTTCATAGAAGGAAGACATGTTTGATGTACGATGTATTTCATCACTTTCCGTTTGTAATAGTTCTATTTCAAATCATGGTCAGAAATTTCATTGAATCTTAAATATTTTTCTTAGAATCCAAATTACGAATGCTTAAAGTCATTCTCATATGGATACGAAACCTCTCTCTGATAAATAGAAGACCCAAATATAAAGATACAAATATGATAGAATAATAATTTTTGGAAAACCGTTTTCTGTACAAGATTTTATGTAGTCTAAGAGCCCATATTAATTCCGCTTAACGCTGTAAGATTGGTTTTTTATCTTTCTTAAACGAGATTCTAATCTTTTGACGAGATCTAGGGGCGGAAAATGGTCTCCACTACTGCATAAAGATTACCTCTTTGGGGTGTGGCTTTCACCGTAAAAACTCAACGATACTTTCACCTTTACAAAAGCACGTTTCCCCAGTGACCAATGAAACAGATCCACAAGCTCTTTTCACATTGACACAGAAGCATTCATTTATGTAGAATTTATTACATTTGTAATATTCTCAGACAAAGGCCCCGTGAAGTTGGCTGGTTTTGCTGGGTGTCTTTACCGCATTTCTCTTTTAACAAGATGTACTCGTACACGTACGGCATTACCCGGGAGCAAACTTTCCTCTTAATACTGTTAATGTTCGTGGTGTAATGTCTTTGGTGGAATCTACAATCTACATGTTACATACTCAGCTTGTTTATGCAGAATCTTACGTCTTCTCTCTCATTCTTGAAGCGAAGCAAAGTGGATGTTGATACTCGTCAAAAGTTTGCTGTGACAAACTTACGTTAAATTATTAACTAAGTAACGAGGGTTTTAAGGAACCATTTTTATTTCATCAATTGATTAATTATTATTAGTTTCAATGAATTAATCTTGTTAACCCTCATATTATTCAATCGAATCAAATTGATTGTTGATAGTGGTCAAAGTTTGCCTTGTCAAACTTAGATAGTGAAGTTATATTATAAGTAACTAAGTGAGAAGGCTTTCAGAAACCATAAATAGATTTAACTTGATTATGTGATTGATTGAGGGATCTGTAATCTCTCATAAATAATGTTAAGCAAAATCAATGTTTATACTCGCCAAAAGGTTGCTTTAACAAACTAAGGGTTAATTTTGTCTCTGTGTATTATGGTTTTAAGGAATTATTGAACATTTTTACTTTGATATTTTTTGTTGTTAACTGATAAATTCTTAGAAGGTATTAAATAATTTATGTTATCGCTCATCTTTTCATTAAATGGAACAAAATTGATTGCTGATAGTTTAAAAAAAATCTTACGCACTTATATACATATGCAGGTACATACAATTAGTAAGTAGGGTCTTGGAATTTTTTATTATTTCTTATTGATGAATTTATTGGTTGTTACATCACTCATTCATGTAATGCATTGTGAATGTCAATACTCATCAAATGTTTGATTTGAATACTTAATATAATAACTATGAAAGTATGTTTCTACAAAAAAAATCTCATTTACTGACAAAACAAATAAATAGATTTAATTTTTTAAAACTTTTATTTTAAAAAGAAAGATAAACATTCCCGGGTTACGAATAACCTGACAATGTTTGAAAAACTTCTACTGCCATCATGATAAGCGGAAGATGTTGCTTGTGCAATGATGGAGGACTTAGCCAGCAGAGGAATTGAACGCACGACGCCAAAAAATAAAATATATTTTTTTCTGAGAGTTCAGTAAAACATAGTATCCGATAGCACACAAAACCCAAGCTGGTAACATCATTTCATCTGGTCAATTAAATCAAAGAAAAAAAAACCACGGAATGAATTTATAAAACTACGAATAAAAAGTGTTTGGAAATTTTCGTGCAAACAATAATAGTTCAGTGAAAGTTTTAAGTTCAGACACGTACCAATAAAAGTTTTAATGACATTTTAAGCTTCTTATAATATTTCCGCAGAAGTTTTCTCAAGAACTCAACGACAGTTCAGCGTTTTAATTTAAAAGCCTGACATATTTGACATAGATGTCTTACTTGAAATATATTACGACTTATTTTAAATCAAATTTTAAATAATTAATCTCAGTGCATCTTGATCAATACGTAAAATTAACTCCGAAAACTTACTATTTTATAAAAGTGGCTTTAACTTTTAAAGGTAAAAAATATAGCTCTTTGTGTGTGAAATATGTTACTTGGGCGAGCAATATATTTTAATATGCAAAGTAGTTTATTTACTTAATATATTATGGTACTAATACTAATGGTGGTAAGAAAATTAGTTTTCAGTGGCCTAGTCCAAATTTAAAAAAAATACATTAACATCGTACTTTTTTCATTAGAAACCGAGTGGATCTTGGTATTTTTAACTTGGTTACAAAATTAAGAAAGTTATATATATTTTTTAAATAAAATATTTATCTCCATTGTTTTACAAAATATTAGTGATTTTATTTGAAATAATAAAAAAAGTTATATTTATTCGAGACCAATATTTTGTCTTACTTTCACATAATCAAAATGCATGGCTTAAAATTAAATTTTACACATATTTTATACCTAACAAAAATAATCATATATAGGTGTATATCATCAAATAATTTGATTGAGAATCTTAAGGTATTTCGGGAAGTTTCCAATTTTTTTAACGTATTAATCCAAAGTGGTTTTCACAAATGAAAGATGATTTAACAAAGAAACATAATCATGAACTTATTTTCCTAATATGTTTTTATTTATTTATTTGATTGATAATTGTTTTTTGTAGTTATACAAAGGTGTTTTGCAAATGAAAGTTACATTAACCTTTAGATTGTCGAAATTAAAAAAAAATAGTGATTTGTTGCAATGAACTGACAAATACATTAAGTTTGTGTCATATATTATTTTAGGAAACATGAGGTATTTGTAGCAATTTTTTCAACAAATTTCAACATAAATATCAGTTTTAAATAACAACACGTCGGTATTTTGTATATTTTAATTATATTAGGGAGAGAGGCAGCTTGTCTAGAATAATCCTTGTCGATTAAATTTAGGAACATAAATCCCTTTGTATATGAGATACATTGCGACAAGCGAAGGGTTAACAAAGAAACATGATCATGAAATAATTTTTTAAATAATTTTAATTTTATTTATTAAATGATAATAGGTTGTTTTTCCATGCTAGGGATTTACTCTATGCATATATATAGGGACTGTGTCATGGCGGAAATTCTACAAGAATTTTTTTCTGTGACTACCGCACAAGCGCCTTATCTTTTAGATAACAATTATTTTTGTAATAAAAATACCGCTGATACTTCAGCCGTGAATTTGATCATTTAATTAATATTTGAATGAATGTGAGACAAGATACCGAAATTGAAATTGAATAAGATCGGCAGATTATTATTTTCACTGACTGACGTACGAGATAATAAGTTATTTGAATAATCTTAATGCTTAAACACGCTTTCAATAGACTAGTACTTATGTTAATGCCTGTCATAAAGCAATTTATGGGCAATTGTTATTCACAAATTGAAATTCAGTGAACAATAAATTCCCCAAACATATTAATTCATTTGATTTTTCAAGCAGCAATTATTAAAGCATTTGAGAATCATGCTAAAGTTAATTTAAATCTTGAAGTAAGAAAATATATGGAGAGAGAGCTAAATATTTTTACCCAACCTATACAAATTTACGATAAAACACCTTCTTAGGGCTTTTACGTCGTGAACCACGAGAGAGAAAAAGACAAGACAAGTTGTCACATAATATCGCACCACTTTTAGGTATTTAAGCATGTTTTCCGTCTACCGCGTCTCCGGCGACTCCGCCGACTACGTTTTGTAATGCGACATAACTCAACGGTTTTTTAGGTAATATCCTTCATTGTTGTTGATAACAATACTGTCAAAAAATGGTTATATAAATAAACAAAACATTATGTCGGCACGTGCTATGAATGGATGTAAAAAGGCGTGTCCATAAAAACCCTAGCCACGTAAAAATCGTAAAAAAACGAAAAAATCAACAATCCTAAATACATTGTTTCGCAAAGCTATACCTCCTGATATATTATTGCTCTGAGATTTAAATGCTAGCGCTTTTCAAATCGTATCACACTAGAAATCCTATTAGTTGTTATTTTAATTTAATCCTAACTGGCTTCTTTACACGTTTATATTGTTTTTTTTTCTGATTGGATTCCATTTTTATTTTATTTTTATTTTTTTATTTGATTTTTGTCACATACATTTTTTTTTTTTAAATTAGAAAAGAAAAAAAGATTACAAAAGTAAAAAAGATTAATTAAAAAGAAAAGAAACATATTATAAACAATAAAGAAAAAGAAAATAAGGAAGAACAAAGTAGATATAACAAAAATCCCACATAGGCAAAAAGCCAGTGCGTGGGTATACTAATATAAATCAATAGTAGGTTCTCTATAGCAATAATAAAAATAGATAAACAGTATATAATTACAATTAATAAAGAGTTACATTTCAAATTAAGCAAAACATTTTAATTTTTTTTTTTTTTAAATCACAGCAGATAAGTTAGTTAAGAATTTAAAAAATATAGCAGTTATGGTATTAAGAGGTTGGTATTTTTGTTTTTAACCAACTTTATTTTTTTTTTTTTTTTTTTTTCAAATACAAAATCACAACAGATAAGTTAGTTAATTTTTTTAGAATTTAGCACTTATAGTATGAAGAGGCTGGTATCTTTTGCTTTTATCCAGTTTTTTATTACATTTTTGTATGTATTTAAGGAAGTTGAATTTGAACACTTAAAATGTAATGAAAGTGAATTATACATTTTTGGGGCAATGAAGTATGCATGTCTCTGCGCAAGTCTAGTTTTGCAGAGAGGTACCTCCAGTACATTATTTATTCTGTTGCTGTAACGATTTTCATTTTTTTGCAAATAGTTTACTTCATGAAAATATGTACTTTAGGCACTGTATACAATAAATTTTTCTTATATCTAAGAGATCAGCTTCTTGGAACAATTGTATGGAGGGGTATGTAATGTTTTTTATGCAACATTATTTTATTATTAATTTTTGAGATATTTCTAATGGCTTAATATGAGTATTATAAATACCCCCCAACCGATTATTCCATAAGATACTGATGACTGAACCAATGCATGGTACACCAATTCCATTATTTTTATGTCAACTATGTTATTTAATCGTTTAAAAATGTAAGTTAAATATCTTAGTTTATTTACAAGCTTTTCTACATGATTCGTCCATTTGAGTTGACTATCTATTGTAATTCCTAAATATTTGACTGTATTTCCCGATTTCATTTCTACACAATTAGAGCATAAAATAGGGTTGCAGTTATTGTTATGGAACCTTATATTTAGGTTAAGTTAGTTTTGGTATTATAGAATGGAATATAAATAGTTTTTTCACAGTTCAGAGTTAAAAGGTTTTGGTTGAGCCATTCTTTGACAATGGAGGTGCATTTATTAGCATTTTCAGTGACTTCGTTCCAGGATTTACCATGTACTGTGATTGCAGTATCGTCAGCATATGAGAATAGTTTTCCCGAAATGTTAATATTACAGAGATCATTTATATAAATTAGGAACAGTAACGGGCCGATAACTGTTCCTTGTGGAACCCCATGTCTAACACACTTTGGTTTACTAATATGAGCACCAATTTTTGTGCATTGATGGCGATAAGATAAATAATTTTTCAAAAGGGAGAGACAGTTATTTTTAATTCTAAATTATTAAGTTTTCCAATCAGTATATTATGATTGACGGTATCGAATGCCTTTTTCAAGTCTAAGAAAATTGTTAGGCTTTTTCATATTTGAGTCGAGATTACTGTATATATTTTCGTTAGATTAAATAAAGCATCATCTGTACCAAGACCTGATCTAAAACCATATTGATTTGGGGACAAAAGTGCATTGGACTCAAGAAACTCTAGAATTTGTATCTTCATAATTTTTTCTAATATCTTAGCAAGTTGGGATATCAGCGATATGGGTCTGTAATTGTCAGGTGTAAAAAATCGATCCAGATTTATGGATTGGAACAATATTTGAGAGTTTAAATGCGTTTGGGAATGTGTTTTTTCAAAGCAAGAATTAAATATATGTTGCAGAGGTAAGGATATATGTTGTTTAATAGATTTGATTGTGAGGCAGCTTAATTCATCGGGTCCATTGGCTGTGTTTGTGTTGAGATTATCAATGTGTTTTATGATTTCCGATTCAGTTACACGTTTAAATTGAGATAAAATAGGAGTATTTACAGAGTGAGTGTTAATTAGAGTAGGTCTGGACTTGTTTCTAAATGAAGGATTATTATTTATTAAATCTGAGGCAACGTTTGTAAAAAAAATCGTTGAATTTATTTGCAATTTTTCCCATATCCGTAATAACTATTTTATCGTCTGTTACAATTTTTTCAGGCAAAGTTTGTACTTTATGCTTTCTATTTGCGATTTCGTTTATGACTTGCCACGTTTTTTTAGAATCATTATCGGCTATTTGTAATTGTTTAGTGTAGTATTCTTGTTTACACCTCTTTATAAGTATATTAAAAAAAATTCTATAAATTATATATTGCTGTTGTAAATTTGCATTAGGTGGTATGTTGTTAGTCGTACAGTATTTCTCATGTTTTTTGTAAATTTTGTAAAGCTTGTTCCTGTGTAAACTTGAAACTATCAGTCCACGCGTAATCCATGGTTTAATTTTTTTTGTGTTTTCTTTTTGGGTGTAGGTGTTGGTTCTAAACTATTATTTATATTATTATTTAATACTGAATAAAAATTGTTCAATGACTGATTCGGGTCATCGTTGTAGATAACTGTGTTCCAAGTTTCTTTTTTTAGATAATCATTCAGAGTTTGATAGTTGATTCTACTTCTTTTCACGTGTTGGTCTTTAGTTTTATTATGATGTTTTAAGGTACTGTGACTGAAAAAATGTTGGGTAGTGGTCGGTTATATCAATTTTTAGAATAGCTGATCTGGGAATAAAGACTTTGTTGGTTTTTAATAATATATGATCCAGGCAAGAAACAGCACGGAGGCCGCATCTAGTAGGGCCACTTATACAAGACAAATATCCTTCGCTATACATAACATTTAGATATTCATTGGCAATTGGGTCTAAGATAGAATGTTCAATGTTGATATTCATATCACCCACAACAAAAAGAGAAATCTGATTGTTTAAAATTACCTTCAATTAAAAAATGTTCAAGTTCAGTGACAAAGGATTTAGAGTCTAAGGAAGGTGAGCGATATATGGCAAGTATAGAATATGTTTTATTATTTAACGTGAAGGATAGATGGATGGCGTTTGAATATTTAAATTTCGGTATATCTATTAAAACATCAGATATTTTGTGCTCTTTGTAAAAAATAGTTAGACCGTCGTGCGAAGTGTGGTTAGAGGGAAGTGAAAATGTCTTATATCCAGGAATAGAATATGGTATTGTTTCACGCATTTGCGTTTCAGTGAGAATGATTATATTAAGTTCGAATTCTAAGGAATTGAGGAAAATACATAACTCGTCAAAATGTTTACGGATACTTCGTATGTTTAAATTTATCATATTGAAGTCAGTATTTCCTTCACTTATGTAATTATTTAATTCCATTATGTCTTCACATACCTGTGTATGTATGAGCGAATCTTCATTTGTGGTATCCATTTTCACAGCGAGATTATACAATCGATCTTAGAGTTACAATTTAATGTAATGGGATGTCGTTGGCGTCTTTGATGTATATTATTGGAGAGTCTTGAGTTTTTCCTCAGCAACACACGACCGTTTTTGTCCACGCAAATTTGTACCCCATCGATTTCGTCGATCTAGCTAGCCAAAGTAGCTGGTTGTTGGCCGGTTTTAGCTTTTCGTTGATGAAAATAGTTTTTTCTGAGGATGAATACTTTAGATCTTTTGCCGTGAAGTTTCCGTTTTTTTTCTGGGTTAAAATTCTATCTTTCGCTGCTTTTGAATTCAACTTTAGTGTGATCGATTTTTTCGTTGAATAGCAGTTCACGATGCTGTTAGTACGAATTATGTCTTCACAGTCTAGTTTTTTTAAAATGTATTCCACCGGAATGATAGGGTTCTCATCATTTTTTATTTCTAGTCCTTGGATTTCCAAGGAGGTTTCCAAAGAAGTTTGTTCGATTTGGTTGACCATTTGTTTTAAAGATTTGTTTTCATTTTGTACTTCTTTGAGTTTTTGGTAACATTCTTTCTTTTCTTCCTCATAATCATCGATTTTTTTTGAAAAGAAATCAATTGCCTTGCTTATGTCTGTTAATTCGCACTTAAGAATTTTTTTTAATTCGGCGCTCAGCTTCTCTATACTTTTTTCATCACCTGATTTTGTCGTGTAGCAACTGTCGCACATGTACGAAAGTGAGTGTGGAGATTTGCAGATGATGATGCCAGCAGAGGCACCACTAGCTGTCGTAAAAGCTCCCTGGAACTTAAGAGGACACAGCACCCTAGAAATACATCCGTGAGGGGCGTTCTTAAAACAAATGGGTGAAGTCTTAAGCATAGAACAACATAAATCATTTGCGTTTGTTTATTTTCACTTCTATATGTTCTTTTAAATTGCTGAAATATCTAAAAACCCCCTATTTATTAGAAAAAGAAGTGAAAATATAAAACATAAAACAGAAGATATCCCTTAGTATTCGTTAATAAAAATGAAGGATTCGCGCTGACGTTAGGCGCTGATTCCACGTGTTTATCACTGTCGAGCAGAGAAAACGGTCTAAGGTACAAAAGCCGAGACGAATAACGAATGTTTGCCGCAATTCGTATAGGAGGGGCATAGGGTCGAGTTTGCTGTAACAGGCTAAGAAGATATATCTGCTTGAGGTGTAAATTTTAATTAACTCTAATGAACATATTAATATATTCCCAAACGCTTTCAGAGGAATCTCTCGGGAAGTAACTAATTCACCCCATAGAAAAATAAAATTGGTCCTAACGTTATTGCTGAGAAACATATCGTTTTAAACGGTATAATCGTTTTACGGTAAGAATGTGAACGGTAACGGTCACTTTCTATTAATCTAAAATATAAATTACTTATATTCAATATGCATCCTCCAAAAACAGTCGATAATATTGGAACAGAATCATCAGAATTAATTCGAATGTCAATCACTTATTTTTGAGTGCTTTGTTACCTGAACGTAATGCAGCAGTATAGCCATTAAAGCGGGAATACTTTAGCCAAGGCCGTATAAAGTTAAACTACTACTGTGCGACTTCCATTTCCACGGAGTTTTATGCCGCCTCCAGAGATAATATTTTCCAAGTTTCTTATTTAGAAGACTTAGTACCGAAGGGTAGCAGTGAAATTATCATCTGTACGGACTGCCTTACAAAGCTTTACCGAAAGAATAATGTGCGGGAACAACTTGTTCGGTGTGCGTGTACAACTTGTTCAACGTAATTTTTGTTTTGCTTTGGTACATTAGTTTTGGGTAACTTAATACGGTTTGTATTAAAGCTCTACAGAGCAAATATTACCCTGAAGCCTAGTGCAAACACGCGGATCATAAGCCGCTCGGAGCAGTTTGTGCCTGCACACTAGTGCACAGAGCGTAAAAATAAAAAGAGCGTATTATTGATTCAGCAACCCAAAGTTTCAATTTATAGTATTTTAGACCAAAGTGTTTGGAATATTTTTTGTTATTTGGTTATAAATATTGGCTAACCAAACTGGAATCAATAGGTGCCCTGAGGCCGAAAATTTCTGTATTTTAATTAACGTTACCGTAACTAATAAATTAACCCCATATTTTCCAAGAGTTTTACAAATGACAGGTTGTCAAGGTTTTTCTTATTAAATTAATTACCGCTTAAAAAAATTATAATTATCTGACGGAGATGGGTGAAGAACCATCGACCAGTTTTACATTGTGGTTTATGTTTTGCGAGAATACCAAAGATTAAAAAAAAAATGTTTTCCAGTAAGAGTGATGAAACATATGATCAGTTGGTGAAGAAAATAATTTCAATAATCCTTCAATGAAAGTAAGACATCGATTAAAAATGGTTCCAATGGCTAAATTGGTTAAAGCGTTACTCCCGGATAGAGTAAAAGATCAGAGTTCGAGTCGAGTTTGTGACCATTTTACTTTTTTATTTTCTGTTTGTTTCATATTTGTGTTGTTGATTATTGATATTATTTAAATATTAAAAAATATGTATTTCTCATTATTTTAAAACTAACAATGAACATCCTATTGCTTGGTGTAAGTACATAATTATTTCGTTTATTTTAGTAATAAAAAATAAAAAAAATCTTTACATAACTAGAGGATTTTATATAATTAATTATATAAAATCCTAATTTAATAAAATTAGCTGGTTTTTATATGATATATTTTATTTTTATAATTATGCCCTGATGATGACACGGGTAGTCGTTAAACCTGTTAGCGTATGTAAAGAATAAAAACTTTTTTAATAAACAAAAAAAACATGAAAATGATGCACATTAATTAATTGGGTTTTCAATATAAAAGTTTCAAAAAGGGAAATATTGAGAAAAACATACTACGAAATTGTCAATGTTTTTTGTCAGATCTCTTTTTAACTTACTAAAATAAATAATTTTCTGGATAACGAGATTTCTTGAAATCCGCTTCGCTTCATGTTGGTTATTTTATGCGTACTCAGGCTTGACGGTTCGTACAACACTGACCACTTGCGGCAGCCCACGTTCACACTTACCCCGACATTACAAATTTATCTACAGCCACCGCGCCGCTTCAAAAATGTAGCTGGCTGCGGATTTTAAAAGAAAGTCGTTAAACAGAACGTGCGGGCACGCGTACCTAAATCGTCACTGCACTGAAAAGATAAAACGATAAAACTGTTCTGTGGGCATGTCCGTGTGCCCGAGGTGAGCTCAATATTATTGTACATTGATTGAAGTTAATACAATATTTAAAATATTCGAAATTCTTTATTGTGCATAAAATATATATAAAGATTTGCTCTCCGATACGCTTTATCAAAGTCTCCAGTCGAGAAGGAGTGGGGCCCTTGCAGTAACAGCGTACAAAATATTGAATAATTTGATTGACAATCCATACCTCCTGGAATGTTATAAGTTGTTTGTGCCAAATAACTACTGCCAGGGGCGACATCACGATCTGCTGTGCATTCCACATGGCAGAACAGACGTGTTGGCTCAGCACAGCATGACACGGGGTATGGTACTATTAAATAACATGTCCCTTGATATCTTCAACGTAAACCTTGAAGATTTCAAGAGACATGTTAAAAATATCTGTTAATTTAATTTAATTTTGTTACTTCTTGTGTTTTGTAAATGGATATATAGTCTGTAAAACACAAAAAAAAATAAAATAAAAATCAATTTCTTTGGCCTACCTGGAGTCGAAACGCCTCCAATAATAATAATCATAAAAATTGGTGTAGTTTACACTTCTAGAGATTTTATTTTCAGTGGTTGAAGCCATACTGTTGCAGCTTGACTGCCGCGCACTACGTTGAAAATTAAATAAACATTTCCAGATATTGGCATTTTCAGATATTGGCTCTGTTTCTTTCGTGGGTGGTGTGGTGTCAGACGAAAGTTCTTAAACATTCACTGTTCATCAAAGTTTATGTCTTCTATAAGTTTCAGTGTACTCATTTCACAAGGTCAATGAGAAATAACTAACCAACCATCGCGTCTCACGTCCTTTTCCAGCAGGGGTGGCCAGAAAAGATAAAACGCTACATGGCTCTATTTTGACACACACTTCTAGCATCATTTATATTCATACACCGCCTCATGCATATGCATCTATTTTTTTAATTCTCGACATGATTCGATTTGGTAAAATATTTGATTCACTTGATCATTTCATATCTTCTTGGGTGTTACCAATTTCTACTTCCATTCGCTTGCGCTTCGTATCGCTTCCCGGCGCACTTTTTATCCATCCTTCCGCTCCACATGTTCAAACTATCTTCTTTTCCTTAATCTCATTCATTGCGCTTACATCTCTACAGACCCCTGAGAAAATATCATTCTTGTTTACTTTTTGACATTTGGCTTCGAGAACATCACACAAATTAAACATTAAATAATAATAAAAGAATACTTTGTTTTAAAACTACACAATTTATAATGATGAAGGTTAACTGGTTTCGCTTGGATCAAGCTTCGTCAGGGCACATATAATAACTGAAGTTGAATCTGACGAAGCTTGATCCAAGCGAAACCGGTTGGCCTTCATCATAATAAATTTTTCGGTTTTAAAACAAAGTATTCTTTTATTATTAATACAATGTCTAACCACCATGTGGCAAACTTACGAAAAAATAAATTAAATAGTTACTATTCTTCCATTTTTATTGTATTACAAGCGCATACTCGTGAAATATTATAATGTAAATATATATTTTTACTTGTATTATAGTAATAGATATTATAATAATTGACCGGTCGGTAGCTGAGTGAAGAACGCGTCGGATTCCCACCCGGGCGTCGTGCGTTCAATTCATCTGCTGGCTAAGTCCTCCATCATTGCACAAGCAACATCTTCCGCTTTTTATGATGGCAGTAAGATTTTTTCAAATATTTTCAGGTTATTCGTAACCCGGGAATGTTTGTCTGACTTTAAAAAAAAAAAAAATTTAAAAAATAAAAGTTTTTTTTCCACTGTCGAGGATCGAAACTCGAACAACTGCTCCGAAGACTTTGATGACTAATACACCACCAACAATTGTAAGAACGGAAGTTTTAATTTATTTTATTAACTAAAAATAAGAATGACGTATTTTAGAATTTAAGAATGTTACGTACTCAAATCACATCCAATCGAAATTATGTTATTCAGTTTTTTTCCTAGCTGTCTGAATAAATAGAGCGAAGTGTGAATAGTTTTTTCCATTGTAATCCCTTGTGCAGTATTCTTCCACAAGTTTCTGCATACAAATGCCAGTTGAGGGCAAGTCGGAAAGTAGACGAGGACAACTAGAACGAACAAGTGTGAAGGGAACACGTTTACAAAAGCTAGGCACACACTTATGTACGGACCATTCATTCATCCTATCCCACGCTTCTGTAGATCAAACCATAGATCACATGGAATGCCAAGATGTAAAAATTTAGAAAATAATCATTTGTTTCTATCAGACAATGTCAATCCTCCATTTAGTTTAATGATATTTTACTCTGTTGGGTTTTATTAAATCAGGTAATATCTTACAGGGTGTCCCTAAAAAAAAAATATTTACAAATATATATACTCGTATATATATACATATACTGTAATTAGTATTTCTCTATACAGAAATAATAATAATAATATTTCGATAATTTGTAAAGCGCCATTTTTGTGAAACTCACCTCAAGAGCGCTGTACAAATTTTAATTTTACTTAATATTAATCCATAGTTCATATAAATATACAGCAACATACTTACCTGGTAGGTCACTTCTGGCAGGACATAATCACTATATCATAATAATTTAAAATTTAACTGCTTTATATATACGAGTATTTATATATATATATATATATATATATATATATATATATATATATATATATATATATATATATATATATTTTTTTTTTTTTTTAGGGCATGAGAGCAAATTTAATATATGGGATATCAGAGGTATTTTTAAATTTTTCGTAGTGAGTAACAGATTTTGATGAAAATTTTCTAATGAATTTAAGGAATGAGAGCCTGAAAAGTTTTCTTGAAAAAAGTTTTTACTTTATTATTTATATTTATATTTTTTATAGCTGAAATAATGTATAAAATGAAGTAAAAAGTGGTATTTGTCCTAACAATAAATCTGAAGAATCTGCAGCGGTAAAATATTTCGAACGATAAGTTTTTCTGGCTTTATAAGTTTTTTCACAACTTTCATGCAGTTTACTTTATGGTATAAGCTTTGAAATATCTAATTAAATGTAAAAAATAAGACGCCAAATTGTTAGTTCTATATCTTTCACGCCAAATTTTAAGCTAAGCAAATAACTGATGCTAAGATTAAAAATATGCAACAAACAATAACCTTATACTTTTTTGTTTTTCACATTGAAAAATTATTTCAATGTTCAATAGCTTGTGATTGAAATGTCGTTGATGAATCGTTTTGACCTAGAAATTACTGTACAATTTTTTTATGTCACAGCCTACCGTTCTAGATTTATCATTGCTACAGAAAAACTAATTACCTGCTATTACCAAATTTATGATTATCGCGATCTTATTGTATTCGTGTAAGAGTATGAAAAAAGCAAATATATTTTTAAGGTGAATTAAAAAGTTTCAGAGACGCTTTTCAGTAGAAAATTCTTCATGTTTCATTTATAATAAAATACTAAAGAGTAATAATACAATAAGAAAGTAGATCTTTACGCTTTTGGCTAAGCTAGTCACGTCTTTATTTAACCCTTAATACCTTTCATACTTGGACACTGAGCGACCTTTCTTGGAGACAATACAGGTCAGCTTAGCCGACAGAACAGCGCAGATCTGTTTTCCTCGAGTAGGTTTCACGGGAGCACAGGCAATGATAGGAACAGAAAACTGGTTTACATTATGTTACATCGTTTTCTTAAGTGGTATCCAAATATTTACGTGTCATGAAAATACAGTTTTCATTTAATCTTGACAAAAGTTATCAAACGTTTTCGTTATAGATATGTAATGTTTATTCATAAATATGTTATCGTTTTGTTGGGATGTTTGTGTATTATAATCTTTAAATACAAAGTAATATATTATGCGGGCTTTTTGAGCTCGAATTTATAACATATTGTAACCTTATGTGAAGGAACAGGAAAAATACTATATTATTAAATCAAACAAATTATTCAAATTTGTATTTTTGTACAACGGCTGTTTTTAAAAAGAATTTCGTTGGTTACAAAAAGTTCCAATTATTATATGAGTGATTAACAATCGTTGTTTCATTAGAAAAGCTTGATTAGATTAAACTTTCTTGGTTTGAAAAAAATAAATAATCCAAAGCATGAAGCTGATGCGATATTTTTATGAAAATTAATAGTTGCATTGTGTTTAGACGATAATTCTTTGACCGTGTCAAATATTTCTTCTATTTTAGAATTAAAGTTCAGGAAAAAAGAGAAAATCTAATCTACTGCAAAACAGCAGGAGATCCATAAATGTGACGTAAAAAAGCAATGATTTTCTTTATGATTAGTGTTCAGACCATCATTCTTATAATACTTTAACAAAAATGTTTCGGTATCAGAGGACAAGGAAAAACGTTATTTTCATTTTACAGGCCATCCTTCATAGAATATTTTAACATATAATAGGTACACAAAAAATTAACGACTCATAAGATAATGGTACCACCAAGCTAAAACGTCGGTCCGTCGGGTGCACTAAAATGTAGATCACTTTAAAACCTGACGTGTTTACATGTAATCTAAAAATATACACAAAAGGATCTAACCAAATACATTTTTACCTAAACTTACCGTACATAAAATTTACGTTAGCCATTTAATTACTAAATAAGTTGACTATTTGGCTGACTACCCGGACTCGCTCAGGTTTCAACTTTCTATTTGATTTTCCATATTTTTGTTGATCAATGAACATTGATGGAATAAAAATTATGGTACGTTGGCTTATTTTGTGAATAGTTTTACCATTTCGAAGCTTCATGTTCCATTGTGGAAATAACGTTGTTAGCTGAAAATTGTTACGTTGATCTAGAAATGTAAGACAGAAAAACTGTTCAAGTTTCATGACGTCCGATCTCACTTTTGAAAGTAAGGTGTTTCAAATACAATACACACAACATTTCTGCTTTATAGGTAGGATAATATTGGCATACATTTATTATAATCAGATTATAATACACCCGTAGCAGTAACACGGATATTAAAAAAAAAACCATATCCCGGAGTAATTTCATTAAAAAGCCAGGCATTAAGGAAACATTTTATAGCCTTTTACCAAATGGCTTGCATTCTCATGCCTCTAAAATTTAACGCCATCTGCAGTGGTGATAAAAGTAACTAAATAGTTTAGTGCTTTTTAGTACGTGGTTTTGTTTTGCCGGCCATTTTCATGTTTTCAAGCTTTGACGTCATGTGGAGGGAGTCTAAAACGAAGTAAGGGCGAGTTTCCACCCTGTCTTGGCAGCTAAATAAACTCACACAAGGGGTGCTAAGTTCATATGAGTGGAATAAAAACAAGACTGCGGCAATGTGAGAGTACTACTGAAATAGAGACAGAACAATGAAGGAAATATTGCATTTGGACAGCTTTTCCTAACTACATAGAATCTACAATAAATACTAAAGAACCTAAATCAACGGACCTGCTCATAATACAGTGAGCTTAAAATATGGGCTGTGTCTTTGTTCAAGTGAAAAAAGAACCCATACATTTTATACCAAACACTTTCCTTTGTAATATTAAGCTGCTCTGTAATTTGACAGAATGGTTTCACAAAGAAACATTTAATTCAGAACGTAAATGTCTATCTGTTTTCACTAATCAATTTATCTACTTCTATAAAAACAACACCTCGAAACCACTTGAAAACCACTTCTTCAAACTACAAATGTTATTACAAATACGAAGATTTCAATAAATTGAAACTATAGAGCCCGAAGCGTTAGCGAACTATCCCGACCCCAACCTTGCGAAATGTCCATAAAAACGTTTTTTTTCATTTTCATTTTGTGATGGTTTTCTAGTAAAATTGTGTTAAAAAATCAAACGATTTAAATCAATTCATTGTCATAGGACTCTAAATACTGTAAGCTGAATCCAATCGCAATGGTTTAAAATGGCAGTATATTTTAATTATCCCCAATAAATTTTCATTTTGTGTGGGTTTTCTTTATAAATTGTTTAAAAAATATGTTTTTTTGTATAAATCTTAAGATTTGAATCGAGTAAGAGTGTTGAAACCCAATATATTATATAAGCAAGCAAATAAGCCCAAACGAGCAAAAGCCTCGTAAAGCTGGTATTTTTTCTGAATCGTCTTCAGATCACAAATTTTCGCATGAATTCGAAGATTTAAATCAATTTGGAGCCATTGAACCGATATATTAAAACCGAACGTACCCGCAACCACCTTGGAAAATGCCCATAAAAACGATAATTCTTCAACAATTGTCCATTACTGAGAGCTTTCTTTCAGAATCGTCTGCAAACCACAAGTGTATAATCGATTCGGTGCCTTAAGACCCTAGATGTCGGTAAATGAATCCGACCTCAACCTGGGAAAATTCCCATAAAAATTCTAATATTGTTGATGTTCAAAAATATCTAACTATTATTTTTATACATCGAATAGAACTCTTCCTTACATTAAAATTAAATTATATTTTCGTGAAAAGCAATCACTTTGTGGTTTGACATATTTAAAGAAATGAAAAAATAAATTTGCATAAGACCACAAATATTAATTTTGTACCCTGATGATGCTTAGGTTACGCGAAACTGGTCGGTCATAAAAAAATAAAATGATATTCGTGGTCTAATATACAGTTCTTTTTTTCAATTTCTTTAAAATTAATTTAGTATTTTGGTGGCAAGTTAAAATATTTCAATTTTTTTTTAACGCTTTGAGTTTCTTAGGTAAATACCACTATAATCACTAATCAAAGAGTAAAAATTTATCGCAAATATTTAGTTTTTGATTCGAAAATAAGTTAAATTAATAGCAACAGCCATTAATTTATTAATAATAACGAGCAAGTTATTCACTTGCACCACTTTAACCACCCCTTCCTTATTATTGTTTTAAAGGGCATAGGAAAGCATTGATTCGATAAACCTCTTTGAATTTGTCCACCGCAGCTCTTGGTAAATGTGTCAGTAACAGGCAGTAAACACGTAAAGTGAGCGCACTTGTTAACACCCTAGGTTCGCACTGCCGTAATACGCGTTTGACAATATTTTTATAAGTTTGAACTTCGGGCGGCAAACTGACTGTTCTTTAAAATATTCTCAACGGCTAAGTTATACTATTCAAAGCGCTGTATTCACTCTAAAGCATCTGTTTGAGTGACTCAATCACAACTTGCAAATTTCTTGACGCTATTGGTGAGCAACGACGTTAAAAAAATGAGTAGATAGTTTTCGTTGCCAAATTTATAGAAAACAGATCTATTAAATATATCTTATAAATATATTTTTCGCTCGCAACATCACTTTTATCATGAGCTATGTAGCTTTGTAAAATATACATGTATTTTTTAAAGAAAAAAAACAAACATTACCTGGTTACGAATAACCTGACAATATTTGAAAAAACTCCTACTACCATTATAATAAGCGGAAAATATTGCTTGTGCCATGATAGAGGACTTAGCCAGCAGATGAATTGAACCCACGACGCCCGGGTAGGAATCCGACCCGATTGTCCACTCACCTACTGGTAATATCCATTCAACATCGGTGACGGAATTGGAAAATGTACACACCCACCAAACGAGAGATTCCGAGCTCGATTTTCAGTGGAACCCAAATATTTTTTCCTCTTTTGTATGTTTTATAATTTATGCATATGGTTTGATTATTATATTAACATTGTTTTGATCATCAATATCATAATATACGAGTATTATACTCGAATGTAAATCTCTGGTGAAGCTGGATAGTAGAACTACTCCTCACATTAAATAGTGCATTCCGTTATAAATAAAGAATTAATGTAGGATTTGCAATGAATCTGAATAAATGTATGAATTGAATTTATATTCCATCCGTTGGTCGTATTTAAGGGGGTAATTTATCTTCCGGTTACCGGATGTTCTGGAAAAGGGTAGGAAAAAACACGTCCTGGGGGACACATTTGTATGCATTGTGCTTTATCTATGAAGCAATGCAGCGAGTAATACCATTTAGATAAAATCAATCCACATACGTTTGTGTTCAAGGTATCTGTTCGTACGGTTTGCACATAAAGTTTTCTTCAATATTGAAGAAGAATAGGTCTCAAATTCGTAGTGCAAAGGGAGCATTAAAACACATTTTATTTTATTTCATCTGCTTCTATCGCGTAAAAGGCTGCGTGGTTTTCTGAAACCGGGACCGTTACTGCAGAGCCTCGGGAGTTTTAGCTAATGGAAAATAGTAATATATAGGGTGGCAACATTTTTAGAGAGTATACGAAATAACATTCCTTTTTTCAAATAAGCCACGCAATAGTTCTATCAACAGATACAGACTTAATAATGTAGATCAGAGATTCCAAATCCCCAAAGATTTTTTACTTTTATTATGCTCATAAAAACGGAAATGTATTGAAAATTTTCAAATTATGAGGGTTCTCTTTCAGAATCGATATTTTTCATACCATAATCGTCTACAAAATATAAATGTTAGAACCAAGCCAAAAATTTCAATCGATTTTGATCCATTCAAATCAAGAAATAGGCAAACAAATCCGTTGCTAACCTTGCGAAATGCCCATAAAAATGTAACATTTTTGAAAAAATAAAAAAACATAAAAATTGTACATATCGGAAGATTTTAATTCTTTAATAATACTTCAATTAACGGATTTGATCTCTGCTTTTTATAATGCTAATAAAAGCGTGAATTTATTGAAAATATTCAAATTTTGAAGGTTTTGTTTCAGAATCATTTGAAGAACAAAGACGATATTTTTATATATTTTTTATCGTTTCATTTCACTATTGTTTTCAAAACACAAGTACGAGACCGAAAATTATAATCCAAATGGATTCATAGACATCGAGAAACCAGCAAACGAATCCGACCCCAACCTTGCAAAATATCCATAGAAATGTAAATTTTTTGAAAAATTTCATTTTTTGGGGGTTTTCTTTCAGAAGAGTCATGAGAACACAAAAACCTACATATTTTAAAAATTGACAATGTCATTATAAATAGCCCAGATTTACCAAACCTTATTGCCTTCCATATTCCAACGAGAACTACTCGATCCGAAATTCCATCAAGTTGTGGCAATAATATTAGTACAATAATTGAGTGTTTCAGATACTCGCTTGTACCTAGATTGCACGAGGTTGGTAAAACATACGCAGAGATGACTGATGTATTTAACTGCATGGAATGTAGATAAAATAAACATATTATAATATCATGTATCTTCTATTATTATTCATTGAATCGAACACTATTCTTTAATTTAATATGGGCGAATTTATTTTTTTCTCCATTAATTATACAAAAACCACTTAGGGGTATACACAAATACATAAAAAACATAATAAATAAATAATTATTTTGATGATTATCTACCAGAATCGTATTTGAAAAAAAAAATGACGTGTTGTTAAGGTTTTCTTTCAAAATTGTAGTCTCAACCCGTCGTGGCCATGCGGACACGTTACAATTCACAAGAACTATTTCTTAATGATTTTGCTCAAAGACATCACTGTAGGAAGTGTACATACTCGTATATGCACCAATATAGAAAATCTTTTGTGTTTTACGTATTCACTGTTTTAATTGGACGCAGTTATGCAGAAAGCGTCTAAGCGACAAATTGTCAAAATCAAGTTTAACATGTTTTCCTGTAGATAAATACAAGATTTATATTTGTCGAAAACATCTAAGGTCCAATTGCAAAAAAAATTTGTTAGATAATATTTTTTTTTACTAACGCACATTACAGATATTTGACTTCAATTGAAGTTTAAAAACATTATAAAATGTAAGATAACATTAGAAATAGTTTTTTTTTAAATAAATACAGTAATAGATTATAAATGACCTATTTATAATAATGCTCATAAAGATCAAAACACTGATATTCACTTTACAAATGCCGATTACGCATATTAATGCTTTTTTATCGTCATATTTTCAAACGCCCTTTTCTCAGTTTCTACTTTTTGGGGTTGGACGCTTTCTCCATAACTACGTCCAATTTAGCTGCTCAAAATTAGACTTTTGTGACCGAAAAATGTCTGGAACTGTCGATGTAGATGATCAAAAGCCAAGATCAAATCAACAACATTTACCACAAAACTGAACCGGTTTAGCACTTATATTTTGCTAACACAAAATGCCTACAAAATTTCGCAATGAATATTTTTCCGAAATTACCGCTTGTTTTTATAAAAGAATATTAAAAATCCATGTTAAGCGTTAAAATTTCGAGCTAACGTTATGTTAAAATTTATCCTTGGAGGTGGCGCGGCAGGGTCTTTAAAATACTTAAAAAGTGGAGAGAAAAAAAAAGATTGCTATTATTTTAGGATTAAAAAAAGCCTATCTCGTAATTAAACGAGTTGCTGCGTAGTTTAATAAGAGCTTGTTTAGGAATTTCCAATCAGCTTAGAGTAAACATGTACTGGCTTTACACTAATGTGTGGAATTTAATGTTACTTGCCTTTCAGCAAACCAACAGACTGCATTATTAAATTTAAATGAATACAAACATTTTAAAATTGAAAAACACACTCTTTTCGATACGTGCATTCTTGGATAATACAATAATAATAGTAAATATAGAAAATGAGCTGAAAATTAGGAAGCGTTGTGAAAATTACATATATTTTTTGTAAAATTACACCTTTTGTTGTAGAGCTAAGAAAACAGAGAAACTAAAAAACAAGATGCTTCTCATTCAATATCTCATTGAGGAAAAAATGTAAAACAGGATTGAATGTTGAAATCTCGAGTAAAGCCTTATAAATGGAGTAAGAAGAAGATAAAAATATGATTTAATGAACACTTTCCTTAGAATAAATACGTGAAAAATACTAAGGTAATTAAAGAAACACATCGCTTTTTTATATTTATTTTTTATAGTGAATACCGCACAAGAGTCCCAACTGCTCCCAACCATCTAGAGCCAGTGAAACTATGGCATCCCCAATCGGGGAATGTTGTGAGGCTGAAAGTTTAGCAAAAGAGACATACATTTTATCGGAATAGCTACATTATGCTGTTCATATTTATGATGATTTTTTATTCCTCTGACTATAAAACGAACGGGAAATAGCTAAAAATAAAAATTTCAAAAAAATACAAAAAAAAGAAATTCTGTTTATTTAAGTATATTCATTTAATGATCTTAATAAAATTTTACGAAAAATTTAAAAACCAAAAACATAAAATAAAACCAACACACTTGGGTAGATAAAGCAATGAACACGGTGTAGGTTTCTGAAAGCTTTCATATAGTTAATAATGGATTATTATTTTTACATATGTTATATAGTATTTTGAATTTTTATTAATAACATAAAAACACAATTTAAAAAAAAGAAGCTAAATGTAAGGTAAGTTGCAATACAAGTTTAAATGCATTATGACCCAGTCAACATTAGTTTTTAACTAGGTAATTTGTTTAAGGCAGTTCTTAACATAATGTTAGCGGGGAAACCCTAGTTGTTGAATCACAATTCAACACTACCATTCGTCGAATGCACAATTTTGGAAAAGTGATAATATATATTTTTTTGAGTTTTTAATAATATTTGAATATTTTAAGAAACCATGCAAATTTGGCTAGCAAAAACATTTTCCGTTAAAAAAAGCTGTACGCTTTATTAAACTAATAACTAGCTCTATTTTGAAATTGCATTAAGTTTTATCAAAGAAGACCTAGCTTACAAAATATATTAGAATGTTTTTTTTATATATGAGACCTATTTCTTCAAGAGCGGTTTTTATTGGTTTTCTTAGAGTATCTTGAAGTATATTAAACTATAAGAACATTTCACATATATTAAAACTTATGTACTTTGAATATATCAACTACATCTTATAGTTTTTTTGCGGTTTATTATTACAACAGAATGTCATAATATGTTTATCTGACCGATATTAGGCTTACATAACGAATATATTATAAGATTGAAATGAGAATGGCTTATTTGTGGCAATCCAAAGTACCCACAGGTGAGCATATGAGTCCTCGTCCAAATAAAGCTGCTGACACATGTTTAAATATTTCTATCTACCAGGAGCACAGAGCCAACAAGAGCATTCATCTTGTGAACGACGTTGCGCAGGTACGAGCTACGGCTTGCTGGAGTAGCTTGTTCGCCGCCTGTGGGCCATGCATCGCTACGGTCACGTATTCGGCGTAGACTGGACAGGACAAGCTACGAGCGGAATGCCTGCCCCGCTCATAAAGTGGCTTTTGACTTTTTATCTTTCATACGACTTTTCACGTTTTATGCCATGTTGGAGCCGCAGCAGAACCTCCTTTCCTGAATGAGTTTATTTTTTGCTCCGTTTATTTTGCCAATACTAACTCATATTTATGATGAATTTTCTTTTTCCGCTCTAACCTTATCAAACCTATTTTTCCATTATTAATGATTTATTTTTATGTAGTTGAGAATTTATCTTTGAATGTATTTTTTTATAATTTATGATTGTGCAACGATTTGCTACAATTTAGATTTTCTGCATATGAATCAAGCAAAAAGCGTGTACCAAATTAGAATTGTGACGTGGACCATTCTCTTTGCCCACTCTTCGATCGATCGATTTATTATTCACTATTCTCTTTCTTTTTTGTATGGTGAAGCAGAGTTAGCGAGGATCAGAGACTAACTATTAATTTTCACAACTTGCAACACTGAATAGTAAGAAACTAATATTCTAGTTTCTACCAATTCATTAGCAATGAGTGTATTTTAAGCAAAAATAGCATTTGAAATTAATCACTCAACACAATTTATCAAATTCCATAAGCTCTTTGTTCAGTTAACACTAAAACAATATTATTTTGTCATTTCACACCACGAAAAAGGCAGATTTATTCATTTATATCTGCAGACAAGTGGCCTGTAAACTTTTATTAAAAGCACATTTTAAATACGTTGTAATTAAACGTAAATAAAAGAATAGTATACATGTAATAAAGGTAGTTAGGGTAACTTAAATTCGCGGATGGAATTATGTAGCTTGTACTTTACAGATTAAGACGTAAACCCAAAATCTAGCACAAGATAAAACTTTAAAAGTTTTCGCCAATAAGTGAGTCGGCTCGGTGTGGCTTATTATAACAAATGAACTGCAGACTTAAGTATCCTCTAAGCATCTTGGGTATTTAGGGACATTCCGCTAATGAAACCTCTCCGCTTAAATAGCGATACAGTCCTACCCGCCAGTTAGGGGTAGATTGTGGCGGCAGGCTAGGAAGGAATTTTACTGTGGAACTAAGCATGATACAGGAATGCAAAGTTACGCTACGAGGCATTATATTATATTATGAAATTGCCTTTTGATGCTCACTTTTCATATTCATAAATGATTAGATAGCATGATGCTTTATTGCGTTAGTCTGGTGGTATGTTTTCTAAAAATATTTTTAACAGAACATTTTACTAATTATGTGTTGCAAAAATCCCTGTGGAAATAATTAATTATACGGAATTTCAAATAAATTTCCATTTTATAATTAAAAAAAAAAGATTTACTTACAAATTATTACTAACATTAAAAATGCGATAAAAATTCTAACTTAGCATTTTTAATTAATATTATAAAATTCCATGTAAAAATAAAAGTATTTTTATTCCGAAGAAAATACTCCATTAGGATATTCTGAATGTTTTTTTTAAATATATATATTATATATATTATTATATATATTTATATATATATATATATATAAATATATTTATAATGAAATGTTAGATTTAAATATATATATATATATATATATATATATATATATATATATATATATATATATATATTGATATAACACTACTATGTATTATATTTGATAACAATAAAAAAATACTATATCTAAATATAAAAAAAATATATATATATATATATATTTATATATATATGATAAATCGTTTAGCTTTCAATATTTATATATAAATAAATATTGAAAGCTAAACGATTTATTAATTAATCCACTAAAATATCAATTAATTTACACGAAAATAGTAAAGCAAAAACAAATTTAAAATTGAATTAATATGTTCATTCTAATTCATTGTATTATTGTATGACAATAGGAATAAATAAATAAAAAAAAGTTTCAAAAAATAAACATTTATGCAGGGTAAAACTTGGAGAGACACCTACTACAGTGCATTATTTTAAAGTATAAATATACACAAGCATTAATAATAATTGTTTGACTTTATTTCTTTGAAACAGATAGTGAGGATAAACAGCTTTAGTAGGAGGATATTGTAGGATTTCCAGATTGGAGTGTTGTTGAGGTTCCATAATTCATTCCAGGAATTCCATATTTTTTCTCCTTTGTATACTCTTTTGTATAGCCAACTTCAAATTTTACGCAGTCCATTCTCCCCTGATAAGATTGTTTTATTGCATGTGCTTTATCGGCAACATTTAATAATAAAAACGTAATGTAAAACAGTAAAAACTCATTTTACTGAGTATGGCATGTGTAAGCATGTTAATATATATATAAGAATAGTAATTTCTTATGTACAAATGGTAATTTACTTCATTGCCTCCACTACGCTTGCAATTGGCACCAGTATGTCACTTTTGGGAAATTTTGGCGATTTTTTTTTTAGCATCGTCGTATCTTCACCTTAATCAAATATATTATTTGACTATAAAACTATTAAATTAGTAAACGTTTTAAAAAAAGTTTTCAACTGCTAAGTTTTAAGCGGGCAAAATGGATAAATGTATTTTTTGTAATTATTATGAATGAAAACTTTAAGATCGGATAGAGCCTCTCACAGTGATGGGCTGAATATGTATACAATACAACCCAAACACTCTTTATCATTCAGATACTGTTCTAGAGAATCTTGGCAACTCAAAACTTTCGAAAAAGCTCTCCAAGTCTTGGAGTGGAAGGTTGTAACTTTAGTTTGGACCACCTGTAGTTTCCTTAAGCTTCTTCAATAATACTTAGTTTGGGATTTGTGGAACAGCGTGGTTCGTAAAATAACTAATACTTATTTTGTTTCTTTTTAAACACCTAATTGATTGATACTAAAACATGTCTGCTTAGTAATCAAGAACAAGGGTATAGTTTAAAAAAATACACATTTGTTTAGTTCTGTAAACATATTGTTAAACGCCTCTTAGCAAAAGATCATAAATTATCAAATCTATCAGATCCAAATCAAGTTTTGAGTCCTCACAAATAAATTACTTTGTATTCTTCACGTTTGTTTGCCTTCTAGTTTGTCACAATGCATGACATCTTCGTGGCACTTGAAATAAAAAAACAAAAATCTCAAATAAAAATAAAAATTAAAAAAACATTAGTTGTAGTTACCCTCAGTATCGCCTTGATTAAAAATTAACATTCAGAATCGAAACGTTGCTTGAAAAATAAATAAATTAGCTTAGACTTTGCAAAATATCATATAAACTAAACAATTTGAGTATTTATTCGTTTCATAATTTTACTAAGGTAAGCAGACAGGTAGAAAAAATACGTGAATACTTATGGCCTTGCGCTGATTTTATTTTCGGGAATTCAAAAATTAAAATAAGAATCGGAAATCAAAAATATATTAAAAATAGTTTTTCAGGTCAACCCATAAAAATATTATCAAATATATATATATATGAAGAGAACGACCAATATCTTTGTAGATACTGAATTTGTTTGGCAGTATTCTATCACCTTGGGATTATTTTATTATTATTATTTTACTCTCTGAACTATCGAAATGGCGCGGTATTGAAGAAAGTTCAACTTTTCTGCCTTATTTATCTGTGTTTCTGGAATTTGTAATATGAATGCATCGGCATTTTAAAATTTATTGAAGTGCCATAAATCGAGTTTGGGCGCTAAGTCGAACACAGCTTTATTTCGCGTGGAAAACTAAGAGAGATTCATAAAACGTATACCTTTTCCAGGAACTGGCTGTTGGGACTGGGGGAGCTCTTGATGATGTCGATTCGAAAGAAATAAGAATTTACGGAATCTGATTGACTTTTCACGACTATAGGGACTTATCATTTGTTTCACGAGAAGCGAAAATGTAATCAAAAGGTAAAAATGTTAACGACGACATTTTCGGATCTTCATCAATGTTGCCTTTTTGTTTTATTAAAAAATCTATAAACTCTGATTAAAATGACGATCGGAGGGTGGGAATTATAAAAAAAAACAATGTGAAAATAAATGTAAAAGCTGGTAAATGGCATGCTTTTTTGTTTAATGTCCTGTCCCAAATGCTCGAAACAGGTGGGACTATGCCATGGTTAATGCGGATAATTTTGTTAGGCTGAAGGAAGTAAGGAGTGGAAAGAGAACGGAAAGTGGAGGGTTATATCTCAGTACCTATAAACATGCATAACTTTAATAATTTAATTTAATTGATTTTATGAAAAAGAAAACGGAGAAAGCAATTCTGTTACCCGTTGTTAATATTGAACTTGGCCAGTCCGACTGCTAGCCGAATAGCCGCTGGAGTATCGACCAGGTATGTGTGTGTGTTATAAAAAAAAATTGACACTGATTTGCAATATCTCACCAAGACGGTAATGATTGTATTTTTCGCTTATGAACGAGGTGCAAATACACAAAATTTTAAATTATCTGTCCAAAAAGATACTTTATATGTGCCTTTTCACACATTTTTTACCCACACCTTTGGCTTTTGGGTCCAGAATCGAAGAGCTTTCTGCTCTGTGAGGGCAATGGACCGAGGTGACTCGTCTGTTCAGAGCACTTAAAGCACCACATCGAAACAATAGGAGGAACAATACGACTACGATGAAACCTAACTAGATATATTATTTCACTAGATGTAAACTACACCGTGCATATCTGCGTATAATATATTCATATCCTTCTGCCTGTAAATACTAGCATATCCATGAGATAACAATCGCAGAATGTTTAATTGTAACGCAATAAACATGTCAGTATTGATTGACGTGTTTAGTAAATAAGCCGCATGCCTTGGAGAACACGATGTTGGTTTTGTGTGGATAGCGCCAACGTATCTAACGTATGTCATCACCAGCGGAGTATTTCGATGAAACGAAATGAGCGAAATGTTGTGTGATGTTACATAAAACATTTATTACCGTTGTCTGTTATAAATTATGAGAAAAAATAGCACTCAATCAAACCCAGCGGAGCATTTGCGTCGGTCGTAGTTTCCGTCTCCAGTAATGAGCGTTTCACGTTTTTGCTTCGAGCTTTATAAGACAGATGAAGTCAACTAGAAATGTGACTCAGATTTCGCATTGAGAAAATATCAGCTGAAAAATTAACACGATTAAGCTAAAGCAAACATAAATGCGACAGAGAAAATTGATTTGAAATATGCCAAGATCATTGTTTAAACGAGAAAAACTTGACACAAAATTAAAACTTCCCGTGCTATTTACGTCTCCATTTGTCCAAAATATTTCCAAATTATTAAATATGTCCATGGAAACATGAATGAGTTTAAATTAACTGTGTCTCTACCCTTACTGTAACCTAACCTAACCTAGTAGTGTTAGTTTAGGTAAGGTTTTTTCATGGTTAAGTTAGGTGTGATTTGTGACGTCAATATATTATTTAAAAAAAAAAGTTGTACAAAATCTGAAGCGTGGATGAAAAAGTTCAAATGCATGAAGATTTCCGAGAATTTCAGCATGGCATTCATTATATTAAAAACAAATATTGTTAGATTAAATAAGGTTCTTCATCACTTGTGAGTTTAAAAGTTACAAACTTAAAGTATAGTACCTCCAAAAGCCATTAAATATATTTGGGGTGCTTTACTTGGTGACGTTTTCCAAGCTGATTTCATTGAAATCCGTCCCAAAATTTTATTTATTCCTCATAACACTCTTTGAATTCAATTCGCACAAAATAGCAGTCAAAACAAAGGCAAAGGAACAAATTAAGGTGACAAATTGATGGGTCTGTCTATTTTATTATTTGTATTTTATTACATGTGGTATGTACAATTTTTGGAATATATAATGGAACAGATACTGACCGTAAAACTCTTTTGATACCATATAAGATACATTGGCAGTAGGTAAAGTTGCATGGCACTAAATCCTATAATTAAAGACAGTGGATACGATACAAATATACATACATTTTTCATCGTAACAATCCTACAATTGTTTATAGTGAACACATTACATTTTATACCTAAAGAAAAAACAAAAAATGCTAATTTTAATGTATGAATATTAATTTGGTCTCAATTAATCATTTTCCATTGCAGATGTAAACACATTTGTTTTCCCTGTGTCAATCATTACGCACTACTCAGCTTGTCAATAGTAATTAAATTGATTATGAAAGATGAAGATGAGGATATTTCATCATCGCAAATCGTCAATCATTCCCACATTTGAATAAAACCATACGAGCGAGTGACCTAGATATCGCAATCGCAGCCAATGTTTGGGAATAGCAAAATTTATTGCTTATCCGTCTATTCCGAATATTTTTTGTATTTCGAGCCATTGATGGGAAATGTAAAACATATATAAATGCACTAGAACCCGTTTTCTATATAATGCTCGAAGCGGATGGAACTCCGGCATCCTAATTTAGAGAGTATTCCGTCTGGAGAGAATTTTTTTAAATGCTCTAAAATTATTCAGTTTCATGATGTTTTTAAAATCAATAAACTAATTGATGAAATGGCGCTTGTGACGAGAGTTCTAAAATCCAGGCCTTTAGAAAAGGAGATAGAGAGAGGTTGATAAGTACCTGTGTAATCAAATCTACTCACCAAACACAGCTCTTCCAGGGAGCGTTTTCTAAATAGTGGTCCCTCACCAGGGCGATACTGAGAAAATTTTCTACGACATTTCTAAACCGTGACCTCTGGGTCCAATGCTAAGTTGATTGCCGCTCTTTCGTGGAGTGTGTCAGTATAATCATTAGTGTTCGAACGAGTTGTGGTCGTAATTAAATTTCATTTAGTAAATAAAATTATTTTGATAAGTAACACATTTTCAAGTGGAAGGTATAACTATTTGAGGCGGATAAAAATGAGTTTTATCATATTGGAACATCATGCTGCTATTTCTTTATACCACCACAACGGCGGAGGAAGATCAAATTTATTTCGGCTATGGTTGGCTTGTTTAGGGAATAGTTTTTAACCTAAGAATTTAATATCGCTTCTTCGTAAAAGTAGTGAGAATTTCTATTGAACGATTTTATAAAATGTGAAAATCTAATATTTTGAATACACAGGTTTTTTGAATGTGGTTATTAGTAAAATAGTAAAATAGTAAAACGATCATAAAAATGATTAAAATCTTATTGCAAAAGCGTTTTTTTTTTTTTACAAATAGTAATTAGTTTAATCTTAATTGATAGTTCATGCTTAAAAATTTGCAAGTCATGTGGGTTATATTCTCACATTGGTGTACTGCCATTATCATGATTGCCACGAAAAAACTTCAAACGTGGCATGAAATTATACCGTAGAATTAAATAAATGCAAAATTTCAAAGGAAAAACTATCCTTTCACGACAGACGAAGAGCTAAGAGAACTAATTACCCACTAACACTGGCCCGTGCCGTTGTAATGGGCTTCATCACTGTAAGAATTATGTAGACAGAAATATTTGTCTATATACGACACAGAAGCGGTCTCGCTCGCCGTAAAAATAGACAAATAAACAACAAAATAGGACACGCTGTCTCTGTCGACAAGCTGCCCTGACAAGCTACTCCGACAAGCCCCGCCTAGTGTGCAAACATATTTTCAGTGACACAGCTGGAATGTTTGTAATATTACCTCTGTAATAAATGGTCATTGAAAATACCTTCTCCAAAGAATTTTCATTCGGTTGTTAACAACCGACCATTATATATTTATAGGACGTATTATAAGATAAAATAATTTAAGTATGATTGCTTCATTAGAGAAAGGTACTCAATTTTTCCCTGCCTCATTTCTAATAAAATTTACATTATTTTTTGATCGGTATTGACGATGTTAAAAATAATTGTGGTACTCTGGTGGTAGATAGGTACATTGAAAAAATGCTTTTATCGGTCACTAAACGAAGTCGAAATTTTTTTCTAAGTTCTGACCCATTATAAATATACGAGTATATACCAAATATATATATAAATATTTATTATATATTTGGTGAATTTTGTGATATTGATGGAAGTGGAAAAGGGAAAGATAAGACGAGAAGTATAGTTGGGAAGAATCTAGTTATTCAGATCTGGCAACCAAGTTTATCTAAAAAATTTTAATCAACACCTTATATTCTGAATGATGCCTCTCAAAGTATCTTCCGCTCCATGAATATATCATGTTTATTTTGTATTATATAATACTAGCAAATGCTTAATATTAGAACAGTCCATGAACGAAAAACAAATCATTTTTTAACTTTATTTATATTTTTTGTGTTCAATTTGTAGAACTCCATTTTATGTATTTTCGTGTAATTCAACTGAATTTAATTCTATATTATTATTATTTAGTTATGCTAGTTTAATTATTTTTATTTTAGTGACAGATGTTTCGGTGTTTAAGTCCATTATGACAGCTTGTCACTAAAAATAAAAAACTAAAACTAACAGAACTAAAAAATAATAAGAGTGCATTTTTTACTTAAAAATAATATTTTCAATTTCCGAAATTTAACGGAAAATATAAATTTCAATTAAGAAAGCTATTAAGCACAAGAACTTTTATTTCATATCCACAGAAAATTAGTTACAGTAAATTAAACCGAAAACCCCTCAACCCGTGAGTTGAGATAGTCTTGATTTAACCGGCTGAAAGTTCCTATCATTACATTCGTCGTGTTTCAGCTTTCATCTTTCAACTTACGAAGGTCAAGGAGACTGGAATCAATTACGACGCAAGAAAAATCATCCCGAGTCTGACCGTTTACAAATTCTGATAAACATGTACGCTTCTGAATACAATTATTTCTTCTTTACATTGGCTTGATTAAGTAAGTTAACTGAAATGAAATAACTTTCTCCAATTTACACGGTGGCAGGTTTTCGTAAATATTAATTGAAAAGCTATCTGTGCCTAAAACTTAGCCAATCCGTTTAAAATGTTATCATACTGGAGAGTGGAGCTTTTTTAATTGCATTCGGAGTATAATTTTCTTAATCAATTAATATCCATCAAAAGATTGTACGAGAGTTTTTAGAAGCTTTATTTGTTCACGATTTGCTCGAGCAGATGACGTTGTTTGTTGTTACTTCGATTTTAGATTTTCAAAAACATCGGAGCAGAGGATAGGGTTCATAATTTTAGATGTTAAATACTTTAAGGGTTGAAACTTCTAATAACTTTTGGAACTGTTGATCCTGCCATTATTAGTCAATGAACAAAACAAACTTTAGTTTGTTATGGTAGTTACACAAGTTCAAAGTGAATGCGAAACTTTAAAATAGCCTACGTCTACTTGGCTGTAATAAATTATTTATTGTTGATTTGGGTAATTTTAATCAGTAAATTTTCAGATAGATAGTGGTATTTCTAACGCAAATATAATTTGGGCCTTAAATGTATAATTTGACAATACGTAAGACATATTTTTGATGATCACCGAAACATTTTCCAACCTTCTTCTTCCCAATTCTTTCCCCTCAAACTCCCTTCAGCCTAATATATTAAAAATGGGGATGCTCTAGTTCTACTGGCTCCACGGGCAGCTGACACTACGATATTCAGACAAAAAAGGACCGTCAGGAGATGACGATATAAATAACTTTGCAAGGTATTGATGCTGACGATGATAATGATAAGCTACACCTATGACAATTTTTAAATAAATTATTGGTATGTTTTTCACACAAGGTAATCGTTAAATTTATGATTTCAAGTATCAACCAACTAAAAAAATCCCCTGCGAATACGTACGAGTGTTATATTTTTTAAATTTTGAAATGATGTTAGTTTAAATCTAAATTTAAAAATTATATTTTTTTAAATTCTTACTTACCTAAAAAAGTACCTACCTGTGTTAAAATGTATTTTTGTCTTCTTCATATTTCTGTATTTGAAATATGAAGAAGATGAAGCAAGGAGTGTCAAGACAGAGTTGGGTGAGGATTCATTCTCTCAGTCTACCTTGGAAATAGTCAACGATAAATATATTATATATTCACTAAAGCTTCAGGAATCTTAAAGTATTAGTCTGTTAATTAATTTATGGTAACAAATTTTCTCTTATTAAACCCAGTCATCCATGTTATGCAAAAGCATACGAAATAAGTTGCTAATGCTGTCTTACCATAAAATATATATTCAACTATTCTACGATCAAGTGAATTAGGTAAGGTATGTTCTTAAATCGGGTCATAAATATTGTTAAATGTTTAAATTTCAACTTGTAAATCTATTTGATTTTGTGTATTGTGGGCAGAAAAGCATTTTTACAGGATTAGGAAATATATTAAATACCAACGTGTTATTTTGAATGAAGCACTGCAATTAGAAACATACATTATTACTTTGATGCGATAATTTAGAGCAATTAATGATATTGAATCGCAACTTACCTACATTAGATTAAATCACTCCGAACTTACTGGTTAAATAATACTTGCCAAATTCGGTATCCGCAAATATCTACCTATTTGAATGAATTCAATTTTCTGTTGTGACTTATTGAACATTTCAAGTACCCCCCAATGAACGTTGGGGTGTCTTATTACGACAGTCATTCATAATCACTAGGTATTTTATAAACCGTTTTATTAAAAAAAAATCCTTAAGAGTTGACTTTATTCAACAAGTAACTTCCTAGATAATTAAAAAATTAGTTATAAACTATAAAAAAAAACAAAAAGTGTACAAGAGATCACGACTTTGTTTCAAAAAATTATTTTGCAGGCTGAATGTTGGCGTTCTTGAAATATTTTTTTTTATAAATCAAAAACTTTAACGAATTACTGAAATTCTTTGAGTTACTTATATTGAATTTTGGCTTACGATGGCTTATATCCACAATGTTCTAAATGCTTAAATTGAGGGTAAAACCAAACATTCTCGTTAAAATATGTTGTTTTTATATTCAAATACCTTATACTTAGCACTATATCGGCTTTATTCGTTCTCAAACTTGCTGCACAATGTAGAAAGATTTAATTTATCGAAGGAAGCAATCACTTTGTAGCTTGACATTATAATTTAAATAAAAAATATTTTAGTTTTAAGCCACTTTATTTATACACATATAACGTTCGACCGGTTTCGGTTAAACTTAACCTTCTTCAGGAAAGTATATATATAAACACTTTCCTGAAGAAGGTTAAGTTTAACCGAAACCGGTCGAATTTTATATGTGCATAAATAAAGTGGCTTAAAACTAAAATATTTTTTATTTAAACTAGAAAGATTTACTGAAGAAAAACAATAACTAGGTGACTCAATAATAGATCCATTAATAGGGTAGACATAGCATATTAGAAATATTATTTTATGGTTATCATGGTGTATGTTTGTGATTTTAATAATCGCACAAGAAAAATGTTAACAAATTTGTAAGAACAAACAAAAAACAAGTTGTGAAAGAAACCTAATTCAAAAGTAAAATCACTTTCCAATAAAAAAAAGATTCGAAAGGAAGTTTTTTTTAATGATCATTAATTAATCTACTTAGGTGAATATCCGATAGAAACTAGAGTTTTTATTCTCGCTGCATTTCTACATACTAATAATGCTGCGAAAAAATACTGTTTAGTTTTTTCACTGCAGAAAATATATCCGTTTAAAATCACGCAAGATCAAAAAATGATATAATTCTGAAACCGATAAATTCTAATTATGAAAATTTAATACATTTAGGTAACCATTCGTTTTACATCGCCACAAGAATGAATTTCACTAATAATACTTATGGGGAAGATCGTGAAATAAACATTTTGAAACAAGTGAAATACATTGATATGTTCGTTGATTATTTAATACTTACATAATTGAATAATTACCTGCCTAAAATAAGTTTCGTTTCTTCAATGTAGGTAGTCGATATTGACCACATTACTTATGTTATTATCAGAGTTTACTCAGTTCCTAGGTTAGTAGGTTCCATTAGGGACCAATAAACTATTTATTACAATTGCTTGTTTTGTCAAAGTCATACGGTATGTCTTCGTATAAATATGAATGTTCAATAACTAATTATATCAAATAAGGCGGTTATCGAATAAGTTTTGAAATTATATCATCACTTTGAAAAAAACAATGAAATAGCGTCAATGATGATTTTAAATATTCAAACAGACCTATCAATTATTATAAAATCATACGCATTTGAAAATACATACCTTTTTTTGTTATTGATCTCAACTCAAAATCGAAAATGTGTTATATTTAATCGTTTGTGTGTAATATTCACAAGCATGAAATACAAGACACGTCATATTCATACATATCTTACGAAAAATGTAGCACCACTTATGTTGCACCACTAAATATTTCACCCGCGTATGAAAAGGATAGCCATTCAAAGAATATGTGTGTGCGGAAGAGATAGCTATATGAAGCGTGTTTCGAAGATATGTCTAGTTGACTTGGTATAATCCAACCAGGCGCGTTGTCTCAGTAACGTATCTACATTATTTAATTCATCTAAGGTAATAATTATCAATTATTCAATAAACTCTCGATAATAATAAATATACATTCTCATAAAAACGGACTTAAACCCTTTATTACAGAAGGAGTACAGATTTTTCATTAACCTAAATAAATGGAGTTAAACCACGTTTCACATTTTCATGAAAGATTTCACATTTTCATGAGAATACTGCACAAGAGTCCTAACTGCCCGCAGTCAGTGGGACTACAGCATCCCCAATATGAGCTTGTTGTGAGGCTAAAGGGAGTGGAAAGGGGAAGGAAATGCGAAAGTGTAAGATCGGGTAACACCCAACTATTCAGATGTGGTTACTGAACACGGCTAAAAATTGTTATTACTCATCTCACCGGAACTAGGTGTAAATGTACCCACCAGGTATGCATTATTGGAAGTAAATTATGTTTGATATAATCCTCATAAAATAATTAAAATATATTTATCCCACCGGGTTTCAAACCAGTAACCTCTGCGTCTGGAGTTAAAAAGCTTACCCTTTGGCCACGGAGTTTGACGTTACTCCCAGATGTATATGAAAATGAAAGTGGGTGGTTTTTTCAACAAGTGTATCGAACTTTTTTACAAAAAAAACATTCTTTGCTCTTTGAGTAAAAGTAATAAAAATGTTTTTGGTTTCTGGCTATTTACATTTTATTCAGTTCTAACAAAACGTTAACTGATAACACGCAGTTCATTCAACGTGTATTGTGATGGGATATACCAGGATAAATAATCTAGGATAAATTATTATTTTACGGTTTAGCCTCAGGTGCCAGGGCTTTGCCTTTATAACCTCACAATTCCAGTTATCCGTACCAAAGCTTTGTGAATATGAATGTTCCGAACTTTGTCTATTAGAAAGCGATATCAAACTTCATTATGGTTACTAACAGAAATAATTGATAGCCCATGGAAGTGGAAATCGTTTGGATTATTTTGTTTCAACGGGTTTAAATGTAGGGTGACTGGTTTTCAAAATTTTACAAAAATAATATCTTTAATACGCACAGTTCAATACATTTTTTTTTACCATATATACCTGCAATAAAATTGTACTTTTCCAAATATTTTGTTGAAGGTGAGATACTCATATTAAATTAGATTTGTTCAAAACTTGTTATCTTTCACAATATTCATCCACCACCGTCGATTTATCTCAAAGTCTTTTTTATCTTATGATTTCTTCAATGAGCTTTGAAACATATCCATTTAACTGTCTAAGATTAAGTGCAACAATGGTTAATGAAATTAGAATTTTATTCGTGTTTTGAACTCACCATCCGTATGCATTTGCATCTTCGTTAGCGGGTAATAGGTTTATTTGTAAAGTTAAAAAAAGCCGCAAATGATTTCACGTTTTGATGATTTCAAAGGGTGATTTGCCAATTTTGTGCGTAAGAACATGTGTAAACACGTTAATACGATGAGAATAACATTAAAGGGTAGGACAACATGTAAATAGAACGGCAGAAGCACCATGCCACAGATAGTTCCTGTAATATACAAATATTTCTTCCTCTGAAATGGACAAGATTAATATCTTCCGTTGATTCTAACCACCGTACTAAACTACAAGCATAATATATTGTTCTTATCATTTTCTGGTATCCCATTATCATTTCATCGTTAGCAAGAAAATGTGGTTTATAAAAACCGTCTTCTACATCCTATTTGAGTACAAATAAGGTAAATAACTGAAATAATATTCATTTGATATCACAAACTAATTCGATTTTGCCAAGAATAACGAAGCCAGAAAACTCACATTATTATATTACATCTCTATCCGGATAATTGAGATAAAATATATTATTGAACGTTGAGTAACAGCTGTTGATGAAGTGAGGTGAGTGGGGATTTTTTTTCCAGAAATTAGAAAAATACATTTATGTCAGAAATTATAAAGAAGGAAAATAATTATTTAGAATTTTTTTAGACTAGACTGATTCAATTGCTGAAATACTGAAAAAAAATATTTAGAAAAAATATCTACCCCAACACAATGTGTTAAGGTAGTAGCCGAAATCACTGAGGTATCCAAATTTAAACATTATATTTTAATTGTATATGCTTTTATCAAACAGAATGATACAAACCGCCAAAAGTTGTTCTTGGTGAAATTGGGAGATGATCTTTCACCAGTAAAACTGTTGTTCTTAAGAGGACACGGTACCCTCAAATAAATCAGCGAGGGGCGTTCACAAATGGATGGGCGGAGAACTAAAGATATATCTTTAAGTCTACTCAATGATAGATATATCATTTGCATATGTTTCCGTTTTATCGTACATGTTCTATTAAATTGCGGAAAAATATATTAACCGTTTATTTACAGGTGGGTTTAGTTCAAATATTAAAAAATATTAAGCTTTCACCAAGTATTCGTAAAAACAAACAACAACCAAAATCATCGCGACATCAGCCACAGAGTCAACGTGCTTATCGGGAGGCTGTTAAGCAAAATAAATCATAAACGACGTAAATCAAAAGCGGGAGGAAAAATAAATTCTTGTCGCAGCGAATAGAAGGGGCATACGGTCGTGTTTGCTGTAGCAGGCCTAGAAGAGTGTTCTGTTGAGGTGAACATTTTAATTAATTCTGATATAATATTAGTGTAAAGTGTTTTCAGAGGAATCTCTCGGCAACCAACCAAATCATCGATTTTAAAATAAAATCTGGTCCTTACCGCTAATTTTAATGTTATATCGTCGCGTCGCCGGAAAGGCAAAAAGGTGTAGCGCCATTTTGGGAAGTTTACACCAGAGTACCTTAACCAGAGTTTTTTTTTGTTTTCCAATAAAATTCACAGGTCTACTGTACCTAGTTGGAATTTCAAAAAACAAGTTGAACTCAATACTCTCACTGAGTTACCTAAAGCGACAAAAAGCTAAAAAAGTCCCAAACTTGTGTCGGTTGAGTCAAGCCTTCTCCCAAATATATTTAAGATGGCTGAAGCCATAAAAGTCTTCAGAATCAAACAAGAGTCAGAGAATTCGATGAAGAGAACAAAACTGATCAAAACTGCATATTTTACTCATTTTTTATCAAAGCCTTTTGCCTTTCTGGCGAAAATATGTTATTGTTGAAAAACCATTTGACAAAAATACCAGTATAAACTACCTACTTCCCGATTGCATCATTTGAAAACATTCGGTATTATCTTTTAAGATTCAACAGAATTAATTCAAATGTGATACTCGGGTAAACCTTCCGTTTTTTGTCATCTTAAATAAGCTTACCGCAAGTGAATTCGATAAAAACAGAAAATCGAAAGTTAAAAGGAAATCAGATACCTGCTGTGAAAAAAGGATTCATGTGCATGAGTCGTTTTAAGAATTCATGTTTTACAGCAGCGCTTCAGCATTTAATGTCAAAGGGGTTTGAGTATAATCTGAAACTCGTTAATGCAACCCATAAAATCGAGCATTTTTATGCAGGTTAAAACCTTCGGAAGGTGCAAAAGATAAGGCTTTAAAAACCGATGGTATTATTCATGTTTGAAATTCGGAAGAGGCATGACCTGAACCGGTCAAAGCACTTTTATGAGTACTTTTGCAGACCTAAACCACTTTGTTTTATTCATAAAATTTAACATAGACGTTGTAGTGTGCATTTAGCAGATAAGGCTCAGTTGAACATTCATGGAGTTTGCATTCCAATTAAGCCGGGAGTTTATTAGTACGAGTTAATTCTATAATGTGATAATTATTAATTATCATTGAAAGATGCGAAACCGTTATTATTGTATGAATTATTGAAAAAAATCAAAACATTCAAATGTTGAAATAAAAAAAAGAAAAACGTGTTTTTCGTACCACCTTAACATGAACCTGGATTAACTGTATCCTGCGATCTTGTAGTAATATTAAATAAATGCTGACTGTGAATCGCCAATTTGACAGGACATTTTGAACAATAATAATAATAATTATTAATAATAAGTATTATATTGAGGAATTTATTTGCAAATAACTACTTTTAATTACAGGAAAAAAATAATGATAATAAAAAATACAGGTATAGTGACGATCAATGAGGGAGAACAATTTTCCTTCGAAATAAAAATACCTCTATGTGCTAATCGTTTTTACAAACATCAAAAATACGCTTTGTAGTTTTAGATACAATTCAACAATAAAAACTTTAAACTTAAAGCAATGTCACGCAATATATTTAACTCATTTTTGTAAAGTTGACCACATGGGAGGTATTTTCTCGTTGACGACGATATGTGGATATTGGAAGAGATTTTGTTCAGGAGCAATTTACTCCTCCCCACCGATAAACATAACATAAGAAGAACTACATAAGTACTTACGTTCCTGATCAAAGACATCGTCATCACAATTTTTTTTTGTGTTTTTCTATCTATGGGACCAATCTGCTAATAGTTCTAGGGGCGGGTCGGGCTATATTTGTGCCGAATAGAACACACTTATATACACATACATAATTTTATATATCACACTTTTGATATCGATATTTTGACGTCAGTAAGGAAAAGATTAATAAAAGAAAATCCTTTTAACTCTTCGGAGAGTTTCAAATGATAAGACCTCCACTGTCGTTTACTGACTTCTGTTATTTTTTCGTATCCAAGGTCGGGCATCACCGAGACAATCTTCACCCTGAAGACTGCAGTCCGAAATAACTCACCTGAACTGCATTTGCACCAGCCATGTAGATTTTGAAGCCATGAGATGCAGTGTCTTACTTTATTAGAAACTTTTCAAAAAAGACACTTAGAAGTTTAATAAACAACCAATAATCAACAAATATTATAATTTTAAAGAAAATCTTAGGTGTTTTATAACCACGGTATTTTGAATTCGCTAATCATGCTATTGATAAAGATCATACCTTCAATAAAAGCGCCGGTGCTCAAATTCTTCACAAAAATAGCCATGGCAACAGATTAAATAATTTAGAAGCACTAGAAATAAAAGAAAGCCATTGAAATTATAAGTCCTATTCTAAATAACCAGGTAAATTTATCCTGTGGTCCAATATTAAGGGTATATTTCCTGTAAACTCATAAAATTTATAATTATTCTTTAATCACCCTCTCAATTGACATTTTGTGTGTTTCAATTAATATTATCTCTTTCTGTCTGTTCGTTTGTTATAATTTAAATATTATTCCATTGTTCTGTTATTTTATTTTACATTTTGTTCTACCTCTGTATGTATATATAACCGCACACATTGTATATTTTTGTTTGGTTTAATTTTGTACCCTGATGATGCTTAGTCTAAGCAAAACCTGTCGGTCATAAAAATTAAAATAATATTCGTGGTCTTAAACAAAGTTATTTTTTTATTCCTTTAAATATAATAATGTTTGTAGAAGCTTTGAATCATGTCAGTGTGGTGCAATAAATACCCATAAAACTTCACAAAACATTTTTTTCGGCCAAAACCATAATTAATAAAGACGTCTTTTCAATCTTAGTGGACAAGCGTAAAAAAGTCACCGACCGCAACGGCTTGTCAGATATTCCAGAACAGAGGTGTGGAATTTATGTATTTAATTATTTTATTCAGTGATATAAAATACAGCGTGTTCCGAAAATCTGAGATGAACATCCATCAAAGAAACTTCACACGGCATGGCAGAACGTTACAAATTATTAGCCGACACGCAAGCAGCCTGCCAACCGGCGTACACCGTACACCGTAGACCGTACGCCGTACATGCGAGCGGTGCGCCTACGCCGCGCCGTGCCGTCGAGTCTAGCTGCCGCCCTGATGAAATAACTACATGGGTCTCGTTTCGTAGTTCACTCCAGCATTATTAGGTGTTGCTAGACGCTTTCTGTCGGTGGAGAAAGTGCATATTAAGATGATCAGGCAAAAGTAAATGCATCTCATATGATGGTCAAGCATAAAAAAGTGCATCTTATGATGGTTTTGAAGTTATGTTGAAAGGAGAACCCGTTCTTAGTTGGTGTCGGCAGCATGAGATCGAGTTGTTTCTATGTCACTTAAAAAAAAAAAATTCGTGGGTTTCGTTTCGTATTTAGTTTTAGCAAATCAGCAGAGATTGCAAAATACACGTTTTCAATGAATAGGTCCATCTTTAGATGAATAAAAAACATAGGTGAAGTTAGGTCGAAAAAATCACCTAATAACCATAATAAATTGAAGTCGGCAGCATGAGAACGAGCCATTTTTCCGTTTCTTGTTACTCTGGTTTAGTAAAAAGCTATTTTTCTTGCTTAGATTTTTGGCCGGCTTCTTCAAAACCCGCACCAACATTTTCCCTCCTACAGTCTCTTCCTTAAAATAAATCTTACTGAACTGTAAACATTACTTTCAAAAGATTTCAAATAACCACAGAAATAAAAAAAAAAAATAATGTGACTGAGTTTTCAAAACGAAAGCTTTAAAATTCACGTAGGGTTATTAGAATTATCAATATCTCAGGATGCCTATCTAGAGCCTTGTCAACGCAGTCGTTAATGTTGCAGTAGACATCTTAATAATACTATATTTTTGATTTCTGAGGTCAAATGAGCCATAATACCATTAACAATACTGAACAAAAAACTGAATACAAAAAAGTCAAAATGTATGATAATTGGATATAAAAAATATGCAGTAAAAGCAAAATTGAAATGGATTACATTACAAGTATGTGTACATATAAAAGGAAATTGAGAAGAAGATCTCTTTTTATGAAGAATTCGTCAAAAAAAATCTCGAAAAACCATAATTACAATTTACTTAATTATTGCTCCACATTTTAATTACTGTTCAACGATTCTTTTCTCGTGTAGACAGAAAACAAAACAAGCTTCAAATTTTCCAAAATAGAGCAATGAGAATTATACTTAGGCAAAATATATACTCAAAAGTAGCCAAAATGTCAGAGAAACTAAATTGTCTAACAGTGAAACAAATGCTGACACATTGATATTTATACATAAAATAATTTTAAAAAAACTTTCAACCAAAATATTTTTCTGACAAAAATTATTTACAACGTGGACATAATAGAAGGACATACAAAGAAATCATACTTCCAAAAAAGAATAAACACAATACACAAAACAGTTTACTTTATAAAATGATGAAATGTTATAATGCGCTGCCGGAAACCATCAAAATTATAGCGATAAATACATTATTATTACTTATTATATTTGAGTTATTATTAAGTCAAAAAATATTCGAGTGTAGCCAAAATAAAATAAATAAAACTTAAATACGCATCCATATTATAGAATATTTATATTATATAATCGGTAAATGCTAAGTGGTAAGAATCGTGTGAGCGAGTAATTTACCAAATGGATGATCACGTAGAAAATATTCGGGCGGAAAACATATGGTGCAAAAACAGGTAAAATACCTAAATGAGTTCATTACTTTATACAAGTGTACTAGTTTAAACACTCGGTTTTGCCTATGAATAAATAGCATGTATCTCTCCTTATTTTTAATCACATTTTTTTCATAGTCTCAATGAAAAGCTTAGAAATATGGAACCGACAATATTGCGTATTTTGTTGCCAGCTAAGAACAGTTGAATTGACCAAGAAGTTTCAGGAAACAAACATGGCCAATTCGAGCTTTATGGCACTTCACATGAAGTTTTCAATTATGTTAAGAAAATAATTTACAGATTTTTTTAAACGCGTTTTTTGAATGAACTGTTTTCAGTGTATTTATTTATTTAATGAACACCTAAGAAATCCAAATTCCTGGAGTCACACTAATGCGCCATTAATGTAGAAATATTTTACCCGAACCTTTATAGAACCCCATTAACAGTGTTTTCTAATGTCGCAGAAAACGCAATGCAAAAACTCTTGATATTTATCACCTGTGTCGACAAAACCTCTCTATATTTATCACCAGTTACGCCTTCTCAGATTGTTGCTAATGTTTTGTGATCATTGTCATCAAGTCAAGTGTAATTTCAAAGATTTTATACCCGCAGTTGAACAAAGCCGCAGAGTACACTCAATCTTCAAATCAAAATGAATTTATCGACAATGAAAGCGTTTATGACCTAGTTCACATTCGTAGGTACCCCGAATAAAAACACGAATCGCTCGCTCACTGAAAGCTAGAATTATGAGAGGTATTTCCAATGCAGAATTAAACTATTCGTTATCGAGTCGAATCGAATAGGATCCGATAAGGCAATGAGGAATTCCATATTATTTATATTTTTACGTAAAAAATGTATTTATATGGAACTAGATATGTAAGTTTTCTTTTACATGATTATTTTTACAAAAGGGAATGAAAGTAAAGTTAAGCGTATACAAGACTTTTTTTTAATACTGGCATCAAATATTGCAAAAAAGTTTTTTTATGGGAATTCTTCATTTCACAACGCGAATTCATCTGGAAAATTTTTGCCCTTTCCGTTTTGATAATCTCACCTTCGCCGCAGGTTGACGTTCAAATTGAACGTGAAATATTTAAGCCCTCGCACGTGTCTGGGAGCAATTCGGCGGGTATGATGCCTCCATTTGTCAGCCCAATTAGGGGGCAAATCTCCCGCTACGGGAATCTCTCGAGGGACAGCGCCATTATACCCAGCTAGCCGTTATTAGCTTACTCCTAGATTTAGCACCCGCGGTCCGCGGCGACGCCAGACTCGATTTACAGAGATTAAAACTATTTTCCTTTAATTGAATGTTTTTCTACGTTACCGAGAAGGTTGTAAATATAGCTTGGACTGGACGAATGAAGTCGGTACAGAGATGACTGTAGATAGAAGCAAGTAGTTGTTGACATTTTTTTGTGTGGGTTTTATGAAAAAAATCTTCTATTTGAATGGAAAAAGTATAGGTACAACCGCAACTATCACGTCCACAAAGTAACAGTGTGTGTTTAAATATATACTTTTAAAGAAGTCAAAATTTTTGACAGTCAATTTTAATAGTTTAAGAAGATAAAAATGCTAGTTTTCTTGGAATGTCAAGTACCCACACCAGATGTAAAATACTTGGAATCCCTTTCAAAAGCGTCAAGCCAAATCGATTTCAAAACTTTATTGTTAATCTCCTGTATTTTTTTCTCAAATGCCGACATAACATATTATCTCCCGAAATATTTGTGAGGAGTCTATTTTATGGAAATTCATAATAATAGGCCATCAAAATCTTATGTGCGCAACGGAAATAAGCATATAATTCAATAAATGATTGTTTTATGTGACACATCACAAGAGATCCTCTATCTGTAGAAAGGTCCATGGAAAGAGATTTCTTAATGCGGGCGCTGGAAAGACCTGAATGAAATTAGTTTATTCGATTATCAGTATCTTAAATAAGAAAATCCGTCTCATGACGCCGACATCAACTGCGAACGAGAGTTCCGCTCTACGGACAGATTCTTGCTGGTGAACCGGTTCACATGAGATTATTGCTGCCACTTCCTCCGAGCAGACTTCACTGGGATACCTGTAGAATACATTTAATATATCAACGTTTCTTCTATGCATTAAATATGTCAATTTACTGTTAACAACTGATTGTTAACCAAACGAACCCCCGTAAGATAACATTTGAGTGTATTTTAAAGTACACACATTCCAGAGTGGCAGATACTCTAAGTATCGCCCTGGTGAAATACCACCATTCAGAATAAAAACGTTGCTTGAAACGGCTTTAACCATGTTTAAGGATCAGATCTTAATAGTCAAGAACTCTCCAACCATCTTCTTCCCCTCCCTACTACCTTCAGCCTCAAAACATACCCCAATTGGGGATGCCGTAGTCTCTGGCAAAAAAAATATATTAAAAAATACTCTAGTGGGGTTTAAGAAAATTGTCGAATTTAAATAATAAAATTCTACCACAAAAGGAATGCAGGTACAAAAATCTAGTTGGGAAAAGTTATCCCAAACTAAATTATTGTAGTGAGGTGGAAGATTTCATATTTAAATTAATTTTACCAGTGTCATCAGGGAGTGATTATACTCGCACTATATACGATATACAGTTTCACCTTTCGGAGAAATAAAACAAAAAAAAACCACCCAACAAAGATCCTTTAATTGAAAAAGCTTTGCGGGCTACTGGGTCGAAGTTAAATTATTAAAATTATAATGTCAAGCTACAAAGTGTTTGCTTCCTTTGATAATAGAATATTTTTCTCTTGTGTAAATTTTGGTCAAAGATATTTCATTTTATAGAAAGCAATTACTTAGCGGTTTCACTTTATACCTCTTAATCGGGTTTAAAATATATCTGAACAGTTTTACTATCCGACTTTGCTCGAGTTTTCAATACTATTTTACGAAAAAAGTAAATCTAATCGAGTATTTCGACAAATATGAAACAAACAGTTTCTAACAATCTTGTTTTATTTTTCGATGAGTTGATATTTAAAAGTTCCGTAACTATTGAAATGATAAAGTAAGCAAATAATAGTTTAATTTCCAGTAATTCTAGACAAAACAGCAAATATAATGACAGACCTCGGAGTTCGAGATTTTTTTCTGCTTCATACAAACATTTTTAAAGCTTCACAGTGAAGATGTTTTTACCCTGACAAATCTATGGTGTTAACAAAGTGTTCGGTGATAAATTAACCTACCTATTTGTAAAGTAACTGACAGCTCATTTAGTAAGTAAAACTTGCACGGTAGATGATGATTCGAAGTTTTCGTTAAATATAGCTTATTTGGTTTTATCATAATAATCAGCCACTATCTCTCCACTTTTGGATGAATGTCTCCCAAGCGTGTTTTTATCCCTTCGATTCTTTGCCTACGGTTCCATAAATTATTTTATTGTGATGAACACACATTATCAACTAGACATTATTATTAACTGTTCATTTATGTTTAAAACGTTAGTTATGGAAGTCATAAACCCAAGATATCATAATATATAGAATAGACCTTTTAAATAAACATCAGTTTTATTGAAATGGGAGTAAGTCGGTACCCTTTGTGATTATCAAACTCGGTCATACCAACTGCTAGTCGAGTATCCTACCCACCGAGCTATACATCACCTGTAGCGACCACTGAACAAGTAAATCCTTGTATTTGGATGCCCGCTTAGGTTATAATATGTACTGTTATATTACTTTACATAATTATTAAAAAATAAAACAAAAATATTTAAGCCAGTGGGGTTGTTAAGCTGTGTGGTTAAAACTGAATGAGAAGACGAAAGAGATGATGAGGCGGAAAGTTGATAAATATTTGGCTTTTTAGTTCTGATCACCAAATATTTATATGCATTAAATATCTTAAAATATGAATGCGCTAAAAGATCAGACGCGTCTTCCACCAGCACGTTCGAAAATATATTATACACTAAAAAAATTGCCCATACGTACAAAAAATAGATTTTTTTTTCCGATTACGGTCCTTCACGATTTACTCACTACTTTTTTTTGACGTGTGCGTTGTGACTAGGCCAATAATTAGCCTTCTCTGTACAAGATTTCGTTCTAAAACAAACGATACAAAATTGCTCATCCATAAAAAAGCCTAATATTTTACCCCGATTTGTTATTATTATTCGAAAATATATTTTTTTAATATTCACTAATTTTATTTTTACTAAATTAAATACGCAAGTAACTACTCAGTAAATTCGTTTATGAATTAATTGCGCTGAAAAACCGTATTTGTAAATAATTTTGCTGCAATTGAGGGGCTGGATGCAAAAACAAACTCAGGAACCTAAGGTTGTTTTCTGGTAACAGGTTTAATTTTAAAGATCCTTCTTTATCCGCTGTGTCATTTTTTACCTGTAATTTTTAATCTCTCAAACTAACAAAAACAATGGCGTTCACTGAATCTGACAGTTCTTACTAATTCTTTTCCCGAAAAAATGGGTTTAAAGAAGCCTAAAATGAAAACAGGTGGAAGAAAAACGTATTCAAAGACAGAAAAAATTGAAGCCAGATACATTTACAAAAAAAGTGGGAAGAAAATAAATGCTAAAATGTTTAAATTAATGTCAAAAAGTAATGCATCGAAACAGAACTAAAATATTTGAATCATTTTGTGCATTAGGCAAGAAAGTTTTGCAATTTTATTTTAATGTTATTATTAAAAAATGTGCTATTATTCTTATTAACAAATTGTTTACTCTTTTTTTTTCGCCATCCACGCCGAAAAGCAAGTGACTTTTTGAAAAAATCGTAAGCAAAATTACGTTTCACGTAAAACAATTGTGAATACTTAATAGGATTATTATTCATAGTTAACTGTGAATTATTTGTAAAAACAAATTTCAGTTTATTACATTAATTCCTTCAATATAATTATTACCATTTTTTATATTTTTAAACAATTATGATATTCGAGGTTAGATTTAAAAAAAAAACAAAAACTGCACTTTTGCTCATATTTTATTCACGTTCAATAATATATATATATTGAAAAATAATAAAAAAATAAACCCTAATATACTAGTTTATAGTGCTTTTTTATTATTTCTATTAGATGCATCTAACTCATCACTATGTAACCCGTCTCTTAGAATGTAATAAAACTACCTGAAGGTATATTTTAATGTAATTGTAAAACCGAACCCCTATCAGCAATAAAACGAAACCCTAAGTCACAGATGTTCACTATGATATGGACTCAATAAACGTGCTTTCCGGACATTAATAGTATATAAAACATGGATTTGCTGAAATTGTACCAGTCTGAAGATGCCCGTCATTAGGTGAAACCGGCAGGTCTTAACAAAAAATAATTGAATAAAGTAAAAAAATGGTATTATCAAATCGCTGTAGTATTTTTGTACACCACACGCACGAGTATAAAATATATTTTTATTTTTCTAGTATCCTCGGAGTCCAAAAAATAATCTTAAGCTCTGAGACACTATACCCTCATCTTAAGATAATTGTTGAATAGATTTGTAAACATTTATAAACATCGGAAGGAAATAATCTAATATGAGTTGAATAAAATGTTTTAAAAAACACAGAGTTTGAAGGATACCAGTTCATCATCAAAAAATATTGCTTACTTCGATACATACCATCAGGTGAAGTGCTGATGATTTCCTAATCCTAGAGATGATTTTTCACAAAAACGGTGCTATATTAATTATCCGAATATTATTATTAGTGAAATATATGTCGAATTTGAATACTTGTATAAAAACGAATTTGAACCATACGAAAATCTCAATTTGAATGATGCAAAGAAACCCGGGACTAAAAAGTTAGATTAGAAGTTTATGAAAACAAAAAATATTATTTGGTTACAGAAAGGTATATTTTTTGTAGATATAAGATTAAGCGCTTTTGAGGTGATATTTCCCAAAAATAGCGCTATGTAAATTAGCCAAAATGATTAATTAAGACGACTACGATGGTTAATATTTGATTTATTTTCAAAATGTCTTTACTATTTTGTTGTTTCAAATTACTTTCACGTTTCAATGTTATATTTTCTTTTAGTATATATTTTTAATAAAAATTATGCAATAACGACCTCTATATCATACTTTTTTTATTTTTATATGGAAAAAAACAAAGGGAGCTGTTAGCGCTCCACACGCCAATCGATCAAATCATGCACGACAGGCTTTACGATATTAATACTATCGGAAGTAAGCATGCTATTCCATGCATTGGCAGTTGTTAGTCCTATAAAAGGGAAAACCCTATAAATGGTCACCAAAACTTGTGAGGCCCAACTTAAAGCTGCCCGCAGGGCCTAGCAGTAAAAACCCGGCTGAATAAATGAATACAAATATTAATTTATTCAGCCATTTCAAGCAACATTTCGATTCTCAAATGGCGACTCTGAACTCTTTGGCTAAAACTTGTAGATTTGACATGGGTTTTATTTCTATCGATTTGCTTTTCAGCAATAATATAGCTCAGTCAGACGGTTTATTTTAGGGTTATATATTTTAATGTATACCGACAATGTACAAAAAACTCCAGGTATAAGTAATGACAGCAAAAACGTTATAAATATATATTACCAAAGTAATATTTTGCATTTAACTTTGAAACGTATTTTTTTTAGTCATTTAGGCAAATAATTTTTCTTTTACTTTTATTAAAAAAAAACTATTGAAATTTTCCCAGCGCACGAAATATGATCAAAACACTGTAAAGTTTTCTAATGCCTCGAAGCTAAGGGGTTGGATACGTCTTCCCACATGATACAACGACGACATCCGTGGTATATCGATATGATTCTTGGCTCTAAGCCCAGGGGTAGTGGGTTCTAAACTCGAGAAGAACATTTCAATCTGTAGGTCGTCTAATTCGCTTGTCTCGTTGAATCCTGCGGCTTTGAGCCCACTTAGTTCCTCTTAAATTGCCACTGGGTGGATGACCATGTGACATGCTTAAGCATTCCAAAGTACTCTTAGCTTTGCTTTGTGTACGACTTCAGCAAATATTGCGTTTGATTCTGTGTTATATCTGAAAGATAACTATTATCTTTTAGGAATGACTTAAGATTCTCACGGTCAAAAGTATTATGATTATTGATTTGAGGAGTCAGAAGTATTATTTCAATTTCTCTTCCTTTAAACAAGGTATGAGACTACCTTGTAGTGGCCACCATCAGGGCAGATGTATTAATAATATTATTTAATGAAATTTTCTTTAGATTTGCGAGGGTGTAAATTTTTATGAAAGTACTTAAACCTAATTAAATCATTTTTTACGTAGCTTCTCGCTTAAATAAATAAAGCTTCAAAATGTATACTTATTTTTGTACTGAATGAATTTGAATAAAAGCTAAATATAAAATATGCTTACGTTTTTATCACATCATCATTTTTGATGAAACTCGTTATAACGTGAATACAACCCCTAAGGGTTCCCTGCGAAGAAGAAAGAAAAACATCCCTTGTCTAGTGCACAAGTTCTCGGATTTAGGCTAAGTCTGGCCCAAAGGGGATAATGTGATGATGTTCATTAGGAGGGATTTACCTTCACTAGGCAAGATGAATGGGCTAACCAGTTGGTGCTTGTAGGAGATTTAGATTTATCGGAGAAGATGTCGCATGTAATTCTATTATCTTGTCCGACCAATTGATGTACTGGAATGCAGAACAGAAATTGATTTGTGTTATGTGTTTTGTTTGTAAGAGTTATTTGATATTCGTTAATAATGTTTGAAGTTTTAATGAAAACATTTTCTAGACGCTTTATTTATTTATAAACTAACGGACTATTGTCCAAATACAAAAAATATGTATAATGGGAAAAAAACAGCACACACATAATACTATAGTGAAGCAATGGCAAAAACAGCCAAGTTGACAAAAAAAACATTCAAAGCCAAGGTCAAGTCAAAGTTTTGGTAGAGTCGTAAAAAAGAATGACAAAAATCATTTAGACTGGTACCAAAAATTTTAAGACTATTTTTTATTTATTTAGAATAATTCCACACAAGAGACCTTGAGGGAAAAAAATTCCTTCGGGGCCTATGTCATCTTTGGGGATGCTGTGTAGAGGGTCTTTTTAAGGAAAGGAAGGAGTGAATTTGGGTCTTAAAAAGGTCCATGTTGAAGGAGGGAGGAAACACAGAGGCCATGGCTTGAGTTAACAAGTCTCGACAGTGGAGAATGATACCCATAAGTAGTGGAGTGATGATTGAGGAACAGCAATTCACTGTTTCTGAGTCTACAGCAAAATAACTTTTTTTAACTGCAAAACGCATTTCTGAAAAGTCGTAGTTTTATTTATTTATTTTTAGTCAATAAATTTAACATTTACATAAAAATATGTTGTAAATAATTAGCGACATAACAGAATAAAATAATAACATAAAATGGATGATGGTTTTAAGGGTTGGCTAAGAAAAGTCGTAATTTAAAAGTGATTTAATTTTGATCAATATTTAACCAATTTGAGTTTTATTTCATTTAAAGAACGCTGCTCCTCTATTAGACGACCAGTATTTTAATGTCTGCAATTAGAGTAAGCTACCTGCACAGCATGAAGTTTGATGCCAAATATTCCGAGTGAACGAGAAATCCGTATTTTTTTAACGTTAAAGCAGTTCGCAACATATTCCATGATATGGGACTTCAAGCTAGCAAGAATTCGCTTAACTCACTTTCTAGGAATTGTACTAGTCGTCTATACTACAAGGTCTCTCGTTCTCTAGCAGATGCTTTCCGAACGTTCCAATCTTGCGCCGCTACGTGCAGTTCATCGTTTTCTCATCTCTACCTAAAGTAATTACTACAAGAGACGTAGAGGGGTACTTAACAGGTTAATGGTGATTTAATCTCACCCGCTATAAATTAGGGCCGATAGGAGCTCGTAGTATCGATATGACAAAGCAAACTAGTTGTTTGCTTCTCGCAGTTTCCTTGCGATATCTGAAATTTACATTCTCCCCCGCGCAAAGCCGAATTAACGGAATTTTAGAATTGCTAGTGTAACGCTCAGCTGTGAATTGTTAGAGTTAAATTCAATATAGCAGGTAATCTACATAAATGTAGTTGCTAGTAAAGTAATTACAAGAGTGACAACAGCCTGGATTAAATGAAACTATAGCATCCCCTATTAGTGTAATTAAGTCGAGAGGGAGAGGAGGTGGAAAAGAGGATGGTTGAGATTCTGATATGATTACTCAACATACATAGCTACAGCCATTTCCAACAAATTTTGACTACAAATATTGGTCTCCATTAGTAGAACAAATCAGGAAATAATTTCACTCTTATAAATATAGTTTTGCAGGTTTTCAATACTTCACACAAAGTGGAAAATGTTTATTTTCTATCCCGCTACTAAATTAAAAAATATATTTTTATGTTTGAGTGAAAACAATACATTTTAATACTGTACGGTAAGGAAATAGTTAACTAACTAATGTTTGACGTAATATATATATATATATATATATATATATATTTATCAGAGCCATACAACAAGAAACTTGATTTTTTAATTGGTTTTTCTCAAATATTTACAAATAAATTCACTGTCTAACTGCCTTTTCTCTGGATACATTTTACCACAGCACAACATTTCCTGAATTGAAAAACATTCACACGTATTTGATATTTATTACCATTTTTATCTAGATGGTGATCGGTAAAAATGTATTTGGTTTCACAATTGAGGTTACTCGAGAATATCGAAACGTATTTTGCTGTGTTTGCCTACGCAAGAATTGTTCGTTAAAGATAAACGTAATATCGTTCGAGAAGTCCGCGTAAACACGCATGCTTTTGTAATGTTGTCATCTCGTTGTGGCGCCGCTAATGTTAATGCGAAAATATCGTGACAATGTCAAATAAATCAATGCGCGTACCCACGCTTTAGCCACATTTGCAAGAGAACGTATTAATATCACGACTGCCTAATGAATACCGAGCACCCTTAACGACATTATATTATTGCATTCGTTTTTAGTTTCCGCCGTTTACGATTTCACCTTTGCCGCAGCAACGTCCCGGGATTGCAGGAGGAAAGGTGGCCAAATGATTTACGGCCGGAATTTTACGTTCAATATGCCGAGGAAAGCCGTAACCCACACAAACTGAGAAAATTGTATATTCCCATCAAACTGACAAGGAGTTAAGGTTTAAAGATATTCCGGACTTTATTGATGGCAATATAATGTCGAGGAGACAAAGAAGGAATAGACGAGTCATCCAAAATTCCAAAGTTTATATGGGAGATTAATTACCATGTAAATTGTTGCAATTTCGCAGAAAGCGTGAAAAGGAACGACTCTGACGTTAATCAAAATATGTACGTAGGTAAGAACGAGCTCCATCGATTTTCGTTTTAAGAGATGAGAATAACATGTTTTTTAATTAGACGCTTCTTTCGTATTATCCGGAAAAAATAGGTTATGTTCAATGGTTTAGGTTTGTGGTTAACATTGGTATTTCACAGATATTTCATTTTTTTAACCAAACTTTTTGGACAATGAACTTTAATTAATCGGCTAGTAGCTGAATGGAAAAACGCGTCGGATCCCCAACTGAGTATCGTGGGTTCAATTCCTCAGATAACTTGGTCTTCCATCATTGCACAAGCAACATTTTTCGCTTATTATGATGCTAGTCGGAGTTTTTCAAATATTGTCTGGTTATTCGTGACCTGGCAATGTTTGTCTTTCGCTGTATTATTGAGTCTTTATTTTCGAGGTAAAAAATCACAAATCTGATCTTGCTGGTTATTATATTATTATTAAGAGTGTCAGTATTTGTAATCGTATACCACCACATTTCAATGTGAATCCGTATTATTAGATTTTTCCGCGCCGGTTCAGCGTTGATTTAGTTAAGCCGGACGTAGGTCATTAAATTGGGGGCATAAGCTGTTGTTTTAAGTCAAGTTTCTCCCCATTCCAGCCTTACAACATTTACACCGCACTTATAAGTAAGGGGGTAAATGTTTTAACAAATGCTTATGCTTATTCTTCAATACCTAGACTTCATAACCTAGGAAACGACTATGGGGAATTATTTATTTATTATTTCTTACTCAACTTTTGTTATATAATGCAAATCTGAACTACTTAAGCATTTTCAGCAGACCACGGGGAAATAACTGATTTTTTTATTACGTGGGGGCTAATATCAATTATTTTTTGCCTTCTTCTTGAGTCGTTGCCACATTACTGAGGACCGTGACTCCTACTACAATTGACCTGATGAACCAGGCTCCTTTACTCCTAAAAACCTCACACTTTGTGGAGAACCCAGGACACCAACGAGCCGTTCTAGATGCCTGAGATTCATGGTCAGTCCTACGCATTGGTTATTTTCCTCTGCTTCTCCTGTCTTCCGCTTTGCTGTGACCATGAGTTTTTCCAGGTTTGAGTTCTCAGTTTGGTGAGCAGCATGTCCAAAATTATCTTAGAATAGGTTGTAGACAAGCAGACATTTAATAGCCTTTTTTGGAAGCTTAGCTCTTCCAGAATGGATAGCTTATTGCGCCTTCCATACCTACATTTTATTTTTCTCTTTGCGTCATGTACGTCTTTGATCTATATATACGTGTATATAATATTAATACACTATAAAAGTCCCTAAACAATTGTGAATTCTATAATAATTACTCTTATGCGTATTTTCAATAGATTCTTTTTCCAATACCTTACGTGTTATTTAAGTTCGTGAAATGTTAAAAATTAAGTTGAAGCTATTTGCAGTGATTATGAACGAGTTACTTCATTCGGAGGATCGTCTTTGGTCATTTGATTTATATGTGTAATTCTCAACTTATGGGTTTTTTTTACGTTCCTGTGTGGAGGTCACACAGGAGGCCTTTAGGGAAATAATTTCTCTCAGGGCCTATGTCATCTTTGGGGATGCTATGTGGAGGGTTTTTTTGAGGAAAGGAAGGAGTAAACCTGGGTCTTAAAGAGGCCCATGTTGAAAGAGGGAGAAAATACAGAGGTCGGCAAATCGCTCCACAGCCGAGCTGTTGAACACCAGAATGAGTTTCAACCGTGTACAAATGTTGGGCAGGCGTTTGGCAAGTTTCCCGACTATGCACCGGTGCCGAAAAGATCAATGACTCAAGTTCCTCGGAGTTTTTCGTTCGTTCTTGATTCCTTTCTACAGACTATGAAAAAATGTGTTATTATAAGTATGCGTAAATGACAACTATTCGCAACAAGAGAGAAGAAAATAAAAATTAATAAACAAAAGTAAATGTAAGTAGAAGTCGGTGACGCCCTAGGAAGTTGTTGCACAATTAAAATAATCAATCACTTCAGTCGTGGCATATCAAGAGTCTGTACAACGGAATAGTATGAATGAGATGATACTTGATTGTGAATGAGACAAATAATGTGTACCGAGACTAAGTTCTGTGGTGGTACATCTTTTCGCCTACCACTGCGAAAAAAATGATATGACGGTTGCTTAGATCAAATGGCAACTACTGATAATTATAATAACACAGGTTTCTGTTTTTTCCCAGGTGCACAACTTACTTACCATCGGTGAAGCCTCTAGGTGACTGCCTCGCAGGAAATGTGGATATTTTTATATGACTTATAACAAGTTTAAGCACGAACTAGCTATTAAGTTCCAACCATATGATGTTCTTCTTAACACCCATTTTTTGTTTTTAAACTTATTTTTACTTTTATCTTTGTATTTTTATGATTACCATTTTTGAATTTTTTGCAATGTTTTTGTGTAAAACTGAAGCAAACATAAAAAAATTAAATGAAAATAAGTTAAGTGCCGAAAGTGTCATGATTTAGATGATTTAAAAAAAAAATAAACACAAAAATACCGTAATCACATGAAATCAAAGAAAGGTGTTTATTTCAATAATGAAAAAAATAACAAACACATATGAATGTCCACATTTTTATCGTAACGCGAAAAGCACTTATTTATACTTACAAAATATTTAAGTTTATTTTGACAATTTTTATTGTTACTTTCGTCATTTCGGCAAACGACACTTCCCCTCCGTCGCATCAATCTTCCGCCTGTGCGCGCCGCAGTACATCGGCCGGAGAAAAGGAATGCTCGTTACGTAGGCATTAATAACGCGGAAGTTTTCTTTGAAGGAATGGCATAACGACTCTTATGAATTGCGACATCAAAGTCTTTCAGAGGTTCTCGCTTCGAGGGGCTTCCGGATAGACTGTAAGGCTGTTCTGAGGCAAATGTCACTTTTTATGCCGAAATGCGTGTCATAGTACTCATCAGTCCTACCACACTGTAACTTGTTACACTAACTCCTTCCGTATATATATATATCTAGCCATTTACTGCCAAGATGGCCTCCGAACTTGTAATTAAAAAAAAATTAATTAATAAATAAGTTATATACTATATTAAATTGGTTGATTTCGGAAACTGGATTTGTCTGCGGCTCCAGTTACCGGTGACTGGCGAGGAACCGGTAATTTATCCAGCTAATTTGGAACCGGTTCCTGGCGCCAGAAAATATTTTTTACATAATAAAGAAAAAGATTCCGGTAATATATTTTTTTATTTCATATTCTGGGAACGAAAATCACTGGAACTGTGGAACCAGTTACTTTTGAAAAGGGCCTTTCCGCCAAAAAGTATTTAATGGATATTTGCCATTTTTATTTTCCAAAAAAGGAACCGGTTCCTCGGAGAAATAATATCGACGGTTCCAGTGACCGACTCGAAACCAGTTATTTTTAACCAGGACAGGAATATCGAGCATTTCTAGTTATTTCACATTTAATTAATATAATGGTGTATTTGCGATATTGGATGGTAGATACTAGTAACTATCGCCCTGGTGAAAGACCAACATTGAAAATCGAATAATAATGGCTTTAGCCGTGTTTGGTGACCAGATCTGAATAGCCACGTATTTCCCAACTTTCCTCTTTCCCATCTCCTTTCTTTCTCCACTACCTTCACCCCTAATGGGGGACGCCATATTCTCACTGGCTCCGGACGGTTGTTAGCAGTTAAGACTCTTGTGCGGTATTCACCATAAAAATAAATATATATTTACCCCGTGACTTACAGTACAGATATTTTCACTAAGAACTCATGCAAATGTATTGAAATATTTCTCGATACCATCAACCATACGCACCTTTAAAAATATATATAAAAGAAATGAAAAAAATAACTTTGTATAAGACCACAATTGTTATGTATTTTTTTATGACCGACCGGTTTTGATTAGCCTAAGCATCATCAGGGTACAAAATTACACTAATCAGAAAATACAAAGTGTGCGATTATTTATACATACAGATAAAGAGACAAAACGTCAACTGAGAAGGTGATTAAAGAATAATGATAAATTTTACGAGTTTACAGGAAATATACCTAATATTCAAGAAAGAGTTCAAAATATTTTTTAAGATTTATTAACTTCAGAATGAACATATTAAGGGAATGCATCAATTACGATTATCTTCTTTGTTACCCTATTTTTTTGAGATTGTCTGAACGGAGAATAATTACCGACTTGATTTGCTTATACAAAATTATAAATTCAATGATTAAAAGCCCTGAACTATTAAACTTGATTTCATTTCATGTTCCTAGCAAGACGGTTACAAGGCAGTACCTACCGTACTATTGTAGCCATTCTGCTTCAACCTCGCAATTCAACACGCCTATTCGACGAATGCAACAGCTGGGAAACACATACTCCGATGTCGCTTATATTTGGTAATGAAACTAGCCAGCCACTTGACATTTAGTATACTTTAGGGACTACCCAGAAACATAAAACACTAGTTTTGAGTTCGATCATGTATTTATTCATGAAATAATACTCCTCACATGAGAAAAGCCAAAGTTTTATTATATAATATCAAAGAATGGAAAAACTACAACTCATTTAACCCTAAATGAGAATAAAACTATATATACTGTTTTCAAAAAAAGTGACACGATATATGAAAAAGATGACATTAATATAGTAACCCGTGATATAAAATAACCGTTAGATTGTCCACCATTAGAAATATTAATCACATCTGAAATAAAAAATAATAGTAATTCACTTCAAGAAACTTACGTATTATTTTAAAAGCATCATAATTTTTGGGGAAAAGAGAACACATTAGAATATACAGGAACTTATGTCAATAGAACATAGAAAACATTGGATGGGGCAGTGCAAATGACACCACTTTGAACCCTAAATCCCAGAAAAAAATGTCACTAGATCTTTCAATAAGAGGCACATTCAAAAAACAAAAATAAACACTACATTTGTATGGTGAAATTTAATTTACTTTGGCATAAAACTATACAAAAGATAATCGTTCTCCTACAAAAAACTGTCAAACTTCAATACTTAAAATTCATCAACAAAATAATTATCGGAGACACAGGAAAACACAAAATTGACCAAATATAACAACCAAACATTAAATAATAAAAATAAACCAACCAACATATTTTCAAAACAATACACATTGAAACCAAATACTAACCTCTTGCAACCTGTTATCTAAATTGGATTATAAATGTAAAATGTATTCCCCAGCACCGGAAATCCTAGTAGGGAAAACATTTAAATAATATTTTTATATGTTATTGAAATCATAATAATAATAATGGAAGTAAGTCGGTACCTGCTGTCGTATGTTTCTTTGTATGATTAAAATACGCTGGATAAATAAAAAATAATAATAACTTGAAAATATTTTTTTGAAACTGACAATGAAAAGACTGCGTATTAATGATTTTTAAGAGAAACGTTTTTTTTCGTCGAATGGGTGAATATTGCTAAAAATATATTTCATTATTGGCTAAAAAATCTGTTTAAAAGGGTTGAAACGCTGTCTGATTTCTCAATGTAAAAAAGCTTAATAATAAATTACAGAAATCGGTAGTTCGTAAATCGATACTTAGTAAATCGACAGTAAAAAGGCGCTTCAAAGAAAGCAGTTACAGGTTTCCAATATTCCTAGAAAAATTGAGGAACATAATCAATCGAACTTTATCTCAGATGCTAGAAAAAATAATGCGTTGAAAATTTCAATAATTAATTAATTTGAGTTCATGAGCACTTTTGGCTACTGAAAGTACAGTATTGAATTTTGTTCAAAGACGTTACAAAATGACTCAATTTATACACCCTACGATACTACGGGAATAGAAGCTTTTTTATGAGCTAAATTTGAATAAAATTTGGCTTTCTTACCTGGAAAATCTCTCTCCTGCACATAAAATATCAACACCTTTGTTGTTCTACGCAAAATTATATCCGTTTACTGCTAAATAAATCCATTAGCGAAGGCGGGGTCATGCACTGCATGCCAAATCATCAAATGTAACATTTATTTAACGTAGGAGTTTTTTCTCTCTTCAATGAGATTATAAGATTATATCGGATTTTATGGAAAAAATTTAAATACATCTTTGTATGGTCTGTATTATATTATGCTGTAAAAAAACGGCTTCTGATATAACAAAAAATATACAACTTTATTAGCACCATCGATTGTTTACAACTTATGACATCTAAAAGATAGAGAAAGGGAGTAGAGACTAAAATAATATGTTAATGTAGGCAATATCGTTGGTATGGCAAATTTGAAAATCAAATTTACTTCGATTTTTTTTTAAGAAAGATAAAGATTACATTTACA